>CM076578.1:1530232889-1530832889 GCA_034641835.2 Pinus albicaulis
CTACACTGTTAGCGCTCAAATCTACCTCAGGCTGAAATGAAGTAGAACTCAAGGCTACATCAAACCACGCTCAGCCTCGTAGCTAGCCCTACGAGGACAGGAGAGGGCTCTCTCCGTCAATCTCGAGAAAATAAGCAATAGGATACGAGATGACTTACAATAAGAACTGATTTTAGGCTAGTAAAGAGATAGGTGTGTTTGGTTTTTGGTTTTTTGAGTTTTCGCTGGAGTAATGGGAAAACAGATTTTGGGTCCGGGGATAAGGTCAGACCTTTGCAGAGTTCAAGCTGGGGCGAGGCAGGTGATGATCTTGATGCTTTAAATTGGATATATGGATAGATTAGACGGACGAGGAGCTGAAGAGGGCAAAGAAGAACTTGGATCCTCTCCAAACAGCTGAAAACATATAGAACTAACTGAATTCAAAGGCCAAGCACTGTAAACAATGGATTCAACCTTATTCACTCATTCAATTTAGTTCATAAGCATAATGAAAGGATGGCATACATTAAACATGGAGAAACTTATAGTAAACAAAGAAGAAACATCATCAAGAACAGAACACCACAAGGATCCCAACAAGTGCCGCAAAACCCCTGATCTTTCCTTAGCCAAAATATGAAAAGTATGTACAATGGTATCAAAAGTATCCCAAGAGTCCAACCTCTCCAAACTCTGAAAATGATTGAGAAATTACAATATATAGATCACTCTAACACCTTTCCCCACCTCTAGGGGTCGAATTCCCTCTTCAGGGATCAGTTTCAACCAATTATATTCATGGAACTACAATCTAGGCAGCTAACAACTTGCCTCTAAAAGAGTGGAAACTGATCCATTACATGATTTTTACCCTTTTTGTGAGTGAATCTTCTAGAAGAGATAAAAATAAGCCAAATTTACATGCCAAACATGAATTTACATCATAAAAACCCAAAAATTCTATCCATAAGCAAAACTGGTCCATACTAGGCGAAAAACTGAGCTGGCAGCTGAATATTCAAGAAAAAATTCAAGTGGGTCGCTCCTGAGCCGTGTGGGTCTCTTATGTTCCAGGCTGAATTTGAGGTACTTCCCGGCATCCAAATTGATCTCATGATAGCTCGTTGGAAAGCCCTGGATGTCTACTTTCCAACCCAAGTGGAATTTCTGAATTTGGAGCTTATTTGACCCTCCAAAACCTCATTCTCCCAGAGGTACTCCCTGCTGGTGCAAAAGGTGGCAGCAAGGTGGTTTTCATGGTGTTTTTGAGCTTTTTGACCATCCATATTTCGATGAAATGCTAAGTTGACTTCAGAGGATGCATAATTAACCATGAAAAATCCAAAAATGTAAAAATTTCCTCCAGCAAGTGTCCCAAAAAAAAGTGAGCGCATGAGCGCGCGACCCACGTAACTGCAAAACCTGTTTTTTGACCCAAAAATTTGAAAATGACAAAATTTTCTCCGAATTTGCCCAAATTCGGAGCGGAGACCCTCCATCATGTATCTTTCTCAGTCAATGAAGCCTCGGCCAAAATCCGGAGTGGATCAGGCCTTTTCCGCCATTTTAGTGTTCTCCTGGTGCATGCAGTTCCTGTGATGAAAACACTGTCACGGTTGTATGATGTGTTGTTGTCAGTCATGATGTAGCAATGTGTATGTTCAACCTGTTGAAAATGAGAAATGGGACCTTGGTGTCTTTGTCTCCATCATGATCCTGTGAATGTACGTACGCTGATGAAGAAGGCGAGACCCCTTCCACCTCACGTGGAGATAGTACTCGCGTTGCTGATGAAGTCAACGAGACCCCTTCCACCCCATGTGGAGATAGTACTCGTCGTGATGCTGCAAACAAATCTCTGTGGCCTCTCTGATATGCTACCACTACTGGCGCACTGCTATGCTCCATCTCAGTACATCAACCTCAACGATTGAGTCACTGTCCGACTCCTGCTCATACTCTGACTCTGTCTCTGACATGGCTTTGAACAAGATATGTGCAATATGTATACTGATATAGATGCAGTGAAAACAGAGTTATGATGTGTGTTTCAACACCCAATAAATATCCCCCACTGTCAAAGCACCATTAAGGAAATAAACAATGATACCAGCTATGTTTTAGGTGGATTGAAATAGAAACACAGTCTCTGTTTTAAGTGCAAGTGAAACTTTACAAATGGTAGCAAGCAGCCCTTAGAATGTTGGGTAAATTTTGTCAAAGAGAGCAATGCATCATATGACTGTGTTTGTCAATGGGCAATGAAAACAGAGTTACAAATGTCAATGGGCAGTGAAAACAAAGTTATGAAAACGTGTTATCAATGGGCAATGGGATATAATATGTCAATGAACATCATGGAACAAAGGTCATGACAGTGGTAAAATGGTAATGAAGACCACAGTGGTATAATAGGTGTGAAGACAGTGGGCTTTGAACATACGTGCCAAGGTGGATATATCAATGATATAAGGTGGAGAAAACACTCATAAAACCATCCATACATATTTCAAAACCCTGAGGAACAAGTCAGCCATGTATGTAGGGTTTTACTCCTCCATTCAAATGTTTGAAGACTTCAAGATACCATCAACACATGAAAAACTACTGAGCAACGATAAAAACTTGTTTGCAAGTTGTTGGAGATGATTTGAATCAAAACTGGGCGCAAAACACACTTTTCTGGGCTTTGTTGTTTAAGTGGGTCGCTCCCATTCATTTTTACACTGTGAAAATTGCCCAAGTGGGTCGCTCCCCTCAAGTGGGTCGCTCTTGCCACATAGTGCATTTTGCAAAAAGCTTTTGGAGGCCTTCCCGGTGTCCAAATCGGGCGTGTGATAGCTCGTTGGAAAGATATTGGAGTCTACTTTCCAACACAAGTGGAATTATGCAATTTGGATTTCATTTACCCTATCAAAAATCAAATCGCCCAACACTAGTCAAAATGAGCAGAATGAGGCTGCCTCAAGGCAGAGCGCTGTTGCAATCAACTTTTGAAGGTCTTCCTCAACTCCAAATTGAGCTCATGATAGCTCATTGGAAAGGTATTTCTGTCTAGTTATCATTTGACTCATCACGAAAGTCAGTTGGCCAAACATGCTAGGAGAAAACTTGATTTTCCCAAGGTCACTTCAGAGGTGCATTTAATTCTCCTGAGGCAACGATATTTTTGACATTTCTCTAAAACCATGATACCTGTGTAAAAAGTGAAGGAGGTTTTTCTTCCTTGGCATGTTGTGGACAAAAACCTCTCTCAGTTTCCCAAATTTCATCTTTTATTGCTCTGAAACATCCTTTGAGTGAAACCGATCCCGATGTGTGGAACAAGGGATTTTGTCGAAATGAAGCGAAACGAAGGGGATAAGGGGCTTATAAATTCTTGGGGAAATTTTTAGAAGTAGGGAAGGATGTTAGGAAGTAGGGGAAAGTGGAATCACAGAGATTGAGTGAGGGGAAGGGGTCCAAAAGGGCGAAACACAGGCCTAGCCTAGAAAATTGCCAAGTTTTGGCAAAAAACTAGGGTTTGTGGGAAAATGAGGAATTTGAGGAATCTAAGTGATGGGAAGTGTTTAATGAGGTATATTAAGGATAGGGGAAGGTGTTTGAACATCAGGATGCAAGTTTTTCCGACGATTTGACCATCCAAGAGAAATTACCTCCAAAACCCTAGGTGAGGGAAATGGACCTTACCAAGGCACAACTGAAGCATGAAAAAGATGTAAAATGACCCAATGGAACCTGACATGATGATGACAACCCTTTGAATGATGGTAAACTCAGCTGAATGGTGACATGGACTGACATTTGGACAACTTTGACAAGAGTGAAAACCAACCCTAGACCTAATGCCTAGTGATCAAATTTTGCTTGAAGACTCTTTGAAATGACAAAATTTGACCTTGACACTTTAAAATCACTTTGAAAGAGCATGTTTGATCACTGGAGGAAGGCTGCAAAGACTGACTCTAACACCAGTCAAGCAGATGGCTTCTTGATTGATTTCCCTGATCAAATCTCCTGGTCAACAATAGATACTGGTAACTGGGCATCCAAAAACATAATTGACCATGATCTCCTTCATCACTGAATACTGCAATACTCACCTTTACTGCTGACTGTAACAATTTTTCCAATGGATCATGAAAAACATGAAGATTTACCTCCTGCTGAAAGAACATGGTGTCCTTTTCTCCTGCTTCTAATTCTGATCTTCTTTCATCATGTACTTCAGTAACAATATGTTCCTGGGCTTCAAAAAACTCTGAACAGGTAGATGAGCAAATCTCTTCTTGAGAAAACATTTCAACACATGAGACATATGAAGAAAATGAAAGGCAATCCGGAATGTTTTGATCTTTTGTACTCTGAAAATATGATAGGTCATCTTCATATGATAGGACAGCCGGATTTTCATTACAGTCATCAATCATAAGGAAAGAAACTTCAGCTGATTCTTGATGCTCAAACATGATATCTCTATCATCTATCATAAATTCATCCAAAGGAGTTGTTTCACTTACTTGAATGAAGATCTCATCTCGTTGTTCATGAACTGACTGAATTACCTCTTCATGCAGGCTGTGTTCTAATGAACTGAAAACATTTGAGTCCATACCTTTGTCTTCTTCACTGCAGATGAACTCAACAACAAAGTTCTCCTTTTCAGGATTCAGCACAAGGTATTCTTGGTCATTATAATTTGAATCTGGATCTGATATGACTGAGTGGACATTATCACAATCTGCATTTGAAACTTGAATTTCTGGCATGCTGTCTTCTTCTATGGGCAGATCTGAAACAGACTCTTCTCTTTCATCACTTTCAGCCATATAGACATCTTCAACCTGCTGATCTATAAAGCTGCTTACAGGACTGTCATCCATTTCAGAAAAGGAAGAAGTTCCACCATCACTTTCTTTACCATGTGCACACTGCAGATCTGTGTTAACTTGAGCTGGAACATGACTTTTCAATAGCTGATCTATCTCATCTTCAGACAGAGGAGATAATGCCCTTTGTTTTCTTTGGCTCAAACAGTGATTGTCTTCATTGATTTCAAGTGAAGGAGTATACAAATTTTCCTCATACTGCTGATCCATTTCATATAATTCCCGTTCACTGTCAACATGCAAAATGGCTTCATTTTCTACCACACTAAGATCTTGATCCTGCTGTATGTTGCTGAAATGGATTTTCATATAGGGATTCCATAATCTCATCATCCATGAAATTATCATCTTCATAATATTTCTCAAGGCTTTCAATAAAAGTAGAAGCATGTTTGCAACAGTCATGAACTAAATTTAATGATGGATAAGATACTTGATATCTTTCAATGAACAGGACATGAAAATCCTTTAAACAATAAATACAGGCCAGCGGCAAATTTTCATACCAAGATTGGGCTTCACCTTCCAGAGTGGCCAGGAATATCTTCATCAAACAATCTTTAGGAAAATCCACCTTCAACTTGCGAATATGCATGTGAAATCTAACCAGATGTAAAGCAGCATCTTTCTTACCATTATCGTTAAACGTAGGCAGATTCCTTGACCAATCTACCTTGGGCATCTTATTCGGAAAACCTGGAATGTGATCTCGGCTCATGGGAGCGTACCTTCTTATGATTCGGTCCATCTTGAAAATCTCACAGCTACTGATCTCCCTGCAGTGAAGTCACCATGAAGCATTGATTTCTGGATTTGTTCAGTGAATGAAGTCACCAGGTGAATGATTTCAGCCTTGCGATGTCTGACCGTTGTTCACCATCAACGATCAGATCTGAACTTGATACACGTACTGGGGCAATTTATAAGTTAAGTGCTACGATTACAAGTTAAACCGAAGATCGACTGAAGCAGCGTTTATCTACTTCGCTGATGCATAGCAACAGCGTTTCGAAGGCTACCTGGCGTGACTTCAGACTCCGTCTATAACAAGCAAACGTTTTGAGTTTCTCCCCAGTATGGTCGCCACTATGTTAGCGCTCAAATCTACCTCAGGCTGAAATGAGATAAAACTCAAGGCTACATCAAACCACGCTCAGCCTCGTAGCTAGCCCTACGAGGGCAGGAGAGGGCTCTCTCTGTCAATCTCGATAAAATGAGCAATAGGGTACGAGATGACTTACGATAGGAACTGATTTTAGGCTAGTAAAGAGATAGGTATGTTTGATTTTTGATTTTTGGTTTTTCGCTGGAGAAATGGGAAAACAAATTTTGGGTCCGGGGATAAGGTCAGACCTTTGCAGATTTCAAGTTGGGGCAAGGTAGGTGAATGTCTTGATGCTTTTGATTGGATATATGGACATATTAGACCGACGAGGAGCTGAAGAGGGCAAAGAAGAACTTGGATCCTCTCCAAACAGCTGAAAACATATAGAACTAACTGAATTCAAAGGCCAAGCACTGTAAACAATGGATTCAACCTTATTCACTCATTCAATTTAGTTCGGAAGCATAATGAAAGGATGGCATACATTAAACATGAAGAAACTTACAGTAAACAAAGAAGAAACACCATCAAGAACAGAACACCACAAGGATCCCAACAAGTGCCGCAAAACCCCTGATCTTTCCTTAGCCAAAATATGAAAAGTATGTACAATGATATCAAAAGTATCCCCAGAGTCCAACCTCTCCAACCTCTGAAAATGATTGAGAAATTACAATATATAGTTCACTCTAACACCTTTCCCCACCTCTAGGGGTCGAATTCCCTCTTCAGGGATCAGTTTCAACCAATTCTAATCATGGAACTACAATCTAGGCAGCTAACAACTTGCCTCTAAAAGAGTGGAAACTGATCCATTACATGATTTTTTACCCTTTTGAGAGTGAATCTTCTAGAATAGATAAAAATAAGCAAAAGTTACATGTCAAACATGAATTTACATCATAAAAACCCAAAAATTCCATCCACAAGCAAAACTGGTCCATACTAGGCGAAAATCTGAGCTGGCAGCTGAAAATTCAGGAAAAAATTTAAGTGGGTCGCTCCTGAGCCGAGTGGGTCGCTCATTTTCCAGCCTGAATTTGAGGTACTTCCCGGCATCAAAATTGAGCTCATGATAGCTCGTTGGAAAGACCTGGATGTTGAATATCCAACCCAAGTGGAATTTCTGAATTTGGAACTCATTTGACCCTCCAAACCCTCATTCTCCCAGAGGTACTTCCTGCTGGTGCAAAAGGTGGTAGCAAGGTGGTTTTCATGGTGTTTTTGAGCTTTTTGACCATCCAGATTTTGATGAAATGCTAAGTTGACTTCAGAGGATGCATAACTAACCATGAAAAATCCAAAAATGCAAAAATTTCCTCCAGCAAGTGTCCCAAAAAAAAGTGAGCGCATGAGTGCGCGACCCGCTTAACTGCAAAACCTGTTTTTGAGACCAAAAATTTGAAAATGACAAAATTTTCTCCGAATTTGCCCAAATTCGGAGAGGAGGTCCTCCATCATGTATCTTGCTCAGTCAATGAAGCCTCGGCCAAAATCCGGAGTGGATCAGGCCTTTTCCACCATTTTAGTGCTTTGCGCAACCTCCTCTTCATAATCTTCATTCTTGCTTTGCAGACATGCATGCGAGTCCAATAATGTCCTTTCATGTGACGAAGCATGTCTTTGTCTCTATCATGATCCTGTGAATGTACCTACGCTGATGAAGAAGGCGAGACCCCTTCCACGCCATGTGGAGATAGTACTCGCGCTGCTAATGAAGTCAACGAGACCCCTTCCACCCCGGGTGGAGATAGTACTCGTCGTGATGTTGAAACAAAGCTCTGTGGCTTCTCTGATATGTTACCACTACTGGTGCACTGGTATGCTCCATCTCAGTGCATCAACCTCAACGATTGAGTCACTTTCCGACTCCTGCTCATACTCTGACTCTGTCTCTGACATGGCTTTGAACAAGATATGTGCAATATGTATACTGATATAGATGCAGTGAAAGAAAAGTTAAATTGTATGTTCAACACCCAATAGATATCACCCACTGCCAAAGTATCATAGGAGAACAAAATTACAATGAAGATGGCTCTGTTTTAGTGGCATGAAAAATATCACTGCTTTGATCATAAGTGAGTTTCACAAATGAATGCCAGCTGCAAAGTATGGGGCAAGCTTTTGGTAATGATGGGCAAAGTTTGTCAAAGAAGCAAACAAGTAGAGGACTGTGTTTATGAACTGGAGAACAGGGAGAAGACCATGACCATAGTGACACAAATTACTATCACAATGGTAATATAATGATAACAACAACAATGGTGATATTATGGTAATGAGGGCTATAGATTAGTCGACATAAGACTGTGCAAAATATGAAAGAGCATGAACAACAGCGACAAGATGATAACTGAAAGTGTGAGGATCATCTATACAACGTGATAGGGTGTGAACATCTCCACCATTTGAAGGTTTTCAAATTTTCCACAAAACTGCCCATACAATTTCAAAACCCTTGAGAAATCATTTGCATGGTGAATGTAGGGTTTTCTCCAAGCATGGCTTATTGCCCAACATCAATAATATCATAATCATGCTAAAAATCCATTGAACAATGATTAAAACCTACTTGCAAGTTGTTGGAGTCAACTTGAATCAGAACTGGGCACAAAACACAAATTTCTGGGCTTTGTTGTTTAAGTGGGTCGCTCCCCCCAAGTGGGTCGCTCCCATTCATTTTTACACTGGCTGAAATGCTCAAGTGGGTCGCTCCCCTCAAGTGGGTCGCTCTTCCCTCTTGCCACATAGTGCATTTTTCGGGAAGCTTTTCGAGGCCTTCCCGGTGTCCAAATTAAGCGTGTGATAGCTAGTTGGAAAGATATTGGAGTATAATTTCCAACACAAGTGGAATTATGCAATTTGGATTTCATTTACCCTATCAAAAATCAAATCTCCCAACACTAGTCAAAATGAGCAGAATGAGGCTGCCTCAAGGCAGAGTGCTGTTGCAGTCAACTTTTGAAGGTCTTCCTCAACTCCAAATTGAGCTCATGATAGCTCATTGGAAATTTATTTCTGTCTAGTTAGCATTTGACTCATCATGCAAGTCATTTGGCCAACCATGCTAGGAGAAAACGTGATTTTCCCAAGGTCACTTCAGAGGTGCATTCAATTCTCCTGAGGCGACGGTATTTTTGACATTTCTCTAAAACCATGATACCTGTGTAAAACGTGAAGGAGGGTTTTCTTCCTTGGCATGTTTTGGACAAAAACCTCTCTCAGTTTTCCCAAATTCATTTTTTATTGCTCTGAAACATCTTTTGAGTGAAACTTATCCCGATGTGTGAAACAAGGGATTTTGTCGAAATGAAGCGAAATGAAGGGGATAAGGGGCTTCTAAATTCTTGGGGAAATTTTTGGAAGTAGGGAGGGATGTTAGGAAGCAGGGGGAAGTGGAATCACAGAGATTGAGTGAGGGGAAGGGGTCCAAAAGGGCAAAACACAGGCCTAGCCTAGAAAATTGCCAAGTTATGGCTAGAAACTAGGGTTTGTGCAAAAATGAGGAATTTGGGGGATCTCAGTGATGGGAAGTGTTTAATAAGGTATATTAAGGATAGGGGAAGGTGTGTGAACATCAGGATACAATTTTTTCCGATGATTTTACTATCCCAGAGAAATTACCTCCAAAACCCTAGGAGAGGGAAATGGACCTTACCTAGGCACAACTGAAACATGAACAAGGTGTAAAATGACTCAATGGAACTTGAAATGATGACGAAAACCCTCTGAATGATGGTACACTCAGCTGAATGGTGACATGGAATGACATTTGGAAAAATTTGGAAGGAGTGAAAGCAAACCCTAGACCTAATGCCTAGTGACCAAATTTTGCTTGAAGACTCATTGAAACGACAAAATTTGACCTTGACACTTTAAAATCACTTTGAAAGAGCATGTTTGATCACTGGAGGAAGGCTGCAAAGGCTGACTCTAACAAACACGTCGAAGAAGTTCCTCTGTGACCTCCATTTCTTTTTCAGAGGAGAGGAGATTGAGATCACCAGCTCATACACCTATCAGGGGGTGCTATTCATAGGACCCCGCCTTAGCTTGCGGCCTGCACTCCATCCTCGAATCAACAAGGGCTATGGATCCTTATCCCTTCTCTAGAGACAATGTTTTCGGAATCATTTTTAGGACATATCATCCAAGATGTCACTAATGGAAAGTCTTGTTTAACCCACAGTTATATATGGTTTGGAGGTTTGGGGTCCTAGCTTACTAGAGTCTAATTGGCCTTCTACAGAGAGAGTGCAGATCACCCTTCTTCGTCGCATCATTTAGTGTAATAAGACAGTGCCTCAGCCCATCATTCTTGCAGAGTTTGGAGCTCACCCCTTTTTCCTTGAGACAGTGTTTGGTATCATCTCTCTTCTTCACCATGTTTGAGGTTTTGCGGATACAGCGAAGGGTGGGATCGATATCCATACTTGGCATACCTTTCATTAGAGTCCATTCTAGTAGCGATTCCTTCGACTTGATCCTAATGTTGGTATGCTAGAGTCTCATATCTCCTTGCTTCAGTTGGTATCAAGATAAACCAACTCCCTCCATTGAAGTATTCTTTGTCTGCACTGGGCCACCTCCTACCAACCAAAAAAGAGATGAATAAAATCATTTGAGAGGATATTTACAGGAATTATGTATAGGTTATTTGGATAAAACCTTAGGATGGGTTACATCCCAAGATGGCTTTCTATGTTGAGCATTTCATGATGTTGAGAGATGGACTCATTATTCGGCCCCATTACACGCATCGCCATTAGATGCACGCACTTTGGATTCCCTTGGGTCTGATCAAAGTAGGTTCTCATAAACTGCGGATTGAGGCTGACCATCAGATTGCACAGTTAGACATGATTTTCCAGTTGTGCCACCTCCAAGAGACTAAGTCAGAGGAGCACTTCATCTTCCACTACCCCATTTGCTATGATTCGTGGGAGATTCCATTGCTTGTTCAGAGGGATATAGACCTTATCTAGCTTCTTTCGATACACGGACCAGAGATTTCTAGCCTTGTACGTATAGGAGGCCACGAGATTTCACACACAAATTCTCCAGCCTTCTAGAGCAGATCCCGTACAACTGATTATGTCATTTTTTATAGTGCTCTCTTCAGCAAGAGGCACGAAGCAACAAGTTAATAACATTTTTCCTCAAACTATAGCTCAGTGCGGGCTAGAGGGGCCATCCCCCTAGCATAGGGACCCCTGAGTCATTACCAGACCAGATCTCTTACTAGCATGCAGTTGATATCACCCAGTCATCAACGACATATCACTTCTTCCCAGCAGCGGCGTAAAAGAGGCTCGAAATCCTCCCCTACCCTTCCCTCGAGACAACACTCCATCTTGAGTTTTTTACATTCGACCTCAAGTATTAGGAGAGAGATTTAGTGGACCATTATCTTGTTCCCTTTGCATTTGGAGTCCAAGACTTTCTTCATTTTGGTTTTTAGACATTATGTATTTCTTGCTTTATTTCTTATTTCTTTCTCTTTATATAGGAGACCTTTTGGTAATCCTCCTTGTATTGACATCACTGTACTCTGCAGTCCCATTGACCTACTTTTGTGGTCATTCGTTAGACATTAATATAGTTATCTTATCTTATCTTATCTACTGGTACTTAATATTGGTTTATTTACTTCATTCTTTCAGAAATGAGAAATCTATTAGTACTTCTTAGTTGTTGTTGCTATTTTGTATCCCTATATATTCTTCCCATCATTCAGATACAATGAATTTACAGTATTTTGTTTGTTGGCAGGGAAGAATTATATTTATTATTATATTTTGTTTAGATTGTTTTTCATTCTTATGTTCTTTTTAGATTATTTTAGAAGTTTACTCGCTTTCTGTTCTTTTCTAATTCTATACCAAATACTATTTAGTTGTCAAATTATTCAACATAGGTATGGGTTTCAAACCTCTTATTTCCCATGACCTTGTATATAACTCAAATAGAGTTGGCTTGAAAGCTCCATTAACTATCCCAATCTTCAATTAGAAGCTAGATGGAAGTCTCAGTAAAGGAGTTGGATTGTCTCTTGACTCTTCTTGTTGAGAAGAAGCGTAAGATGGAACAAAAGGATTAATATGGAGATACTCTTGGGCTTCTTGCAAAAATAAAGGTAGCGGAAGCATGCAGCGTTGAATGAGGTACAAGTTGATCTCCATTATATAAAGGATCACGTATTAGCAAACAAAGACTAGAATTGTCTAGAGGTAAAGAACGATATTATAGGAAACAACATATTCTTTTAGATGAGCCAATAGACACTACATTAGGTCATGCTGCAATTTATGATGGAAATTATGTTCACACAGATTTTGTACATGGTGGCCAAGGTGATGCTATGCCAGGAAAATTTTAGCAGAAAAAGGGTTGAAATCAAAGCACTAGCTAGTTCTTAAGGGATGAAAAAGAGAGATAGTTTTTGTCATTTTGATTCCTAGGTTTTGCCTACTTTGTTAACACTAAAAATGCAAGGAAAAGAAGAGTCTGTGTAGATTTTGATGATTTACAAGAGTGTTTGCAAAAAATGCAACGCTGCAATTACGAAAACAATATGATCATATTTTGTGAAAAGAAAGGAATGGGAATAGTATTAGTAAAGAAGGCTATCGTGGAGGCCTCAAGGAATTTCAATCTATTATCACAACATATACAACCATTTTCAACCCAGTTTCCATTAAATCAAAATTTTTCTTGAATATAAATTCTCAAATGAGTCAAATGTCATGTAAATGTTGTTGGGTTTTTAAGCAAGTGAATAAAGAAAGAGGTGGTCTCACCTTAGCAATTTCTTTAGTACCCACGAGGGTTTCAATAGCTTGAGAAATGGAAGAAGGATAACGGGGGAAATTTACAAAAAAATATGTGGCGTCTGGTATCGCTTCCGACATGCTTTCGACCTCAATTACTCCCATCTCTGCACCATTCACAAAACGTTGTGACACTTAGAACCCCACATAAATCCTCTTCAAACCCTCTTCAAGAAA
Organism: Pinus albicaulis; assembly: GCA_034641835.2. Classification (NCBI taxonomy): domain Eukaryota; kingdom Viridiplantae; phylum Streptophyta; class Pinopsida; order Pinales; family Pinaceae; genus Pinus; species Pinus albicaulis. The sequence goes on from CM076578.1 coordinate 1,530,245,876, forward strand.
CACTGGGCTTGGATTTAGCTTGCAGTTCACTCTTTTTCAAATTCCTTTTACTTGCATGGGCTCTATAATTCCTACGTTTTTCATATGACTATCAAACATCCACAAAAATAGCGCTTAAATCGATGTCGGGGTGCTTTTTTAATTTTTTATCAAGGTGTTTTTTTTGTTAAATGTTGGATTGTGGTCTTATTCTTTTAGCATCATCACAACATGCTTAACATGTTATTGTAGGGAATCAAACACAGGTGGTGAGGGAATTAATAGCCTGCCTCAACCACCTAGTCTACTCTTATTTGAGGTTGAAGTTATGGTGCTTTTACATGAATGTTAGATTGTATTTCCAAGTGCACTCACATTATCGTTAATGGGCTTTTCTTTTTTTCAAAATTTGTGGATGTTTTTGTATTTACTTTTTTTATAACATAAGGGATAACCCTTCCAATTTCATTTGTATTGGATTTTCAAAGATTTTTCATCAATGAACCTTTCATCGATTTAAACTAAGTATGACATTAATTATTTCTAATAATTAGTTGTAATTTTTTTATCATTGATATCCACAAGTTTTACACTACTAAAATCCTAGATAAATGAGATTCAACCTTGTTAAAATCTTTTGGAAATAAATTGTGTAGATGTTTACCCTATTCAACATTTTGGGTGAACATGCCACCCATCGTAAGGAACTAGAAAGTAAACATATGATACTTTATCTTGTCCATACTTTATCGATTTTAATTCATTGCATGCGTTCTTTTTGTATGTCCATTTTAGGAATGAAATATTGAATGACAATATCTTAGTAAATATGTGCCTTCACATTTTTACTAGGCATAAATCATGTTATTGGCCAGAAAAAATTAGCACTTTCAAGGGAATGATTAATTCTCAATGGTTTTTCAATCACCTGAGTTCTCTCTCTCTCATCACCCCCTACCTTATTAAGAATAATGAGTCAGTCAAGTGGCAACCTAATATTCATAGAAGAAACAACTATCAATGAGGCATTGAGACTCTAAATCATGCCCATGAGATTCAAAGTATAATAGAGTAGTTTCTTAGTTTTGAAAACTCATATTTTGTTTAAGTGTTTCATTTAAATTTCTTGTTTTCCTTAAGGAAGAGGGATTTATTTTGGGAGGGTTCTATTTCACATGTGTTCATGAGGTGGGTCAATCCATGTCAAATGCCTCTCCAAAGGCATGTTAAACACCTTACCTTCTAAATAATTCTCATCTCATGTGCCCTTAAAAGAATTGCAAGAGGCCTCTCCCTATCTCTTTCTTTCCACTTTAAAGTGAATAAGTCCATTGAAGCTCCTTAATTATCTCTCATTATAGCGTAACACAAAAATTCAAATAATTCAATTGGGTTTATCTGAGGTGGTTGGGAAGAAGGGTTGTTATCTCCCACACCCAAATTCAATTCCTTGCAAGTGACATGATGATGAGAAATATTGATGTAATGGCTAGGTGCCTATTAATATTGTTGTATTGACCCTCACAGCCACCCTCAGACTAAGAAAGATGATAATTTCCCTTTAAAAATAAATAAGTCAAATGAAAGGAAAGAAGCATGGAAAATTGAGTTGATGGGTAGGAATGAATGAAGTTTTGTTTATTGTGAGAGAGATATTTGGTGGACCAAAGAGAGAAGACACACTTCTATTCTCTTGACTGACCATGTCAAGAGGGGGGAGGAACCTATAGGATCTATTTTTCGACTTCATGAATTGGCGTGCACTTTTCTTTCTTTCTGGATGATGGCCATTCTCTATTAATTATGTGCATTGGGATAATTAGAGTATCACAATATCATAAATAAATAAAATAAATCATTCAATTTATGTTTTCCTTTTGTTAATAACACTTGACTTGTTCATTACCACACTAACACATTAATGCAAAAAAGAAAAGAAGAGAATGACCAAAAGAGTAAAAAGTATCTTTATTGTGAATTTGAATCAAAACCAAGCATAAAAGGCATGCAATAAAGTAATCCATCTCTTTCTTCAAAGGTTAGTTATATTTTCTCGTGCCTTTGGAATGGAAAATAAGGCTTCATTACTTCTTTTTGCATTTGAGAGAGATACTTTACCTCTACATGCACATGAACATAAGTTGAGTTGGTGAGGTTATATTTAACTAATATCCTTATAAAGATCAATGGGTGTTGATCCCATATTTGTGCTACATGGCTATGAAAATTTTAGAGTTGTTATCGAGGAGATTACATAAAATCATGATTAGATATATAAAGATCATATAAGTCACTAACAAACCTTGAGGTAAATGAGTTATTTGTCCAAGCTTTTATAAGTATTCTGACTAAGTAATGGCATTACCTTAGTTAGAAGGTAAGGTTCTCCTTATTTCTTCACACGCAAAACCCCTTCCCCACACTTAATGTTAGACCAAATAAGAAAGCATCAACACCCTTATTCTTGTGAAAATGAGAAGAATGTAGACTTGACTAGACTGACCTCCCCAAATCCTTACTTATTGAAGCATTCACTCACCTTAGTTATATCGTTATATGATAGTTTAGTTTCACCTTTCATCATACTCACACTCTCGTGAGGGTGGAGAGGACCTCCATGTTTGTTTCCTGGCATAAAATGTACTTTAATGAGCTCTATCTAATGATACGTTCCTATATTGATCCATTTTGGGTGTGAATGAGGTGCTTTCTACTTTCTCATGGTTAATGAAGAATATGAGTGAGAAGACTCAAATCCCTTCTTAAAGTGAAAATACTAAGTGATAAAGAGAAAGAGAATGGTGTTTGGTGATGGGAAGGGCATATTGAAGGTCAAGAGCTACATTGGAGGTTCACTTCCAGTGTCTTTCTTAATCCAAGGTTCATTTGGCGTTTTGTTTGAGATTGGGGTGTTTATCATTCCATTGCATGGTTTTATGTTCTCATAACATAGGTGTTATTAGCTCCATCATCCATACATGAGTGTTTTTTATGGGAAATAGGACAGTATGGTGCCAAACAGTAGGGGTGAGTATGTTGGCCTTGATTTTTATGGGTAGGGGAGTGCAAATATAGAGTGGAGGTTTTTCAAACTAGAATAAAGTTGTTGTGAATATCAAAAGTTCCTACTAAAAACAATTGAAACGTTTTAATTAAATCAACATTTCATATCAATTTAAAATTGTATATATGTTGAATGTTGAACTTTGATCATTGATATTGCTATGCTCTTTTTTTCCATCAAATATATATATCCTAAGGAAACTCACTAGGAAAATCCCCTCAATATAAATATGATACCTAGGATAAAATGGATTCTTTGGGGCTCAAGTCTAATACAACAATATACTTATTAAGGGCTCAACATGTCACTTGTGAGAAATTATCCTAGGTGAGAAGGAGGACACTTCTCTCAACCATGTAGACTAGACCCAATTGACTAATATTGTTATGCTCTATTTCAACTATCAAACCATAACTTCAAGACCTTTATCTCAATCACTAAACCACAACTCCATAGATACAAGAAATAATATTGAATATACAAAAAAAATTGGCAAAATATAATAAAATTTCATGCCAAAAAAATAACACAAAGTTCTAAATTATATGTAGTAATGTGATGAATGTTAGCCTTGGGTGCTCAAACTAAAAGCATAACATCTTATTTAGGGAGGGAGGAAAGTGGATAAGGAAACCATAGCTAGTATAGGATAAAATGTGTAGTTAGTTTACTCTAAATATGATTCTACTGGAGGTCATCATATCTTTGATTACTATTTCCATGTGTGTCGTACAAAAAAATAAACTAGAAAGGAACATCATGAAATTCTAGATAACAAAAAATATTTGTATCTTGGATAATCAACCAATAAATATGAAAATGACCTCAATCAGCAAAAAAATAGGGGTATTTTTTCCTAAGTTTCTATAGAATTTTTTATGTCCTTGTGTTGGAGCTCCTGTCTTTGTCATGAAACCAATCCAAGCAAGCACCTTAGTTTTGAGATAACGACTCCTAGATGAGCGAGACACCATATCAAACCATAGAGCTACTACCATAATTCCAAGGAGATATTCCTTGTATGCATAACAAGTTTTTGAATGCATGCATCAAGTGGTAGAGGGAATATACGTCCATTTCCCTCACCCACCACATACCATTGAAACTCCAATATCATCCATGATTGTCACTCACCATGGGAAAATGGCTCAAGGTGTACAACTCCTCCTTCATAGGTGACCTGATCCAAATATAGCTCTGGCGTGAGCACTTGGAACTTCTCGACATTAGCGATGTCTCAATCATCAAAGAAGAACTACGAAATATTTGTGAGCATGTACCCTTCCATTGGGGCATTCTCAGGGATCAGGGGCACTTAGATACTCATGCACACCTTGTCCATGTCCTTAGGTTCCTTTACAGATGGCTTGTGTGGCGCAATATAGCTTGGTAGCTGCGAGAATGGGGCTATTTCAAATACTTCCTCGTCTTCTTCCTCAATGTTTTATGGGACTTCTGCCATGGTTATTTTCATCTTCTCTCCCGCTGAAGGGCATGGTCTTGGGGTCTTCTCTAGAAGAGATCTGCACGTTCTAGAGGTCTACCCCTTGTTAGTCTTGTATGGCGTAGGTGTTTCCACAATAGGTACTTCAGGCGCGGCAGGGTCATCACCCAGTCTCATGGTTGTCATCTTTTTCAGGAATTGCGTACCCTAGCCTTGCTCGGCACAATGCATCCTCAAACCTTGGAACAAAACCATACATATATGTAGCAAATGAAATGGCAATCAAATATATCAAAGCACAAAAATCACTCAGAATGAAAATGGAACTATTGCGACCCCATAGGTCATATTTATACTTGTGGTGCATCTTCAATGAATCCTTGTGCATTAATGAGGATCCATTACTGACAAAACAGTCCCAAATCTGGGAAAATCCCTTCATTAAATGCATCCTAGATGCTCCCAAAAATGGTAATAAATATGTCTTATCTAGTTTTACTTTTCCAATGGCTAGTTTTTGACACCTCTACGACCCAGTCAACCTCCTTGCACAGATACTGTGTGCATGTCGCACCTTACTGCACATATAATCCAGAGCTAAGGATAACCATCGACAAACTCCCCCCTTCCCCCCCAACACAAGCCTGTTGACCAAGTAATTCAAAGCATATCGATTAGTGTCTGTGCCATCCCTTAACAACTACAAACTTCTATGACATTCGGCATCCCAATGGAATGTCGGACCTCTTATGAATAATCTGGTCATGGGCGCAGCGATCAACTCATACTTTGGAATGCACTTTTTGTAATACCCAACAAGGACCATCATGGAGTGCATTTTTTTGACATTCGTAGGTGATGCGATCGAGGTTCCTTTGACCATGTGAGGCTCCCTAGACTCAACAAGTGTCAACTGTCTATAATTCATATTTTGCATTATCGACACGTTAATAATTTATGGGATCAAAGCTTGGTCATCATGTTCTGAGCTAAATGTAAGAATAAAACTCTATGTCATCATGGACCATTCACTAGTGTCTCTACACAAATATGTCCCAAAGTACCATTCAGTAGGCACCTTTCCCAACGTATGAATAAACATATGGACCCATTTAGGTCTTGGATCTACACCCCATACCTAATTCCATTTGGCCAAATGTTTGCATGGATGCTCTTTTTGAGAGTGTAAATCTTCCATTTTAATAATAGGACATTCAAACCACAACCTCATCATGCATGCACACTCCTCCCAGTTACCCATATTCTCCTTATGAGTTTCCCACCATCTTGCTAGAGTAGCGTGCAAGCCAAGGTCTAAGGCACAGAATCTCTGTCATTCCGACACAGTCCTTTACAGCTCTCTAATAAACATGTTGGCATCATTGGAGCCATCGTAGTGTGATAAATCATGTATCTCAGATGTAATACAACACAGAGATAGGGTCACATGATTACAACATAGCACAGACACCTCATGCAGGCAGTTCTGCCAATTTTCTAGTTCTTCATCAGAGTCTGAAAAACAAGAGTTATCCTTCTCCCACTTAAGATTCCCATCTGCTGTTGGATTAATCCAGTCTTCCTTGCACAAATTTAGCTTATATATTTGATCGATATTGTCTGCATCACTCATTGGTTTAGTATATATTTTTCCTTCTGCAGGATATATAGGAATGATGACCCCGATTCCATTGCTTTCAAATTCCATCATCCTTCTTTTTAAATTGATAAAACCATCCATGTCAATGGCCCAATCCAATCCTAGCAGTGCAAGAAATGGATCAGTATCAACTACAATTTGTATGACTTCAAATTCTGCCATCACCTTAACACCCTCTATATTGACCACAACTTGTGACAACTTCCCTAAAGGAATGATCTTCTGCTGATTAGCCATGTGCAGCTAAATGGTAGACCATTCCATCTTTGGCTCTCCCATTTGATACCATGTTTTCTTAGGTAGAACATTAGCATCTGATCCCAGAGAATAACTTGGTCCATTTCATAACCACCAAACTGTGAAGTCATACGCGTCTCCCTACCCGTTCTCTTCTTGTTCTTGTATATTTTACTGACTACTCGTTGTTCTTTCTCTGCTCAATTATCTATTAATGCCTGCAGGTTTTTGACAACCTTCTTGTTGCACATCAATTTTATACATGCTTGTAGAAATTTTTTAATCTCCTCATCTCCTCCTGCTTCCCTCAGTGTTCTACCAGATGTTGATGTACTTCCTTCTGCAAATTCTTTCCATGCTTCAATAAAGGTCTCTTTTACGCACTGAAGATTAAAGTCTTCTTTGTTTTCAGGTGCTTTATGGATCCATACATTAGTGGCTATTTGATTTCCTTTATCTTCATTGGTGGCTACACCAATCCTAATAACCGTATTCACATAGGGGTCTTCTTCACAAGTTTCTGCGCGAACCATTTCAATATTTTGTGTCGTGGTTTGAGTCTTCTTTTTCTGCATTTTATCAATCAAGACAAGACAATCTTCTATGACATGATCAAATTTTCTACAATACCTACAGGAATGTCGTGCGCATAATGGCCATCATCTCCACAGTTATAGAAAATCACTTGTCCTCTTCCTCTGCCAGGTGATCCACCTCCTTGGGCTCTTCCTCTTCCTTGGAATCCTTCGTGCCCAGAAGGGGATGTTGGTGATGTAGGCTCAACCTGAATTCTATATGTCTCTTCTTTATCCAACATCATATCATAGGTACGACAATGCTACTCATCATGCCCTAATGATGAACAAAATTTGAAAAATAACTGCTTCAAGTCAAGCTGATATTTTCCAATCCTTGGGCAAGAATCTGTGTCATGTAATCCATCAGTCTGAAAGGTAATACACCATACAGGATTATTCAATGGGATAGGACCTCCAGCATTCAGATAATTGTTGAATACAGGACACTGGTCTTTATGGTGCCCAGAAGCTTTGCATTTTATGCACCACACCTTTGCGCAGACCTCCTTGCCTTTGTCTTTGCGCACAGTTTGAATTTCTAGATGCATCGCTTCCAACTGATTATGAATCTGTTGAGTTCCAAGTGTAATAGGTGTTGGGGTAGCCTCCAATTTCATTGCGACCTCCACAACCTCAACTTGTGTGGGAATATTTTTCTGACCTAATGGCTGGCACAGATGTAGTAGCAACATAACAATGAGCCATTCCTTATGCTAAGTATCATCAATAAAAAATCAGCCATATTTGATGGTGTGCTTCAACCTTTGATCAGCCTCCCATATATATTCATTAGACTCTTGAAAAATATCCTTCATTTCTGTCACCAATCACGCGTATGACTTAGGTTTATTAAATTTCTCCTTTAGGGCCGCTTTAATTTCTTCCAAGGTAGAATTTGGGTTTGCTTGAGCATACCTAATGTACCAGTCTAATGCGCGATCTTGGAATGTAGTAGCCAGCTGCGATGTTCTAATATCAATATTGCTAACTTGCTGAGCCTGCCATACAGCCTCAATCACAAACTAGAAGTGATCAATATTCTCATTTCCAATGCCTTTGAAATTAGGTAAATTCATTGATGCACCCATATTTACTTTAGGGGTAGGTGGAGGTGGTGGTGGAGATGGACTGCGCGATGGAGTAGGTTTCCTATGATTTGAGTTCATAAGTGGACTGGATGGAGTGGGAAACAGACTCAAGGGTCTTTGTTGTGATGAGATTTCTTCTTCATAATCACTTGAGCTAGTAGTTTCTGGTTCAAGTTCACTATCAGATCTAGGTTTCATAGGGCTATAAATATTTTTTTTAGAATATTCACGGTAAATTCTTCCACTGCGCATAATTGAACATCTTTGATGCATTCAAGGAGTTTGTTCGAAAATACAACCCTGTTCACACAATAAAATTTTTAGTAATAATTTCAATGAGTGTAGGAACTTACATCTAGGGCCTTTGAAAAGCCTTCTTTCTACTTTAGAATATGACACAAATTGGTCAATGGAAAATTCAGTCACAAATCCTCTCAAGAGGCAATCGATCCAGTGATCTACCATGCAGGTGATCTTATTGTCAAAATTCTCTACTTGTTGGATCAATTCAGGAGTCTGGTCAGTGACTACGTCATCCTTTACGCGGTGATGGAATTCATCTAAGAGGGACAACCACTCTTGTAGTTTGTGCACAAAGGAAAAAAGGAATATTTCATGCACTTATGTATAAATATATTTTTTTACCCATTGTTTTTCAGATAACTTAGTACTTATATTCTCTTGTAGCTCAAATTCAAGGATATTTCTATCCAACCAATCTTGTAATTCATTTCGTGACAGATTCCACAACATCAAATCTCCCTCAAAATTATCTCGGTCCCGACAGCGGAACCGTTTGTTGGCTTGAGGGGTCTTGAACCAGGTTCATATTTTATGGATAAACCAGCAAACACTCCAACTACTGGCCCTTTCGATAGTGATCTGCTTGCGCAAACCAAAGTCTCACCTGAAGCAGTATGGGGGGGTGTTGGAACTAGGTTTCTGAACCTTGAGGGAGAACTTAATTAATTGGTCCTCAGAAAAATCAAATGTGAACTTATACATAGGTGCACAACAATATATAACAGTCTCATAGAGAATGCGCAGTTATTAATAGAATAACACAAAATCGTTGTTTCCTTAGCACAGATAAACAGAACAGAACCAGATTCAAATCTAAACCAATGCAGATATTTAAATAAATATATTAACCATCAATAACCATTCATAATCATATCATATATCCTTGCGCAATCATCAATAAGTAAGACAAATAATATTATCTTAACATAATATAAGCAGTAAACAACTCAAATGCATAACACAGTGAACTTGCCAAAAGTTGTCCTTTATATTTGCTTCAAATCTGTCAATCAATACATCCACTTTACCTTACAAAACCTTTCCACACACACAGCCAACAGAGTCTGAACATAGCCAGGACTAGGTCTCCGCACACATAGCCAGCAGGAACCTTTCAGCCTTTGTTATTAAGTAAATCCACTGGTGAAGGAAGGCGGGTCGGGTAACACCAAACCATGCTCGGTCAGTGGTAGCCCTGCGGGAGTAGGGAGGGCTCTCTCGAGGTCAATCTCGGGAAAAATGTATCAATAGGGCTTGAGATGACTGAAATGATTGCTAATTTTAGGCTAGGTATATTAATCAAGGAGTTTGAAATGATTTTGTAGGTTTTTTTCGGAAACAAGGGAAAGGCAATTTTGGGTCTGGGGATTAGGCACATTTCTTGCAGAGTTCAAGTTGGGGCAAGGAAAGAAATGGCTTTGATGTCTTAGATTCAATGAATGGATAGAAAAGACAGTTGAGAAGCTAAAGAGGGCAGGAAGGTGCAAGGATCCTCTTCAAACTGACGAAAACATATAAAACTAAACAAAAGTTTAAGGCAGAGCACCAGCAAACTAATGAATTCTACCTTAGTTACTCATTTGTTTAATTTCAGAAGAAAAGAGAATGGAAATGGCATACATAAAACATTAATGAAACTTACGATTACATGGAGAAAAACATCATCAAAAACTTAGAGCCACAAGGATCCCAACAAGTGCTGCAAAACCCTGTTCTTTCCTTTGCCAAAAATGCTGAAATGAATATACAATGAGGTGCCAAACTATTCCCAAGAGTCCAACCCTAAAAATGACTGATAAAATACATCATATAGACAAGCCTAACCCATTCCCATGCCTCTATGGGTCGAGCTCATCATTCTAGGAGCTGTTTCAACCATATCTAAACTAGGAACTAGAAAATAGGCCATGAAACAACTTGCCTCTATATGCTAGGAAACTGATCCATTCACTCACATTTCACCTTTTAGTGAATGAATCTTCTAGAACAAGTAAAAATATGCCAAAATTACATCATGATAATGAAATTACATCAAGGTACATCAATATTTACATGAAAAAGTGAAACTGGCCAAAACTAGGCGAAATTCTGAGCTATGGAGTGAAAAATAGGCCAAAATTCTCTATGCGCCGCGCCCAAAATCTATATGCATAGCACAAGTTTGGAGCTGATTTTGAGGCACTTCCTGAAGTCCAAATTGAGCTCCTGATAGCTCGTTGGAAATCCCTGCCTGTCTACTTTCCAACCCAAGTGGAATTACTGGATTTATATGTCATTTTCCCCTCTGAAACTTCAATCTCCCAAGATTGGTTCCTGTGTGTGCAAAAAGTGGCAGACAGACCCCTTTCAAGGTGTTTTTGACCCTTTAGGCCACCCATAACTTGATGAAATCCTTAGGCCATTCCTGAGCATGCATAAATTTTCATAAAAAATCCAAAAATATCAATTTTTCCTCTAGAAGATCTCCCAATCATAAGCGTGCGCAAGGTGGTGCTACGCGTCGGGCAAAAAAACCTGTTTTGTGACCAAAAATTCAAAAATGACAAAATTTTCTCCAAATTCCTTGAAATTTGGACTGAAAGTCCCTCATCAAGTATCATGCTCAGCCAAAGAATCTTCGGCCAATATTCAGAGTCTATCCTCCCTTTTTCGACGTTTAGTGTCCTCCAGGCGCATGCAGTTTCATTTGTAAAGTCACTGTCTTGGTCATATGACGAATCTATGTCCACCTCCATGGTGTTGAAAAGTGTATGAAAAGTGTATGTTTGGTTTTTTTAAAATGAGAAATTAGGACTTGGTCTCTTTGTTTCCAAGTGCCAAATGTGTGCCAAAGGGAAATGAAGGACTGTGAGGAATATGAGAAAGTGGGGGAAAGTGGAGTTTTTGTCAAGTGGATTTAAAGTGTGCCAACATTCCTTTGAATGTTTGGGGATTTAGAAACTCTGAAAATAATATGGGAGAGGGAAAGTGATAGGGAATGATAGGGATAAATTGGAGTAAGTGATAAGAGTGGCTTTAGGACATTTCACCAATGAAATGGGAAGGAAAAGATGATGGGATATGACGTAGGATATAAGGGAATAGGAGGGGGACTATAATGATGGTATGACAGTGATGGGAAAGGAATGAAAAATGCGGGGGGAAATGAAGTATTTTGGCACCAAGATCAAACTTTAAAACTCAATTTTCAAACCCCAAGGAGCAATTTTAAACAAGGGAATAGGGTTTAAAATTTTGACATCCCAACTCTCATATTGAACCATATAACCTCATCAATCATGAGTTCATGGGCACTAAAAGGATGATATGCACTTACTTGAGCGAAAGGACCGAGTCAATTGAGGTTTTTGGAAGCAACAATAAAAAATTTGCGTTTCGGGCCTGTGTGCCGCACAGGCTGTACGCGCTGCACCAGTGTAATTTTTACACTGCACAGCCCGGCTCAATGCGCCGCGCCTGCCCAGTGTGCCGTGCAGGTTTCCCAGTGCGCCGCGCACCGGAAATTCACCACAATTTCACCCTTCAAACACTAACTCCGCTTCCTCCACGATTTCTTCAGCTTCTTTGATAACTTTGACATGTAAATGGATTTTTTAATCATCAAAATGTCTTATATATCATGGACCCTTATTTTTTATGTGAAAAACCTACTTTTGTAGTGTTTGAAACCTTTGACACTTCAATTTGAAACTCTGTTTTGTTTCCTTTGGCTTTCTGGATTGATGATGAATTCTCTTTGTCTGCTTTACAGGGATGAATGGCATGGTGTTTGGCAAAGGATGACCAGGGCTGCGCCTGAATACTTCATGACTGAAAAAATTTAAAAATTACATGTTTATTACAAACAATAAATTTTACGATTTCTTCTTCAAAACAGAGTTTTGAAGAAGAATCATTCTTAAGCATTATTGATGATGAAAATCTTGAAATAGAAACTTATTTTGAACCTCCCTCTGGCCTGCTGGTATTATTAGTCATTTTGAGGACTAAATCGACTAACCCTAGACCTAATGACTGAAAAACCCTAAAAACTCTTTACTAACTCAGAGATCAAACAGGACTGTAAATGACCTTAAAATTGATTTTGATGAACTTTGATAAATAAACCTGAGCTAGCAGATACAAGGCACGAGGGGTATGAGCGACAAAACCCTTCCGTAAGAAGATCGATGCTCCTAATGGAATGAAAATGACTGAAGTGAATGAGACGCCTGAAAAATGAAATGCAACGAAAGAGAATTTTGATCTCTAACGGAGGGATAAACAGACCGAATCTAACATTGGCTCCAATGGGGATCGTAGCTCCTAGGAGGTGCCAAGAACTACAGATCTTTGGGAGAGCAGAAAGTGCCTTCATCCATTGGGAAATGGAGTCAAAACACGAAACTGACATTATGCAGACTGACTCTGACTCAAGGCTAAAACTGAAAACCATAATAAAACCACACATAACCAAAACATAACTAACAAACTGGAAAGATGCTCATAATTGAGCTTATTCATCAAACCTACTCTAATTGTTCTTTTCACCACCCGATCAAGTGAAATGGAACAGCCAATGCAACCATGTAAGCATCCTGGCTGCTATTTGATTTCTTCCCAAATGCTTTCTGATGCGCAGGAAAAGGGAAGAATCGAAAGGCAACTCCCATGGAAACTTGAAATCAAGTTGACTGCTGATAAACTTGCAAAGCATGAATTGACTGGATGACTTCAAGAATACTGTGAAAGGATCTTCATAAACATAGCTATTGATTTCCCTTAACACATTACTGCTCGGGTCCAGGTAATCTTCATAGCTGGATATTAATATTTTCCTCACCTTTGTGCTGTCTTTCTTTGGTGATTGCAGCAAGCTGTCAAAAGAATCCTGAATTTCGTGAATAACCAAACTCTGTTGCTGATTCCAGACAGAATAAAAGTCTCCTTTATTGATCTCCTCATATGACCGCAAACCTTGAAATGGGCTTTCTAATGAAAAATTTGTTAGACAAGACAATGAAGGCGACCTTTGAATAAGATTATTATTAACACTCTTTTCTAGCACATGGTTAGCTAATGGAGAAGAACTTTTACAACAAATGTCATCCAACACACGAGCAATAGGATCATCAAAAACTTGAGAAGACTACTGCGATGTATCCATTGAAACTGTATGACATCCTACTGGTTGTTCATCTTTTTCTTTAGAGATATTACGAAGATTCTACTTTATAAACTGAAATGCTTCGAAACAAAAGGGTATAGAAATCCTCTTGCATCATTAAATCATGTATTTCGGCTTCCACGCCTTCATCCGTAATCTGACCTTCAATTTCATTTGGTGGCTACAAATCTGGAGCTAGGGAGGGTTTTGTATCCAAAATGATTTCATCAGTCGTTTCAGGAGAAGATTCCTCATTAACAACTTGCTCAAGAATTTCGATATCTATCTCATCCTCAACATTAAAACTGAGAGATTGCTGATTTCCTAAATGCTGCTCATTTGAAGATTTACTATGCAATTTACCCTTCAAAAACTGAAATGATTCAAAAAAAAATGGTACGGAGTCACCTTGTATCATTTGATCATATGTACCATCTTCCATGTCCTCATCTGCAACTTGAAAATCAATGGCTTTCGAGGGCTGAAAATCTGAATATGAGAAGTCTTGAACAAGGTTTTCATTGCACTCAAGATGGTCCAGATCAAGACTTGTTGACATTTGATTTCTGATTGCATGGTAGTTGTCTCTGATGAACTGAAATGAATCAAAACAAAAAGGCAAAGATCCTTCACTTACTTCAAAATTTGCTGCACTTTCCTCATCATTGTCATAGCTGATATGCATCGGTTGATCATTGTACACAAGCTGCTGAAAGTGAACTTCTTCCTCCTTCCACAAACTAGCTGTTGATTTGTCTGCAAGATTAGCTTCTGTTTGGAGAACATAATCATCATCATACTGATCAAACTGAGGCAAATCATCAGTATACAACACATCATCAAGCATACATGTCATATCAACAGCTCTCTCTTCTCCAAAATGATCTATAAAGCAATCACTATGACAACTGGGATTAGAAACAAAATGTTTTGGATCAGCAACTTGTTCTTCTTCAATCAGCAAGTCATGGGCTTGAACATTATACTCATTCCTTGTGGTGATATTTTGCATCATCTCTTCCACTGCACTTACCAATATGTCAAGCTTTACCTCTAAAGATGTCGATTTCTCCAGATCTATGTTTTTCATCTCTTCTTCCTTCAACCTTGCCCTTCGGATCAGCAAATGAGCCTCTACATTTACTGCATTGTTCTGCATCTCTACAAGTGTTGCAATATTCCTTTCTCTCAGCTGAAACTCAATTTCCAGATCAAAGGCACCTGGGTAGTGCAAGAGAGCAGATCTAGGAGAAGGTCTTATATCAGCTGGCATTGAAAAATATACTTGGTTAAATCTGGCAGAAAATTGTTGTACTATTTCCCCTGGCAGTCTTTTCAGCTGGTTATACTCTTCTATAATCAAGAAAAGGTTCTGTCTGATCACCCACCTGTCAAGGAAAACTTTGATGAACCGCTGAAAATCTGAGATGCTCGCATCAGGCATGGCTTTGAACCAACTCTTCACTTGGCCTTGCAAAGAAAGAGAAAAAAGCCTAATACTAACATCTTCGTCATCAACTTCAAAAAGGTCCAGAAAAGTCTCAACATTCTGCACATGTTGCTCAGCGTTGACATTGTTACATTCACCGTCAAATCTTGGTAGATATAGGTCATAATTTTTAGGGAAATCATGAAGAACAGAAGGTAAAACAAGAGGTTTATACCTATCTGGGACTATATAAGGTGTAGGGGTATATACAAGAGCTACGGGATCAGTCTTGTTTTCTTTAGGCTCATCACTCTAAAGAGAGTCATCATAAGATGTGGGAAAATTAAGGAGGCCAGGATCAAAGGGAAACTGGGTATTTACAGTTTTTGAATAGCTCGAGTGAAGATTTTGATCATCTTTTTCATACAACAAATTCTGAAAAACTCTCAGGACAGCTTCAAGAATAGCAAGGAAATAGTTTACAAGAAAGCAGACTAGATCCTGAATACCATTCCACTTTGGATACCTGAACTTTGTGTAAGATCCTTCCATTTTCTCAGAAAAAGAGTTAGTCCTCCAGTGGAGTCTCTACATTGAGTTGGAGTCACCAGGTGAAAGATTTCAGCCTTCTTATGTCTGATCGTTGTCCACCATCAACCATTAGATCTGAACTTGATACATGTACTGGGGAAATTTACAAGTCCGATGTTACGTTTACAAGCTAGACCGGAGATTGACTGAAGCAGCGTTTATCTACTTTCACTAATGCAAAGCAAAAGCATTTCGAAGGCTACCAGGCATCACTTCAGGCTCCGTCTGTAGCTTATAAAAACAAATAACACCAACAAGCAAACCATTTTCTTCCCCAGTATGGTCGCTACTATGTTATTTCCTGAATCCACCTCAGGCTGAATGAAGGTGAGATTCAGGGTAACACCAAACCAGGCTCAATCTGGTAGCTAGCCCTACCAGAACAGGAGAGGGCTTTCTCCGGGTCAATCTCAGGAAAAATGTATCAATAGGGCTTGAGATGACTGAAATGAGTGCTAATTTTAGGCTAGGTATATGAATAGGAGGGTTTTTTTTTATTTTTTGGGGTTTTTGTTGGAAAAAGGGAAAGGCAGTTTTGGGCTTGGGGATGAGGCCAATTTCTTGCAGATTTCAAGTTGGGGCAGGGAAGGCAATGGATTTGATGTCTTAGATTGAATGAATGGATAGAGAAGACTGCTGAGGAGCTGAAGAGGGCAAAAGGCTGCAAGGATCCTCTTCAAATAGATGAAAACACATAAAACTAAACAAAAGTTTAAGGCAGAGCACCAGCAAACTAATGAATTCTACCTTAGTTACGCATTTGTTTAATTTTCAGAAGAAAAGAGAAGGGAAATGGCATACATAAAAAATTAATGAAACTTACAATTACATGGAGAAAAACACCATCACAACTCAGAGCCATAAGGATCCCAACAAGTGCTGCAAAACCCTGGTCTTTCCTTTGCCAAAAAATGCTGAAATGAATATACAATGAGGTGCCCAACTATTCCCAAGAGTCCAACCCTGAAAATGACTAAGAAAATACATCATATAGACAAGCCTAACCCATTCCCATGCCTCTATGGGTCGAGATCATCATTCTAGGAGTTGTTTCAACCATATCTAAACTAGGAACTAGAAAATAGGCCATGAAACGACTTGCCTCTATATGCTAGGAAACTGATCCATTCACTCACATTTCACCTTTTAGTGAATGAATCTTCTAGAAAAAGTAAAAATATGCCAAAATTACATCATGATCATGAAATTACATCAGGGTACATCAATATTTACATCAAAAAGTGAAACTGGCCAAAACTAGGGCTGTGGAGTGAAAAATAGGCCAAAATTCTCTATGCGCCGCACCCAAAATCTCTATGCATAGCACAAGTTTGGAGCTGATTTTGAGGCACTTCTTAAAGTCCCAATTGAGCTCATGAAATCTCTTTGGAAATCCCTGCCTGTCTACTTTCCAACCCAAGTGGAATTACTGGATTTGGATGTCATTTGCCCCTCCAAAACTTCAATCTCCCAAGACTGGTTCCTGTGTGTGTAAAAAGTGGCAGAAAGACCCCTTTCAAGGTGTTTTTGACCCTTTAGGCCACCCAGAACTTGATGAAATCCTTAAGCCATTCCTGAGCATGCATAAATTTTCATAACAAATCCAAAAATATCAAATTTTCCTCTAGAAGATCTCCCAATCATAAGCGCGCGCAAGGTGGCACTACGCGTCGGGCAGAAAAACCTGTTTTGTGACCAAAAATTCAAAAATGACAAAATTTTCTCCAAATTCCTTGAAATCTGGACTGAAAGTCCCTCATCAAGTATCATGCTTAGCCAAAGAAGCTTCGGCCAAGATTCAGAGTCTATCCTCCCTTTTTCAACGTTTAGTGTCCTCCTGGCGCATGCAGTTTCAGTTGTAAAGTCACTGTCTTGGTCATATGAAGAATCTGTGTCCACCTCCATGGTGTTGCAAAGTGTATGACAAGTGTATGTTTTGTTTGTTGAAAATGAGAAATTAGGACTTGGTGTCTTTGTCTCCAAGTGCCAAATGTGTGCCAAAGGGAAATGAGGGACTGTGAGGAATATGAGAAAGTGGGGGAAAGTGGAGTTTTTGTCAAGTGGATTTAAAGTGTGCCAACATTCCTTTGAATGTTTGGGGATTTAGAAACTCTGAAAATAATATGGGAGAGGGAAAGTGATAGGGAATGATAGGGATAAATTGGAGTAAGTGATAAGAGTGGCTTTAGGACATTTCACCAATGAAATGGGAAGGAAAAGATGATGGGATATGACGTAGGATATAAGGGAATAGGAGGGGGACTATAATGATGGTATGACAGTGATGGGAAAGGAATGAAAAATGCGGGGGGAAATGAAGTATTTTGGCACCAAGATCAAACTTTAAAACTCAATTTTCAAACCCCAAGGAGCAATTTTAAACAAGGGAATAGGGTTTAAAATTTTGACATCCCAACTCTCATATTGAACCATATAACCTCATCAATCATGAGTTCATGGGCACTAAAAGGATGATATGCACTTACTTGAGCGAAAGGACCGAGTCAATTGAGGTTTTTGGAAGCAACAATAAAAAATTTGCGTTTCGGGCCTGTGTGCCGCACAGGCTGTACGCGCTGCACCAGTGTAATTTTTACACTGCACAGCCCGGCTCAATGCGCCGCGCCTGCCCAGTGTGCCGTGCAGGTTTCCCAGTGCGCCGCGCACCGGAAATTCACCACAATTTCACCCTTCAAACACTAACTCCGCTTCCTCCACGATTTCTTCAGCTTCTTTGATAACTTTGACATGTAAATGGATTTTTTAATCATCAAAATGTCTTATATATCATGGACCCTTATTTTTTATGTGAAAAACCTACTTTTGTAGTGTTTGAAACCTTTGACACTTCAATTTGAAACTCTGTTTTGTTTCCTTTGGCTTTCTGGATTGATGATGAATTCTCTTTGTCTGCTTTACAGGGATGAATGGCATGGTGTTTGGCAAAGGATGACCAGGGCTGCGCCTGAATACTTCATGACTGAAAAAATTTAAAAATTACATGTTTATTACAAACAATAAATTTTACGATTTCTTCTTCAAAACAGAGTTTTGAAGAAGAATCATTCTTAAGCATTATTGATGATGAAAATCTTGAAATAGAAACTTATTTTGAACCTCCCTCTGGCCTGCTGGTATTATTAGTCATTTTGAGGACTAAATCGACTAACCCTAGACCTAATGACTGAAGTGACTCTTTGCCCACCAAAAACCAAACATTGACTGCCATTGACTGTAAAATGATTTTGATGGACTTTGATGAACAGACCTAAGCCAACAGGTACAAGGCACGAGGGGTATGAGCGACAAAACCCTTCCATCAGAAGACCGATGCTCCTAATGGAATGAAAATGACTGAAGTGAATGAGACGCCTAAAAATGAAATGCAACAAAGAGATTTTGATCTCTGACGAAGGGATAAACAGACCGACTCTAACAAACCCAACCCAAACAACCCTTACAGATGCATAAACTTATTAGAACATCAATAATTCATTTCCCAACTGAACTACTTATCTTAGACGTTGTCTATCTATTTATATACACCTAGGGCATAGATACTATGGTCTCAAACCATGGTTTGAGGCCCAAAGTTTACTGTTAAGCCCATTTACATAAAAGTTGGGGACTTTGACCCACCCTAAAGCCCCTTGACTCCCTTTACACAACATGCACATACAAAATTATACAGAAAGATATCGAAAATGGTGCCTCGAGGGACCCCACTCCAATAGACTTCTTCTAAGGCTACATGTTGAGAGGTAATTCGTACTCCCTCTCAACAGCCAAGTCCCTAACCTCTGCTTTACTCCTCAAATATTTGCATGCATCTGGTACCTCAAGTGCATATATGTTCTTGACTCGTGCACATTGTAATTGTCTTGCTGTTACAAAAGTTTCTAAAAAATAGCTGTTTTAAATCGACCATATCTCCCTCATCTAAGCTCCGAATTGATTTTCCATTTGGGTAGTTTTTTGCAAGGAACCCAAATAAGCTATTTTCTTTTTAAATTTTACACAAAAATCTATATTCTCTGCAAACTCGCCACCCAAAAAATTCTTGCTCTGATACCATGTAGAAAATATAATCAATGAGATTCAATTTGATATTGTAATGTACTAAAATAAGATATTGGATCCTTCCAACAATTTTTGGAAACAAAATACGATCGCACAATCACATATAAGTAAAAGAATAAAATTATCAATCGCACAACACAAGATGTATTTGGGGAAAGAAACTACTCAAAACTGCTCTATCTCTATTGTGTATTAAGTTAAGGAATCATGAAACAATACAATGCTTAATCTCTCATGAGATTCTCGAGCACTCTGCCAATTGTCTCCCGTTGATCTAGGTAAACTTGGTCTATTATTTAGCCAATTCTCAGCCTTCCTTCAGCCTGCCTTTCTCATGTAATTCCTAGGGAATTAGCTCCCTATTAATTAGGAAAACTAGTCTTCCTTGATTGCGCAAGCCATCATGGCATCCCAATGACTTTATAGTTTCACATGGGAAATTTTGTATAAATACAACTGATAGTTATGTTCCCTTTAACCTCTGTCTCAACTGGGTCTTCCTCGGAACTGACATGCATGTAGTTATTAATAGTGAATTATTAGTTATTTGATTGATCACTCATTGTGAATTAAGTCTAATTTAATTCACTGGTCGACCTCTCACTAGCTCATCACTTAGTTAGAACTATTTAAACTAATTTTAACTCATTTAATTGAGTTAAATAATTCACACTTGCACCCCACTAATGCATCAACTGCAACTGGACCCCAAAAATACTATATTAATCCCTCTACATTCCTCATCTTATACCCTCAACTTGAATTTCTTGAGCTAACTCAGTCATCATGACTTAGTTAACTGACACAAGTTGTTATGAGATTAAATTACAATTTATTGTCCAATTTATTTAAGGGAAAAATAAATTAGACGCCCCACATTCCTCACTCCTAGTGCATCAAAATTCCTCACCATTGTGGGTGCATTTTTTTTTTGTCCTTTCTGGTTTCCAATTTCAATGTTTCTTTTTCAAATTTCAACATTTCAAAATTTGATGCGGCCTTCACACAAAGACAACATTGAAATATCATGCCCATATGCTCATGAGAAACCTCTCTTAAGCTCGATCTACCATAAGAGAACCAACAATATTCCATCCTAATCTAGCTCGAACTGACCATTAAGGTCTGCAAAATTCTTGTGAACCCTCACATGATGATCTTGCTCTTGGAGGATGATCATGGCCTCCCTTTAGAAACCCTATTTACTCGGCCTAATTTAAGACTACATCTATCTTTACCCCCTTGATCAAATTAGCTCCTTCTCACTTGATGTTATTTCCTTCATCCTAAGGCATCCTTCAACATTTTTTCCTAGACATCTTAGCAACCCTCTAGAACTTACGAGTTTTGTCCACTTAGACCTTAGGAAATATTAATTTTATTTTAGATTTTAAACCCCATCTTGGGTCCAAAATCCCTTTTCTTGGCTTCTTTTCCCACAAAGCCTTTGGTGACCAAACTCACAGAAACCCATCTCACTAGGCTTGTGAAGTACCTCCCAAGCTACACAATTCAACAACATAATCTAGTTGTA
The DNA here is from genome assembly GCA_034641835.2 of Pinus albicaulis. NCBI lineage: Eukaryota > Viridiplantae > Streptophyta > Pinopsida > Pinales > Pinaceae > Pinus > Pinus albicaulis. The sequence goes on from CM076578.1 coordinate 1,530,267,009, forward strand.
GTAACCATAAATTGGTCAAGCTCTTGTAGTCAAGCGAGGGCTTGGTTGGGTTCCAAAGTTTCAAATTAAGTAAGGGTAGTTGTGAGGGCATGATATCTAGGGAGGGTCAGGACATGCACATTAGGAATTAAAAATGCATGCTAACACATGTCGAACAATGTCAATGCATGCTGAAGAGTGTTAGGGAGTTTCAGGGCATATTAAGGGATAACAGCTAGGTCAAAATGCATGTAAAGGAATGAATAAGAGTGTGTGTCAGGGAGTGTCAGCGAATTCAAGTGTGCTAAGGATGAAGTGTGTTAGGAAAAGTTCATAATAGGATTTATATGAGGCAAGCTTATAGCTATTATACGAAGCTTGACGTAACAATTTTAGAAAAAGGGAGATCACTTTGTGCTAGGCAAAACATTTTTTTGCCTTTAGCTATTTTTTTATATGAGATGTGGCACACTTTGGCTACATACTCATGTTTTAAACTATTCTAGATAATTTAATATTGTACATTTTTTGTATAAGTTTTGGGGCACTCAACTTGTGTTGGCTTATATCTTGTGTGCCTTATGCATCTTGTGGTTCTTGCAAACTCTCAGTTAATGTTCTACTGTTTATATGAACTGAACATAGATGTTAAATATTTCCTATGTAAGATATGTTGCTTAGTTGTTTTATGGCCATGGCTAGATCATGTGATCCTTGTCTTGGTAAATAGTTAAGTGGGACATGTTGAGCTTGGACATGAGTGGCATAAGATGAGTTATAGGTAATTCTTAGATGAAAAAGGCACAATCTACTCGTAGTAGGTGTAATTGGTCAAGTTGTTGCAGTTGAAGCAAGCTAATATTATCACATGAAATACAGTAGCCAAGGAATTGATTGGGTTCCCAAGTCGTAAAAAAGTGCAAAGGCTAGCTGTGAGGAAATGAGCACTGAGGCATGCTATGGAATGCTAAGATGTGTCATATAGTGCAAAGGCATGTCAAACATGCTAAGAGGTGCCAAGTGACAAGGCATGCCAAGATGTGCAAGGGTGTGTCAATGTGTGCCAGGGGATGTCAAGGAAACAAAAGGGAGAAATAAGTTAAAATACAAATAAATGACACGTAACAGGGTTAATAAGCCATCAATTTACCTTTTCTAGGAGGGGCATGGTAGGCACACTAACACTAGGTGCCAATAGGTGCCAAGTGAAAAGTCTTAGTGCATTCTAAGTGCCAAGTATTCCTTTTTTTCTTCTCATCTAATTTCCAACTGCTGATCTCAAATATTTTTAATATTAAACCATGCCAAATCATACCAAGGCATGTCAATGTATTCCATACATGCTAAGAATTTCCAAGTGCCAATATGTGTCACGGAGTGTTATGCATGCGACGAAGTGGAAGGGCTTGTTGAAGAGAGTGCTAGAGAGTGCTAATGCATGTTGAGGAGTGTTAAGGAGTACTATGACAAAACATTAAGGGATCACTAGGTCAAAATTCATGGAAGTTACTGAATATGAGGAGCGCGTGCTAGGGACTAGCTGTGTCAATGAGTGCTAGTTTTCATGCCAAGGAGGTAGTGACAAGGTATGCTAAGGATTGGTAAGGCATGCTATGGAATATAAAGGCATGTCAAGAAGTATCAAAGTGTGTTGGGAGTTCCACGGTGTGCTAATTATATGTGCTAAATAGTGCTAAGATATTCCAATACATGGCAAGTGCTAAGGATGTGCAGGGTGCGAGGGTATGTCAATATGTGTCAAGAAGTTTCAAGGAAACAAAATTAAGAACCAATAAGAGGGTTAATAAGTCGATATTTTATCTTTTTCAAAAGGGGCATGCTAGACACACTAATAATAGGTCCCAATACATGCCAAGTGGCATTGACGCTTGCCAAGTGCTAATGTATGTCAATGCATTCAACCATGGTGTTATAGGGCATGTTAGGGACTACATGCATGCCAACACATGCTAGGGGAGTTCTATGTTGTACTAGCGCATGCCACTATGTTCTTTGGCGTTAGTGTCATGACAAGATGTTCTAGGTACAAATATGTTCCAATACATGCGAGGTGCTAAAAAAATTTAGCGTGTGCCAAAGCATTAATTTAAGGTGTGCCCGCATTGTTGAGGAGTGTTATGTCTTTCTCATTAATAGAATTGACAGAGCTTGATTATGTATTAAATAATATATTTCCTACACACACTAGTGGGGCTTTATCAAAAGGGATTTTTCTAGATAATAAACTTAATAGTTATGAATCATATGTTGACTCATAGGAAAACTCTATTCGACTATTCATTACTTGAGGGAAATGATTCACACTAATTATTTCTTAAAAATTTGACCGACTCTAACCACTATGGCCTTGGAAATATTATAAAAAAGACTCCACAATAATGGTATTAAATCATTATCTTTTGACAAAAAAATATTAGCAAGCACATGACGTCATCAAAAACTCATTGGATTACCAATGATGACGAACATTTTTTGACCGTCACCAAAAGTAACAAAAAGATCATCAGTGAGGGTCATTAAAATTTCGTCACTAGAAGTGTCACAAAATAGAGAATTAGTGATGGGCCTTTAATGACCCTCACCAAAAGTGTCATTGAAAATGGCTTTGGTGACGGACCTTAAAGGACCATCACTATATACACTTACAATGATGCTTTTTTAAGGACCGTCACCATATGTGACATTGGTGACGGACCTTAAAGGTCCGTCACAAGCATGACCCTCACCAATGTCATTTTTTCTTGTAGTGACATACATCCTCAACATATCCTCCAATATCTTGTTTACCCTCTTATTATGTCCATATGTCTATGGAGGATAATTTGTGTTGAAGGTAAAATTAGTGCCCAAACCTGCAAACAATTCCTTCCAAAACTTGGAAGTGAACCTTGCATCCATATCTTACACGATATTCTTCGAAACACCATGCAATCTGACTATGTCCCTAATGAACACCTAAGCTACATCGCTAGCTAAGTATGTAGTCTTCACCGATATGAAATGTGCAACCTTTATCAACTTGTCCACAACAACCAAAATGGAATCGTGTTGTTTAGCTATCCTTGGAAAAACTGTGATGAAGTCCATGGAAATGACCTCCCATTTCCACTTTGGTATCGCAATTGGCTATAGGAGTCCACCAGGATGTTTACACTCTGCCTTAACCGTCTAAAAATCCAAAAACCTAGCTACAAACTTTTCCAAATCTCTCTTTAGACTTAGCCAATAATATAACCTATTCACTATAGTCAATGTCTTCTGATAGTCTGGGTGACCCAAATATGATTTCACATGAAACTCCCTTAAGATCACCTTCTTGAGCTCATTTTTTCTAGCACATATATCCTATCTCTAAATCTAACCATTCCATCTACCATAAGGTGATAGTCCAAATCCTATACACGTGTACCAGTACCTACACTTATACCAACTCTTATACCTATACCTATAAAAAGCGTGTACATATACCTTTACCAACACCTATACCTTCAAATGTACCAAAACTTGTACGTGTACCTATACTAACACCTATACATGTACCTGTACCAGCATCTGTACCTTACTTGTACCACCACCTATACCTATACATGTACTAACACCTATACCTACGCATGCACCACCACCTGCACCAAGACCTATACATGTACTTGTGCTAATACCTATACCTGTACATGTACTCTACTACAACATATGCACAATATACATATACCTATGATCCTACTGACCTACCTGCAAGATCCTACCTTGTAAATCTGTCCCATAGGATATCATAATTGTTATGTGATTTACCTGTACCCACCTACTGAGAGAATATCTGACCATGTTCTCCTTTCCCTTGATGTACATGATCTCAAAGTAAAACTCATTTATTGTTGCCAACCATCTAACCTACCTAGCACTCAAATTCAACTAGTTAAAGAGGTACCTCAACCCAATGTCATCACTCATCAGTAGAAACCTCCTTCCAATAAGATAGTGCCTCCACATATTCAGTGCATGTTTGATCACTATTAGCTCAATATTATGTGCCAGGTAGTTCCGCTCTTCCCCATTCAATTTATGTGACTCATAACATACCGCCTTTACATCCTAAATAAGGACTCCACCAAGTCCTCTCTGGAAAGCATCTGTACACACTAAAAACTCCTTTTCCGGATGTACAATATTTAACAATCGAGCATGTGTCAACAACTACTTAAGATACTCAAAAATAACATCACACTTTTCTATCTATTCAAAGTTATTACCTTTTCTTTGGAGTGATGTGATAGGATAATAAATCTATGATAAGCTCTTGATGAACCTCATGTAGTAACCTTCCAATCCCATGAATGATCTCACCTTGTCTACATTATTATGAGCTACCCACTCCATGATTACCCTTATCTTCTCAAGATCTAATGCAATGCCCTCCTTGGAGACAACATATCCCAGGTAGTGTACCTCAGTCTGGAAAAAACTACATTTGTTGAGCTTAGCATGAAAATGATGCTCCCTCAACAACATCAACATTGTTGCCAAATTCTTGACATGTTCTTCCACATTTTTATAATATACCAATATGTCATCAATGAATGCAATCACAAACCTACCCAAATAATAATGCAACACACTATTCATAAAACACATAAAAGTAGAGGGGGAATTAGTCAAACTGAATTGAACTACAACAAACTTATAATGCCCATACTTGGTCCTCAATACATTGTTGTAGATGTACTTCTCTTTGATCTGTACCTAATGATATCTCGATCTCAAGTCTATCTTAGATAACATTGATTCCCCCTTCAGTTGATCAAACAAATCATTGATCCTCGGTAATGGGTACCTATTCTTGATGGTCACTTTGTTCAACTGCCCTTAGTAAATGCATAGTCTAAGAGTTCCATCCTTCTTCTTCACGAACAACACTAGTGCACCCCATGGTGATACACTTGACCTAATCTACACTTTTTCAAGCATCTCTTTTAACTACAACTTTAATTCTACCAACTCGGGTGTGTTGATCCTGTAAGGTGCTTTTTTTGTTGGAGTTTCCCCTGGTAGCAACTCAATATAAAATTATAATTCTCTATGCGATGGAAACTCTAAAATCTGTGATGAAAACACATCCTCAAACTGCTACAAAACTGGATACCTGTTCAACACATCTGCATCCTCAACTTCCTTACCTTTATCGATAGAGATATGAACTACAAATAACAGACACCCTTTCCTCTGACTATGTTTGGCTTGCATGGATATCAAGATTATAATTTATGTGGATTTATTCTTTCCCTATAAAACTCTTAGTTCCCCATTGTCATCCAAGAACTCAATATATTTTTCATAGAAATCTACCTTGGTCTTATGAGTATATAACCAATGCATATCCAATAGCATACTGCATGATCCCAATGGAAATATGTTCAATTATGTTGTTATAGGCATACCATTTAACTCAAATTCACAAGCTCTTACCCAATGGTGAAGTATTTTCATCGTACTCGTATCCAACTTCACTAACCATGCTTCTACATTCACTTCCTTACTCAAACCATAATTATCCACCAACTCAAGACTAACATATCTATAATTAGATCCAGGGTCAATAAAAATGGAAATAACTTGATCATAAAGCTTCCCATCCATCTCAATGATAGAAGCTCGGTGATCTATCTGCCTGTTGTCCACTGCTTCATAAATATGAGGAATTCTCTTCCAACCATCCCCAATAGCTTGCACGTCCTTTTCATTATATATTTGAGGCCTACCACCTTGATTCTGTGGGAAATATATCTTAAGATACTCCTCACTGCATGTCCAACACTCTAACTCTCCAGTACCAATACATCAATGGTGCTACTATGATCTATGTTGTTGTTGTGGACTATGTCCTTGTCTACCTACATTAAACTTGTTTTGTGGTTTCACATTCTCCTTCTCTTCTACATTCTGAGGCCTTCCTCTCTTAGGCTATCGTCTACCTTTATCTTTGTCTTTTCCCTTCCATCCTTCCTGAGACCCATTCTTGGGCTTTGAATATTCATATCAATGCTTCATCTTCCAATGACTTCCTCAAGTGACCGAGGCTCATCATACTCAATATGATCTATGAATTCTAATATAAAACCACTAATAAATATTTTAACTTTATCCTTCTAATCCTCAATATATCATACATACCTTAGTAGCTCCAAGAAATTCGTCATGTACTCTTCATCTATGATGGACCCCATATTTAGCTCATAGAATTATTTGGCCTTACTATCATCATACCTCTCTGATGAGTACTGCTTCCTGAAGAGCCTCTTGAACTCATAACAACTCAAGTCCAATGTTCTGATGTGCCTAACCTGCTTCACATATTTCCACCATATGTCTACTTTACCTTTCAAACTGAAGATAGAAATCTTGGCCTTCATTTTTTCTATGTACTCGTGCAACTTAAATAATTTTCTCATTCCAAGTATCCAAGCCTTTGCATCTTATGGTTTCTTCATTTTCCCATCTAACATAGATGGATTTTCTTTCTTAAATTTATTCGAAAAGTATCACATGTCTTTACTCCTATAAGGATGATACCGATGGTGATAATGGTGTCTATCCAAACTTGAACTAGAATGATACATGTACTAATCACCCTACCTATCCAGATTTTCCAACAAAATTACATATCTCACTGTGTTTGTTCTATTTGATTTGTGTCTACCAGGAGACCTATAACAAAGCCCCATTATTTTTGTCCTCGTGTCCATAACTGGTCTGTAGTGGCCCTTGTTGCTGGAAATCTGGCAAGATCTGAAGAAGTATAGCATTCACCTCTGCTTGCTTCTCTTGTGCATGTATGATCCTATCATTTTCTTTCTTAAAAATCCTTATTTATTCCTTTAGGCTTCTCAATGTGTCTACTAAATCAGAATATTTCCCACCATGCTACTCATATGGCTCATAGGGAGAGTTCGTGTAGTCTACCATCCTTCTATCCATTCTGAACTCTTTTCCTGCCAAGCATAATATTTCATCTAAACCAAATCATAATAAACCAATTTACCTTAGTGTAAGTTGGGGAGGACACATCCTACAAGATCAACCAATCATCGTGATACATGTATATATACATAATCATAACAACATATAAACTCATAACACATGGTACATCAGCTCATAAACATCATTCTAGTTGGAGTCCAATCATCAATGCATGAACATGCCAAATACACACCATGACCTAATGCATGACAACCTCAATCAAACCAATGAAAAATTGACCAGATGCACCCACTTTACATGTATAACCAAACATAAATGACCAATGCATGTTCAACGTATAACATCACACAAGCAATCATACACGGAAAACATGAAACCATGACCAATATGTAACCCTAATATAAGAAAGAAATGCATATAAAATATCTAGAAACATATAATAAAGTGTCCACACACAACACAAAAGCATGAACATCACATAATCAATCATACACACATGACAACATGTTGAAAACAACACCATCAACACTTCCATGGCAACACCACTTACATCATGGCCCACACAAAATGAATGCAACAAGCAAAAATACCATAAGTATGGGAAAAAAATATGAAACCAATAGAAAATCATGACCAACACACCTCCCATCCAGTCCAAGGGTTGAACGATGCTCTGATACCACTATGTAACACCCTCTACCCACATCTACCCAAGTAACTGGACAATGAGGTTACATGTGAAGAGAGGATACTATAATGAGATTCAACCTCCTAGGTGACCTTAAAGAATTGAAACTGATGGAAATACATCATATAGACCTTGTACAACAACAAAATCACCCTCAGGAGGTAACCCAACCATTAAGGCCTCTTACCCCTCGATCACACTGACCTTTTTACCTCTTTTAGCCATAGAAACATGCACATGATTTCAAGCTAACATCTATGATGCTATAGACGCAAGCATAAAAATGCATGCCATCTTCTAGGGCTCTAAATCCTCAGTTTTTTGTTAGCGTCCCCAATATTTGAGCCACCTATTTATGCCCAGAACCCAATGCTTAGCCCATAATTCCATGAAATGTTCAGACATGATGAATGACAATACGATAATGATAGAGAAGCAATCACGTCAATAAGAACTCATATTAAACGTTCCTAACCATGACATGAATTTCGTCAAACATGTCACAAACATTGAATCTATAGGTGTATGCAACATAAATGATCATAGGGGTATCATACTTATCTGAGAATCACTAAGAATCATTGCACCCATATATCATTAGCTGCAATAAAATATATTTTACCATAGATACATTTTAAATTTATTTACAAGTAAAAACATGGATAGAGCCATACATTATCATTGACAGAATACATGCTTATCACCATCATATTAACAACAAAATTACCACGGATACAAAAAAAATAGAATCCACATAACAACCAATAAATTTGCATACCAAATACAAAATGAATGATATCTTCATTACTGAATGTGAAAACCAACTGCAGATGGAATTTCCATGTTTCACCTGACCATAGATTGGTTGATCCAAATCTCTCTTCAGCCAATCACCCTCGTTTCAAATTCTAAACATAAATGTGGGACACAAACCAAAAGAACCAACCAGGCCATCCCAAGGCCAAACCACCTCACCCGCGTAAATATAAATCAAGCTTTACCATTATCCACATTAGATCACTAGGGAAACACAATAAACATGTCGTAACTGGAAAAAATGTGAACTACACTCAATCACTAGTCCAACACAAGCATGGATATCATCATATTCTCTCCACCTAAAATGTGAGCAATTTTCCTGTCTCCTAGTCTCTCAACCTTTACTATATATCCCAAACCTGGGATTCCTAGGCCTAATGGAGAGCAAACCACCTCTAGGCTTTACCGTATATCTCTCCATTCACTGTTCGAGGATTCCTAGGCCCATCGAGGGAACACAATCTTGGATTTACTACAAACCACATTCTGGTTCAAGGGTTACTAGTCCAGTGGATTTACCGTGATCCATGGTCTGATTCAGGGACCACTACGCTAGGTGCTATATCAATTCATAGATCCACCCAACTCAGCTTTTAATCCATCGAGCAATATATTTAAACCAAAACATGAGAACTCCAAAATATCATGGCTATTTGGAAATGGAAAGGTGAGGTTGAAAACACTGTCACACCTGGAAAAACCCATGCCATGACATAAAATAACCGCATGCAATACCATGGATGCTAGATCTAGAAAGGAAAACACACATGCTAATCGATACATGCCAGGAATTATGTTGCAGCCGCTTGATTCCTAGTCCCTCTTACTTGTTTCCACATTCTTCCTACTTTCTTTCCATTCCTTGTCCAATACCAAAATTCTCCAAGAAATTATAAGTGTCCAAGTGTGTGTGTGTGTGTGTGTGTGTGAGAGAGAGAGAGAGAGAGAGAGAGAGAGAGAGAATAATGAGAGAGCTCCAAAAATGAATTGAAAAATATTTGTAGCCAAAACCTTCCCAACTAATCCTCAGAAGCCTTTTTATTAATGAGGCCTCTATTTTCCTCATTTTCAATTAGTTTCCTTCATTTTCCTCCTAACATGAAACCTGTGACCTTTCAACTTATTTTCTCCTATTTTCCATTATTTTCATAAATAAATGTGCCAAAAATATGTTTGCTTATCCAAATCCTTAGCCATTTCCTTTTCCAATTTCCATTAGCCATAATGTTAGGTCCCTATATTACTAGTGTATTCCCTTATTGTTGTTAGTTTAACACCCTTATTGTTATTGTTGTGCCCATGTAACCTCCATACTGTTTTTATTGTGCCCTTACATTATTATTGTTAGGTCGGATAGGATTATAATGTGACCCCATGGACTCCTATATATAAAGGAAATTTTCTCATTTGTATCATCCAAGAATTGTTCATTTATGTAATGTAAAGGATGTTTCCCCCTCAAAATGGCTTATTTCTAGGGCATTGATCTCTCTTTTCTGATATTTTTGGAGCTAGTTTCATAACATTTGGTATCAAAGCTTTGGATTCTATGGTTTCGCTGCTCCAAACAGGTCATCGATAATTTTTTTCTACGAAGGTTCAAAATCTGAAATTTTTATAATGCAAAGCTGAAATCCTGAGGAACTTATTGTAAAAATTTCAGATCTTGGTTCGCAATATTTTCAGAGATATGATCTGTGGAAGTTAGGATTTGTGCAGGCTCCTGAATTTCATCTAAAAGATGTGACCTTGGGAAAATTATCATAACTCTCTCTTTGAGCATCGGATTGGAATTCTGTAAAAAGTGGTCGAAATTGCATAGACCTTAGTTTCCTGCGTATCAATTTCAGAGCTGGAGGAGGAAACAGGGACACACGACACGTCGTACAAGTGCGCTCTACTAAATGAGTCCATAAGTAGGTCATTGTGGGATATTTTGCATAAATTTTTATTGAATAACCCAAATAAGGTCCAACCTATGGCATTCAAAAGAAGATTTAGAGGGAAACTATAGTACCAGAATTCAGATATTGAAGATCTAAAATCACAAATATAATTCAGTTTCAATATTCAGCTCCTCAAAAGCAAGAAAACAGTGTGTATTTGTTTTCAAATTGCATAAGTCTTGTTTGAAAAACTCATTTGAAGTGACTCCAAGGGAATATTGAAGCATATATATCAGTATTGGTTTCTAAAATTCCCCCTAAAAAGAATTCAACATTCATCAATCCCTTAGAATACTCTACTATGACTCATGAAGATGAAGAAGTGAAACATGATTTATCAAAAGTACAAGAGAAATTGCACCAAATTTTGTTGTTGCAAAGAGCAACAAAGAATGAAATCGAAGTTTTGAGGAAAGGCGTGGAAGTTAAGATGGATGGTTTTAAGAAAGGTGTGGAAGCTAATATGGATGGCTTGAAGAAAGGTATGGAAGCTAATATGGATAGTTTGAAGAAAGGCATGGAAACTAAGATGGATGGTATGGAAGAAAAAATGGAAGGTTTGAAGGAAGTCATGGAAGGTTTGAAGGAAGGTTTGATAAGGTTGATACAAGAAATGATTCCTAATGGTAAAAAGATACTAGAGGAAACTCATGATAAGAGAAAAATATATTTTGATCGTGATTTCATAAACTTGAATGTTGGATGGAAGACCCACCATATTTCAAATATCAATATATGGAAGTTTGATGGCAAGGATCCTGTAAAATGGATACTACAGATGGAGCAATATTTTGATCTCAATAATGTGAAAAGCACATAAAAGGTACGCATTGCAACTTTATATTTAGAAAAAAATACATTTGTAAAAAAATTGTCACTTGGTCAATTTTATAGAGGAAATGATAAAACATTACGCGGATACAAAGAGAAACAACTTTTTTAGCCAATTGATAAATCTCAAACAAAAGGGTTCAGTGGTGGAGCACATCGAGGACTTCCAAAAATTGAATATAAGGGTAACTGATATTCTAGAGCAACACAGGATTGATTTCTTCATATGGATTTTAAAGGATAACATCCAACATGATCTTCATGTTTGGGAACCTGATTCATTGTAGAAGGAATTCAGGTTGGTAAAAATATTGAATGTAAAATTATGGTGACAAGGAAGCCTACAACTCACATCTATAAAGATGGAAGTGTTGCTGCTCGTAGACTTCCACAACCTACAAGATTGACACCACAACAATTGGAATAAAAAATAGCAAAAGGGCTTTGCTACAGTTGTGATAGCAAATACACTAAAGGTCATAAGTGTGCTGAGAAGAAATTATTTTACATAGATTGTGAAGAGGGGGAAGAAAATGAACAAGAAAATTCAAAAGAAGAGGATATACACCAGGAACCAACCCTAGAGAAAGAATAAATGAGTCCAATCATATCGTGTAATGCATTGGCAGGAATTAACACTCCTCAAACTCTCAAGATAGAAGGACATATCAAGAAGGAAAAGGTAATAGTGTTGATTGATTTGGGTAGTACCCATAATTTTATTCATTGTAAGGTAGCCAAGGAATTGAATTGCTTCCTATACCCAGTACCAGAATATCAAGTGATGGTTGCAAATTGAGGAACTATAAATCTCTCTGGAAAATTCCATAATATCAAGCTAACCATGGGGGAATATGTATTGAATATTCCAGTGCTTTCCATTCCAATGGGAGGTGTTGATGTTGTACTAGGAGTACAATGGTTACAACCTTTGGGGATGGTAGCTTATAATTTTCAAGAACTTTTCTTGAAATTTTTTCCAGAAGGAAAGGAAGTCAAATTATAGGGTATTGTAGGGAAGCCGGGAAATATAATAAGCTCTAATATCATGAAAAAACTTCTTAAGGAAGAACAACAAGTCGTAATTGCACAATTATGCTCACTAGAAGTTCCAACATCAAAATCATCTATTTCTCCATACCTCCAAAAATTCTTGGACAATCATTCTAAGGTGTTTGAAACTCCCAAAGGACTCCCACCTATTCTTGATCATGATCATGCTATTCATTTTATTCTAGGAAGTGTTCCTCCAAATTGAAGGCCTTATTTATTTCCTTATGTCGAAAAGAGCGAAATTCAACATATGATTGCAGAAATTTTAGAGGTTGGTATAATTCAACCTAGTCAAAGTTCTTTACCTTCTCCAGTAGTATTGGTGCACAAGAAGGATGGATCATGACTCATGTGTCCAGATTATAGGGAGCTCAATAATATCACTATTAAAGATATATTTCCCATTCCAGTGATTGATGAATTATTAGATGAATTGCATGGAGAAATTTATTTTACCAAGTTGGATCTTCATTCAGAATATCATCAAATTAGAATGAAGACTGAAGATATTCTGAAGACAACATTTCAAACTCATGAGGGTCATTATGAATTTTTGGTCATGCCTTTTGGCCTTACCAATGCACCTTCTACATTTCAAGGATTGATGAATTCCATTTTCAAACACTTCCTTAGAAACGTTTTGTTAATATTTTTTGATGATATACTAATCTACAAAAGGTCTTGGAAGGATCATGTTGAACATGTTGAGAAGGTGCTCAAACTATTGGAGGAGAAACAATTATATGCAAAAACCTCTAAATTTTTCTTTGGAGTACAAGAGGTGGAATATCTAGGTCATATTATATCTCATGAGGGTGTTAAGGTGGACCCTAACAAAATTAAATCCATTAAGGAATGGAAAGTCCCCAAAACCATAAAGCAGTTGTGAGTATTTCTTGGTTTAACAACATATTATCACATATTTTTTAAGAATTTTGGGAGAATAGCAGCACCTCTAACAACATTATTGAGGAAATATGAATTTTCATGAACTCGTGAAGAAACTAAGGCCTTTTAACATATTAAAGTGGCAATGTGCCTAACACCGATCTTAGCTATGCCAGACTTCACAAAAACCTTTATTTTGGAAAGTGATGCCTCGGGAAATAGAATTTGTGTTATTTTAATGCAAGAAGGAAGACCCATTGCTTTTGAAAGTCATCCAATAAAAGGAAATTATTTATAGAAATCTATTTATGAGAAGGAAATGTTGGCAATACTACATGCACTAAATAAATGTCAACCTTACCTAATGGGAAGACACTTCAAGGTAAAAATTGGCCATGATAGTCTTAAACACTTTTTGGAACAAAGACTATCTTTAGAAGAGTAGAAAAAATGGGTCACAAAGATGTTGGGTGATGACTTTGAAATCATATACAAAAAAGGGAAGCTTAATGTTGTTGCAAATGCACTCTAAAGAAATGATGAAGAGGTGGAAGCATTTCTTTCTGCCAATTCTATTATCCAACTAGATTGGATAACCGAAGCAAGGGATGAATGGAAGAAGGGTGAAGAAGTATGACACTCATTCAAATGTTGCAGCAAGAACATAGTACATATGATACATTTAGTTGGAAAAATAATTCCTTATGGTACAAATATTGCTTATATATTTGTAAGAATTCCCAATTAAAACAAAAGATTCTTTTGGAATTGCACACTTCTCCTTTAGGAGGACACTCGGGATTTTTAAAAACTTACCATAGGGTGAGGAAATAAATTTTTTTCAGATGGCCTTAAATATGCTTTTCAAAAGTTTGTGGTGAAATTTTTGGTTTTCCAGCAAAATAAAGTTGAGACAATTAAGACCCTGAGTCTTCTAGAGCCTTTATCAATTCCAAGTCAATGTTGGGAGGATATTTCAATGGATTTTATCACAGGTTTACCTAAGTGTGAAGGAAAGAGTGTCATCATGGTGGTAGTTGATAGGCTTACCAAGTATGCACACTTTTATGCAGTAGCTCATCCATTTAAAGCAAGTACAGTTGTTACTGCATTTGTGGAAACAATTCAAAAGCTGCATGGAAACCCAAATATTATTGTAAGCGATAGAGATCTCATTTTTACTGGAAATTTTTGGATGAAATTATTTTCTTGTTTGAGTACTCAACTAGCTCATATTTCATCTTATCATCCTCAATCCAATGGTCAAACTGAGAGAGTGAACAAATGTTTGGAAGGATATCTTCATTGTTTTTTATTTTATAAACAAACACAATGGATGAAGTGGCTAATTCTGGCTAAATAGTGGTATAACACTTCCTTCCATACTACAGAAAAAATGACCCCATTTATGGAAGTTTATGGATATCAGCCACCATCCATCACATCATCTTTAAGAGAAAAATCTAGGGTTCAAGCAGTGGAAGATCACATTTAGCATCAACAACAAGTTCTCCAAATCTTAAAGGATAACCTAAATTTGGCACAAAATTGAATGAAACAACAAGCATATCAACATCGCAGTGAGAGATTTTTTGATGTAGGAGACTGGGTATTTTTACGGCTACAACAATATAGAAAAATTTCCCTCAAGCAAGCTAAGAAGGATAGTAAATTATCGCCAAATTACTATGACCCTCACAAGGTGTTGCAAAATATTGGTACTATGGCATACAAATTGGAGCTTCCTCCTTCGCGATTGCATCCAGTTTTCCATGGTCCATGCTTAAAGGAGGTTATAGGTGAAAAAATTCCAATTCAACAAATATTTCCAGAACTTGATGAGGAAGGAAAAATCATATTGGAACCTGAAGCAGTCACGGAAATAGGAGCTCGATAGCTATGAAATCAACCAATTTCAGAGTATCTGATCAAGTGAAAGAACTTATCCACTGAAGATTCTACATGGGAGGATGAGAATTTTATACAGAAGCATCTAGAGCTCCTCAAGCATTGAGGAAAACAACTTTTTGAAGGAGAAGGGCATGTTAGGTTCCTAGATTACTAGTGTTGTCCCTTATTTTTGTTAGTGTAACCCCCTTAGTGTTATTGTTGTACCCATGTAACCTCCAAATTGTTATTATTGTGCCCTTACATTATCATTGTTAGGTCAGCTAGGATTGTAATGTGACCCCATGGAATCTTATATATAGAAGGAGGTTTTATCATTTGTATCATTCGGGAATTGTTCATTTATGTAATGTAAAGGAGGTTCCCCCCTCTAAGTGGCTTATTTCTAAGGCGTTGATCTCTATTTTCTCCTATTTTGGAGCTCGTTTCATAACACATAATAATATAAATGAATTCCCACTAGGATGTGTTTCCCAACATTCATCTTGGAATAAGTGTCCCATAAACCGTGGTTATTATTTTTTAACTTTTATGACATGGAATTTTCACCAGGGCTGTTGCAAAATTGGTGCTCCGATCACAAAATTGAGAATAATTTTGAAATTCCATCCCGAATCTATCACTATCCTTGAGATATTTTATGTTTTTATGTATCTTAGGCTTTACCATAATCCAATCTCAGATCACTAAGCTCTAAACCAAGACACCTCCATTAAGCTTTACCATGCATCCCATCAAAACCGGTCAAGGGATTCCTAGACCTTTGGGAATGAACCTTGAGACCACCTCCACCCCATATTCTAAATCCATCTGTTAAATAAAAATCTCAAAAAAAAGATCAAAATCCCAACACACCATGACATCTCGAAAATTCAAGGAAAGGCTCAAAAACCACTGTGATAACCTGGAAAAACCATGCCACCGACAACAAAATAACCAAATACCCACATGGATAAGCCATGCATGTCCAACTAGCTATTAAATCCCATATACAATATGTCACTTGCAATTATTCCTACTGAAGTTGCTAGATCCTTCTTTTCCTTTCTTGGTATTTCCTTTCCTTTCCTTTCTTGTCCTTCCTTTGCTTGATTCCTCCTCCTTGGTGCAATTCTAGATTGCTCCAAGAAAAATTTGAGTATCAAAGAGTGTGAGAGAGAGGGAGAATAATGAGAGAGTTGTTAAACTAAACTCACACAAGGTACCAACTAATCCTAAGAATCCTTTTTATTAAGGATTCCTATATTTTCTTCATTTTCCATTATTTTCCTTCATTTTCCTCAAATGAAACTTGTGACATTTTAACTTCCTTTTCTCCTATTTCCCATTATTTTCATAAATATGTGTGCCAAAAATACTATTTTCCTCCTTAATGCCTTTTCCTTTTTCATTTTCCTTAGCCACAATCGCATACCTATTGATGCGCACTAGGATATTTTTCCCAACATTCAGCTTGGAATAAGTGTCCCTAAACCGTGGTCTTATTTCTTCCTTTATTAACTTTTTATTACATTAGTCTTTTGCTCGAGTCTGTTAGAGAACCCTCCCCCTTTGGGAACACCATCCATCGTGTTAACCACACCTACAACTCAAAAAAACCATTGAAAAATAAACATATTTCTCATGGATATTTATAACTTATATTGATGAAGTATTTACAATGAATGACCTACTCAAAACAAAAAACCATGATAACATCCATACCACTTATTAAAGCTTTATAAATTGGCTCATGGAGGTATTTACATCCATATACATAAGTAGATACACCAAAAAATCATCGAAACACATGAAAAAAAAATACCAACATCAAACCAAAACTGCTTTGCCTCAACTGACAGACAATGAAGGATACATGACTCGCATGTGATATACCATCTCCCATGTAGCTTCATCGGGTCCAAAGTTCTTCCACTGTAGTTTAAATTTCTCGATGGATATATTTGTGAGCATGAGCTGCTTTCACTACAATATGCACTAAGGCTTGGGATGGAATGATCCTTCTTACTCCACCTGCAATACAGACCAATCAATAACATGATCAACATCCTTTATATAAATTTTAAGCAATGAAACATGAAACACATCATGGAATTTCAATTTTGGAGGCATTGCAAGTTAATAGGACATTGGTCCAATCCTCTCAAGGATCACGAAAGGCTTGTAATATGGTGGTTCCAACTCCACACATGATTCGATCCTCAAGGAGATCCTCTTGGGCTTGATGCACAATAAACATGCTCCCTAACCTGGAAATCCTTTAATACCCAATGACGGTTTGCATCAATATTTTTCCTTTCTTATGTTGCCTTTAGATTCTTCTTTATAACTTTCATTTCCTATTCCATGTCTACCAACATGTCCAGCCCAATAAACACCCTCTTAACTGGATCACTACAACTGATGGGAGTATTACAACTTCGCCCATACATTTCCTCGAAGGGACTCATACCCAATGACACATGATACCCATTTTTGTATGAAAACTCAATCAATGCTAGATAATCTTCCCATTTTCATTATGTATGCATCACATACATCCTTAAGATGTCCTCCAAGATCCTATTAACGCTCTCAGTTTTTCCAATTTTCTGTGGATGATAAGTTGTGCTGAAGGCCAAATCGGTGCCGAAACCTACAAATAAATCCTTCCAAAACATGGAATTGAACTTTTCATCCTTATTTTACATGATATTCCTTGGAACACATGAAACTTGACTATTTCTCTGTGAACACATGTGCTACATTGGTAGCTGAATAGGTAGTATTCACTGGAATGAAGTGTGCAACCTTTGTCTACATGTCCACAACCACCATGATACGATCATGATGTCTCACTTTCCTCGACAAACCTATGATAATTTCCATGGAAATAACCTCCCATTTCCATTCCAGAATCGCAATAGATTGTAGTAGACCACATTGATGAATACACTCTCCCTTTATGTGTTGACAGTCAAAACACCTAACAACGAACTCTACTACATACCTCCTCTGATTGAGACAATAAGAGAATCTCTTCACTGGAGTCAATGTATTCTAACAGCTTGGGTGACCTAAGTATGGATTCATACAAAAATCCCTCAAGATCACCTTCTTGAGATCAATATTGTCTGGCATATATATCCTATCTCTAAACCTGACTAATCCATCTGTCGGAAGACAATACTCCACATCCTGTACAACTACACATATACATGTACCTATACCTGCACCTACACATGTACATGTACCTGTACCTTTACTCTACTGCAATTTTTGCCTAAGATCTAGATATCTGACATATTGTTGACCTATATCCAAGATCCTATCTTGTAAATATCTCCCATAGGAGCTCATAGCTATAATGTGATTTACTTGTATATGTCTACTAAGAGCTTATGCGACCTTGTTATATTTACCTTTTATGTACTTGATATAAAAATAAAACTATTTGATCATAGATAACTATCTAGCCTACTTGACATTCATATTCAGCTAGTCAAATAAGTACCTCAACCCACTATGATCGCTCATTTGTACAAACATCTTGCCAAGAATGAAGTGCCTCCACATATTCAATGCATGGATGATCGCTCCTAGCTCAAGATCATGCATCGAATACTTATTCTCATGTTCATTTAGTTTCCATGACTCATAGCATATTACCTATCCATCATGCATAAGGACTCCAACAAGCCCTCTCTTCCAAGCATATGCACGCACTATAAATTCTTTGTCCGGATGTGCGATCTCTAACATTATATCATGTGTTAAAAACTTCTTAAGTTGCTCAAAATTGGCCTCAAACTCCTTTGTCTATTCAAACATATTACCTTTCCTCTGAAATGATGTAATTGGGTAAGAAATCTGTGAGAATTTCCTGATGAACCTCCTATAATATCCTACTAATCCCATGAAATATCTTACCTCATCTACATTTCTAGGAGATGCCCATTCCATGATGGCTCTTACCTTATCTGGGTCCACTGCTATGCCCTCCTTGGAGATAATGTGTCCCAAGTAATGTACCTCAGTCTAAAAGAAACTACATTTATTGAGCTTAGCATATAACTAATTCTCTCTCAACAATCTCAACCCTGCTACCAAATGATCTTCTTGCTCTTCCTCGTTATTTGAATATATGAAGACGTCAAAAATGAATACAATAAAAAAAAATTCCATATAAGGGCGCAACACACTATTCATCAAACACATAAATGTGGCTGGAGCATTAGTCAAACTGAAAGGAGCTACAACAAACTCGTAATTCCCATACCTAGTCCTATATGCAGTATTTTAGATGTCCTCTTCTTTTATATGTACCTGATGATATCCCAATCTCAAGTTGATATTATAAAACATTGATGCTACCTTTAGCTAATCAAACAAATCTTTGATCCTTGGTAATGGGTGCATGTTATTGATGGTCACTTTTTTCAACTGCTTATAGTCAATGCAAAATCTGAGAGTGACATCCTTCTTCTTCACGAACAACAATGTTGTGCCCCAAGGCGATACACTTAGAATAATGTATCATTTATCTAGAATCCCTTGCTGTTGCAACTTTAGCTCTGCCATATCAAATGTGCTCATCATGTAAGGTGCTTTCCCTAGTACCAACTCAATAGAAAATTCTACTTCCCTATGAGGTCGCAACTCTAAAATCTATGCTGGAAACACATCCTAAAACTATTGTAAAAATATATACCTACTCACCACATATGTATCCTCAACCTCCTTACCTTTTTCAGTAGAGCTATGAACTGAAAATAGAACACACACTTTCTTACAACTGTGCTTGGGCTGCATAGTTGTCACCATCCTAATTGATGTGTCTTTCTTCTTTCCCTGTAAGGCTCTTGGCTCCTTATTGACATCCAAGAACTTAATGGATTTTTCAAATTAATCCACCTTGGTCCTATGAATATATAACAGATCTCTACCCAATATCATAATGTATGATCCCAATGGTAATATGTTCAAGTGAATTGTTGTAGGAATACCATTTGAACACAAATTCATAAGCTCTTACACAATGGTGAACTCTTTTCAACGTATATGTAGCCAACTACACTAACCAATATTCTGCATGCATTTCTTTTCTCAAACCACACTTATCCACTTGTTAGGGTCCCGTGATTTGGCTGATTGGCAAGCCAAGTGATAGGGTAACATCAAACCAATATTTGGAGCCCTAGGACATAGCCTTGCTGGACTTAGAGAGCGCTCTCTCTATTTCTGTAAGGGATATCTGTGTGTTTTCTTCTTGTGTTTTTTATTTTAGGCTAGTTATGAAGTAGGCCTTTGGTTTTTTTTAGGTTTTGTGAGGGATGAACTGATCAAAGACTAAGATAGATAATAAGATTGTCATATTAACTAGGCTATGGGGTCTAAAAGGTCAAGAAAACTTTCAGATGATGATACAAGGTTGTTGAAGGGCCAATTTGATCGAGGTAAAATGGATCTTTGGGTAAAATGGAGTGGGATGGACACTAAATTTATGAAGAACAAAGGATTTCAAACATAAATAGTTCAATAGCTGACATAAACATGGTAGGGCTAACCATTAATCATGAGAAATGTAACTATAAAATGATCAATGCATAGAAATAAACATTCAAGCAATACATAGAGATATATGACTCTCTAACTTTAGGAAATTGCTATCAGACTTTGGGGAAATACAATTAAGACAAACAAACAACTCAAATCACTCTGAGGAAATTCCTAAGCATAGTATTTCAAGCTATTGGGCACTTTGAAGCAAGATTGCATAGTTTTAGGCAAAGGGCAAGATCAGTACAAGACCTCTTTGGTTCAAAAAATGACAATAAAACAATCAAAGAAAGGTTTTAGAGGTGGAGCTATGACTAGACATGAGTAAGCAGGGTATACCGTGAATCATACTTAGCATGCATAAAACCATAAATGAAACAAGCAAACAATTTCTTCAGTTATCAAAGAGCAATCAAGGATTCTTTGATATGACTAAGAAGGAAGAAAACATAGAAGCTATAAAGAAATAGGAAATTTGAGGTGCCTCCAAGGGCATGTCTCAAATATATTCTCCGTTGTCTTATAGCAAGCAAGAGCATGAAATATGAATGAAAACTAAGAAAACATAATAGAGAGAGACACTATACCATTCTACCAAGTCAAGGAATCCAACAACAGTCCTCTTTCATCATCCAAAAGCATTCAAGAAACTATCCAATGCATGAGACAAGTGTTTCTTCCAAGATTATATAACCATATATTGCTTCTATTCATCAATTTCAGCCTCATTTACAATGAATTCTCTTGGAATATATAAGCCAAGATGAGGGAAAACCTCCTAGACCAACTTGTAATCTCATTGGCCCATCAAAATATCTGATTTTGTCCTTGAGGCTTTGCAAAGCCCAAGGCAAAAAATATCTAATAAAATATCTCAAAAATGCTAAAAAAGGAAAATATATTGACTTGTCATAACTAACCATGCCCAAAAATAGCTAAACGCACATGAGGAAAAGTCACTTTAGAAAAGTACATTTTTCACAAAAATACTTAATAAATATATCAGCAGAAAGTCCTTTGTCTTGCGGGCAAATTTTGGATGTCTCCTGATTTCGAAACGAGGCCTGTGATGACTCATTGGAAAGCTATGAATGTCTATTTTCTGAAAATTCTTAGTTTTATACAAAATGATCAATGGAAGTATGTCAAAATCTGACCTGTGTGTAAAAACCCAAAAAATAGACTTTGCTGATAAACGGGGCAGAGTGTGGAAAAAGTGAGTGTTTTTCGCCATTTTGGGGGAGAAAATAATCTTCAATTGATTTGAAAATCGCTGAGTAGATGCCCCTAAAATTATGGCATCCAATGATACCATTTTCATCCTTTGAGGATGTCCCAAACAGAAATGGTGATGCTCATGATTTTTAGCCAAAAACCCAAAAATGACAAAAAACCAAAACTTGTTGAATTTCGCCCAATTTTGGCGAGCATGACCCTCAAGGGTTTTCAGAAACATGTTGAGAAGATAAGGCCAAAATTTGGAGCTTTGAGGTGTCTTTCTTCATTTTTGGTTTCAGGTGCCTCTTTTGAGCTTCTTTGAGTTTTTCCTGTATGGCCTTCAATTTCCGTCGGGCGAATTGATTAAGCTTATTATAGTGCCCGGTCATCCTCCTTTGAAGGTCCAAATCTCTATTGGCCTTTTCCAACTTCCTCTTCAAGTGATCATTCACCCCCTCAAGCCATGATTCTCGATTTTTCTCTACCTCTTGGGTGAACAAAGTAGTGAGAGGAAAAGATTGGAGAAGGGCAACTTCTTCCTCCTTTTGTTTCTCAAGGGCTCTTCTGAGTCCCATGGTCCTTGGCCTTTTTCTTCTTGGCTGATCTTCATCTTCGCTATCATTGAACTCGCCCATGATTTCTTCCAATTTAACTTGTGCCTTGGAGGCCTCCTTTTTATATTTGATGGTCCATGTCTCATATACTGCCATGTGGACACTCATATGTTTATTTTGTGTTTGCAAAAAGTGATTGAAGTTTCTAGATCTCTCTAGATCTGTCCTCAGAGCATCAATTTCTTTTTCTCTATTGATCAAGAGAGACTCTAGGATTCAGACCTCATTGTCACTATCATCACTTTGGATCTGGATTATGTCAAAGTCCCTCTCCTTCTCATGGCTGCTTTCTTATTTCTCCTTTCCCTTGCTTTGGGTGGCCTTCTTGTTCTTCCTCCTTTTGGGTAATTCGACAATGG
Organism: Pinus albicaulis; assembly: GCA_034641835.2. Classification (NCBI taxonomy): domain Eukaryota; kingdom Viridiplantae; phylum Streptophyta; class Pinopsida; order Pinales; family Pinaceae; genus Pinus; species Pinus albicaulis. The sequence continues at coordinate 1,530,289,843 of CM076578.1, forward strand.
GTTGCTTGGGAAACTTCCCCTTGCTTCGGAGGGCCCTAGTAACATTTGGATTTATAGTTTGAGGCACTCTTTTCTTTGATGTCCGGGGCTTTTTCACTTTTGGAGAAGAAAGCATGGCCCCTTGCCTAGGAGAGGCAGCTAGCACATGCTCTATTTGTTCTTTTCCCTTGCTGCTTCCCTTATCATCCTTGCCACTGTTTTGAGTTTCTTCATGAATGTTTTGAATGTCATTTTGCTACATATCATCACTGTGTTTTTCTTCATGAGGCTGCCTTTCCTCACTGTGTTGCAACTCCTCATCATGCTTCTCTTCCTCATCATGTTGTTGTTGTTCATCATCATGTTGCTGCTCTTTTTAATGCTGTTGTTCTTTTTCATGTTGTTGTTCTTCCTCATCTTGCTGCCCCTCCTCATCATGTTGCTGCTCATCTTGCTTCCCTTCTTCATTGTGATCTTCTTCCTCATCATGCTCTTTTTCTTGTTCAATCATGGGAAAATTGAGCTTCTTGGGAATGGGCTTACTTGAATAAGGCGAAGGATGGTGAGTGTAATTTGAAGGAGATGCATGGGATGAAGGAACAGTGGCGAAATCTGGATGTGCAATGAAAGTGTCCCAAGAGGTTCCATTATTCTCAAGCTGATGAAGAATGACAACTTTGATGAGGGAATGATGGAAAAGGCAAGATGACTGCTAAGAAGGAGGTCTTTTCTGAACAGTGGAGGCCATTTTTTCAATACTTCTATGGAGGAAGAAGGGGAGATTTAACAATTGGGCTCTTGTAAAATGCATGAGCAACCGGACATGGTAAGCATAGACAAGGGAAAATATTCCCTCGCATGTGAAATATTTCATGATTATCTTCATGAGGGGAGCATAACTAGTCAATAGATATGAGAAAGGAAATATGGATGGACATTTATCCCGATGCTCAGGCTTCAAAAATGGTTTGTATTGTTCTGAGTCTAGGTGGCTCTGTTTAAACCATTTCTCTCCGACATAAGGGATTTTGGTGGCTTTTGAAATGGATCTAGGAGAAAACTTGAAATCCAAGCCTACCAGCTGAAAATTTTTCCCTTGCAATCTCAAAGAACAAATATGTGTCAAGGGGAGATAGCTTTTCACCTCCTGCACCATTTGACAAAACTCTAGACATCCAACTTCATGAAAGTTAAACAGGACTGATGGATGAGCATTTACCTCTTCATTTGAAACAGGTTCAAACCTCCTGTCAAGGCCACTTCTACTGTCTTGCTTGGGAGGCATTTTTGTTTTGGATATTCTTTGCTAACTGACAAAAATAAGATGTCTCAAATGGTCCTTGAAATGGTTTCTCAACAACACACCCTGTCCTCCTTATAAGTTATTGTTTTATCCTCTTTGATGCCAATCAACAAGTGCTTGTCAAGTGAAAAGAAAAAAGTCAATTTATCACTGTGCTTGGGCAAAGGTCTTGAAAATATGTGTTTGTGGTTTCTTGTTTGAACAAGGATCTCCTTTGTTTTGATAAGAACACCTTTCTCTTCAAACAAATCTCTTTTTGCTATTCACTATTCTTTACAGAGTAAAACAAAACACCCTTAGCTGACTTAAAAAACCTTTCAACACACTCTGTATTTGGAACTCTGGTGGCTGCACAGAGTTCACAAATCCATAAGATAGAGAGGACTTTTTAAAATGACAAAGCCTTTAGATTATGATCATTTTTTTCCCCTTTGAGTTTTAAACAAAGTTTGCTCTTGTTTTAACATTGTTAGGACACTCTCCAGCCAATTTGAGACCTCTACAACTGTGTATTTCTTTTCCAATAACTTTGGGTAGTCACTTTTCTTAAAGGCAGTTAAGGCCCTTTAAGACTAATAAAACACCCCACCTATCACAGTAATGGTCTGTGACACTCACAGCAATAAACAACTCTGATTTTGCTAAAAAAACTCCACCCTCTTTATCACTGTTTCTTCCTTGGAGAAAATGGCAACAATACCCTTTTAAGATTTCAAAAACTAGCAAGAAGCAATGGAGAATACCTTGAAATAATGCTTATGGCCCTTTTCTGATTGATCGAGCAGCTCCAAAGGTGTTTTTGAGGGCTTTTGGGTGAGCGGCACGTTCACAGAAAAGAGCTCCGTGCAGTTGGGTCGGTCTCGGGCTGTGGGTGAACACGCGCACAGGCGCGCCGCACGCTTCTATAGGCATGCCGCGCAGAAATGTAAACCCTTTGTGTTAGCGCTCGCAGACATGCCGCGCAATCCTACAGGCGCGCCATGCAGGCTTGGAGGCATGAAAACTTTGAAAAAATGCCGAAAACAGTTGGTTTCTCCAGTGGATAGCTAGGGGAGCATGGTTTGTGTTTTGAATTTGCACAAGGGGCTATTTCAATGGTCTCTTCCACCTTTAAATGAACTTAAAAAAATTTGTGTTTATTTCATAAGGGTTTGAATGCCCTTTGAAATTTTTTTGTCATATAACAAACAACATGCTATTCTTTATCATTTCATCACCTTTTTAAATATCATGAAGCCTTCTTTTCGAACAAGTTTATGACAAAATGTTGTGGATGCTATTTTGAAGGTCTTCATAGATATGACCTTTCCCAAAGTGAAGAAACTATCTCAAAGCTAAAATATTTTTCATTGTCTCTCCATCTCTTTCCTTTAAAGGAAAAACTGTAAAAAGTCATATCAGGGATTGTAGATGCATCCTTTGAATGATATTTATTTTTTACTATGGGTGAAACCTTAGTTGCATTCACCTAGGCTTGAAAAACATCTTTTCCTCACACATACTATCTCTGTGTGTTTATTTGCAAAAATGCCTTTCAGAAGAAAGGCTATTTTGATGAGGTTGTTCTAAGTTTGGGCATTCTAGCCTCTAATTACCCTTTGAAGGAGACCTTTGATAGAAGAAAAACAAAACCTCTTTGATTATTATAGTACCACTGCTTGTCATATTTTTAACACCATTTTCTACTAATGATCATTCAATTGTTTCCCATTGCATTTGAATTTTGTCTTTCAATCAGTGAAACTATACAAGCAATCCTTGAAACACCACTGTTGTTTTAGTGGTTTCATTCATTGGAGAAAAGGTGTAAACAAGTTTTTAAGGCCATTTGCAGCATTGTTAGCCTTGTGCTTCTTGGATGAGGCTACACCTCTGTTCCTGACCCTCTTCTTATTAAATGAAGGAGGCCTTAACAAATGACTTAACCATCTGCTCATGCTTGGAGGAGGTTTTACATAGTCACCCAACCATCTGCTCATGCTTGGAGGAGTTTTTACAACCAATGACCTAACCAGCTGCTCATATTTGGAGGAGGTTTTACACAGTCACATTTCACCCCTTTCTCAAACTGTGTTATCTTTCCTTGTAATGCCTATCTCTGCTTGGTATATCATAGTAAGTAATAAGGTGCAAAATTGACAATATGCTATGACAGGCATTCTCTGAGATATGTATTTTGTTGTTAAAATACTCTTATGCATCTTTCAAAAACCAAAAGCAATCCTGACCTGTGTCTGCAGAGTATTACTTGCTAGTCATAAGTCACTAACCTTTTGACTGTGTTTGCAGGAGTTCATTGAACTACCTCTCTAACTAGTACTTGCATCCCAGGCTCAAAACAACATGAGAAGCAACTGTCTTCTCATGTTTAGTTTAATAATGTCTTCTGGAACACTGGTACCTTTCTTCATTGAAAAAGACATTGAAACACTATAGAGAAACACAATATGAGTTTGGCTTTTTGAAACATGCACTGCTGAGACACCAAGACTTGTTAGTGGCACGACTTAAGGGTGTATCAAGATTTATTTGCAGAATAGGAAGGTCATCTAGGACTGGTTGATATTAGATAGAGGTTCTTTTAGCTTAGGATAGTTTGCCAAGGGAGGATTGCCTAAAGCGCCACTACCTAACTTAGGGGAGATTTTTGATAGATTTGGAGTATTCTCTTTGGTATGATCAGATCCCAAGATGAGATATGAGAAGAGGTCGGGTAGCTGACATTATTATCAATCAGTTGGTTAATGAATGAGCTGGAGATGATGGTGAATGATAGTAGATGACTTTATCTTATGACAGCTAATTGACAAGTTTGTATGACTGAGACTAGATAAGGCTTGACAATTAGGTTTTTTCTCATCATAGGCTGATTGAAAAGGTAGGAGGGAAAAAATTTTATGGGTGTTTTCTAGCTGAAAAATTTGACAAATTGGAAATCAGCTGCTAGAAAACTTGGCTTTAAAAACTAGTCATCATCAACAGGTGAAAAATACCAATGACTAACAGTGGCTCCATTTGGGGAGGGCAGCTCCTTTTCAGGAGGTGTCTAGAATTTCAGATCTCGGTCCTTTGAAGACCAGTGCCTTTATCCATTGGCACAAATTTCTTTCTTCCTTGATGCTATTTCTTAAAATTGACAGCATGATTAACATCAAAGTCATTTCTACCTACCCCACTATATTTCCTAACATTTTGTTTTTCTTTCGGGTGCATTTGGACTAGCAACCCTTTGACATAATATTTTTGAAAAATGACACTATCTAATTCTACACTTATAGCTGCCGGGAGTTCATATCAAGCTGATGAACTCCTTTGTTTCTCTACCTATGCTAGATCGACTTTCAAGGTTAAGCTGTTTGACAAGATTTTATTCTCTAATCTAAAACATGAAATTGAAAAATGACCAAATCAGGATTAGACAGTCTAATTTGTCATGTACTTTTGGCATGAAAGACAAGCTGCACACAAATATTATTTTGCATAAAATGAAATCTAGAAAATCAGGGCTAGGATATACAGTTTGTTTTTCATCCCTAGTTTCCTCTTTGGTTCTGTTTTGAGCATGTGGAACCAATATCTTTTCCTAATCTATTTTCTTTGATAAGTCAAGCTTACACAATGTTGACTATCTTTCCTCTTACTAATTTATTAGCAAATAAATTTAAAACATGTTCAGTTATGATTAGGCTAGATAACTGAACAAGCCATTTGAACACTAGTAGTGGCATTTAGATTTGCGCACTTTTAGAATGACTATTTTTTGAACATGGGGCTTTCTTTCTATTTTTCAAACCACCCTCTTTTTCTATTTTTCTGTTGTTTTTGAATTTTCTGTTTTTTGATTTTTTTGTTTTTCAAACAATGGTATATACAATGATTGAAAATGTTTTAACTCAGAAATCCTGGAAATGGTGAAACTTAAGCATATTAGCTTCATAAGGATCTCCTACCACTCTTGGTCCACTCGGCTCTTGAAAATAAAAATTTGGAAAATTTTCTCTTTCAAACATGACATAAGGATTCATGCATGAATCTCTAAACAACCCTGTATCTTCCCGTTGTACCTCTGTATACCTTTTATTCCCACTTCTTCTTTTGTTGTACATATTTTTTATATAATGCAGATATTCTTCGTCATTTTTGAAGTATATGATGACATCATCAAGGTACATTAGAATGGAAAAATTCAGAACTAGAAACATGGCTTTTAGGAGCATGTTTTTGGTGTCTGGTGGTTTTGCAATTCTAGGTTTGAAGATGGAACTACTTCCAGCATACTTGAAAAATTCTTTGAGCTGTTTGCTTTGTAAAGGAATTATTTGGCGATACCCTGAAACATCATCATGCAAAGACACATGATTAAAAGAACTTATCATTGGTGTATCATGGTATTGGGCAGGACAGATAAAATTTCTGTCACAAGGGTGTGTATTAGTATTTCTAAGATAAAAACAGATCCTATGACCAGCTATTTTATCTTTGACTACTATTGTTTGATCAAGATTTTTGTATTTTCTTTTGTCGAAGTTGTTTCTTGGAGTGATGGCAGTGGCATAGTGCTTCTCACTGTTTTCTCTACATGAAGTAGTATTTTGAACAATATTTCAAATTCTAGTAGTTCTAAGTCTTTGGTGGAGTGGAAGAATGCTAGCTAGTTCAAACAACTTAGGTATATTTCGATTGCAGTCATCATATCCTTTCATAAGAAGTTTTTTAGACATTTTTCCTAGATTTTGAGCTGTTATGACTATATTCAAGCTTTCATTTGAAGGGGTAGAGTTATGTGATGGTAAATCCTTAAGGTATGGTAAGAGCATTAAGCTCCCCTGCCCCTGATTTCCAAAGAGGTTTGTGATATGCAAGTCTTCTAATGCCTCTGTTATGAAAATGTTTCCTGATGTTACTGCTGATGTTTGCCTATGGTTCGAGAAATTTGCTTGATAGTACATAATGTTTTGTGCTTCTTGCTCTATCTCTGTTTCAAGAGGAACAAACTCTCTTTCCTCAAGACATAACTGCTCATGGTCATGATAATTTTGAGTGTCTAGTTCATCATAGAGAACTTGGGGCGGCTGATGTGGTGGGTCTAAGTTTGTTTCAAATCCTCCTAACTATTCTTCAATGTCCTCATCAGTGTGTAAAATGAAAGAGTTCAGATCAGAATGCAAGGAGTACATCAGGATGTTATCTGGCCTTTCTTGGCTACTGACCATATATTTCATGTGTGATTCCCGATAGAGTATTCTAGTTTGGTTAAACACAGGAATAGTGGCGTAGGACATATCAAGTTGAATATTTTCCTGAAGCTTGGCTCCCCAAGATCTGGATAAAAGCATTCCGTACTTGGGGGGGATGTCTGCTACCACTATGTCCATGATCAGGTGTTTTGCAGGTATTTGGGCCAAACTGAAACAAAGATATTTGATTAAGCCTAGACACTTGACTCTGCTTGAATCAAATGAATATAAGTCTTTATAAGGTTTTGTTATTTCTAGGCCTAATATTTCCATCACAACCTTTGGCATGAGATTATGCAAGGCCCTGGAGTCTAGCATGGCATTGTGTAGGATTTGGTCATGGATATTCAGACTGATGTAAAAGGGAAGACTGGTTCCTCCTTGGAATTTTCCTTCTATTTTTGGACCAAACAACACTTCAGGAGTGTCATCAACTAGATTAAGGGTGTTTGCATCATTTCCTATATTCAGGACCTTTAACACTTGGGATTTATAAGAGCTTTGGGTGATAAGTTTAGTGAGAGGCATGGTAATCTTTATTTTGGTGATTTCTCCCTCAAAACTGAAGGGTGCTTGTAGTTTAGATAGGTTTGCTTCAGTTTTTTTAGCCATGAATTTCTCTATGTTCTGATTTTTCTGAATTTGTTTCGGGATTTTGTTCAAAACAGCCAACTCGGGAATCTTGGAAGAGGTACTCGGAAAATCTGGGCCAAGGCTTGTCTGAATAGATTTATCTTTTCTTTGGTTAGTTTTCTTGACCACGATTTTGTTGCTATCCACTGCTCTTTTAAGAATGGTATCAGGGGTTTTAGCAGTGTTCGAGCTACCTTTCTTGGATTTGTCTTGGTTTTTTTTGCTTCTAAGATCATACTACCTGTGAGATTCTATTATGGCATTCTAAAAATCTATAGCAAGATCTTCGATATCTTCATAGCTGGTTTCATTTTTATTCAGAGAGAAGAAAGCTTGTTCTTCTTCTATGAGGTAAACCTCACTCTCGTTATCAGAACCTATAAGGTTCAAATGATTTTCATCAATGGATTTTGTATCCCTCTCATCCTCATCAACATAATTTTCATTAAAGGGTGGCCTAATTTGTTGGTCACTTTCCCTTGGTTTGTTTTGAGGCTGTTCTCTCCTAAAGTTTTGGTTCCAGTTTCTATTTGGAGGGTTTGGCTGGTTGTCCCTAAGAGGTGTATTTTCACTCATCTTTCCCATATTTTTGCCATGGATCTAACCAACTCATCTATTCTAGGATCTAAGGAAGGAGCTGAAGGGGAGACCTCATCCCGGTATGTGACTTTCCTTTTTGATATGGTCCTAGCTCTCTTTTCTGCTAAGTTGGCTTCTGCACTTATGGCCACTTTTTGCATTTCATCTAAGGTTGAGGGGTCCTTGTCTCTTAGTTGATAAGTCATGTCTGGGTCAAAACCTTCGGGGAACTTTGCTAAGGCTGAGCCAAGTGGAGGTTTGAAGTGAGGCAGGAGGGCGTTATACACACTGTTGAACCTAGTGCAGTATTCCTGGACACTTTTCCCATTTTCCCTTTTTAGATTGTTATACTCTGACAAGATTTGAATGGGGTTCTTTCTAATTTCCCACTTATTTATGAAGGTTTGGTAGAGTTCTAGGAGATCGTGTATGCTGTTTGGATTTAAGCTCTTAAACCATTTTTTGGGTTCTCTGCCCAGGCTTTGGGCGAACATCCTCATTCTTATAGTCTCATCTTCTATTTCCATGTATTCAAAGGCATCGCTAATTCTATATACATGTTGTTGGGCAGTAGTAGCCTCAACTTCGGTAAAGTGTGGGATTTTGGATTGATCATCATTTTTTAAAGGAGACAAAGGGTGTCGCAACACTAAGGGTGCATACCAGGCTGCCATCGCGGGATCTAATGTATGGTTTACAATATGAGGGCTTGTAGGATGAGCTGAGGTGATTTGAACAATAGTGGTTTGGATGGGTGTGGTGGATGTACTTAGGCTAGTGATTTGATTTTGAGCAGATCTGGGGTGGTAAGAGCCAAAATGATGGAGAAGCTAAAAGTCGGGAGGTGTAGTATGTGAGGATTCTCTACTAGGACTCTGTGGCAAATCTAGGGGCTCAAGATCATCAAAGTTTACCTTACTTTGTGACTTGCTTCTAAAAATGGTTTTTGTTTATTTTAAGTCAAATGGGGAATCCTGGAAGGATGTGAGGTGTTTAGGTACTGTTCTTTCTTTATGGATGGACCTATCAGTAGCTAAGTTTCCAGTTTCGGAAGCTTGCCACAGAATCTTCTTTGGTTCATCTACTATGATAGGGGGATTTGGGTCTGGATGAGATCTGGTATTGATTCTTCGTGAAGCTAGATTTAGAATTCAGAGTTTAGAGAGGATGGTATTTGTGATTGTTTTGGATGAATGGCCTCTCTAGGGGTTTTTCTAATGTGAAGGATGGTCAAAACAAAAATGAGGGCTAGTGGAGTCGCTAGGTGGTTTTATTTGAGATCTATGATCCACCACAAATACTATCAAAGATGATTTCGGGAAAAATTCTTCTAGAAAATTTTGAGATGAAGACTTGCAAGGAAGAGTGATCACTTGGTTTCAACAGTTTGCTAGGTTGTTTGGACAAGCTAATGGTTCTATTTGCAAGTTTATTTCTGTTTATCTCCTATGTTTAGGTGAATCTTTCTGAATCGCTAAGTTATACTTAGTTTGTCACTGATCATAGAGTTTGCACCATGAGTTTTAAGTTTTGGAAAGGATGAGTCAACAAAAAGGTATGGTTTATGAATTTTTGGTTTTTTTATGGAGTTTATAGGCCTACTGGAGGCTAGTGGAGTCGCTAGGTCGAACTTGGTTGTTTTTATAGAGATGTAGCTATGGTCCACCACCAATAACTAGGAAAAAGCCAATCTAGGGAGGGTTTTTTGAGGTTTTCTGAGTTTTATGTGTAGCCTATGAGGTTTGGAAGAGTTTCCTATAACTGAATCATCATTTTGCTAAGATGGTGAAAGAGCTAGCTTCTACTCTTCAAACAACACTTAAGTTTTCTAAGTTTGATTCAGACTTCGAGAGTTACTAAGGAGTACTTAGATTGTCACTAACTAGGAAGGTCCCACCGTGATCGCCATTATGTTAGTGAGCGGTGGGATAAGTCAATCAGATAGTATTCTTAAGGCTGCTGGAATGTTTTAGGGAATCTAAGTTTGTTTATCACTCAGGGTCCCATCGTGATCGCCATTATGTTAGGGTCCCATGATTTGGCTGATTGGCAAGCCAAGTGACAGGGTAACATCAAATGAATCTTTGGAGCCCTAGGATCTACCCGTCCTAGACTCAGAGAGGGCTCTCTCTATTTTTGTAAGGGATATATGTGTGTTTGCTTCTTGTGTTTCTGATTTTAGGCTACTTATGAAGTAGGTTTTTGGTTTTGTTTTTAGGTTTTGTGAGGGATGAACTGATCAAAGACTAAGATAGATAAGAATATTGTCAGATTAACTGGGCTATGGGGTCTAAAAGGTCAAGAAAGATTTTAGATGGTGATACAAGGTTGTTGAAGGGCCGATTTGATCGAAGTAAAATGGATCTTTGGGTAAAATGGAGTGGGATGGACACTAAATTTGTGAAGAACAAAGGATTTCAAACATAAATAGTTCAATAGATGACATAAAAATGGTAGGGATAACCATTAATCATGAGAAATGTAACTGTAAAATGATCAATGCATAGAAATAAACATTCAAGTAATACATAGAGATATATGACTCTCTAACTTTAGGAAATTACTATCAGACTTTGGGGAAATACAATTGAGACAAACAAACAACTCAAATAACTATGACGAAATGCCTAAGCATAGTATTTCAAGCTATTGGGCACTTTGAAGCAAGATTTCATAATTTTAGGCAAAGGTCAAGATCAGCACAAGACCTCTTTGGTTCAACAAACGACACTCAAACAATCAAAGAAAGGTTTCAGAGGTGGAGCTATGACTAGCCATGAGTAAGCAAGACATACCATGAATCATACTTAGCATGCATAAAACCATAAATGAAACAAGCAAACAATTTCTTCAGTTATCAAAGAGCAATCATGGATTCTTTGATATGACTAAGAAGGAAGAAAACATAGAAGCTATAAAGAAACAGGAAATCTGAGGTGCCTCCAAGGGCATGTCTCAAATCTATTCTCTACTGTCTTATAGCAAACAAGAGTATGAAATATGAATGAAAACTAAGAAAACATAACAGAGAGGGACACTATACCATTCTACCAAGTCAAGGAATCCAACAACATTCCTCTTTCATCATCCAAAAGCATTCAAGAAACTATCCAATGCATGAGACAAGTGTTTCTTCCAAGCTTGTATAACCATATATTACTTCTATTCATCAAGTTCAGCCTCATTTACAATTAATTCTCTTGGAATATATAAGCCAAGATGAGGGAAAACCTCCTAGTGCAACTTGCAATCTCATTGGCCCATCAAAAATATCTGATTTTGTCCTTGAGGCTTTGCAAAGCCCAAGGCACAAAATATCTACTAAAATAATTCAAAAATGCTAAAAAAGGAAAATATATTGACTTTTCATAACTAACCATGCCCAAAAATAGCTAAACGCACATGAGGAAAAGTCACTTTATAAAAGTACATTTTTCACAAAAATACTTAAGAAATATATCAGCAGAAAATCCTCTATATTGCGGGCAACTTTTGGATGCCTTCTCGATGTCAAAAATAGGTCCGTGATGGCTCGTTGGAAATATTTGAATGTCTATTTTCTGAACTTTCTTATTTTTATCCAAAATTATCATCGGAAGTCTATCAAAAGCTGACCTGTGTGTAAAAACCCAAAAAATAGACTTTGCTGATAAATGGGGCAGAGTGTGGAAAAAGTAAGTGTTTTTCGCCATTTTGGGGGAGAAAATCATCTTAAATTGATCTGAAAATCACTGAGTAGATGCCCCTGAAATTATGGCTTCCAATGATACCATTTTCATCCTTTGAGGATGTCCCAAACAGAAATGGCGATGCCCATGATTTTTAGCCAAAAACCCAAAAATGACAAAAGCCCAAAACTTGTTGAATTTCACCCAATTTTGGCAAGCATGACCCTCAAGGGTTTTCAGAAACATGCTGTGAAGATGAGGCGAAAATTTGGAGCTTTGAGGTGTCTTTCTTCATTTTTGGTGTCGGGCACCTCTTTTGAGCTTCTTTGAGTTTTTCCTGTGTGGCCTTCAATTTCCGTCGGGCGAACTGATTAAGCTTCTTATAGTGCCTGATCATCCTCCTTTGAAGGTCCAAATCTCTATTGGCCTTTTCCAACTTCTTCTCCAAGTGATCATTCACCCTCTCAAGCCATGCTTCTTGATTTTTCTCCACCTCTTGGGTGAACAAAGTAGTGAGACGAAAACATTGGAGAAGGGCAGCTTCTTCCTCCTTTTGTTTCTCAAGGGCTCTTCTGAGTCCCATGGTCCTTGGCCTTTTTCTTCTTGGCTGATCTTCATCTTCGCTATCATTGAACTCACCCATGAGTTCTTCCAATTTAAATTTCGCCTTGGAGGCCTTATTTTTATATTTGATGGCCTATGTCTCATATACCACCATGTGGACACTCATCTGTTTATTTTGTGTTTGAAAAAAGTGATTGAAGTTTCTAGATATCTCTAGATCTATCCTCAAAGCATCAATTTCTTTTTCTCTATTGATCAAGAGAGACTCTAGGATTCGGGCCTCATTGTCACTATCATCACTTTGGATCTGGATTATGTCAAAGTCCCTCTCCTTCTCATGGCTGCTTTCTTATTTCTCCTTTCCCTTGCTTTGGGTGGCCTTCTTGGTCTTCCTCCTTTTGGGTAATTCGACAATGGGTTGCTTGGGCAGCTTCCCCTTGCTTCGGAGGGCCCTAGTAACATTTGGAGTTATAGTTTGAGGCACTCTTTTCTTTGATGTCCGGTGCTTTGTCACTTTTGGAGAAGAAAGCATGACCCCTTACCTAGGAGAGGTAGCTAGCACATGCTCAATTTGTTCTTTGCCCTTGCTACTTCCCTCATCATCCTTGCCACTGTTTTGAGTTTCTTCATGAATGTTTTGACTGTCATTGTGTTGCATATAATCACTTTGTTTTTCTTCATGAGGCTGCCTTTCCTCACTATGTTGCACCTCCTGATCATGTTGCTCTTCCTCATCATGTTGTCGTTGTTCATCATCATGTTGCTGCTCCTTTTCATGTTGTTGTTCTTCCTCATCTTGCTTCCCCTCCTCATCATGCTGCTGCTCATCTTGTTGCCCTTCTTCATCATGCTCTTCTTCTTGTTCAATCATGGGAAAATTGAGCTTCTTGGGAATGGGATTACTTGAAGAAGGTGAAGGATGGTGAGTGGAAGGTGAAGGAGATGCATGGGATGAAGGAACAGTGGAGAAAACTAGGTGTGAAACGAAAGTGTCCCAAGAGATTCCCTTCTTCTCAAGATGATGAAGAATGACAACTTTGATGAGGGAATGATGGAAAATGCAAGCTGACGACTGAGAAGGAGGTCTTTTCTGAACAGTGGAGAACATTTTTTCAATACTTATATGGAGGAAGAAGGAAAGATTTAACAATTGGGTTCTTGTGAAATGCATGAGCAAATGGACATGGTAAGCATAGACCCGGGAAACTCTTCCCTTGCATGTGAAATATTTCATGATTATCTTCATGAGGGGAGCATAACTAGTCAAAAGATATGAGAAAGGAAAGATGGATGGACATGTATCCCGATGCTCAATCTTCAAAAAGGGTTTGTACTGTTCTGAGTCTAGGTGGCTCTGTTTAAACCATTTCTCTCTGACATAAGGGACTTTGGTGGCTTTGGAAATGGATCTAGGAGAAAACTTGAAATCAAAGCCTGCCAGCTGAAAATGTTTCCCTGGAAATCTCAAAGCACAAAGATGTGTCAAGGGGAGATAGCTTTTCACCTCCTACACCCTTTGAAAAAACTCTAGACATCCAACTTCATGAAAGTTAATCAGGACTGATGGATGAGCATTTACCTCTTCAGTTGAAATAGGTTCAAACCTCCTGTGAAGGCCACTTCTACTGTCTTGCCTGGGAGGAATTTTTGTTTTGGATATTCTTTGCTAACTGAAAAAAACAAGCTGTCTCAAATGGTCCTTGAAATGGTTTCTCAACAACACACCATGTCCTCCTTATAAGTTACTGTTTTATCCTCTTTGATGCCAATCAACAAGTGCTTGTAAAATGAAAAGAAAAAAGTCAATTTATCATTGTGCTTGGGAAAAGGTCTTGAACAAATGTGTTTGTGGTTTCTTTTTTGAACAAGGATCTCCTTTTTTCTGATAAGAACACCTTTCTCTTCAAACAATGCTCTTTTCGCTATTCAATGTTCTTTACAGAGCAAAACAAAACACCCTTAGCTGACTTAAAAAACCTTTCAACACACTCTGTTTTTGGAACTTTGGTGGCTGCACAAAGTTCACTAATCCATAATACAGAGAGGAATTTTTAAAATGAAAAATCCTTTATATTATGATCATTGTTTCCCCCTTTTAGTTTTAAACAAATTCTGCTCTTGTTTTAACATTGTTAGGACACTCTCCAGCCAATTTGAGACCTCTACAACTGTTTATTTCTTTTCCAATAACTGTGGGAAGTCACTTTTGTTAAAGGTGGTTAAGGCCCTTTAATACTGATAAAACACCCCACCTATCACTGTAATGGTCTGTGACACTCACAACAATAAACAACTATGATTTTGCTCAAAAACCCCACCCTCTTTATCACTATTTCTTCCTTGGAGAAAATGGCAACAATACCCTTTTAAGATTTCAAAAACTATCAATAAGGAATGGAGAATACCTTGAAATAATGCTTATGGCCCTTTTTTGATTGAATGATCAGCTCCAAAGGTGTTTTTTAGGGCTTTTGGGTGAGCAGCATGTTCAGAGAAAAGAGCGTCGCGTAGTCGGGTCGGTCTCGGGCAGTGGGTGAACTCGCACACAGGCGCACCGTGCGCTGCTACAGGCGCGTCGTGCAGTAATGTAAACCCTTTGTGTTGGCGCTCATAGGCACGCCGCGCAATCCTACAGGCGCACCGCGCAAGCTTGGTGGCGTGAAAACTCTGAAAAAATGCCGAAAACACTTGGTTTCTCCAGCGAACAGCTAGGGGAGCATGGTTTGCATTTTGAATTTGCACAAGGGGCTATTTCAACAGTATCTTCCACCTTTAAATGAACTTAAAAACATTTTTCTTTATTTCATAAGGGTTTGAATGCCCTTTGAAAAGTTTTTTTCATATAACAAACAACATGCTATTCTTTATCATTTCATCACCTTTTTAAATATCATGAAGCCTTCTTTTCGAACAAGTTTATGACAAAATGTTGTGGATGCTATTTTGAAGGTCTTCATAGATATGACCTTTCCCAAAGTGAAGAAACCATCTCAAAGCTAAGATCTTTTTCATTGTCTCTCCATCTCTGTCGTTTAAAGGAAAAACTGTACAAAGTCATATCAGGGATTGTAGATGCATCCTTTGAACGATATTTCTCTTTGACTATGGGTGAAACCTTAGTTGTATTCACCTAGGCTTGAAAAACATCTTTTCCTCACACATACTGTCTTTGTGTGTTTATTTTCAAAAATCCCTTTCAGAAGCAAGGCTTAGACCACCTTCTTGTCATTTTGATGAGGTTGTTCTAAGTTTGGGCATTCTAGCCTCAGATTACCCTTTGAAGGACATTAGGGGAATTTCGAGGTCTAAAATGGGCCTCCTAAGAAAAATGTACAACAAAAATAAACTTTATAACAACCAATAGGATTCAAGATGATGATGTCAACCATGGGGGATGATTCACCATTTTTTAAATAAAAGGGTAAAAATATTAAAAAATAATAAAATAATAAAACTACTTTTTCAACTCGTATTTCAACTTATCTCCCAAATTTTTTACTCAAATTTCGAGCAGGAGTACTTTTTGGATGCAAAATTTAATTCCTCCTCCAAGGAGTACCCATGTTGCATACTTTCGATGAATTTATACTACGAAACAAATATAAAAAGCGCCGATTGCAATCATATTTTTATGTATTTCTCATTTTTGGTGAATGTTGTCAGTAGGTATAGGTACTCCGTGGATGAGTGGAAGTTTCACATCGATAGTACTCAAAAACCATTTGAGTAAAAATTTTGGGAGATAAGTTGAAAATATGAGTTGAAAAAGTAGTTTTTCCATTTTTCCCTCTAAAATTTGATGAAGTCAGCAAATCTTATTTGATTTTTTCCACTATTATTTTATAATTTCCTTAGGAGGCCCATTTTAGACCTCGAAATTCCCCTAATGAGACCTTTGATAGAAGAAGAACAAAACCTCTTTGATTATTATAGTACCACTGCTTGTCATATTTTTAACACCGTTTTCTACTAATGATCATTCAATTATTTCCCACTGCATTTGAATTCTGTCTTTCAATCATTCAAACTATACAAGCAATCCTTGAAACACCACTGCTGTTTTAGTGGTTTCATTCATTGGAGAAAAGGTGTAAGCAAGTTCTTAAGGCCATTTGTAGCATTGTTAACCTTGTGCTTTTTGGATGAGGCTACACCTCTATTCCTGACCCTCTGCTTATTAAATGAAGGAGGCCTTAACAAATGACTTAACCATCTGCTCATGCTTGGAGGAGGTTTTACACAGTCACTCAACCATTTTCTCATACTTGGAGGAGGTTTTACAACCAATGACCTAACCATCTGCTCATATTTGGAGGAGGTTTTACATAGTCACATTTCACCCCTTTCTCAAACTGTGTTATCTTTCCTTGTAATGCCTATCTCTGCTTGGTATATCACAGTAATTAATAAGGTGAAAAATTGATAATATGCTATGAGAGGCATTCTATGAGATATGTATTCTGTTGTTAGAATACTCTTATGCATCTTTTAGAAACCAGAAGCAATCCTGACCTGTTTCTGCAGAGTATTACTTGCTAGTCATAAGTCACTAACCTTTTGACTGTGTTTGCAGGAGTTCACTGAATTACCTCTCTGACTAGTACTTGCATCCCAGGCTCAAAAAAACATTAGAAGCAGTTGTCTTCTCATGTTTAGTTTAATAATGTCTTCTGGAACACTAGTACCTTTTTGCTTTGAAAAAGACATTGAAACACTATAGAGCAACACAATATGAGGTTGGCTTTTTGAAACATGCACTGCTGAGACACCAAGACTTGTTAGTGGTGTGAACTAAGGGTGTATCAAGCTTTATTTGCAGAATAGGAAGGTCATCTAGGACTGGTTGATATTAGACAGAGATTCTTTTGGCTTAGGATAGTTTTCCAAGGGAGGATTTCCTAAAGCGCCACTACCTAACTTAGGGGAGATTTTTCATAGATTTGGAGTATTCTCTTTGGTATGATCAGATCCCAAGATGAGATATGACCAGAGGTAGGGTAGCTGACATTCTTATCAATCAGTTGGTTAATGGATGAGCTAGGGATGATGGTGAATGATATTAGATGACTTTAGCTTATGACAACTGATGGACAAGTTTGTATGACTGAGACTAGATAGGGCTTGAAAATTATGTTTTTTTGCATCATAGGCTGATTGAAAAGGTAGGAGGGAAAAATGTTTATGGGTGTTTTTTAGCTGACAAATTTGACAAATTGGAGATCAGCTGCTAGAAAACTTGGCTTTAAAAACTAGTCATCATCAACAAGTGAAAAATACTGATGACTAACACCGCCAAGTCAAGATTAATATAGCTATAGTTAGATCTAGTATCAATCCAAATAGAAACAACTTGATCACAAATTTTATTGTTCATCTCAATGATAGAAGCCTAATGATCTACATTCATGATGTCAAAAACTACATAAATACAAGGAAGGCTATGCCCAACATCACCAACTGTCTACGCCTCTTATGCACTATAGATATGGAGTTTACAACCCTAATACTATGTAAAATCCCTCTTATGATGATCCTTGTTGCATATCCAACAATTCAACGGTGCTCTACCATCACCTCTTTATTTTTGATCTTTAGCTTTCTGAGTTGGATTGAATTTCTTGTAAGGACTGAAATTTTCTTTCTCACCTTCATCTTTCAGTGTTTCCTTCTTTGGTTGCCATCTTCCCTTATCTTTCACATTACCTTTCAAATCATGCTTAGGATTAACTTTGTGTTTTGACTGTTCATAACAATTCTTAAGATTTTGAATGGCCTCCTCTAATTACTTAGGCTCATCGAACTCAATCCAGTCTCTATATGCTAGTGGAAATCCAATGATGATCATTGGATCTTAGCCTTTTCCTCCTTTAGCTAAGGCATATATCTTAACAACTTCAAAAAATTGCTAGTATACTCATCATATATCACAGAACCCATCTAGAACTCATATAACTCCTTATATCTAGCATCATAGTACCTCTTTGATAGGTATTTTTTCTAAAATAACCTCTCGAACTCACTCCAAGTTAGCTCCTCCTCATAAATACCATTGACATTCTTGACATATTCCTACCAAATATATGATTTATCTCTAAGACTGAATGTGGCTACCCTCACCTTCATATTTTCTAAATAGTCATGCAATATGAAGAACTTTGTCATACCAAGCAACCATTCCTCTGCATTATGTGGTGTATTTATCTCTCTGTCAAAGGTAGGTAGCCTTGCTTTATTAAACTCGTCCAGGAAATACCTCCTATCACTCCTCTTGTAAGGATGATAATGATGATGATAATGATGCCTATTAGAACCAAAACTAGAATGGTACATGTATCTGTCACCTCTCTTATCCAAAGTGTTCAAGGACCAGCCATCTCTAATCATGTCATCTCTACTCAACATGTAACCATCAGGAGAACTACTTCCATATGCACCATTAATCCCATCCTCCTATCCATGGCTAATCCAAAGTGGCCCCTGTCATTGCAAATATGGAAAACTCTAAAGGATTTCCTCACTTATATATGATTGTCTCTCTGGTGCCTGTATTATTATGTCATCGTCTGCATTATGACTTCTTATCTCTTCGTTCAAACTTCTCAGTGTATTTTCTAAATTAGATGAATTCCCAACACCATGTTTCTCATCGGATTCATAAGGGGAATCCTTGTAGTCTACCATATTTCTAACCATATTTCATTTCTTCCTACAAGGCATCTCATTTTAGCTTAAACCAAATCACCATAAAGCAACATAATCTAGCATAATTCGGGGAGGATAAATCCTACTAGATCAACTAATCAACGTAATCCATGTACATACATAATCATAACAACATCTAGACTTGTAACACATGGTACATTAGTGCATAAAAATAACTCTAGATAGAGTCAAGTCATCAATGCATGACCATCCTAATTACACACCATGACCTAATGCATGAAAACCTCAAGGATACCAATGCAAAATTGACCATATGTACCCACCTGGCATTTATAACCCATCATATTCTCATTAAACATATTGACAACAACACCATCATCCATTCCATGGCTAATCCGTTGCCACTATGGCCAACACAAAAAGGATGCAACAAGTACATATACCATAAAATGAGAAACACAAACATGATCGACATGAATATTTTACAATGATAATCTTGACAACTTCAGATTTTTCCCAAAGAGAGTGCAAGAATGCTTTGATACCATCTATATCATACACCTCCCCTAAGCCCTAACTAAGTAACTACCCAACCAGGGTAACACATGAGATGAGGATCATTTAAGATAGAGTCAACCTCCTTGGTGACATTAAGGAAGATGAATCGAAGCAAAAAATCTTAAAAAATATCTCTACCACCTGCTACAGGACCCCCAGAGGCTATCCCAGTCAACCACTTGACCTGTCCCTAGGTCCAAATAAATTTTTATGAATAAACCCCCTGGATGCATGCACAAGACTGCATCCATGTGTCTCGGAGGCTCTGGTCACATGCATGAGCCTACATTCCAGTGTCCAATAACTAAAATTTCTAGAACTGTGCCTGGGTACACGGGATTTAAGGTACTTTTTAAGCCTAAAATATCAGGCATTGCCAGAACTTTCTGTAGATTTAAAAATCATTAAATACATGAAGACAATGTTAAATGATCAAAAACTGACTCCAACACTATGCCTGACCATCCCCAACCAGGATTGACATTCTATAAAACACTTTGCATCAATGTAATCTATAGGTCTAGGATACAAGGCAGAGCATGAATGACTAAAAAAAATTATGAAACATTACAAGAAGGATCACCACCTTATTCCTTAACTATATATGGAATCAATTTGGTTTGCATCTATCATTTTAACAATTACAAGAAAATACATGAATTAACCATGACATGAACCAATCATTTCAACATGCTTGTAACCTGCATAAAACCAGGTAAATAACAATGAGAATAAAACTATTAAATCCCCATAATAATTGATAAAAAAAAGAAATATAACTTATCTTATGTTAAACATATTCAAATACCGACCAGGTTCTCAACTTCCACGTTCCACCTGACCATAGAAATCATTGAGGAAAATATATTTTCATCCAATCATGCCAGTGTCGTAGTCCCAGCATGAATGTGGAATCTCATGGATAAAGTCATCCAAAAAAAAACCAAGGTAATCCATAGGCTAAACCACCTCCACCTTCACCATACCATTATCACACCAAATTGGTGCTATGATAACAAAATCAAGAAAAACATGGAAATTCCATCCAGAACCCATCACTATTGTTGAAGAATTTTCCATCTCCCCGCCTCATAGGCTTTACCACAATCCAATCCCAGATGACTAGGCTCTAAACTGAGACACCTCTCTCGGGAATTACCCTGCATCCTGCCAAAAGTGGTCAATGGATTCCTAGGCCTTTGGGAATGAACCTTGAGACCATTTCTGTCCCTGATTCCCAATCCATCCGAAAAATCCAAACCTCAAAACTGACAATAAAATCCCAACACACCATGGC
Source organism: Pinus albicaulis (assembly GCA_034641835.2). Taxonomy (NCBI): domain Eukaryota; kingdom Viridiplantae; phylum Streptophyta; class Pinopsida; order Pinales; family Pinaceae; genus Pinus; species Pinus albicaulis. Next base: position 1,530,310,324 of record CM076578.1, read on the forward strand.
ATACGGAAAAGGCAAGACAACGGTGAAAACTACTGTCATAACCCAACAAATCCATGCCATCGATAACAAAATAACGAAATACCAACATGCATAAGCCAAGCATTTCCAAATATCTAGGAAATCACACATGCAATATGTTACCTGCAAGTATTCATGTTGCTAGATCTTGCTTTTCCCTGCTAGAGCTTTTCTTTCCTTTCCTTTCTTGTCCTTCCTTTTCTTTCTTCCTCCTCCTTGGCATAATGTTAAATTTCTCCAAGAAAAATCTAAGTATCCAAGAGTGTGTGTGAGAGAGAGAATAATAAGAGAGCTCCAAAACTGAACTGACAAAAGGTACCAACTGATCCTCATAAGCCCTTTTACTACTGAAGCCTCTTCATTTTCCATTATTTTCCTTCATTTTCCTCCTCACATGAAAAATTTTATCTCTTATCTTTCTTTTCTTTTATTTACATTTATTTTCATCAATAAATGTGCCAAAGATACTCTCTACCTCTTTAATTCGTTTTCCTTTGCCTTTTCCTTTTCCATTTTACTTAGCCATAACCACATATCTAGCGATTTCCACTAGGATATTTTCCCCAACATTCAGCTTGGAATAAGTGTCCCTAAACTGTGGTATTATTTTTTCATTTATTAACTTTTTATTGCATGAGTATTTTTCCTTCGTCTATTACAAAACCCTCCTAATTGGGGAATATTTTCGTCGGTGTTAAACCACACCTACGCCTCAATGAAACTACTAAAAAAACATATTTTTTATGGATCTTTATAACTTAGCTCGATGCAATAATGACAATGAATGACTAATTAAAGTAAAAGAACATGATAGCATGACCATATAAAATCCATAACTCTTATTGGAGATTTATAACTTAGCTCATGATGATATTTACATCTATATACATAAGTACATATAAGAAAACACCATCAAAACATATGAAAAACAAATACCAACACCAAACTGCTTTTCCTCAACTGAAAAAAATGAAGGATACATGGTATAAATCTAATCTTCCATATCCCCAGTAGCTTCATCAGGCCCAAGGTGCTTCAACTGCACTTTGACTCGCTCAATAGCTCTATTCCTATGCATGAGTTTCTTTCGCTACAATATGCACTGAGGTTTCGATTGGAATTTTCCTTCTTGCTCCACCTGCAATAGACACAAATCAATAACATGATCAACATCCTTTATATAACTTTTAAGAAATGAACCATGAAACGCATCATGGACTTTCACTTTTGGAGGTAGTGTAAGACGATAGGCTATTGGTCCAAGCCTCTGAAGGATCTCAAAATAACTGCAATATTGCGATGCCAACTTGGCACATGATCCAATCCTCAAGGAGCTCTTCTTAGGCTTCATGTGAAAATAAACATGATCCCCGACCTAAAAATCCTTAAATACCCTGTGCTAGTCTGCATAAATATTTTTCCTTTCATGTGTTGCCTTCAGATTCTTATTTATAAACTACATTTATTATTCCATGTCTTCCAACATGTCCAACCCAATCAACACCTTGCTAACTGGACCAATCCAACGCATGGGAGTATTACAATTGTGCCCATATAATTCCTCAAAGGGAATCATACCCAATGACTCTTGATACCCATTATTGTATGCAAACTCAACAAATGGTAGATACTCTTCCCATTTTCATTCTTAATTCATCACATACATCCTTAACATGTCCTCTAAGATCCTTTTGATCCTTTCACAATGTCCATCTAGTTGTTTATTATAAGTTGTGTTGAAGTCCAACTCGGTGTAATATCCCCAAATTGGGACTGCTAGCAAGGCATGCCTGAAAAACACATTTTTCAGGAATGGCTAATACAAAATATGAAATTAGCCCTTGGATTCCTTAGATCTGATAATATAAGACCCAAATCCAAGAGGGGAACAGAAACAAATCTTTCTAGGTGGGTTAAATAGATCTTTGACACCTAGTACAACTAGAAAATACCCAAAAGTGGGACTGCAGCAATGTGTGAATAATACAACAAGGAAATAATGCAGTTCACTTATATCAAGGGTAGGAGGCCAATAAAATACTCTTAAATATTATTTACATCAAAAATATAATTGTACAATGAAGCCCATGAAATACATATTTGGAAATACAAGACATGAACAAAAGAAATTCCCTCAAAAGAGGTGTTGCAACCACATGAATGGACTGAAACTGCCTTGACAACATTATTTTATTAGGATGAAAACTGATTTGGATTACATGTCAGATCTAGAGTAGATCTGTGCATAAAAATTCAGATCCATGCACTAGAAAGGCTCCTCTTTCAGATCCCCTTGGGGTTTTGGGCATTACACCAAGGATAAGCAGTAGATCCGAGATCTAAGAAAGCAGATCTGTAGAAATATGCATAAATTATGAAGTATTCAGAATATGCAGATCAGATCTAAAATATAAAATGTGTAGATCTCCTCCAAGGGACCTCAAAGTGAAGGGCAGATCCCCAACACTCTGAAACCAGCTCTCCAAATAGTGCACCCAAACTCCCTGCAACAACTCCTACAAGAATAACGTAGATCTAGAATAGGAACTGCATTGTAGGGTATAGATATCAACTGGCCACATGCCAAGATCAAGAAATGAAGCTCAATCACTCCAATACACTTCCTCCAATAGAGCAAGGGACTCCTCCACTGAAAAGGGCACTGAAATGTCTTATATATGAACAGATCTAATCTCCACTTGCTACAGCTTGAAAAGACAACCAAACCCTCAACAGGATCTGAGTTGTAATTGAAAGGAGAAGCTTGGACTTCAAGCCAGATATTGGACTATGCAATACAAACTCTCCCAAGAGCTACTCAATGGGAAGAGGAGGAACTCCTAAATAGGAAATTCCAATGCTAAACAGTGTTTGCAATCTAGGCTAAACAACCAAAGAAAGCTATATGGTCTAAAAAAACAATATATCAAAATATCATATCATGAAAAGCCTCCTCATACTGCCTTCCCCTTCCCTTTATAAGATGAGAGTGTGAAAAACCCTAGAACACCTTCAATGGACTCATCCCTTTCATGCAAGAGATCTTCAACTATAATTACGTTGTGCCATATTGATGAGAACTCCTCCAATACTACGTTGTAGATTTGGTCAAGGTTGACCCAGTCAAGATGATTAGCCCCTTTCACACCTAAGGGTGCTTATTTACATAGCCAAGATTTATCCTTTTTCATATTTGGTATTGATCTATTCTTCATTAGGATTTTGATTAACCTTCTTTGCACATTTATTCTTCTAACTAGATTTTTTAAAGAAAAAATAATATCCCTATTAGCTCCATGCTAATTTAGGAATATTACAGTCTTCCCCTCACAAATGTCGCTTGTCCTCAACCAACTACAAGGGTGCTGCAAAATCTCCCCTCCTCTTCTTGTGGCCTCCTTATTCAACAGTCTCCCCCATTGCTTCAGATTTTCTGCAATAATTCTGTCTCCCAATGGTTCCTCCCAAGTGTGCAAGTTGGCCTTTGGTAGATAAACTAAATGGCTCTGATCATTAAATAAAGGAAGGTCTATATGGAAAACTCTTTTCTGATAAATTCCCTCCTCAAGATAGAATTGATGACAATCATGGGGAATTTCATCATCAATGAAGGGCTCCCACCTCCATGCTATCATCCAAATGAAATGAATCAACTCCCAGGTTGGTAATTCATAGTAAAGCTCCTCCCAATTTCTCATGATAGGCATGCCCCAAGTGATCCAATAAATCATATGGTCCACATCATAAAGAAACAAGTGATCTACTATAGTGGCCATATAGTTTCCCATGCTCCCCTTAGAACATGTAGTGCAAAAAATGTAGGATATTTCTTTCCCCAAGGACACATCTGACAAATGTGTCTCTCCTCCAACCATGTTCCCAACAAAGATAAGAACATCTTCAGCATATGGTATCATAATTAAGGTCATGCTAGCTGCCATATGCAATAAAGGAGAAGGACAATGGTCCCTCATGTGCAACCAGCGCAATTTTACTCCTAACTGCCATAGAATATGATATGACAAGTGTTTTCCACAACACTTGTTTGCTGCCACATCCTTCTTGCATGCTTGGAGAAGGTGTATGATGGTTGGTATTAATGAATCACACCATGAAGAGTACATAATCTCTCTAAGATCTCCGAAGGAATGGCCAACATCACCATTGTTCATGGTCCCAAGTGGCTCATGAAACCCGTAAGAAAAGGTGCCCCCTCTTGGAGCCAAGACATGCACATGAGTGTTAAGAAAATGTAAGTATATAATAAATATAGCATTATGTTCAAAAATACAATGTTTATCATACACTTATTTTAAATCAGCAAGGTAGCTCATGGATGAGCTCCTTCTCACACCCAATGAATAAGGAGGTGGTAATGATAACTCTTCCCAAGAGCTATGTTCCTCCTCAACCAGCAAATGATCCATGCACTTCCTCATATGAGAGTGCATCTCCTCTTTGAAGTTTTCCCACATGAATCCATCTAGGATAGTATGATATGCTATAATGAAACTAGTGGGTTTTGAAAGCAAGATCTCATAGGCTACATTAAGTAGTTTCTCCTTAAGTTTAGATTCTCTAGCCAAATAGATATGATCTTGGGAATAAATGACTCCCTCAACTACTTTATACCTTCAATCCATCACTTTCCCATAAAGAACCTTACATGTGAAAAAGGTCCTTGGAGTATTCCATCAAGATTTTGGAATCCCAATAAGGATCTAGGCTCGCCAACAATGATAACGTTGTAGAAATTTGAAATGCAGCCCTTGTCATAGCATGGCTCTCCTCTTTGATATGCTCGATGTCAAATTCACATGTTGGAGTACTATCAACTTCATTTTGTTGCCTCCTTTGCAGCTAATCTTTCTCAAGACAAGATTGAAGTAGATGGAATTCAACCTCCCCTTGGAAAGTCCTTGTCTTCCAAAACTTCCTCAATGTGGCCCATGCATGCAAGAGTGTTGACACCCTCTTGTCATGTTCAGAAATATCTTTTGTGAATGAGAATATCATTGCCTGCCCTAGAGATATGGAGTTTCCATATGACATCATGTCCATGTCATCATAGACTTCTAAATTATCTTTTTTCAGTGCAAATAACTGAGTGGGAGATAGTAATGCCCAATTTAGAAAATTGTTGACCTCTCTTTTAAATCCATGAAATATTCTCTGCGTTGTCATAGTTTCTCCCAAAGCTCCCTCCTTAGCCAAGTAAGCATATGCTACCCATAGTTGATAGAACACTTTAGTTTTCCTCCCATCAGGAGATCTCCTCGGTGGACTACCTCCATGTAAAGAGACATCAAGGCATAGAGTAGGATGTGTATGTGTGTGGACAGATTTGTCCTTGCCTTCCTTGCATAGATCCTCTTGCCTTATTTGTGCATAAAACTTCTGAAACAGAGAGGGGTATATGCTCCTCATCATGTGATGCTTGCCCTCCTCTTTTCCTTCTTCTATCTTCAATATCTCACCCTTTGATGATGATGGCACATGCTGCACATGGATTGTGCCACAATATCCATATGTGAGATTCTTTGGAACTCCTTGCAAGAGTGCAAGAGTTTCTCTCCTTGGAGCAAGTGCTCCATCTTCCTCTTCATGAGGTCCTAGATGTGCTCTTGTCATGATTGCATTATCATCTTGATCAGGAGCTCAAATCTGAGCTTGGGAAAAAGCTCAAAAATGAAAGTGCTCAAATTGATTTGGAACCTCAGTGAAGGGATAGGCCTCATCGATACGATCCCAACGCCACAAATGGCACTGAAATTCGTTACCGTATGAAGAAGTTGTTGCATTTTGAAATCGCCCAATAACCTTCAATTTTGAAAGGAAATTTTTTTAATATTATGTGTTGGAATAATTTTATTTTTTATGAAGGTTTAATTAATTAATTAAATTATATATTTATTAATATTTATATGATTTTTATTAATCATATATTATATTCTTAATTATATGTTTTAATTAATTATTATAAAAAAGTTAATTAAACCTTATTAAAAATATAAATATTAAACCACATATATGTATTAAACAAATTCGAAACATGAGATATGTTAAAAACCCCCAATGCTAAAGTTCATGTTTTAACATTTACAAAGCTTTGTAACGTTCACGTGCTATATTTGCTGGAGCGGATGACGTGTTAAGTCACGTGTTACAAACGGTGAGCGGAGTTTGTTAAACTTTCATTCCGGCGAGCTATACGGAGTTCCCATGTGATCACTCATACATCACATTAAATGCTAGAAGTTATGGTTCCGCCAAATTTGGAGCCCGCCCACCAGTTTAGGCGGGTTTTCCAATCTTATCTCCACTTAACTAAAGTTGGCCCACCTTTTGTGGGATTTTTGCTTAACATTGGGCAAAATACAGTTCGGGCCATATCTTTCACATGGGAGATCCTTTTGGAGTGAATTTTTTTTTGATTTTGGGTCTCTTCGACATTATGGACTCAATGGAGCAAGTCTGAAGTCTAACAGAGGTCATCTTCAGAGGTTTAAGCATCGAAGAAGATGAAGGAGCCATCAGGGCCTGGAAGGAGAAGGCTGTGTTGTGGACTGTGTTTCTCTGTTTAAGGTAAATGAATAGGCATTCTTAGCTATTTAATTCCTTTTGAATCTGTTTAGATGGTTTTTAGAGCCTATTAAGAACTTTAGAAATCCGAAAAGCTTCATTTCAGTTCTAGAGGCCATTTTCCAAACAGAGTGTGTAGGCGAAACCGGAGTAGCCGAAGGCCGTTTTTGATGAAACAAATCTCTATATTGACTATTTCAGTCATTATGGAACCAATGGAAGTGGTTTTAGATCATTTTGAGTACTTCTACAGCTAGATAAGTTGATATGAAGTCGTGGGTAGCCCTGGGAAAACCGTGGAGGAGAGCCATTTTTGGGGATGTTGTGCTTAATGTAAGAAATTTATCAGTTTTTATTTGATGTATGATTATTATTGGATGAAGAAGTAGTGTTTTCAGGAGCAGAAACAGAAATATGAGGGATTTTGTGCCATTTACAAGCTCATAGAAGCTTAGTGCACCGACAGAAGGATGTGTGTCCATGGAAGCCTAAAGCTGTTTGTAGGAATTGGACAGAAATTAAAGGGATTTAAAATGGTATTCTCAGCCCTTTGAATCATTCTTGTATTCATTGTGGTTAAGTTTGGAGCTTGTAAAATAATTTGATTACCTAATCCCAAAGAGTCTAGTCATGTTGACGAAGCTCAAAGGAGATGTAGCCCAAGAGTTGGGGTGAACTCCTATATTATATTCCTGTCTTGTTTTGTTATTATTTGGCTGAATTATGTTGCTGATATTCATGTTAATTTTCAGCAAAAACAATTACACTTAAGATACATAATCAGTGAAAAGACATACACCATTTGCAAGCTAAATTTCCGCATAACGTCAAGTTTAAAGCAAAATCATTTTAATTAAATCTGAGTGTTTACTTCTATTATTTCTTTAGGAAGAGTCTGTAAGAGGGCCAGGTAGCCTCTGGATTCATCCTTTCTTTGAAATGTGAAATATCCGGTAAATGCCCCTACAATCTATCTCTGTATTAGAAATATGAAGTTCTCAAATTTTCAGATTTAAACTTAGAGTATTTTTGCACTCATTTATATAAATGAAAATGGATACCTTGCACCCTTTTCAAGTACCTTCCATTTTTAGATCACATCTTCAGCCCTTTCTTCCATAGTTGAAAATGCCTTCTCATCAATAGGAGACCTTAGATCTTGGTCTTCTTTTGAAGGAGGAATCTCCATGTCTCCTTCTTGAGAAGAAAGATATTCATGCAATGGGGAATTTTCCCTTGGAAAAACATCATACAAGTTTCCGTCCCCTTGAAATGGAGCTAAATTTAAGGACCCTTCCAATCCTTGCAAAAGTTTTGCTTGATTTGGTTTGGTAGACTCCATAGAAGTTGTTTCATAAGATCCTTCATCAAATATTTCCACTACTCCTTTAATGAACCTTACATAGGTAGATGTATTTGAATTCTTTAAGGAAAAATACTCAAACAATCACCAAGCATAAGCCTTACCCTCAAGATGAAGCACTGCTACTTTGATGGCTTCCTTTTCTGAGACTTCATGTTGCTACACATAGGTGTCTAGCTCATTCACCCAAGCCCTAGCTGGACATTTAGGTGATCCATCAAAAGTAGATAAGAAGAATCTACTCACACCATGCTTCTTGTTTCTCCCTTCCTCCTTGATCTTGAAAAACCCTTGGAAGTTCAAGTGATCTTTGAACTCCTTAGATTGAGCCTCATACTCCTGCAAATAATCACCAAGAGTCTCCCTCTTTGGCACATCTCCTTTCTTCTTCCTCTTATTCATGAAAAAGTGGTTGATAGAGCGTTGTAAATCTGATGATGTGGCTAAATGCTCACACCCATCATATGAAGTAGTGGGGCTTCCTTCTGTGCAAAACTCAAAATATTTGCTTTTCTTTCATTCTTCATTCCCCAGATTTCCCCTTTTAGTTCATTCAAAGCTTGAGAAAGAGTTTTAGAGAACTCTTCTCTTTGCAAACTTCCAGTTAAAGGGAACTTACCCTTTTCTTTTGTGTCTTCAATGTAACCACATTTCTTCATTGGCATTTTCTTTTCATGAAAATAAATATTGGATTTTCAATAAGCAAGCACAGGCAGTTCCAAGATAGTTGCTCTGATACCACTGTAATATCCCCAAATTGGGACTGCTAGCAAGGCATGCCTGAAAAACAAAATTTTCAGGAATGGCTGCTACAAAATATGAAATCAACCCTTGGATCCCTTAGATATGATAATATAAGACCCAAATCCAAGAGGGGAACAAAAACAAATCTTTCTAGGTGGGTTAAACAGATCTTCCACACCTAGTACAGCTGGAAAATACCCAAAAGTGGGACTGCAGCAATGTATGAATAATACAACAAGGAAATAACGCAATTCACTTATATCAAGGGCAGGAGGCCAATAAAATTATCTTCAACAGTATTTACAGTAGCAAGATAATTTTACAATGAAGCCCATGAAATACATAGCTGGAAATACAAGACGTAAACAAAAGAAATTCTCTCAAAAGAGGTGCTACAACCACATGAATGGAATAAAACTGCCTTGAAAACGTTATTTTATTAGGCTGAAAACTAATGTGGATTACATTTCAGATCTATAGCATATCTATGCATAAAAATTCAGATCCATGAACTAGAAAGGCTCCTCTTTCAGATCCCCTTGGGGTTTTGAGCATTACACCAAGGATAAGCAGTAAATTTGAGATCTATGAAAGAAGATCTGTAGAAATATGCAGAAATTTTGAAGTATTCAGAATATGCAGATCATATCTAAAATATACAATGTGTAGATCTCCTCCAAGGGACCTCAAATTGAAGGGCAGATCCCCAACACTCTGAAACCAGCTCTCCAAATAGTGCACCTAAACTCCCTACAACAACTCCTACAAGAATAACGTAGATCTAGAATAGAAATTGTGCTGTAGGGTATAGATATCAACTGGCCACATGCCAAGATCAAGAAATGAAGCTCAATCACTCCAATACACTTCCTCCAATAGAGCAGAGGACTCCTCCACTGAAAAAGGCACTGAAATGTCTTAGATATGAACAGATCTAATCTCCACTTGCTGCAGCTTGCAAAGACAACCAAACCCTCAATAGGATCTAAGTTGTAATTTAAAGGAGAAGCATGGCCTTCAAGATAGATAGTGGACTATGCAATACAAACTCTCCCAAGAGCTACTCAATGGGTAGAGGAGGAACTCCTAAACAAGAAATTCCAATGCTAAATAACATTTTCAATCTAGGATAAGCATCCAAAGAAATCTATATGGTCTAAACAGATAATATATCAAAATATCATATCATGAAAAACCTCCTCATTCTTCCTTCCCCTTCTGTTTATAAGATGAGAGTGTGCAAAACCCTAAACCACCTTCAATGGACTCATCCCTTTCACACAAGAGATCTTCAACTAGAATTAGGTTGTGCCTTATTGATGAGCACTCCTCCAATATAGCGCTATAGATTTGGTCAAGGTTGACCTAGTCAAGATGATTAGCCCTTTTCAAACCTAAGGGTGCTTATTTACATAGCCAAGATTTATATTTTTTCATATTTGGCATTGATTTATTCTTCATTAGGAGTTTGACTAACCTCCATTGCACATTTATTCTTCTAACTAGATTTTTTAAAGTAAAAATAATATCCCTATTAGTTGCATGCTAACTTAGGAATATTACAGTCGATGCCTAAACCTACAAATAACTCCTTCCAAAAATTGGAAGTGAAATTTGCATCCCTATCTGATATGATGTTCCTACGAAAACCATGCAATATGACTATGTCTCTGATGAACACCTATGCTACATCGCTTGCTGAATAGGTAGTCTTCACTAGAATGAAGTGTGTAATCGTTGTCAACTTGTCCACAACCACCATGACAGAATCATGTTGTCTCACTGTCCTTGGTAGGCTTGTGATAAATTCCATGCAAATGACCTCACATTTCCATTTCAGAATCACTATAGTTTGTAGTAGACCACCTAGATTCCTATACTCTACCTTTACCTGCTGACAGTCCAAACACCTAACCAAAAAATCTACTACATCCCTCCTCAGATTCAACGAATAATAAAATCTCTTCACTGGAGTCAATGTCTTCTGATAGCCTGGGTGACTTGAATATGGTTTCACATGAAACTCCCTCAAGATCATCATCTTAATTTCACTAGTGTTTGAAACATATATCGTGTCTCTAAACCTAAAAAATACATTTGTTGTAAGATAATAATCCACATCCTGTAAACATGCACCTGTACATGTACGTGCACCTATACATGTACTTGTACTTGTAACTTTAGTCTGCTGCAATCTGTGCCTAAGCTCCATATACCTAACATATTTTTGAACTACCTAAAAGATCCTATCCTGTATATATGTCCCATAGGAGCTCAAACTTGCAATGTGATTTACATGTATCCACTTGATAAGAGAATCAATGACCCCGTTCTCTTTACCTTTTTTATACTTGATCTCAAAATCAAACGCATTGATCATAGCCAACCATCTAGCTTACCTAAAATTCAGATTCAGTTGGTCAAACAAGTACCCCAACCCATTGTGATCTCTCATCAATACAAACGTCTTACCAAGAAGATAGTTCCTTCACATATGCAATGCATGGATGATCATTGCTAGCTCAAGATCATGCGTCGTATATTTCTTCTTATGTTCATTTAGTTTCTGGGACTCATAGCATACTACTTGCCCATCATGCATAACGACTCCACCAAGCCCTATGTTTCCACCATCTGTACACATTATAAATTATTTTTCCGGATATATGATCTTTAATGCTCGAGAATTTGTTAACAACATATTAAGCTACTCAAAACTAGCCTCACACTCTTTTTTCCATTCAAAATTACTACCTTTCCTCTGAAATGATGTAATCGGGTAATAAATCTGTGAGAAGTTACTATTGAACCTCCTAAAATAAGTTTCCAATCCCATGAAATGTCTCACCTCATCAATATTTATAGGAGCTTCCCATTCCATGATGGCTCACACCTTTTCTGGGTCCACTACTATGACCTACTTGGAGACAACATGTCCCAAGTAATGTACCTCACTATGAAAGAAAATACATATGTTGAGCTTAGTATACAACTCATGTTCTCTCAACAATATCAACACTTCTACCAAATGATCTGCATGGTCTTCCTCATTATTAGAATATACAAAGATGACATACATGAATACAATAAAAAACTTGTCCAGATAAGGATGCAACACAATATTCATCAAACAAAAAAAATGTGCCTGGAGAATTAGTCAAATCGAATGGAACTACAACAATATCGTAATTCCCATACCGGGTCCTGAATGAAATCTTGTAGATGTCCTCTTCTTTGATGTGTACATGATGATATCCCGATCTCAAGTCGATCTTAGATAACAATGATTCTCCCTTCAGCTGATCAAATAAATCATCGGTCCACAGTAATGGGTAGCTATTCTTGATGACCACTTTTTTCAATTGCCTATATTCAATCTAAAATATAAGATTTCCATCCTTCTTCTTCACGAACAACACTAGTGCACCCCATGATGATACAATTGGCGTAATGTATCCTTTATCAAGCATCTATTTCAGTTGCAACTTTAACTCTACCAATTCAGGTGTGCTCATCTTGTAAGGTTCCTTTGATGCTGGTGCTGCCCCTGCTACCGAATCAATAGAAAATTCTACTTCCCTTTGAGGTGGAAACTATGAAATATCTGTTGGAAACACAAATTGAAACTATTGTAAGACCAGATACCTACTCAACACATTTGTATCCTAAACTTCCTTAACTTTATCACTAGAGATATGAGCTACAAAAAACACACACCCTTTCCTGTGACTGTGATTGGCCTGCATAGATGTCACCATCCTAAATGATGTGGCTTTATTATTTCCTTGTAAGGCTCTTGGTTCCCCATTGTCATCCAAGCACTCAATGGATTTTTCATAGAAATCCACCTTGGTCCTATGAAGATATAACCAATCCATACCCAATAGCATATTTTATGATCTCGATGGTAATATGATCAAGTGTGCCAATGTAGCCATGCCATGTAAATCAAATGCACAAGCTTTTACCCAATGGTTAACTCTTTTCTTCATACCTTTAGTCAACAACAGTAACCAAAATTTTGCATGCATTTCTTTTCTCAAACTACACTTATCCACCAGGTCAATATTAATATAACTATACTTAGATCTAGGATCAATCAAAATAGAAACAACTTGATCACAAAGCTTAACATCCATCTCAATGATAGAATCCTGATGATCTTCCCGCATGTTGTCCACAACTACATAAATATGAGGAATGTTATGCCCAATATCCCCAACTGTCTGTGTCTCCTGGGCACTATAGATATGGGGTCTCTCATCTTGATACTGCGGATAATCTGTCTTACGATGATCCTTGTCATATATCCAACACTGCAACAATGCTCTACTATCACCTCTAGTCTTCTGCTCTCTAGGTCCTTTCCCATTTCGATTCAAATTCTTATAAGAAATCACATTTTATTTCTCATGTGCATCTTTTGGTATTTCCTTCTTTGGTATCCATATTCCCTTATCTTTCATATTTCCTTTCAAATCACACTTAGGCTCAACTTTGAGTTTTGAATGATCATAAAAATTCTTTAGATTTCGAATGACCTCTTCCAATGATTTAGGTTCATATAACTCAATCTGGTCTCTATATGTTTTTGGAAATCCATTGAGGAATCTCTGGATCTTATCCTTTTCCTCCGTGAGGTAAGGCACATATCTCAACAACTATAAAAATCTACTAGTATACTCATCATCTCTCATAGAACCCATTTGAAACTCATAAAAATCCTTAGTTCAAGAATCATAATACCTCTATGATAGATAATTTTTCTGAAATAACCTCTCGAACTCACTTCAAGTCAACTCCTCCTCATAAATATCCCTAACATTATTCACATGTTCTGAATAAATTTATGCTTTATCCTTGAGACTGAATGTGGCTACTATCGCCTTCATGTTTTCTAAATAGTTATGTAATCTGAATAAATTCCTCATACCAAGAAACCATGCCTTTGTGTCCTATGGTTTATTCGTTTCTTCATCAAAGGTAGGTGGACTTGATTCATTAAACTCATTCGAAAAATAACCCCTGTCACTCCTCATGTAAGGATGATAAGGATGAAGATCATGATGCCCATCAGAACCATAACTAGAATGGTACCTGTGTCTGTCACCTCTCCTATCCAGAGTGTCTAAGAACCAACCATCTCTAATCCTATCATCTCTACTAAACCTATAACCACTGGGAGACGTACTACCATATGTACCATTAGTTCCATCCTCCAACCCATACCTAATCCTAAGTGGGCCCCATTGCTGCAACTATGAAAAACTCTAAAGCATTGCCTCATTTAGTTCTTCTTGTCTCTCTTGTGCCTATATGATTCTATCATTGTTCGCCATTACAACTTATTATCTCTTCCTTCAAACTTCTCAATGTATATGCTATATTAGATAAATTCCCAATACCATGTTGCTCATCAGATTCAGAAGGGGAATCCTTCTGGTCTACCATCTTGCTAGCCATCTTTGATTTCTTCCTAGAAGACATCTCATGTCAGCTTAAACTAAATCACAATAAAGCCATGTAACTTAGCATAATTCGGGGATGATACATCCTACAGGATCAACCAATCACCGAAATACATGCATATACATATTCATAACAACATATAAACTTGTAACACATGCTATATCAGTGCATAAACATCACTCTAGTTAGAGTCCATTCATCAATGCACGACCATATTAATTACACATCATGACCTAGTGCATGAAAACCTCACCCAAACAAATGCAAAATTGACCACATGTACCCACCTGACATGTCTAACAAGTCATATTCTCATGACAACATATTCATAACAATACCATCAACCCTTCCACAATGACATCACTACCACAACGTTCCACATAATGTAGATGCAACAAGTACATATAAAATAACATGAGAAACACATACATGAACAACATGAATGTATGGCAACGGCAATCTTGAAAATATCCTAATTTTCCCAGGATACTGCAACCATGCTCTAATACAACCTATAATGTACACCTCCCCATAGGCCTACCCAAGTAACTAGCCAACCAGAGTAAACATGAGATGAGGGGAAGTTAAGATGGAAACAACCTCCTTAGTGACTTTAAGGAAGCGGAATCGAAGCTGAAACCATAACAGTGACCTCTACCACCTGCTACAGGACTTTGAAAGACTATCCTAGTCAGCCACTTGACCTATCCCTTGGTCCCATTGAGATTTAATGCAGAAACTTCCTGGACACATGCACAATACTGCATCCATGCATCTGGGAGGCTCTGGATGCATGCATGAGCCTGCATGCCAACATCCAGGGACTAAATTTCACACGACTATTGTTAGTATGAATCTTAATTCCAATCATATGAAAAAAAAACACTTTAGCTGTGCATAACAAACAGCCCTAATAGAAAATATGGCTGCCAATATCCTCAAATTTGTAGTTATGTGATGAAGATAAATGCTGCAAAAATCTAGATCTATGCATTAGAAGACATTAAGAAATATAAAAAACAAGATTTACTCCATGCATCCTATTAAACACCATGTTAAAGCACATACATGGTATGAGAAGGATGAACACACGCACAAGAGACTCAACACACAATGAAGGATAAACGTGAGGCTTTTTCATTTTTCCATTATACATGATGTACATTTATAATACAATGGTGTGACTCTTGGTTTCATATTCCAAGGTCACTTGGACTCCATTGTGACTTTTCGCATTCCACACCTACCCATGAGGATTAGGTGTTCCAACATCCCCCCTTAATCCGAAGGGGTATGTGTGAGTCCAAGAAAAGAGTTGTAATACAAATCTGCAAAGTATACATGGCAGCACTTGGGCTGAATCAACTCTCTGAAATGTTGGAAAAAAGAGGTGGTTTTAGGATGACCACAAACACTGGAACGCAAAACTTGTTGCAGTTCCCCGAACTCTTCCAAAACTGGCAAGAAGCTGAAGGCTTCTGCTAGAGGAATTGTCCCTCGTAAAAAGAGGTTCACTCATAAAAAAGGGAGACCTTCAACCTAAAAGAAGGGAGGTCTACTACCTGTGATGGTTTTAGGATTACCAACAACTCTGGAATGCTTGAAGAATTTCCTGGAACTCAACCAAAGCTGGCAAGAAGCTGAAGGCTTCTACTAGAGGAAGTGTTCCTCATATATGAAAGGGATACCTTCGACCTAAAAGAAGGGAGGTCTACTACCTGTGATGGTTTTAGGTTATCCACCAACCAAAGATGATGGTTTAAGGTTTTCCACCAACCGAAGGCATGCTCATGGGAATCCGTGTCTCTGGCTACATTTCTGAATCTAGAATGACGAATTGTGGCTCAGGCTCACTTGAACTGTTGTGTCTCTGGCTACAACTCTGAACATGGAACGAGAGATTGTGGCTCAGGCTCGCTTGATCTGTCGTTGAAGCTTGTACATGACCACCATTTCCCCCCTGTCAGGGACAAGGTGAGATGATGGCGAAAACTCAACTGCAAGTTTGTTCAATATCCGTGAACATGTTCTGACATGTGACTTAAACATCTTCTTGGCTACTGATTCCCATTGCCAAGAAGCGATCCATCCAAGATGAATCTTGGTTCTTGTAGGAGGCTTGTTTCTGAAGCATCTGTGTGAAGAATGAGTGTGCCGACCACAGTGTTTGCATGGATGAAGATCAAAACAGTGATCTTTCATATGGCCAACTCGATCACAGTGTTCGCATTTTTCAATCTGATGTTGTTGTGGAAGTGGAACAGGATCTAGAACAGCTGTAGGTGAACTGTCATACAGGAATCTGGAACTCTGAAATATTATGGGCTTGGTGTAGTCTGGAATATGAAAGGTCACATCCTTGTCATATCCAATACTAGTTCGGTGCTTGTTGTGGACAAGCTCTTCCCAAGGTCTGATGATGGGCTTGAGAAGTGCAGGTTGAACTGCTGCATCTGCATGTAAATCTTCTCTAGTATAAGGAGGTGAATGTGGATCAACTGCAACTTTATCTTCTTTCTTCTGATGAGATTCCTTCACAATCTTCTAAACAGAAACAGGTTCAGAATGGTGACTCTTTTGCTGAAGTTCGTCTTGTTGAAGCTGAGATTCCAACTGCAAAAACTCAATTTCTCTTGTGCATCTTGCAAACAACTCTGAATGTTACAAAGAGCATTCTTGCTCATTTTTATCATGTCATCAACATTGGAATGAATGAGGTTATTCAAAAACTCTAATGCCTCATTGATTTTAGCCATTTCAACAACTTAGGCTCAAAAATGAAAGGGTGTCGGCTTCAACCTAAAATGCATCCGTTTACAATGTGATTCAACAAAAAATACAAATGACTCCAAAGAATTTCCAACTATGGAAATCTCAAAGTACAAAATCTGCTCCTCAAATGATGGAGGGCAATCAACAATGAGTTACATCAACAACTCAAATTTACTGATTGCAACTATGAAGAAGATGCAAATTCCACTCACAATACAATGTCAATATCTCTACAAAAATATTTCAATGTGCAGCAAAAATGTGCAACAAGACACTGTACAAGAGGCCTTTAAGGCAGCTGAATTTTCCTTCAAAGAGTTGTTTTCAATGATGGCAAACTTATCTTCAAGTGTAAATTTCTTCAAAAAAATCACCCTCTTGTATATGCCACAAATTACACAATGTCAAATCTGCAATTTTCTCTATATGTACTGTCCATCTTCTTCATATCTGCTTTTCATACTCTCTCTCTGCTGTTTTTTTTTTTTAATTAAAAATTAATTAAAAAATATATTAATAGGAATTAATTAGAAATGGGGGGAATTAATTTAAAAGGAAGGGAGAGGTATCATATAAGAGGGACGGATATTAAAAATATTTTGAAAATTTTAAAACGCTGACTTAAAAAATTGAAAAGGCTGAGCAAATCATTGGTAGGGGCATATTGCAGTTGCAGGGGGAGGGAGTGAAGCGCGGGAGGGAGTTCGAGGTGAGAGCAGGAAGGTAGTATGGAGAGCGGCCAAGTGAGAGGGCTCGGGGTTAAGGGGCGGGGAGAGTTCAATGTGAGGGGGCTCGGGGTTGCTGTGTATTGTGTGGGGTGCGACGTAGAGTGGGGAGGGTCATGGGTAAGGGGAGCGGGCTGCCGAGAGGTGAGGGGAGGAGTGATAAGGGGGAGTGAAGAGGAGAGTGCAGAGTGATGCGTAGGTTCAGCTTCGTGGTAAGGGTGAGCGCATGGGTAGAGTGTTGTGAGCGTAGGGAGAGGGATAGCGTAGGCGCTGAGCATAGGGGCCGAGGGGACGGCACTATATGTGTGAGTGGGCCGTGGGCCTCGAGCTCGAGGGAAGGGGGGTCGAGCGTAGTGGGAGTAGTGTTAGAAGGTTGAGAGATGTAAGGGGTCGGCAAAAGGGAGAAGGGCGAGTGGAGTGGAGCGATGTAGCCACGGGTTTAGGGGGAGCGCTAGAGTAATAAGGGTGAGGTTGGGGGGCTGGCCAAAGCCTTGGGGAATATTGGTGAGGAGTGTATGTAGATGTTAAAAAATAATTGCAGGGGGGGGAGGGTCGAAAGGCCTGGAATTGCAGAGATTTTTTTATTTTTTATTTTTTATTTTAATTAAAACAGCAGAGAGCAGTTGAAATAGTTTGTAGAAATTGCAGAAATGAGGGCAACAGTGAAAATTTCAAGCACTGAAACACAATAGCAGTTTACAGAAATTGCCAATAAAACCCAGAAATTTTTCTAATAGCCCAGCAGCAGAGAGTATTTTCCAACAGTAGAAAAACCCATAATTGTAGAAATTTTTTAATGAAAAACTCAGAAATTTTCTTTTAGAAACCCTCTTTAAATAGTATTTTCCAGCAGCTCTTTAAAATGCAGAAATTTAATAGGCATAAATTTTAAGAAGCAATCAGAATGAAAACCTTCAGATGCGCAGTGCTGATTTTTTTTCAAAACCAATGCCGGAATGCTGCCAATTTCTGAATGTTGCTTCTTCTCAATGCAAATTTCTGAGTGCTGTAAAAAGATTGATAAATGCGGTCAAAAACACTGCTGCAAAAAAACTTTGAGTGCTGCAAAAATGCCAAGAATTTTTTGTAGATATGCACAGGCCATAAACACAAATGGCTCACTCAAATTGGAGCAGGGCCAGCAATCGCTTGTTTTGATACCATGTTAAACACCATGTTAAAGCACATACATGGTGTATGAGAAGGATGAACACACACACAAGAGACTCAACACACAATGAAGGATAAACGTGAGGCTTTTTCATTTTTCCATTAAACATGATGTACATTTATAATACAATGGTGTGACTCTTGGTTTCACATTCCAAGGTCACTTGGACTCCATTGTGACTTTTCGCATTCCACACCTACCCATGTAGGATTAGGTGTTCCAACACATCCAATAGACAAGACAAGAATATGTTGAATGAATTTTGTATTAATGGAACCTGGGAGGAAAACACAGAAGGGTGTTACCAGTTCTCCTCAATGGGATGGGTTCTTGTAAATCCTTAGCAATTCATATCTAAAAATCCTCTCCCTTGATGGTGTAGAAAACCTAGACAAAAATGGTAGCAAAATATGAGTATGATGGTGGATCAAATTCAAACCAAAAGTATAGATCCAGAGTGATCTTTAGGCAACAAAAGGTGGTAAATGAATGGGAAAACCCTTCTATTTATAACAAAATATTGAGTTAGTCTAGATATTGGTGTATAATTAAAATATTATTAACCAAATCAAGATCCAAATTTTTTGAAATATTTTATTATATTTGTTGGAGGAAAAAGGAATTTGACTTGTGTCAAATCCCATTATTTGTAAATAATAAATAAATAAATGATTTATTTATCATTTTAAGGATGTGGTTGAGTAATAATCAAATAAATAATGATTTATTTAATTATATATGGGTGATTTATTCATATTTAACAAAGAATATTATTTAAATAAGGTTTAAATAATTATTCTTTTAGAAAATAATAGATAAATAATGATTTATCTAATTAATTTCCTTGTTTTGGGTTAAATATAACTAGGAATATTAATTAAACTGTTGTTTAACTAATTATTCCTTTAGGAAAATCAAACAAATATAGTTTTATTTAATATTTCCTCATGGGGTTTCCTATTTAGACCATGAACAACTTAATAAAGGTGGTTTACTAAGTTATTTTCATAGTGAAAGAAATTTTACTTAGGGTAAAATTGGTCTTACATGGTGTACTTGGGTCCATCTGATGACAATAGGTTGGATGACCAAAAAATGGTGTAACAGATTGCCCCCTAGCTTGCGAGTGTTAGGAGCTAATCGTATGACTGAAGTACATTATAAGAACTCAATCACTAGACACTGAAGGGGAAGTTAGAGAGAGAGAAGTATAAGGTAGACCAAAGTGCTGAAAGGACTAGACCCTGAGGAGGTGAGACTTACAGATGTGACAAGTCTCTTTAATGAGTGAGTACATGTGCTATAGGTGGCGGGGGAGGCATACCTATGCCCTCCAAGACAAAGTAAAAAGAATAAGTCATCCAGTAAATAAGGGACTGAACAATATAGTACATGCTAGCATAAACATGAGCCAGATAAACAACATGATAATGAATCCCATATACATATTGTGCCTGGGATAACAGCCAAGACTTGTACAATAATATCTGATTACATGAGATATAAATACAACCCAGATGCCCTTGTAAACAGGAAAGGGCTCTGAAAATCTGACTGATACATACAATAAAAAAATGCACTGCAAGCGGCTGAGGCCAACAACATCAAATCTATGGAGCTGCATCAAAGGCTGTAATGAAGAGGTCATCTGGGCATGTGGGGGGCTACCTGTAGGGCCACCCCCTCATGAGGGCTGAGACATCTCACACACACCCAGGAATCACTGATATCAGCTGCTACATCACTGGACCATCAAGTATACGGATCTCGATCATGCTGAAAGGAGATGGAGCTGAGAAACAATAAAGTCAAAGGGCAATAAGGAGTCCTTTTTCCTGATCTGAGGCACAAACAAGAGTGGAAGTTGGAACCAAGGTACACCACCCTCTAGACCTATCTTCTGGAATGAATGAGCTGACGTCGACAGAAGGAGGTCCACCATAGGTGAGGCAATAAGGGATCCTCAACTAAGGCATGAGAGAAAATAGTAGAGTGACTGACAGACTAACACTAGTGATGATGATGAAATGTAGGGTACTGAGTAGCGGTCAGATGACTTCCCTTGTTATATCATAAAGGGAATGGATGACTTGGCAACGATTGACACAATATCAGGAGGGATACGATATAGTGGGACTGAAGGCCATAATGTGTGACACGAGAGAGGGACCAAGCAATGAAATATGGAGGACTATAGCGGGATACAAAGGGACTCAGGATAGACTCCATGAATGCAATGATGACTCAACTCAGATGCTTTAAAAAAGGATGACTCGATGGTGCTGCCACATAGAAAAGGTCCAATGGGGACCATAAAAACATGAGTACATGGTGGTTACTCATGATGAAAATCGACATGAGCATGGACAAGTATGGAGGCAAAGTGCTACCCCCAAGTACGAGTGTTGCAAGTGAAGAAATTTCGATTTTGGGGAGTATTGAAGTGACGCTTCATGGACAAAATGTGTCTTGGTGAAGTATCAAATCACAAAAAGCATGAGCTAGCTACCTAAAGAAAATAAAACATGCATTTCCAAAAGGAAATGCTAAGGGTAACATCTCTTTAGATAGAGTGCATTGCGAGGATTGGGAAGGGGATGGCCTTCAAATTCCTTTAATAGATATGCCCCATGACCTAAATCCTTACTGATGATGTAAGGTCCTCACCATAATGAGTCAAAATTCCCATGACGAAGTACATCATGGGCTTGGTCATACACCAGAACAAGATCGCCTTCATGAAAAGTACGAGGGTGTAATTTTCGGTCATATTTTTCTTTGGTGCATTTCTTAGCCACCTAAATGGTTTGCAATGCAACATGATGGTCTTTGGAACCAAGCTCAAGGATGATAAGTCGCTATTCTAAAGGTTGGGTGTCAGGGAGAAGTTCGCTGGCTAGATGAAGGGAAGGGATTTCACACTCGATCGGTAAGACTGCCTCCTCTCCAAAAACAAGGTGGAAAGGAGTAAACCTGGTGGCAGTTTTAACAAAAGTTCTATAGGACCACAAAGTAGGGAAGAGCGTAAGGTTCCAGTTGGTTTTGTGCTTATCCACTGTCTGTTGAAGCATGGTTTTAAGAATTTTATTGACTGCTTCAACTTGGCCATTACCTTGGGGGTAATAAGAGGAGGAATATTAGTGCTCAAAGCCCAATAGTGAGGATAGCTCATGCCATATCTCATCTTCAAAATGTCGGCCATGGTCAGAGACAAATTGTTTTAGAAATCTGAATCAAGCGATCACATGGTTAAAGAAAAAGAGGGTTTCGGTAGCTTCCATGTTGTTAAACGTTAGCATGGCCTCAGCCCATTTGGTGAAATAGACAACCTCCATGATGATATACTTATGGTTACCAGCTGATGAGATTCGATACTCCATAAATTCTATGGCCCACTTATAGAAGGGAATAGCTGAGATGACAGGATGGAGGGGAGCCGGAGAGGCTCATGCCTTAGGGAAAAATTGTTGGCAATTGGGACAGTGTTTGACTGCCTCAATGCAATCACCAAAGAGAGAAGGCCAAAAGTAGCCAGCACGCATGATTTTCTAGGCAATGGCCAGACCAGAGAGGTGGCCACCACAAGTGCCGCTATGATAGGCATTGAGGACTTGTTCTTCTTTAGCATGTGTGAGACAACGATGAAGGACAGAATCTACACCACGATGATAAAGGTCGTCACCGATAAGAAGGTATCAGGGAGCTTGGTGTCGGATACATCATCGAGCATCACGTTCAATATGGAGGGCGAACTTTTGAGTTCGAAAATAAGTGAGGATGTCCCCATACCAATGGTCATCGGTGGTAATGGAAAGTAAATGTTCATCGGGGAAATTATCATTAACTAGAGGATCCTGCGTACCTGTCGGTAGTTCTGAAATGAGTTCAATGAGGGCTAAACCTTTCTTACTTTTTGGTCTGACAAATTCAAGATCGAATTCCTGGAGGATCACGATCCAATGGGCATACTTCCCATTGATGATTCGACGACTCAATAGGAATTCCATAGGGTTGGAATTAGTCACGACCTTGGTGGAACGCATGAGGATGTAATGACAAATTTTCTGGACTGAGAACACGACAGCTAGTGCTAATTTCTCTTCATGTGAGTAGGATACAGGAGGTCCTACTAGGTTCTTACTGACATAATAGATAACATGCTCAATTACATTGTCATATTCTTGAATAAGAACTCCAACGACCGAGTATGTGGAATCAGAGATATACAGGATGAAATCCCTATCAAAGTCAGGGGGACGAATCAAGGGGGTGGATGTGAGATCATGCTTTAGGGCATCAAAAGAATCTTGAGCATAGGCATCCCAAATAAAAGGGATATTAGAGCAGAGGAGTCTAAGGAACCCATGCACGGTGGTGGCATAGTCAAGTATGAACCGACAAAGGAAATTAGCTTTGCCTTGGAGGCTTTGTAACTGACATAAATTACGAGGGATAGGAAGCTCAAGGATGGCTTGAACTTTCAATGGTCAAGCATGATACCATATTTAGACACAATGAAGCCTAGAAGATGACCGATAGGTACACAAAAGACACACTTCAACGGGTTGATACGGATATTATACTTGCGACATCGGAGAAAGACAGTACACAGATCATGGAGGTGTTGCGCCCGATGTTTAGAACGAGCAGTGAGGTCATCTAAATAAGCAAGGATAATATGAGCCAGGTCATGGAAACAGTAAGACATAGCCCACTGAAAAGTGGCTCCTGCGTTTTTAAGGCCGAACGACATGACTTGATAGGAAAAGGTTCCCCACGGACTAGTGAACGTGGTTTTAAATTGATCAACATGACAGATAAAAATTTGGTTGTACCCGAAGAAACCATACATAAAGGATTGAACCTTGTGCCCCACACACTCATCAATGATTTGTTCAATGAATGGTGTGGGGAAGTTTTCTTTGGGACAAGCTTTTTTCAGATTGTGAAAGTCAGTGCAGACACGGATGGTGCCTTGTTTCTTGAGAACGAGAACCAGATTGGACACCCAAGTGGTGTATTCAATGGGATAGATAAAACTAGCCTGCTTGAGCTTATCGATTTCGTCTTTGATAGCTTCTCTTCTGGAAGGATTAATAGGTCTCAACTTTTGACGGACAGGATTGGCATCATGTCATGTATCGATATGGTGTTCGACAATGGCAGGATCAAGTCCAGGCATTTCTGAATAAGACCAGGCGAAAATGTCATGGAATTCTTTGAATAGCTTGGTGTAGGCCTCAACCTCTTCCGGAGTGCAATGGGTGCCCAAGGTGATATTGTCTTCTATCCCTAGTTTGTAAGAAATGTCAATTTTAATGGTAGGAGAGATATTGGCCATATTTCCTTCTTTGAAAGCATCAGGTGTAGGGATGGGATTTCTAAACCAATCGACCTCATCAGGAATGAAGTCTTTAGTTTCCAAAACATATTGGTCATGGGACTGCTGTGGGAGGAAGTATGCGCGGTGGTGCATATCATCCCATGGAAAGTCAAGTTCGGTCATAGCTTCCATAATGTCTTCATCAGAATGGAATATGGGGTGACTGGAGGAAGAGAGACCTCCTGATGTGGTAGAACTACCTAACTAATCATCATGTGAAGAAAGGCTCACATGTGCAACGTCATGGGGGATGAAAGAAGAGTAAGAAAATAAAGGATCTATTGATGTTGAGCGGAGAGTGATCGCTGAAGGAAGGTTAGGCGAAACATCAAGGGAAGTCTCCAAGGGGAATTCTACCAAAGGTCTCATGGATGATGATAGGTAGAAAATGTGGGCCGAAGGCGCCATCAGCTTGACATCGGGAGGTGGAATGTCAATGGGAGAAGAAAAATCCTCTGGTTCTGCTGGAGCAGAACTTGTAGACAAGTGAGAAGTGGACTTTTCATGCTTGGCCTCAAATTGGCGGAATTCTTCCAAACAGGAGCGATATTATTCAAGGCGGGGACAGAGGTGAGTGTAATGGCCATGGAAATCACATAAAGCATAGGGGTGATTGGTGCGCAAAGGTTTTAGTTCCGGGACTGAATCGGGTATAGTGACATAAACCTCAGGGATATCAGACTCCGGAAACATCTCATTAATCATGGACTTAAGGTGAGGCAACTCTGGAAAAGTATGGGTGGCATGATCAATAATATCACACAAAGCACACTGGATAGTGCATTTTGGCAGTCGAGGAGGGGAAAGATTAGTCGGAGTGGCTTTGTCTTTGGTTGCCCCCATGTGAGCTTTGCCCTTCTTACCCGAAGCGGTCACAACAGGACGTGGTTCCTGTTGAGGGGGTTCAGGCACTGGTGCAACAGGAGAAGTCACGGGGACCAGTTGAATCGAGGTCAAAGCAAGATAAGGTTTCGATTGACTAGGCGGGGTAGTGGATGTAGGATCAAGGTACCAAACAGGAATCCCAAGGGTCAAGTTAGGAAGAGATAGGGTGACCATGACAAGTGTTGTATAAACTCCTGGTGGGGGAGCTAGGAATGGTATCTGAACAGAGGGGTAGTGGCCAAGCGGGAAATCTCCTAAATGGTTAAGGCCTGGAGGAACCATTCCAGGAGGGTAGAGAGGCTCATGGATACCAGCTGAAGGGCCTGGAGGAGGAGGTCCAGAAGGCTAAATTGAAGGGCTAAGAGTAGGTGATGGATGGCGAGGAGGCTGCTGACTAGCTGAGGTGGGCCGCTTGAGAGCAGCCCGAGATGATTGCATCATGCAAACATTCGATGAGTTGGGATCAGAGACAAGAGGAGGAAGACCAGGGAATGTATCAAGCAATGAGGAAGCTTTGTAGACTCCGGGTGAGACACTGGTCAATGAATCAACGATTTGCTTATTGGCCACCGAAGAGATGGTGGACTCAAGGGAGGTTTGAGACTTTGCTTCGTAATATGTCAACTGGTCAATGGTGACTATCTTTTCGTTCTTGCGGTAGAACGCGGAATGGAAAATAGACATTGCATAAGTGTAGCTATGACCCAATAGAATGTTGTAATCTAAGGGGGCATCTATGACTTCTACGTCAACACAAATAGTCTTGACCGCAAGAGTAATAAGACAATTGCGGAATAAGCCAATGGGCTGGGAGGCGTGGCCATCCCACGCTCGGAGAGTGATCGTGGAAGGATCCAACTCAGGTTATCCGAGTTGCTTTCAAATCGAGGCATACATCACAAAGGTGGATGCCCCCTCATCAATAATACACCAGGAAATGTTGGAGTTTCAGATCTTTACTAGGATTTGGAAGGTGACAGAAGCAGGGAGAGGAGGATGTTCTAATCGGTCAACATCAAAGACAATCAATCGATCGTCGGAAGGATCTACAACCCACATGGCAGATTGTAGAGCTTTTTGTTGTGAAGGGTGTGACTGGAGGATTTCCAGTGTTGAAATGGAAACAGGAGATTGTGCCAAATCATCTACTATGCTTTACGAATGGGTAGCTTTGTCAGGAAGATTTTAGCGCAGGGTCCTTATGGGGATCTTGGTATGAACCTCCGCCTTAGGTTGAGGGATCTACAAGGGACCATTAGGCATTGAAAGAGCCTTTGTAGAGCGGCTCAAGGACAGATGTAGTGGGAGGTTTGTTGTACTGACGAGACCGAGTCTAAAGATTGATGTCTATGGTTAGAGGTTGATCAAAGTTCATCATGAGAATCTGGTAATCGGAGGTACCAGATGGAAGAGGTTGAGTGGCCACCTAACCTTCAGGTGGTTGGGTAGCTAGAAATCCTTGCTGAGGGAAAGGATCAGTAAGCACAGCCGGTTGACTAGGTGCAACACTGGGAGGGACAGAAGGGGAGGCTTGTTGTCCTCGCAATGTTGCTTGAGACTCCCACAGCTGTCGCATCTGTGGTAAAAGGGGACAATCATGTGTGAAATGACCATAAACACTACAACTAGAACAAGGCTTATTCATGTGAACAACCCTATCCTACTTGGGTTGGGTGCCCTGTTGCTAGTTAGTAGTGTTAGGAGCATTATTTTGAGGATTAGGTCCAGGATTACCAGGAGTAGAGTGATTTTGAGTGCCTTTCCTCTTATTTTTGGAGGGAGGAGGATTAGTCGTGCCCTACTGTGCATACACCTGCCCTTGAGGGGGCAGTGGCTGCTATTGCAGGGATTGAGAAGGCAAGGGAGGAGGTGGTGCTAATTTTGGAGGAGCTGGAGCACCAGGATGTGGATATGGATAATAAGGAGGTTGGGTAGCAGTGTGGTAAACAGGAGGTTCGGAAAAAAGAGGAGGCATGCTGTATCCTAGATACGTGCTACCGGGAGGGGGGAAAGTGCAGGAGGTGCTGGCCCCCCTTGAGGAAAACCATAGCCCATGGGAGCTTGAGAATATGGATTAGAGAGAGCTCCAACAATATTGTCGGTGGCATGAGATGCCCCTGGTGCGTTGGCACCACCGGGTCTGGGAAGATCAGGTAGAATGGTATAAACATAACCCGACTGAGCATAGATCAGGTCATATTTTAATGCAATTTGGAGAGCGGCTTCTTCAGTTTGAGGAAAGTGTGATGCAATATATTTCCCAATAGGTGGCAAAAGAGATATAAGGAACTAGTCCATGTGGACACGATCTTCGAAGTTAGGGGCTCAACATAGGCTCTTTCTTCTCTGCCATTCCTAGATATGGTTGGATAGGCGGGTCGCAGACGATTGACGGAAAGAAGTCAAGAGTTCGGTACTAGTGTCATAATGAAGGGGAAGCTAGAAGTAAGATAGAAAAGCCCGGGAAATAGTCGCAAAGGTGGTATGAGAGGAAGGGGCCTGATCAACATACCAATTAGAAGCTTCACCTGTAAGCATACGTTGGAACAACAAAAGATGGACAAAGTCATCAATAATGGAGTTAGACGAACACCACATGTGGAAAGGTTGAACATGTTTTGTAGGATATTCTCCAACAAGGCCTTCAAACTTTGGGATGTCGGAAGGGAGCTTTGTCGGCATAGCAGTCCAACTAGCATCATGGTGTATAGGGTCATTTATCAACTGGTCAAAATAGGGAAGGCCGAGGCCTGCCATGAAGGGGAGCAAGGGTGTAGCCGGGGTAGTGTCTGTTGCGGTCCCACTAGTGGTATTCCCAGCATGAGGGCTAGGGTTACCACCAGCATTAGGTCCTGCACCAGACATGATGAAGGTGACAGGGGGAGAACTAAAATTGGAACGAGAAGGAGAACCCAATGAACCAGAAGAAGATTCGGAGTGCGCACTCAGTGGAGTACTAACTCGAATCCTACGCGGAGGAGTAAGTCTTCTTACTGGAAACTGAGGATGAAGGCCAAGAAGTCTCCGAGATAAATGCCTTGGTGGCACAATGATGGTGACACAAACATGGTAAAAATAAAAAAGAGACCGACAAGGGCAGGGAGGTGTAGGATCAACTGATTACAATGTCGAAACAAAGGCAGAGAGGTGCAAGAGCAACTGATTTCAATGTTTTACAGTCTTTGCTTGGCGGTGTTAACCAAACCCTTTTTCACTTAGGGTGTGTGTGTGAAGTGTGTAAATTTTATTTTTTAAACCCAGACATTTGTAGAGAAAAAGAAAAAGTGTGTTGTATAGCTACAAATAAACCTACAAATAATAGTATACAAGCCTGCAAAAATAGAACATAAATAGCTAATAATGAAATAATCTAAACCCAAGGAGGCGGGTCTCTCAACAACTAGTTTGTAGGTGAGTAAAAAACTAATCAAAACACACTAAAATAGCCAATAGATCTAAGGTTAGGAGGGACAGGTATCTAAAGTACAAATCTGCTGGAAAGTGGTGCAGAAAGTAGCAACAAATCAGAGGAAATATTGTTGCAAATGAGGTGACGAAAGTCTATTTCCTGGAGGGAAACGGAGGTGACCCTATAGGAAAACCCATAAAAAACTAAAAGATGGGTTTTGGATGGATAAATAGCCAATCTGAAGTGGATCTGAAGGTGAGGTATCAGATCTGAAAAAAGGTTGAAGACTCTGAAATTTCAGAAAACCTGCAACAACAAAAACACTTCCACAAGAAGTGGAGGGTACTGAAGCCCTAGGGGGCTAGGTTCCAACTTATTTGAGAAAAAATAGAACAAGTAAAAGTCCAAAACGGGTAGAGACGGAGGTCACACAACCCTGAATAGAGGCTCAAACAAACCCATAAAACTTTCAGAAAAATTCCCGCAAAAGGTCGAGGTTGCAGTTTTTTACCTGTTTTCAGCAGAGGTCACAGTTTTTGGGCTGAAAGGTGCATCCTGAGGGTCCAGGTCATATTTTTTGGGCCAAAAAGTGCGACCTGCAGTTCCGGCACTCTCGACGGCAGATTTT
This sequence comes from Pinus albicaulis, assembly GCA_034641835.2. NCBI lineage: Eukaryota > Viridiplantae > Streptophyta > Pinopsida > Pinales > Pinaceae > Pinus > Pinus albicaulis. Next base: position 1,530,339,473 of record CM076578.1, read on the forward strand.
CGAAAAAAATGTCGTCTCAACTGCGGTTGATGTTTGTCACCTACGCAATAGGTCCGAAAACACACGAACATTAGAATTTTTAATGTTTTAGGGTTTTATAGGTTAAAAAAACATCAAGAAAAGTGAAAAAAAGAGGCTGAAGAGAAATCCTAGGGTTTGAAGTAGCTGGACATGCAACGATTAGAAAAACGACATAGGTCATAATCGCAAACCCATTTGGAGTCGCCAGTTGTTAGTATGAATCTTAATTCCAAGCCTACGAAAAAATACCACTTTATTTGTGCATAACAAACAACCCTAACAGAAAATATGGCTGCCAATATCCTCAGATCTGCAGTTAGGTGATCAAGATAAATGCTGCAAAAATCTAGATCTATGCATTAGAAGACATTAAGTAGTAGAAAAAACAAGATTTACTCCATGCATCCAATAGACAAGAGAAGAATATGTTGAATGAATTTTGTATTCATGGCACTTGGGAGGAAAATACAGAAGGGTGTTACTAGCTCTCCTCAATGGGATGGGTTCTTGTAAGTCCTCAGAACTTCAGATCTAAAACTCCTCTCTCTTTATGGTGTAGAAAACCCAGACAAAAATGGTAGAAAAAAATGACTATGATGGTGGATCAAATTCAGACCAAAAGTATAGATCTAGAGTGATATTTAGGCAACAAAAGGTGGTAAATGAATGGGAAAACCCTTCTATTTATAACAAAATATTGAGTTAGTCTAGATATTGTTGCATAGTTAAAATATTATTAACCAAATCAAGATCCAACTTTTATGGAATATCTTATTATATTTGTTGGAGGGAAAAGGAATTTGACTTGGGTCAAATCCCTTTATTTGTAAATAATAAATAAGTAAATGATTTATTTATCATTTTAAGGATGTGGTTGAGTAATAAAAAAACAAATAATGATTTATTTAATTATTTATGGGTGAGTTAGTCATATTTAACAAAGAATATTATTTAAATAAGGTTTAAATAATTATTCTTTTAGAAAATAAAAAGATAAATAATGATTTATCTAATTAGTTTCCTTGTTTTGGGTTAAATATAACCAAAAATATTAATTAAACTGTTGTTTAACTAATTATTCCTTGTGGAAAATCAAAGAAATATAGATTTATTTAATATTTCCTCATGGGGTTTCCTGTTTATACCATAAAAAACTTAATAAAGGTGGTTTACTAAGTTATTTTCATAGTGAATGCAATTTTACTTAGGGTAAAATTGGTCTTACATGGTGTACTTGGGTCCATCTGATGATAATAGGTTAGATGACCAAAAAATGGTGTAACATCTATGCCTGTGTTCATGGGATTTAAAGCACTTTTTAAGCCCAGAATCCCGGAAACTACTCACAACTTCCTGTATCTTTAAGGAATCATTATAAATATGATGGAAATTCCAAATGATAAAAAAATGACTCGAGGACAAGGCCTGACCATACCCAACCAGGACTGACATTCTTTCAAACACTTGGCATGAATGCAATCTATAGGTCTAGGATATAAGACGGAGCATGAATGACTAAAAACCATTATGAAACATTACAAGAAATCACCATCTTATTCATTAACCAAATATGGAATCAATTAGGTCTTTCATCCATCATTTTAATAATTACAAGTAAATACATGAATTAATTGTGACATGAACCATTTATTTAAGCAGGCCTATAAACTATGTATAACCATGGAAATAATAGTAAGAATACAACCATTAAGTCCACATAATAATAGGTACAAAATCAAGAGAAATTATCTTCTATTAAGCATAGGAAAATATCGACCAAGTTCTCGACTTCCACATTCCACCCAACCATAGATATGGCTGAGCCAAATATCTCCTTAGCCAGTCACCCCCATGCCATAGTCTAAGAGCCAATGTGGGATCTAATGGATAAAAGCATTAAAAAAATCAACCAAGGGAATCCAGAAGCTAAACCACCTCCACCCACACCATACCGTGTTCACACCAAATTGGTTCTCTGATCACAAAATTGAGTAGAACTTGGAAATTTCATCCAGAATCCATCACTATCCTTGAGGAATTTTCCATCTCCCCATCTATCAGGATTTACTGAAATATAATCCTATATCATGAGGCACTAAATTGAGACACCTCCCTCAGGTTTACTCTGTATCCCACCAAAACTGGTAAAGGGATTCCTATGTCTTTGGGAATGAACCTTGAGACCATATCCACCCCATATTTTGAATCCATCCAGAAAATCGAAAGCTCAAAATTGAGATCAAAATCTCAACACACCATGTCATCTGAAAAATTCAAGGCAAGGTTGAAAACCACTATCATAACCACGAAAAACCATGCCACCGACAATAAAATAACCAAATACCAACATGCATAAGTCATGCATGTCCAAGCATCTTGGAAATAACACATGAAATATGTTACCTGCAAGTATTTATGTTGAAGCTGCTAGATCCTTCCTTTCCTTTCTTGATATTTTCTTTCCTTTCCTTTTTGTTCCTTCATTTTCATCATTCCTCCTCCCTCATATAATGCTGAATTTCTCCAATAAAACTCTAACTATCCAAGAGTGTGTGTGTGAGAGAGAGAAGAGTGAGAGTGCTCAAAAAATAAATTGAAAAAAGGTACCAATTTATCCTTAGAAGCCTTTTTATTAATGAGGACTCTATTTTCTTCATTTTCCCTTATTTTCCTTCATTTTCCTCCTCACGTAAAACCTATGACCTTTCACCTTCGTATTCTCCCATTTCCATTTATTTTCATAAATAAATGTGGAAAAATTAATTTTTTCCTCTTTAATTCCTTTGTATTTTCCTTATGAAACATGAATGATTGAAACCACTTACGAAACATTAAAATAAGGATCACCAACTTCTTCCTTAACTAGATATGGCACCAATTAGTTCTTGCATCCATCATTTTAACAATTACAAGTAAATACATGAATTAACCATGACATGAACTAGTCATTTAAACATGCTTATAACTAGCATAAAACTATGGAAATAATAGTGAGAGTAAGACCATTAAATACACATAAGAATAGGTACAAAATAAAGAGAATTTAGGTTCCATTAAACATAGGAAAATACTGAATATGTTTTGAACTTCCACCTTCCACCCGACCATAGACATGGCTAAGCCAAATATCTCTTCAGGTAGTCACCCTCGTGCCACATTCCAAGCATGAATGTGGGATCTCATGTATAAAATCTCCAAAAACACAACCAAGGGAATCCAGAGGGTAAACCACCTCCACCCTCACCATAATGTGATCACATCAAACTAGTGCTCCAATCACAAAATCGAGCAGAAATTGGAAATTCCATCTGAAATCCATCACTATGCTTGAAGAATTTTCCATCTCTCTATCTCTCATGATTTACCACAATCAAATCCTAGATCACTAGGCCATAAATCGAGACACCTCCCTTAGGCTTTACTGTGTATCACACAAAAAATTGTGAATGGATTCCTAGGCCTTTGGGAATTAACCTTGAGATCACCTCTACCCAAGATCCAGAATCCAACCACCAAATCCAAAGCTAAAAATCGAGATAAAAATCCCAACACACCATTGCATTCGAAAAAAGGAAAGGCAAGGCTGAAAACCACCGTCATAACCTGGAAAAACCATGCCACTGACAACAAAATAAATGAATATCAACACGCATAATCCATGCATGTCCAACCAGAAATCCCAAATCCAATATGTTACCTACATATATTCCTGTTGAATTTGTTAGATCTTGCTTTTCCTTGCTTTATCTTTTCTTTTCTTTCCTTCCCTGCCCTTCCTTTGCTTGCTTCCTCCTCCTGGGCACAATGCTGGATTTCTAGAAGAATACTCTAGGTATCCAAGAGTGTGAGAGAGAGAGAGAGAGAGAGCTCTACAATTGAACTAACAAAAGGTACAAACTAATCCTCAGAAGCCTTTTTATTATTGAGGCCTCTATTTTCTTCATTTTCCATTACTTTCCTTCATTTTCCTCCTGACATGCAACTTGTGACCTTTTACATTTCTTTTCTCATATGTACTGCATTTGACTTGTGATATGAGCTAGAATACAAGAAACATGAAACAAAATAGCCGAAACAGATAGATATCACATGGAAATAGACAAGCGCCAAAGATATTTTATTATTCGGAATCAGAATACAATGGTCACTTGCCTCTTTGAGGGGGAAACCTCCAACAGAGAAGAGCTCAATTTCAATATGAGATAATGCTTATTCCTTCTATCTAAGACTATCTATAACCTAATGACATCCGGAACCCTAGCTTCTAGTGGTCCTTGAAATTACATTGGTTAACCACTTTATTTATTAACTGTGACCCATTTATAACTAATTGTGGCCCCTTTCCTATAATGTGGGTCAACCACTTACAATTATTATTAATTTGGATAACCGCTTATGAGTTTTATTGACTCAACTAACTAAATATGACTCGAACTAGCCCCCCATGAGCTTATTACATAAATAAATGGGGTTAGGGTTGGACCCTAACATTTCATCCCCCATCAAAAGAAACCTTTTCCTCTAGGTTGAAGCTGTGTAAATTGCTGAAGAATAGTGGCATGTTCCCATGTTGCATCTTCTTGAGAGGTGTATTTACACTTTATTAGTACTTCCTTGATCATGCGGCCATGGATATGACGTTCTCGAGTATCGAGGAGTTGATCTGGTTGGAGCCAAAGTGAGCCCTCCTTATACAATTATGGTAGAATTTTTAACACCCTGCAGTTTTTCCCCACAACTTTCTTGTGGCATGAGACATGAAAGACTGGGTGGATTTTGGAAGTACTCAGTAAATATAGTTTGTAGGAAAAAAATCCTATACGCTGAATTACTTGATAAGGGCCATATAATTTGGGTGCAAGTTTCTGACATGACTTTTCCTTGAGAGAGATTTGTTTATATGGTTGGAATCAAAGGAACACCTGTCACCTTCTTGAAAAGATTGCTCGGATCGATGTTGATCAACATGCTGCTTCATTCTATTTTGAGCCTGTTGGATGTTTGATTTGAGATAAGAGATCATGGCTACATGGTTTTGTAGGAGCTGATCAAATTACTGGACTTTGGAACAAACGAGGATGTATGAAGCTATTGATGGTGGGTGTTTTCCATACACAGCCTCATATGGTGTCATCTTGGTGGCTTCATGATAGTTAGTGTTATACGACCATTCTGCTAGAGGTGGCCATTATACCCATTGATGTTGCTTGTCTGAAGTGAAACACTGTAGATAGGTCTCGAAGCATTTGTTGACTACTTTTGTCTGACCATAAATTAGGGGATGATAAGTTGTACTGATTTGGAGCTGTGTGCCCTGGAGCTTGAAAATTTGCTACCAAATGTTGTTGGTTAAAGTGGGGTCATGATCTAACATAATGGAGGTCAGCATTCCATGCAGTTTGAATATCTGGTCCATGAAAATTTGTGCCACCAAAGTGGGGGTAAATGGGTGAGGTAGAGCAGAAAAATGTGAATATTTTGAAAGCCTATAAACAACCACCATGATAACTGATTTGTTTTTGGAATTTGGGAGACTTATAATGAAATACATGGAAAAATTTGTCCATGCTAAAGTAGGGAGTGGTAAAGGTTGTAAGGTTCCCAGTTATTTGATTGTTTCCCCTTTGCTATGCTGGAATACATCAAATTCAACAAAAAAGTAAGAATGTCATTTTTCATGCCCATCCAAAAGAAGGAGCAGCGTGCGCATGCATAAGTCTTCTAAAATCATGAATCTCCTACAATGGGAGAGAAGTGCAACTTAGCCAAGATACGAGGTTTGAGAGTTGAGGTCGAGGAGAGCACTAGCCGATCCTTGTAATGAAAAAAATCCTCCTCCAAAGAGTAGTCGGTTGAGGCATTGGGATCTGTGCTCAAGTTATTAATGAGCTGGGACACTGAGGGGTGGGAGAACCATCCATGGCAGGCTTCTTCAATCTAATTTGGTCGATGTAGAGAGAGTGATAAAAGGGTGCCCTCATCCTTAAATTGGCACGATAAGGCATTAACTAATAATTTGTCATGTCCTTTTTTGTAAATAATTTCATAATCATTTCCCAACATTTTTTCTAGCCATTTATTTTGTCTTGTAGAGGATAAACATTGCTCGAGAAAATATTTCAAATTATGATGGTCAGTGTGGATTTGGAATCATCTCCCCAATAAGTATGGACACCAAGTGTCTACTGCATGTAAGATGACCATTTTTCTTTCTCTTAGGTGGACTATCCTTGATGTTTTACACTAATATATTGACTAGTGAAGGCCAATACTACAGTGGAGCACATGACCTCTTTGGGAGCCAAGAAAGCTTGTTGTGTTTTTTCAGTCCATAGGAATGATTTTTTCTTAAGAATATTAGTGAGTAGATGTGCAAGGCATCCATAATTGCTGAAAAACTTGTGATATTAACTAATGAGACCCAAAAATACCCTCAAAATATTCAAGGTTTTTGGTTGGGGCCAATCCTGCATCGATGAATCTTCTTCCGATTGACCCTTACTCTGTTACGTCCCACAATATGTTCCAAATACTCAAAATTTTCCATGCCAAAATAACACTTAGATATTTTGAGAAATAATTTGTGATCTTCGAGCAATTGGAGTATTTGGTCAACATACTAAAGGTGATTGTCCCATGTGATGTTGTAGATGAGAATGTCATCGAAAAAGACCAAGAAAAAATTTCTGCGATAATGTTTCAGAAGGAGGTTCGTGAGCTGCTAAAAAGTGGAGGGAGAATCACAAAGACCAAATGGCATGACCAAGAACTCATAGTGGCCTTCATGAGTTTAAGAAGTTGTTTTGGGGACGTTAACTTCCTTCATGCGGATTTTATAAGTTGTTCCCTGACACACCTTCCTTCTACCATCACAAATACCTCACCCTCTCATCGAAGAACCGAACCTTACTCATTTTTGGCCATTGTTTTTTGCACTCTCGACCTCAAGACTATAAGATTAATGTGTATAATAGATCGAGCGAAAAATTGACCTGAACACTGGTGATTCTCTGTGAATGAATGGTATTTTCACTGAAATTTTGAGGGTTGAAACATTTATTATTTTAAAAAATGTAGTGTATGGATATGACTATCTATTACATATTTTTCTTTGGCTCTGTTGAATATTGACATTGCTAAGTTGTCTCCCTTGGTATCTTAGTTATATATCACATTACGTTGAATGGTTAAGTGGAATTTGGTTGAAGTATCACCATTAATCTTGTCTATCTCTCCACATACTGTCTGGTTGATACCAAGTTTTAACTGTGTTTTATCACACTATCCACACAGTAACCGGTTGTGTTTGATGCCTCTCCACACAGTATACCTCAAATGGTACAACGATGTCGACTCCCGGTCAATACCACTTCCTCCATTCCAGGCTCAAGCCTGAACTCACCTCCCTCTGTCACACTGGCACCTCAATCTTCACCGCCCTGGATTCTCTTTTCTGGTTGGGCGCAACAGAAGCAGTAGAAATCTATAAAGAATGGTGGCTCCCTCAGCATCATCACCCAAATCTCATCACAGTCAATACACCAGAACATCGATCTTCCCATACACATTTCGCCACTGCCTCTTTACACAATTTCTCTAGGTAACTCCCACTGGCATCTCCTTCCACTCGGACCTCCCTTTTGTGCATCACCTTATCTTGCCATTGCCTTCCACTGTGGCATGAAAAATCCAGTGTTTACGCATTTTAGATTGTGTTCCTCAACTTGCGGTGGCCTCACTTCTCCCATTAGCAGTGTGTGCCCTCTCATGTCATTCCAAACTCTAGCACTTGCATCCAAATAATCATCCATATCTATCCAACCTTCACTACCATTCATGTTGAGATCAAAAGTACCTTTTGGTACATTAATTTTGGAGCCATGGATGTCAATGCCTTCCAACTGAAGATAATGGAATGTGGGCTACAAAACATTGTGATCTGGAAAAGTGGATTTTCTCACCTTGTTGTCTTTCATAATTCCACAGGGGATGATGATATCCTTGATCTGATTATAGGAGGCCAACTACAAGGCTGTCATGATCATGGATTTTGGGACGAGCTTAAGAAGATCCTATTCAACCCATCGACCCTTTTCTACCAAATTAAAAAGAAAAAAAAAACAAGTTTATTCTTTATGTGACTATACACTTATTTCCTCCTGATAGAAGTATTTTTATTTTGAACAAGTTTTTTGAATGTATTAATTATCAAAGAATAAAGTTGATTCCTCCGTCAAGTTAGTGTTCCTACCCAAACCCCTTTGTAGGCTTTCATTCTCAAAGGGCATCAGGCCCATAATTATCTATAAGGATTTTCTTACTTTTATCTGTTTCAATGTCAGAGTAAGCTTCCCTTTTATACTAGATGTTTACATTGATTTATATGTGCCTCAATTCAATGCATTGATTGAAAATAAGATGGGTTCAACTATAACTTTGTTGTTGTATGCCAAAGAATCCATGTGCGTTCAGATTTGAAGTCAAGTCATTGATATGTGCACTACCATAAACGAACATATATGTATAGTCAACTAAGTTTTTTGGCTGACAAAGTGACCCTCATAATTTTAGATCATCACCACAAAGAGGATTCTATAATATGGACACAAAATATTTGTCTATGCTATATTTATGAGTTTCTTTTGGAGCTTGTTGTAGCACCTCATTTTGAATGGATTAAGGTGTTTCATTCTATTTACCTATTAATTATGCATAGTATTGGAATTTATCAATCCTAATAATATCAGTGTTTGGGAATGAGTGGTGCAACATATGTGCTTTCGAGCAACATGGTCAGGTTTGGTGAGCAGCGTATGTTAATTTTACTCAGAATGTTATAATAGTTTTAAAGGTTAAAAATATTATAACTAGAGCTCTTAATTCCTTCTCATTAAGCTTGTTGTGGGAAAATTTTGAGAAGCCTTATTTGATTGTTAAAATAATCTGAAGTACTGATGTTTTAGAGTTCCTCAAAACTCTGATATTTTATAGTACTTATGATACATTAAAAATCAGTATAGTTTCTCTCACCGACATTAAAATATGTTTGCAAAATGCACCAGAAAACATTGAATTTTTGGAGTTGGAGTCTCAGATTCAGCAAGATGAGCTTCACTGGAAGAGTTTTCATTTTGAACTTGTTTTTGTTTAGAACATTTAGAAAAACTCCCATTAGCAACAAGAAATTGTTCAGATCACTGAGCCCAGTACAAGAGTAGATTTTAATGCAGAAGAAAAAATCCAACTTGCACTTCCCAAGCCCATCATCAAACCTTGGGAAGATCTTGTCCATAAAAAGCATAGAACAGGCCTTGGATATGACAAGGAAGAATCCTTTCACATTCCAAACTACTCCAAGCCCATCAAATTTCAGAGTGCCAGATTTCTTCATGATAGCTCACCTTCAGTTGTTTCAAATGTTTCTCCTCTTCTATAACAGATTGTGAAATGCCAACACTATGACTGAGTTGGCCATATGAAGGATCATTGTTTCTATCTTCACCCATGCAAGAATTGTGGTCGAAACACTCATTATTCACACATATTCTTCACAAAAAATCCTCCTTCAAGAATAAATATTCATCTTGGATGGATCACTTCTTGGCAATGGGCAACAAAAACTAAGAAGATGTTTCAATCATCTGTCATAATTTTTTCTAGAGTATTAAAAAGTATTGTAGTTGAGTTTTTGCCATCATCTCACCTTGTATTTGATAGGGGGGGAATTATGGTCATCTACAAGATTTAAAGCCACATCAAGCGAGCCTGTGCCACAATTTATCATTCTGGATTCAAAGTTGTAGCCAGAGACATAGACGTTCAAGCGAGCCTGAGCCACAAATTTTCATTCTAGATTTAGAGTTGTACCCAGAGACACAGAAGTTCAAGTGAGAATCAGCCACAACTTGTCATTCCAAATTCATAGTTGCAACTAGAGACCCAGAAGTTCACGAAATATTGAGCCACAACCTCTCATTCCAGATTCAGAGTTGTATCCAAAGACAAAGAAAATCAAGTGAGCCTGATCCACAACCTGTCATTCCAGGCTCAGATTTGTATCCAGAGACACATAAGTTCAAGTGAGGTTGAGCCACAACCTGCCATTCCATATTCAGAGTTGTAGCCAGAGACATAGCATTTCAAGCGAGTATGAGCCACAACCTCTCATTCTAGATTTAGATTTGTATCCAAAGAAACAGATGCCCATGAGAATGCCTTTGTTTGGTGGTCAGCCTTAAACCATCTATGCAAGGTTTATATTCTTCCTCTTCAAATAATTCAGGACACTTCCTCTAGCAGAAGACTTCATATTCTTGACAGTTTTGGAAGAGTTCTAGGAAATGCATCAATCATTCTAGAGTTGGTGGTCATCCTTAAACCATTGCAGGTTTTAGACCTCCATTCTTCCACGTTGAAGGTCTACCTCTTCAAAATATGACGAGTACTTCCTCTAGCAGAAGACCTCAACTTATTTCCCAATTTGGAAGATTTCTGAGAATGCACTAAGCATTCCAGTGTTGGTTGTCATCCTTAAACCACCTCCTTATGCCAGCATTTCAGAGAGTACATTTAGCCTACTGCTACCATTTTGTATTATAGCTCTCTTCTTGGACTCATACATACCCCTTCAGATTAAGGGGGAAAACGTTGGACACCTAATCTGGTAAGGTTTAAGGTGTGGGAAATGGAAAGTCAAAGGAAATCCAAGAGACCTTGGAATGTGGAATCCAAGGGTCACCTAATGTACTATAAATGTATATAATTATGAATAATAAATTAACTCATGCTTATATTTCCTATCTTGTGCAAACCATGTGTGTATTCTAACATTCTAGAAAAATTGAAGAAGCCACCTTCAGGGGTTGATATAATATAGTACAACTTTGATGTGAGATTCTTTGATGTCAGATAAAATCCATGAGCCTGGGAATCAAACGTACCAAACTATGGATTCAAGCCACTATTTATGTACCAGTTCCGAAAAAAAATTTCTTTGAATAAACCATGTGTTAATTTCCAGCAAAAGGATCAACCTTTGAAAGGTTAAGTGGTTATTTTGAGCATCATATCAAACATATCTAAGTGATTAATACAAGACTGTTTTCAAGAAATGAACAAATAAATTAGTGTTTTCAGTTATGTTAATGAAAAGAAACAATGCACCTGATGTTTGAATATGAAATAAAACTTCCAAATTGCACATATATATATTATAATACAGAATGGATTAAAAATGCATATGCACCACTCTACTTTGTTATGGCAGCACATGGAACCATTTGGAATTTTTCCCATCCATATATATTTTTCATAATTTTAGTGGACAATATGCATGATTCTTTTTCTATCGTCGTTAGAAAAAAAAAAATCCTGTTTTTCCTCCAAAAGGTGAGCAATGGAATAAATCTAAAGCAGTTCCAAATCTCTAAGAGGGCAGACAAAAAAAGACACCAGGAATTTCCAAAGTTTGTAGTATCCAATGCACTTTTTCTGCGAAGAAAATTGAATGTTGATCCTCAATTTCCTTCTAGTAGTTTCCTGTAGACAAGAAGTCCAAAAAGATGTGCTTCACTTGTATTTGTTTTACCACAAATTAGCAAAGCCATATTTCAACATGATCTTAGCTAGATAGCTCTTGGATGGCCTTGGATGGTTGATGATCAGCCATGCAAAGACCCATAGCCAAGCACTATGAAGGATGTCAATCCCTTTATCCTCGAGATTGAGGAATTGAAAGGAATAAGAATCAACTCAAACCAAAAGAACTAAAAAAAAATGACATAAAAGTGAAAAGGATCCCATAAATTATACGAAACAAGGAACCACTAAATAATCCCCCTAATGGTTTCCAAAAATTCCCAGTTATACTATAGAAGTACGATATACCTGATCAAAGAGGAAGAGAGGATTATTATTGTAGTAGTTTTCAACACACTAGGTGATCAACTTTGATGCCCTGTATTGAGAATATTTTGGCATAATAAATTCCCTTCACTCGCAATCTCTTAGTGGATACTATTTTTTTTTATTTGTCTCACTTATCTAGCCACATTATGGTAAGAGGAGGCTAGATCAGATTCTCTCTTCGAGATACACAGAAGGGAAAATTTGTTAAAATATGCCAGAGCATTATTCTCTATCAAAATGCCTTTTCAAAATATTGGCTTAAGCTTGTTGACTAGCTTAGGAAAACATAATTAGGCTCATTGCATCTTGGACGAATTTGAAAAGATTTGACTAGGTTTCGCCCAAACTCAAAAAAATAAAACATATTTAGAAACAAATTTGGGAACTCTTATTAGTCCCTGCCATAAGGCACTAGGGACTATAGTAATCAGCCATATTTTTATTATTAGTCCTTGCACGGAATTAAAACATCAAACCACATAAAACCTAATGTTTAAATGAAAATATTATAATAAAATTTTCCTCCACCTATAAATTGTTGACATTGCTTTTTGATAGCCAATGAAAATTTTTAATATATTAATTGGCCTCTCCTTCAGGTGGAGAAGAGAAAAACATAGAAGTAAAAATGATATGGTAGTGAAGTTTTTTTCTTAATCAATTAATTCTAGCATTACTTACGTTAACATCAATTGTTCTCTCATAAGAGTCTAAACTTATTGCTAACGAGTCTAGCCATGATCTCTTGAGCTCTTTGCTACACATGGTTGCCCAATTGTCGAAATTAGGCACATGATATTTTCTTCAATTTCCATCTCACTTGGATTCTTGAATTTTATTGATGCTTCTCTCATATAGGAACTAATATCAACTAAGAGAGAGTCAAATGAAGTTGTTATAGACAAATGTACTCTTCATTGTGCAAGAAATTCTTGGAGAAAAAACTTAGTTGCAGGCCTACAAGGTATGCTAGTTAGTCCCTTGTTTCTAATCCCCTACTTTTTACATGTACAACTAGTAAATACAACTTAGCCTATGTTGAGGTCATAGTCAGGATTACAAACCTAGGAAATTCACTCACTCATCCAGGATTATGAGCTAGTGTGTTAAGACTGCTTGAACATATTAGCTTAACCATGGCTTATTGAGCATATTACTATGTAGCTAACTCAAAGCATAAGTGGTGAAATCCTAGTTCCTTTGAAGAAATATATTTTACCAATCATTATTCTAGTTATGAATACATGTACTGGTGAATGAATTTGTATCGATAAGTGCAAGAACTAAAAAAACACTAAAATGCCTAGCTCTAGGTACAATTATTTTTGTTCTATCTAGGAGCTTGGCTTCATTCCATTTTTTCCCTTTGTATCAGTAGTTTCAAGCACCAAAAATTCAAAATCTAGGGCTGCTTCTTTCGGTTCTAGCTTGGAGGCTAGTTTCATTGCTGAGACTTTAATTTATTGAAAGTTGTAGGATTTATAATCTATAAAGTTTCACGATATCATTTTTAAAAGTATAATTATTTAAAGGGTGCTAGCTCAATGGAAGAGAACCTTATTTACAAGCAGGAGGTTGGTTGCTCGATTCCATATTGCTTTGATATTCATATGGAATGGCGACAATCAATTTTTGGTGGCAGAGGCTCTTTTGATGATCACCAATGAGCTTATGGTGACATTTTTCAGACCTCACCAAAATATGAAATGGTGACGGTCAATGAAAGGTCACCATATATATACATAAATAGTGACAACCATGAAAGGTCCATCACCATAAATCATTGTTGTTGATATGAAATGGTGAGGGTCATTGTTTGTCCTTATAGTCATTTGTTATGAAGTCACCAATGAGCTTATCATGACATTTTTTGACCCTCACCAAATATGAAATGGTGATGGTCAATGAATGTCACCATATATATGGAACAATAGTGACGAACACGAAGCGTCCATCATAATAAATCATTGTTATTTATATGAAATGGTGATGGTCACTATTCAACATTATAATAAATATTCATGATGAACCTTGAATGTCACCACGACACCTATACTTTCAGAGATGCCACCTTTGGTGGTGTTCGATTTTTTGGTGACCAAGGCTATGGTTCATCACTGTTACTCGGATGAAATGGTGACGGTCACTATCCATCATTATAAATCATTATTGATGACGAACCTTGAATGTCACCACAACACCTATACTTTTGGCACTGCCACCTTTGGTGATGTTTATTTTTTGCTAACGGAGGCTCTTTCGACCATCACCAATGAGTTTATGGTGACATTTTTTCCCCTCACCAATGTAATTTTTCCTTGTAGTGTTTGTTACAATCTATCAAAGAAATACCAATAATTTCAAAGATAATTAGGGAATTAAGTATTAAGAAACCAGAAAGAAAAAGAAAAGAATTTAAAATAATCCAGTTAGTTGGAAAAATTGTAGATATCATGACAGGAATGAAAAAAGTTCAGAAATATATAGATCTAGGAAGTCCCATTGTGGAAAAACATATTAATGGTATTGAAATTCCAAGCACATTGATTTATTTAGGGGCAACTGTCAATATCATGAGTATACAAAGTATGGATCAATTGAAACTTCCTAATATTCAATATACACCTACACTGTTGCAATTAGCAGAAAAATATTTTATCAAAACTGATGGTGTGTTAGAAGATGTGTTTGTATCCTTAGATTCTTGGGAAAATCCCGTTGACTTCATGATCTTAACATTCAAGAATAATCTAGGAGGACATCCATTGATTCTAGGTAGACCATGGTTAGCTATAGCTTATGCTTTTACAAGTTGTAGATATGGTGATAATTTTATCTCTAATCGAAGTTCAACAAAGAAATTCACATTATTTCCTCCGATAAAAACAACAATAGAAGTCCAAAGTGAAGAATGGATAGATGATGATAATGAAAAATTTGATCTATGACCAATGTTTTCTACTTCACAAATAGATGAAGAAGATCATATTTTGAATCTAATGGAAAATAATGAACCTTCCTCATATTGTGAACAAAATATAATTTCTCAATAACAATGTAATATTGAATATCTATCATCACATCAAATGGCTTTACATTATATGGAAAAAATTGGCAATTCCTTAGTAGAAATTTTTCCAAGGAAAACTTTGAATATCAATGATAATCTGGAAGAATCTCAAAAGAAGGAATTAGTGAATATGTTACAAGAACACTCCTCGTCATATGCATGGGATTAAACTAATATTAAAGGAATTGATCCCAAAGTTGGTATGCATCATATCTATATTGAAGAAAATTCCATACCAACTAATAACCCTAGTGGAGGATGAATCCAAACTTAAGGGAAATCATTAAAGAAGAAATACAAAAATTATTAAATGTCAATTTCATTTATCCAATATCAAACATCCAATGGGTCTTACCATTCATAATTGTTCCGCAAAAGAATTTAAAAGGGAGAGTATGAATTCATTATAGGGAATTGAATAAAGCTACTTTAAAATACCATTTTCCACTTCCTTTATATATCAAGTCCTTGATACATTGGAAGAGAAAAGTATTTTTTCATTCTTGGATGGTTTTAATGGATATAACTAGATCCAAGTGGCTCCAGAATACCAAGATAAAACAACCTTTTCTTTTCCATGGGGAACTTATGCTTACCGAGTACCTCCTTTTGGATTATGTAATGCACCAACAACATTCCAAAGGGAGGTTTTAGGCATTGTTTCTAATCTAATTCATGATTGTGTATAAGTTTACATGGATGATTTTACTATATATGGAAACTCTTTTGAATAAGATCTTAAAAATTTATAAAAAATTCTCATTAGGTGTAAAGAAGAAAATCTCTCATTAGGCCATGCAAAATGTTTTATGATGTTTACCGATGGAATGGTTTTAGGCCACCATATTTTAGGATGTGGAATTAAAGTGGATACATATGAAGTAGAAGTCATCTCTAACATATAAATTCCTACTTTTTAAAGGGATTTTAGAAATTTTCTTGGTTTTATTGGCTATTATAGAATATTTATAGAAAAATTTACAAAGACTTCCTCTTCACTTTTCAAATTTCCTACAAAATATTTTTTATTCACTTGGAATTTTGACTACGAGAAAGCTTTTGAAACATTGAAAGAAAATATTTCCCAAGCACCCATTTTCATAGGACCAAATTGGAAAATACATTTTCACATTTCAAATGATGCTTCATATATATCTCTATTGACAGTATTAGGACAAAAATATTTGACTCCTTATGCCATTTATTATACAAGAAAAAAATTGACCCCTTTAGAGTTCAATTACATTGTAACAAAAAAATTCTTTTTAATCGTTGTACATGCCATCAATAAATTCATACATTATATCATTGGTTATGAAAATTTCATTCACACATATCATTCCACAATTAGATATTTAATGAATATGCCAATTACTAATAGAAGAATTAGAAGATGGTTATTTCTATTACAAGAATTCAATATTAATATTTTTGATAGACCCGTAAAGAAAAACACGGTAGCTGAATGAGAGGTATTAATTTTTTTTCATGATGAACCATGTGGAGTACATTTTGTTGATAAAAGAGTTTCTTATAAATTCCTTCTCTTAGGATACTATTGACCTTATCTTTTAAATGATGCCAAAGAGTATGTTAAGAGATGTGATATTTGTCAAATAATAGGAAATCACGTTCCTTCGGATGAAAATCCTCTACAACCTCAGACACTTATTAAAACTTTTGAAAAATGGGAATTATATTTTTTTGGTCCAATTAATCCACCATCAGGACAAAAAAGGTACATTCTTGTCTATACATATTATGTCACAAAATAGGTAGAAGCTAAAGTACTTCCTTTTGCTACTGAAAATGTTCTGGTTTCATTTCGTTTTTAGGATATTTTCAGTCATTTTACTGTCCCAAGGGAAATTGTGATAGCTAAAGGTACTCATTTTACATCCAAATTGGTAAAGAAGATAATGGAGGAATACAAAAGAAAAAATCAGAAGTTTACTCCATATCATCCACAAACTAATGGAGAATTCGATTCTATGAGTAAAGTAATTGAAGTAATTCTTACTAAGACTATACGTCTGCAGAGAAGGCATTGGGAAAAAAAGCTTCCAAAAAATTTATGGGCATATTGTACCACATGGAGAAACACAACAAGTTACACTCCTTATGAACTTGTTTATGGAAAGCAAGTCCTACCAGATAAAGAACTTTAAAACATCAGTAAAATTGGGTCTTAATATATTAGAAGCACAAAGATAAAGAATGAAGAAATTGAATGAACTTGATGAGAAACAACACGATGATATTCATAGAGCCGATATGGTCAAACAAAAAATATCAAGGTGGCATGATAATTTTATCAAAGAAATAGAATTCCATCCTGGTGATTGGGCATTTCTTTTTGATTCAATGCTTAAATATTTTCAAGGAAAATTTCAAACTCATTTTGGTCTTTATGAGATTGAAACTCTCTTTGATAATGGAGCAGTCAGAATTAGAACCATTGATGAGGAAAAATTAACTTTCCTTGTAAATGGTCACAAATTATGAATATACCATAAACCATTAACAAAGGAAAAGTTCGTAAGAAATCTGCAAGATAATATCAATTTGAAGTTGGTCAAGGAAGATTCTTCTTCCTCTCCAAATTAGCCTTCTACCCTATTTTTCAAAAAATAAAATAAAAAGAATACATATATATATATATATGTATGTATATGTATATGTATATGTATATGTATATATGTATGTATGTATGTATGTATGTATATATATATATATATATATGTATGTATGTATTCTTTTTATTTTATTTTTTGAAAAATAGGGTAGAAGGCTAATCTAGAGAGGAAGAAGAATCTTCCTTGACCAACTTCAAATTGATATTATCTTGCAGATTTCTTACGAACTTTTCCTTTGTTAATGGTTTATGGTATATTCATAATTTGTGACCATTTACAAGGAAAGTTAATTTTTCTTCATCAATGGTTTTAATTCTGACTGCTCCATTATCAAAGAGAGTTTCAATCTCATAAAGACCAAAATGAGTTTGAAATTTTCCTTGAAAATATTAAAGCATTGAATCAAAAAGCAATGCCCAATCACCAGGATGGGATTCTATTTCTTTGATAAAATGATCATGCCACCTTGATATTTTCTGTTGGACTATATCGACTCTATGAATAGCATCGTATTGTTTCTCATCAAGTTCATTCAATTTCTCCATTCTTTATCTTTGTGCTTCTAATATATTAAGACCCAATTTTACTGATGTTTTAAAGTTCTTTATTTGGTAGGACTTGCTTTCCATAAACAAGTTCATAAGGAGTGTAACTTGTTGTGTTTCTCCATGTGGTACAATATGCCCATAAATTTTTTGGAAGCTTTTTTTCCCAATGCCTTCTCTGCAGACGTATAGACTTAGTAAGAATTGCTTCAATTACTTTAATCGTTGAATCAAATTCTCCATTATATGTATATATATATGTGTGTGTGTGTGTGTGTGTGTATGTACATATATACACATATATGTGTATATATATATGTATCTATGTATGTATGTATGTATACATACATACATACATATATATATATATATATATATATATATGTAGATATATATATATACACATATATATGTATGTATATATATATACATATATATACATACATATATACATATATATGTATATATATATATACATACATATATATGTATATATATATGTATATGTATATGTATATGTATATGTATATGTGTGTATATATCTATATATATTTATATATATATATATAATTGATGAAATTTTTTTTGTATAAACATGAAAAGCAACTTTGTTGGAATGTTTATACAGAAAATCTTAGTTGAAAACCAAGAATTCTTGGAAGCATAGATTTTCTTCTTAATTCCCTATTCTTTTCCCATTTTATTTTTATTCCTCTTTTCTCTTTTGAAAAATAATGCAGTTACAGAGTTGTCAATATTCTGAAGCTCCCATGAAATGCTGCAGTAGACTTGACAGATTTCAATGAGGGAAAATGAAGATCATGGAATAAAAAAATTGAATGAAAGTTGCAACTAAAGCAACCTGAATTAAACCTACAAAAGGAAAAAAAATTAGTAAGGGAATCATATAAGGTATGTAGATATTAGTTAGATAATAAATGTAAAAGTATTTGAATTATGAGATAGAAGATGAATGATTTGTTCTACCGCCATTCTGAATAATGATTAATCTCATTACTCACATGACTTTGCTTTTAAAGAAAATATATATGACTTGTAAAATGAACATGTTATGAAGGCTTGATATAAGTAGAATTAAATTCCTTATCTTTGTATATCATTTCACTTCATGTGTTGTTATTTCATCATACCCATTTCACTCAGCCTTGTTTCATTGCCTAAACTACCTCTTACCTAAAATTTGTTTCTTCGACCTACTCCATAAATGGACTCGTTCCATACTAACCCTTTCAAAAGAGAAATTAAGGGCTAATCCTTCTCTAGCATGGGATTCATTGTAGCCGAATCAGGCTAAATTTCTTTAAGGATACCCACTAGCAAGATAAATGTTGCAACAAGCACAATGGCTAGAGCTCGTGCAAAATTTTGATGGGCGTGAGAAATAAGTTACAAAATAATCAACTTGAGCATACGATGGTCTAGAAAAAGAGATTGGGGACATGAAATTAGTTTTTATAGAGTCATTCATTGAAGAAGATACCATATTACCAAGAATTGAAGAGATTTGGTTCAAGAACTGAAAGGTTGAAGAGAAGGAGTGGAAAGTATTCCTCAAGAATATAGGTATGGATATCTATGTGTTTAAAAATAGAATACCAGTCATAGCTTTGAAGAATAAATGAATAAAATTTATATCAATCATTCCAAAATTTAAAACTTGTGAAGGTAGGTTTGGTAACATGTTCTTTTACCATGCATGATTAATGATGAATTTTCTTGAAGGAAATGAAATTAACCTACCATATTTCCTACTTCATAGTTTGAGAAAAATGACTGGAAAAATTCAAAGAAAAATATAGTTGATAGGTAATTCCATATACCATCATGGATTAGTAAAAATGTTGATTGAATCCCATTTTAAAAACAAAGGAGATAACTAAGAATATTTCTTAATTAGAAATAATTTTAAGTAAGTAGAACAAGGCAAACCTAGTGATAATAGAATGAAGAGCAGAAGGAAATTTCCTTCAAACCCTAACGATAACTCACCTCCAACACAAGAGAAGTATTCATAGGATGGAACTCCTCTTCAAAGTATGTTGGAGACTCTTAAACAGAGAAATTTTATAAGAAAGAAAGCCAACAATAAAGGAGAAAGTTCAACCAAAGAGAAAACGGAGGAAGAGAAAGTTAAGAAGGAGCCCCTAACTAGTGAAAAACGATCAAGCACTATAAGAAGAAGTGCAAGGCTCAAAACCAGTGCATGGGAAATATCGAAAATCCAAAATATTAATCAACTCAGAGTTAGAAGAGGAACCGAGAGTTCCATCACCGAGATTTCTATCACTAGTTTCTAGTCTCGCTAAGAGAACTCTAGAAATAGATGATGTCTAGAAAGAAATATACAACTACATAGATACTTTGTAGAAAAGAGCTACAGGGAAAACTATGGAATCATCCTAAAAAAAAGAAGAAATTACTCATTTTGATCCTCCAGAAAAACCCCAAATTGTAAACACTATTAAGTAATAAATATATGAATTGGAGGTATTAAATAGGCATTTCAAGCAAGAACATGAAACATTGAAAGCACAAAATGAAATCTAGAAAACTAAAAATGACAACATCATGTTACACCTTGGTGTATGGTATGATAAAAACAAGAAATTGAAGGCCAAAAAAAAATATCTTAAGAGAAAGGTGATAAGCTTGCATCACTGAATCTTGACGAAGAAACCAAGGATGGCAGTCATTATCAAGAAAGCAAGAAGGAATAATTTGGATGTTATTTCTTCGGCCTTTGAAGAATCTTAGTGATATAGAAGGATAAAAAATTTAAAATTTTTCATGAGCACATGCAATGTCTTCTATGTGGGGGAATGTTGAACACCAAAATTTCTTCCTTTTGACAACCCTCTTATACTCCACAGCCCTTATTTTTTACCCTAATAACTCTAATTGGGCATCAATTTACAAGATTTATGGAATAACAGGTACATACTCATATTTTTTTTCATAAATGTCATTGTTATTTATTAATTATCTTAATATTTACATGAGCTATTGAATTACAATGATTCTGTAGCTAATGTCTGATTTTGTAGTGAAGTTGAAGGTTCGATAGTTTCTGAAGCTCCAGCTAAAGAACAAGGCATATGGGTGGGTGTAAAATAGATGGCAAAATGATTTTTACCTATCCTCATAACCTTGATCAATAAGGAAAGCACCATATAAGCTCAGTCAAAACAAAAATCAACCACCGTGGAAGGCGAACTAGGTGAGCGATAAATTAATGAATGCATATATTTAGCCTTATGATTTTCTTCCCTGATAGAAAATAATGAGAAAATCATGTTATCTTACCATTTTATGTTAAGGGAAGAAAATAATGAGAAAATCTTGTTATCTTACCATTTTATGTTAATTTTAGGCATTGTTAAGCAGGGTATGTTCGTAATACTCTGAAACAATTATGCGTAAGAGATTATAAATCTGTCTTTTGGAATGACATTCAGAGACCTGGATATTGTTTTTGGAAACTTTGGTTTGCAAACAAAAACTATGTTTTCATTTAATTGCTTTATTGTGTGATTTATCAATGCATATTTAATCTTTTGAAGGTGTTGTGATGACACCTACTTCTCGCGGGATGCCCCCCTTGAATTGTAAGGTTTTTATTATTTGCAGATAGCATTTCAATTCCATGTTTTTTGTAGCATTTAAGATTGTTTTTTGAGTAGGATTTTTTAATCATTTTGTTGTAGAGAGAATTCGAGATCTCTTGTGCACATGGACAAAGTATAGATTAATATATATTTGCAGTATAGTTTTTATACTATAGATGTGTGAATAAAATTTTAATTGTACAATATAGAGTTAATCTTTCTTTCTGTCAAAGGAAATTTACATCTAGTTTCATTATCAATTTTTCATTTCAATAAAGTGGTTTCATTTCAAGAAAGTGTGATTTATTTCAAGCAAGAGTGAAACAAGTGTGTGATTTTGTTTTGAATGAGAGTGATATTTATTTCTACAAGTATGATCTTTATTTTGAGCAAGTGTGATAGTTTTATGATTATTTTAGTTTGTAAATAATTCTTTTAATCAAGTGTGATCATTTTCATTTTAAGAGTGACATGCTTTCATATTTAACTTGTGCATCTCGATATCTCAATTTAATGTAGGAATTGTTTGAGTAATCAGGACTCCTATCACATACAGTGCACATACATTTCATCAATATACTAGCTCTCGTTAATAATTCATGTAAGTCATTTAGATCCAATTAAATTACCAAACACCATGCCTGGTAGAAGAAATTCCTCAAATGTAATCGATGGAGATGGATTCCCAAGGTTAGCAAGGAGTAAGAAAAGGACTATACCTTCCTTTCTTCCTGATTATAGGTTTGTAAATCACATAGCACTAGCACATTTGGCCCAATTTCCGATGGCCAATTTGTCGCTATTCCGACACATAGGCGTTGCAAGAGTGACAGTTTGAGGCTGGGAAAAATGTGGTTAGCCATTACGTCACAATTCCAACACTTCAATAAAGTGTCGGAAGAGCGAAAATTTTTTTTGACGTTCCAAACAACTGTCGCTCTTCCGATGTTTTTCAAACCGTTGCTCTTCTGACTTTCTAAACTGTCGCTCTTCTGACATTTCCCAAATCGTCGCTCTTCTGATGTTTTACAAGCCATTGCTCTTCTGATGTTTTCCAAACCGTCACTCTTCCGACGTTTTTCAACTGTCGCAATTCTGATGATAAATCATTCTACGTTTAGAACGTCGCTCTTCCGATGCTTATGTAACATCGCTTGTCCGACGAAAAAGTAAAAATATTTAAAAAAGAAACATCGCTCTTCTGACGAAAAATTAAAAATATTTAAAAAAGAAACATCACTCTTCTGACATGTAAGGCATCAGTCTTCCGACACTTGGATAAAGATATTTTAAAAAAAAAATCCGCCAAATGTACTAGTTTGAATGTATATCCTCTACCTTGAGTCAATTTTTTTTTAAAGATAAATGTAAAAAAGGCAAGGGCATTATCTAGAAAAGTGAAATAGTAGGTTCCTATTACATATCTAGAACACATCAACATAAAAGCCACATCCATCTACTCAACCTTTGCACAGTGATTCTTTATGCACCGACTGTAAAAATGGAAATGGCGGTATCAGGACCAGTGAAAAAGAAGGTTCCTATTACATGTTTAGAATATTTCATACACCTACATAACAAAAACCAGATGCATATAATCAACTTTTGCATGGAAAAATAATGACAAACATTAAATTTTCTTGAGCATGGTAATAGAACTAAATTTGTTTACAATAGTCCACAAGATATACCTTCATTTCTAGAAATTTTGCAAGAAGAAAATGAAAGTCATGTGTAACAAATTATTATGAAAAGACTTCAAATTACTGTCATATTGGAGCAACTAGCCTCTGACATAAAATATAAAAAGAAAAATCAAGACACTGAGTGTGCCCAAAGGATTGTCCTTGGAGTGGAAATTTCTATCTGGATCCCTACTTTTGCAAAAATATTTCTTATATATATACAATTATTTACTCACCAGCAAAAATAAAAATGAAAATGGAAGGGCATACACAATGAAATATTTTTTAAAAAATTAAACGGTAATGAAATTCTACTCAAACAAACAGTAATGAAATTCTACCAATGGGTTGGAACCCATGCCATGGTTGTCGAAGAAGTTAGCGGAAAATGGGAGAATGGTATCCACAGTCCACTACTTAATATATGATCAACCCTAAATTTGTCAGATAGGGTCTAGCCTGACTATTTGGCATCAAATTTCAACTTTATCTCGCGATGGTCATCCCAAGACCCCATGCCAAGAGAATCATATGCCCATTTCAGAGTACTTTGAACCACAACACCATGGTATAGGCTTATATTTTCAACTTTTTTACATGACCTACAAAGACAATACTACAGTTTATCCACTGAAAAGCAAAAATTTAAAGCACCCTAAATTTGAAATGCGCTGAGTTTGAGTATTACACATTCACTAAATGAATACAGGTGGTTGGCGAGTAGCGATGCTCACTTGGATCTGTGTTACTTGGCTCCAATTTTATGATGAAGAATGGACGAGAATCAAAACCTATATTCTTATCGATGAAGTGTTTAAAATTTTGGAATTGGATGCAGAGAGGACACTGAAACAATATCGAACTCTGCACATGTTCCATCACTATGATGTGAACTATGAGACACCTAATTGGTGAGGTTGAAGGTATGTAGGTTCTGTTCAAACTAGAATATAGAATTAATGCTTATAATTATGGGTGTACAAAACAGAGAATAGGGTTGATGGATTTTTAACAAGCACAAGCAAAAGGTAGTGGAAAAATGATCTGCACAGGAGGAAATTGATTATGATAAAAAATGTGTTTCAACAACAATGATAGATATTGGGTATATGATATAAATTGCAGTAGAGTTTGGGGGAAGGTGTAACAAATGAGTGTCAATTCAGTTTCCTGAATGGTTAGTTGAAATAAGAGGTTTATATGAAACAATTCACAGTTGCATGGATTTAAGATCATGGTAAGGAACACCTTGTTTGCAAGTTTAAAAATTCATTGTATTGATTAAAATAGGCCATTCATGTCCTTGTACATTGGAACGCCAAAAAATTCCTTAGGTATTTCAATTGAATTAATTCCAAGACACTAGCACAATTGGCGCTCACCTCATCCATAAAAAAACGAATTAAAAGTATTACACCTCATCCACAGAAAATGCATAGAAATTTTAGATGTCATGTAACAAGGTAAACAAAGAAAACACATTGAACATTATCAACATAAAAGCAATATCTGGCAAAAATATCTAAGTCCACTTTTAGGAAGAAAAAATTAAAGCATAACATGACATAAGGAATAATCAAGTTGCAAAGTCTCACCAGACAAGGGGTAGACCAAGGGGATTGAGAGCTCTGTTTGATCTGGGAATGATCATTTCTTAGGATGATACGTACATGTCATGTGAAATTAGTCACCTGTCTTCATGTACCATTGGTATTGTAGATGACAAGGGTTCAACATGCTAAATAGATCTATGATCAGGAAAAGCAAGAAATGAAAAAAAACTGTCTAACACAACTCAATAGCCAAAACCACAACAAAAATAAGGCAAGCCTCAAAATTGCAAACAAATTTTAGTTGAGGGCATAACAGAGGGCTATTCCACTTCCAAAAGTAGAAATAAGTTACTATCTTTCCCTGTTTCAAATATCCTGCCTAGTCAATTCTTACCAAAGTCACCTCTGAACATTCTCAATTGCGATTCACATCTATTACTAAATTTTACCAGGTGGATTTCAGCAATATGTTTACAAAGCCTGTTATTTATAAATATGTCACAGTTACAGTGTCAAACAATTTTTAAGATCTCTTCCAGTAGTCTATTGGCCTTTTGGAGCATGCCTTCTTTGTATATTCCATCCATGAGAATGGTATATGTAATGATATTAGGGATTTGACCGCTATTTGTCATCTGTTTAAACAAATTTAATGCCTCCTTGATATTACCTAATTTTCAGAATCCATTCACCAATATGTTGTATGTAAAAGCATCAGGGCTGAAGCCCTACTTTGGCATCTCAGAGAAGAATTGTAGAGCTTCCTCTATCATGTCATGCTTGCAGAACCCAGTTATTAATGTATTATAGCTAACTAGGTTAGGTCTACAACCTTTCTCCGACATCTCCTGAAAGAGTGCCCTGGCCTTCTCTAGATTACCCACACCAAAAAACCCATTTATAAGTATATTGTATGTGAATTCATCAGGATGATGGCCTATTTTCCCCATAACATTTGACAATAATGTTTATCACCAAAATTGTGTAAAGCTAGTTGAGTTTGGATGTTTTTGCGAAATTGAATTCTTTCAATTAACTTCCATCCTCAATCCACCAAACCGACACAAAAAATGAGTTGAAATTGTTGCAATCTGAGGATTGTAAGCTTGTGCCTTGAAAAGCTAGTTGTACTTATGACTAGTACATTAACTATGGTGTTTTAGCATAAATGCAATGGACTGAAGCAAACAACATATGGCATGATATTTTATGAGGATCTACATGTATTATCATGAGTTCTTTATCATGTTTTTGAAGACGTGTCTAAATTTTGGTCAAGGTTTTTTCTAATATGGCTGAGAGATACTATCAATAAGAATCCCACTACCATAATATATGCCATGTGAAGCAAAGAATGAGTTGTATGAAAAAGGACTGAGAAAGCATGATGTAACTAGTGGTTATGAAAGGTCAAGCTGATCTATGTATATTGTTGGTGTAAATTATCACAAATGTATTGAGTCAAGGGTTTTTTGCATAGGGTTTGATGCTATTAATAACCTGAAGTATTATTGTTGTTGGTGTATAATCTTTGTGTCAAATAATTGTGGTTAGAGGTAGGGTTTTATTAGTATGGTTATGCTGCAGATGTATATTTTGTCTATTGTGTCAAAGAATTGTGGTCAAAGGCAGGGTTTTATTAGTATGGTTATGTTGTAGATGTTAGTACCCTGGAACATTGTGCTTGCACAGTTGATCTTATTGGGCGAGCTGGGCACATGAAAGAGGCACTCACCTTTATCAGGAAATGCCAATAAAACCTGATGCTAGGTTCTACTGGCAATGTATAGTGAAAATTTGAAAAATAATGCATCTGGATTTATAGCAGTTTGGGCCTACATGTGATTCTTAAGAAAATTCAGTAGAGCTTGTTTTCAAAAAATACATGCCATTAGGAGTTTACAACCACAAATATAATCAAATGGAAATTTGATTATATTGACCCTAGAGTTATACCAAGCTTTTTGGATTATTTGTATAAGTTAACTGTGTGTAGACAGACAGACACATAATTCGCCAAACAACATAAACACAAGCCTCAATTGTGAACACCCATTGAGCATAAGGTTTTATCATTACATTATATAGATATGTGTCCACCCTAGGTGGTTAAGAGGAAGAGTTGTTATCCTTCCCCTCTAATCCTGATTTTTATAAGCTTGCCCTTCATTGGTCGGTTAATATTGGCAAGGTATAAGAAATCTAACTCTTGCTTAAGTGCTTAAGGATCAGATGAGATAGTTCCAAACATTTAAAAACTCAACGAGCTTGCTTAAGTTCTTATTGGTCAGATGAAATTTTTAAATGGGGTAACTCAACTAGTTTGAGTGGTGATTTGAGTTTTATGTATGAGGTCTCAGGGTCAATGCCTTAGGCTTTCTACCTCTGGTAAGTGACTAAATAGATGACCTAACAGGGACAGGCATGGCAATCAGTGACAACACATTTACACTGAGTACCATCTGTGAAATGCAGGGAAGAACCTAGATGTTTCTCCATGAGATTTCCATTAGCAAAGAGAGAGAGGGGGGGCGCAATGTTACACCAAATTCACAAAACGACACTAGACATATAAATCTAAGCCAATCTAAGCCAACTTTGAAGGATAAAAGGAGTACCTTATTTTTGGGCGCTATGGCTAGAATTAGCTAGGGTGCTCTGGTCATAGCAAAACCCTGCATTGGTAAAGGGACCCACAACTCAATTTTCATGCCTCCATTGATATAGGTGGAGCTTGAAGAAGACAAGAGCAATCCCCCTCTCCTGCTTATTAAGGTTGAAACACATAGTCCTGCTACTGCACTGGCCATTGAAGTGCCAAAAATAATTTAAAACCCTTTTGTTGTGTTTTTTTCCTCGCTATATTCTACAATTTTCCCTCAATTCGCCTACAGCCTCAGAGTTTATTGGGTTATTTCAAAGGAGAAGAATCCATATCCCTATAATTTGAACAGACCCACAAAAGATAGAGTGCATAAATTCAGACCTACAACCATCTATATCTCATAACCAGGATAGCGTAGAAGAAAAAATAGCGAATTTGAATGGGGTAAAACAAGGTAAATACCAATCTGATTCTTCCAAATGAAGAGAGCATTCTTCCACAATCATTTTCTCTTTAGATCTCCCACAGATTTCTGAACATCGACAAAACTTGAAATATCTCCACTAGCTACTATGGCTTTCGAGCCGTTAATGGACTGTGGCCGCTTTAGGGTTTAAAAGCGTCCATGCTTCTGCAAGAATATATAAAAAAGAAAGCATCATAAGGAAGAATGGAATCATGGGAAATAAGGCATAAAGGTCGAACAAGCGGAGCAGGAAAAAAAATTTTAATAGGTCGATTAAGAAAATTTGAATAGGTGGAACGAGCGGAGCGAGAAAAAAAAATGAATATGTATTAAATCTAAAATTTGGTTTCACAGTCTTAATTCTAAAATAAATCTACTTTTTAAATTATATCTTTAAGAAAAAAAATCATATCCTAGTTTCTTGATTAGTAACAATGTTCAAATCAAACACCCTTGTGAAGAAGAATGCTAAGGGGTTTTAATTTTCTCCATTGTATTTTATTTATAAGATTATATCTAATCAATTCTAAGTTGTACACAAAAATTAAAAGTTAAGGAAGTCGAAATTTATTTTCTAAAGTATGTAGGTTATTTGTATGTTTCCATACATAAAATGGGAACTTTCATTGGGGAGAACATCCACTCATTTCCTATGGTCATTCAACCATGTCAATGATTTTGGCTCTAGGAGTGTTGTATTGTATGAATGATAATAGTAATATACATAATGATATGTCACAAATTTTTTTTAGTGCATATTCTAATCCTATGCAAAATTTTGAAAATACAAATATTCATATTTAAAATTCTAATGTTCCATATATTGAACCATTATATGTTATTCCTAATGAATAAGTAAATAATTTATGTCAACATACCTAGACATATGCCCAGGAAATAAATAAGTTGTGCATTAATCCATTACTTTTATTTTGTTAGGTAATGTTAGTTTTGAGATGAGTTGCATGCCTAACATGTGATTTGAGTAGCCATAAACCAAGGGCTTTTAAGCCATCAAAATCACCTAGGGATTGCATCCAACCTAAGCCACACCATCCCTTAGCTTGACTGGAATTTTTCCCACATAGTTTCGAACCAATGATTTTCTCACTAGTGATTGTATCTTACCCGTTATTTCACATTCCCCAAGGCACAAATCAAATATTTGGATGTATCTTGGATGACTTGTCACATTCCATGACTAGCTTCACGCATATTGAATAGGAATTCCAATCATTTAAGAATTTTTTGGAGGGTTTTCATGGCATAGTTTTTAGGGGCTTAGGGGTTCGATGAATAGGAGATTAGGGTTTAGGACTAGAATAATGAGTTAGTGCAGGTTAAGGGGTTAGGGATTGGGGGCTTAGGGGTTAGGGGATCTAGGTACATTTAGGGGTTAGGGGAGTAATGATTTAGTAGTGGTTAAGGGATTAGGGATTGGGTTTAGGGAGATCATAATGATTTAGTGGTTAAGGGTTTTGGGATTGGGGGTTAGGGGTTAGGGGATTTAGGTTCCAGGTCACAAGTATTGTCTGCTAGGAAGGCTTTCCAAAGACGTTGGCTAGCATCACTATGACACTATTACTAAATTAGAAGGGAAGAGAAAGGAAAAGGCTCAGGTATCATATGAGAGAAGGAAGCAATTGGCAAAATTGAGATCAAAAGCAATGGAGTTAGCAAAAAAGAAGCTTACCCCTGAGATGGATAAGATAAAACTTGACAACATATTGGTCAATTTCCTTGACCCTTTATTGGTTATTCAGAAGGAGTATGAATACACCACCATTAATATCAAGGTAATCGGCCCCTAGTAGATCAAGGGCTACAAGTTGTAGTTTTCATCTGAACATCAACATACCACAACCAGGATATGTTTTTCGAGGAGGAGAAATCTCGTCGAGATAAACATCAAGAATCCATTGTAAAAAAAACAGTACAACTTGTGGTGATTCCAAATGAGCATAGATGAATAGCTACAATAGATGTCGAAGGTGGAAATTATGGAAGAAAAAGATGAAATTCATCTTCCTTTTGCATTCGAGCGAGAGGAAAATCAATCATCAATGAAAATTCAAAATTTTCAAGCTGAGAAAGATCAACCAAATTGGGGGCAGAGATTGGGGAACCTTCGTAAGTGAATAGGGCCTATGTGATATGGATATAAGTTATCTACCCCCACACAATCCAATATGCGAATAGTAAACATTGTAAGCATAGGGTTAATTAACCCCACACATAGCACCCGAAAAGCAGCTTGCCCCAAAGATGGAGCTCTTAGCTTCAATAAAGTATTAGATAAGTTGCATGTTGTGCTCAATGAAGCAGATAATTTTGAAAATGACAAGAAATTATTTCTGAAGATGAGGTTTTTGACTAGAAAGATATAGCTACACAGAAATAATTACACTATTGATACAATAATAATATAATCTACAAACAACCTTTAACTCACATTCATGATCTCAGTATATAGTGAATTAGATAAAAGTAAGAAAACAATTACTTCTTTAAAGCTAATTCGAATTTGGAGGGCTTAGGGGATTGGGGGTTAGGGGTTAGGGGATTTAGGTGCATTTAGTGGTTAGGGGTCGAATAATGATTTAGTAGTAAAGGGATTAGGGATTGGGGGCTTAGGGGGGGCGACCCAAATGCGTTTGGTGGGCGCACTCAACCAAAACGACCCGACCTGAACGTGTTTGGGTGGGCGCCCTCAAACTAAACGACACGGCGCGCCCGACCGAATGAAGAGAGAGATGGACATAAAATGAAGGAGAGGGGAGAGAAGGAATGGAGAGAGAGAGAGGGAGAGGAGTAAGAGAGGTAGAGAAGAGTAAGAGAGGGAGAGAGTGACACAAAGATGGAAGGGGGGCAGAAAGAAGGATAGAGGGAGGGATATAGTGAGAGGATTGAAGGGTAGAGAGAGAGAGAGAGAGGGAGGGAGGGAGGTATAAGGATAGAAATGAAGAGAGAAGAAGGACATGAGATAGGACTTAAGAGAGAGGAACCAGTATCATAGAAGAAAGAATATGTGACCAAATTACTCTATATGGATATGGGAGATAGGGGCTCCCTACCAGCTACCTACTAAATGTCTAAGCCAAATGTGGTGTTAACGTTTGTAATGGTGGTAGATTATACGAGGAGAGGATTTTATGAAGAGGCACTGGATTTTAAGGCGGTCACAATTTATCATTTTTAATACGACCACCCTCACATGACCCAACCCAACCTGACCCGACCCGCCCAAACGTGTTTCCTTGGGTGGCCTCATGACACGAAATGACCTGACTAGACCCAACCTGACCTGACCCGCCCGAACGTGTTTCCTTGGGTGGCCTCACAATATGGCATGACCTGACCTGACCCGACCTGAACATGTTTCCTTGGGCAGCATCACATGACTCGACCTGACCCACCTGAATGCGTAATTTCCCTAAGCGCCCTAATGACATGACTCGACCCAGTCAGACATGTTCCTTGGGTGCCCTCACATGACCCAACCTGACCCGACCCTCTCAAACATGTTTCCTTGGGCGCCCTCATGGTACAACACGACCCAACCCCAATGTATTTCCTTGGGCGACATCACACAACCCAACCCGACCAGACCCGCCTGAACGTCGAAGGCATGAGGGAGAAAATGACAAATGGGTCGCATGAACGTGCACAAGGTACATGGGTGGTCACAACTTAGCATTTTTTATATGACCTCCCTCACACGATTTGACCTGAACGACCTGACCCGACTCGACCCGCCCGAACCATGTGTTTCCTTGGGCGCCCTTACAATACAACATGAACCTACCTGACCTAACTTGAGCTCGTTTCAAGCTAATTGGGCGCCATCACACAACTCAATCTGACCCGTACGAATGTGTTTCCTTGGGCGACCTCACACGACAAGACCTGACCAGACCCAACCTGACCTGCTCGAACGCATTTCATTAAGCGCCATCAGTACATGACTCGACCCAACCCGTACGAACGTGTTTCCTTGGGTAGCCTCACACGACACGACTCAACCCGCGTAATTTCCCTGGGTGCCCTCATGACATAGCCAGACACAACCCGACCCGGTTGAACATGTTCCTTGGGTGCCCTCACATCACCCAACCTGAACCAACCCTCTCGAACATGTTTCCTTGGGCACCCTCATGGTACAACATGACCCAACCTGACCCAACCCGAATGCATTTCCTTGGGCGACATCACACGACCTGTATGAATGTGTTTCCTTGGGCAGCCTCACACGACAAGACCCGACTAGACCCAACCCGACCCGCCTGAACGTGTTTCCTTGAGCACCATTAGTACACGACTCGACCTGGCTGAACGTGTTTCCTTGGCGGCCTCACACGGCATGACCTGACCTGACCTGACCCGACCCGACCTGCCCAAACGTGTTTCTTTGGGCACCCTTACAATAGGGCATGAACCGACCTAACCTAACCCGAACTTGTTTCTAGCTAATTGGGCACCATCACACGACACGACTTTACCCATACAAATGTGTTTCCTTGGACGGCCTCACACGACCCAATCACCAGACCCAACTCGACCCACCCAAACACATTTCCTTGAGCGCCATTAGTACATGACTTGACCCGACCCGTACAAATGTGTTTCCTTAGGGAGCCTCACACGACATGACTCGACCAGACCCAACTCGACCCGACCTATACGAACGTGTTTCCTCGGGCGACCTCACACGGCGCAACACAGTGCGCCCGAACGAATAATGCCACAAGGGAGGAAATGGAAAACGGGCCACCCAAATGTGCACAAGGCACTCGGGCAGTCACAACTTAGAAAAACTGATACAGACACCCTCAAATGAAATGGCCCGACCTGAATGCACCTGGTCGGGCGACCTCACACGGCGCGACATGGCATGCTCGACCGAACAATGCCACAAGGGAGCAAAAAAAAAACAGGCTGTATAAATGTGCACAAGGCACTCGAGCGATCACAACTTAGAAAAACTGATATGGGTGCCCTCGAATGAAACAGCCCGACCCAACCCGAATGCGCTCGGTCGGGCAACCTCACATGGCACGACACGGCGCACCCGACTGAACGATGCCAGAAGGGAGAAAATGATAAACAGGTGGCCCGAACATGCAAAAGGCACCCGAGAAGTCACAACTTAGCAAAACTAATATGGGCGCACTCGAATGAAACGGCCCGACCCGAATGCGCTCGGTCGGGCGACCTCATATGGCACAACACGACGTGCCCGAACGAACAATGCCACAAGAGAGAAAATGGAAAACAGGCCACCCGAATGTGCACAAGGCACCCGAGCAGTCACTACTTAGCGAAACTGATATGGACGCCCTCGAACGAAACGGCCTGACCCGAACGTGCCCGGTCGGGCGACCTCACATGCCGCGACACGGTGCACCCGACCGAATGATGCCACAAGGAAGCAAAAGGAAAACGGGCCACCCGAACGTGCATAGGGCACTTGGGCAGTCAAAACTTAGCAAAACTGATACGGGCAACCTCCAACAAAGCGACCTGACCCGAACACGCCTAGTTGGGCGACCTAACACTGCACAACATGGCGCGCTCGACCGAACGATGCCACAAGGGAGAAAACGGAAAACGGGCCACCCAAACATGCACAAGGCACCCGGGTGGTCACAACCTAGCAAAACTGATATGGACGCCCTCGAACGAAACAGTCTGAACCGAACACGCCCGATCGGGCGATCTCACAAGGCGCGACATAGCGCACCCGACCGAATGATACCGCAAGGGAGAAAATGGAAAATGGGCTGCCCGAATGTGCACAAGGCACCCGGGCGGTCACAACTTAGAAAAACTGATATGGGTGCCCTCAAACGAAACGGCCCGACCTGAACCGAATGCACCCAGTCGGGTGACCTCACATGGCGTGAGACGGTGCGCCTGACCGAACGATGCCACAAGTGAGAAAATGGAAAACGGGCCACCCAAACGTGCACAAGGCATTCAGGCATTCACAACTTAGCAAAATTGATACGTGCACCCTCCAATGAAACGGCCTGACCCAAATGCGCCCGGTCAGGCGACCTCACATGGCGTGCCTGACCGAATGATGCCACAAGGGAGAAAATAGCAAATGAGCCACCGGAACGTGCACAAGGCACCAAGGTGGTCACAACTTAGCAAAATTGATACAGGCGCCCTAGAATGAAATGGCCCAACCCAAACACGCCCGGTCAGGCGACCTCACATGGGGCAACATGGTGCACCTGAACAAATGATGCCATAGGGGAGCAAATGGAAAACGGGCCACCCGAACGTGCACAAGGCACCTGGGTAGTCGCAACTTAGCAAAACTGATACAGGCACCCTTGAACGAAACGGCCCGACACAAACGTGCCCAGTCGAGCGACCTCACACGACACAACATGACGTGCTTTATCGAACGATGCCATAAGGGAGAAAATGACAAACGGGCCACCCGAACGCGCACAAGGCACCTGAGCGGTCACAACTTAGAAAAATTGATACGGGCGCCCTCGAACGAAACGGCCCGACCCTAATGTGCCCAGTCAGGAGACCTCACACAGCGCAACATGGCACGCCCGAACGAATTATGCCACAAGGGAGGAAATGGAAAATGGGCTACCCGAATGTGCACAAGGCACTCGGGTGGCCACAACTTAGAAAAAATAATACGGGTGCCCTCGAACGAAACGGTCCAACCTGAACGTGCCCGGTTGGGTGACCTGACACAGCGCGCCCGACCGAACGATGCCACAAGGGAGAAAATGGCAAACAGGCCACCCAAATGTGCACAAGGCACCCGGGTGGTCACAAAGGAAAACTGATATGGGTGCCCTCAAATGAAACGACCCAACCTGAGCTGAACGCACCCGGTCAGGCGACCTCACATGGCACGACATGGCGCGCCCAACCGAATGATGCCACAAGGGATAAAATGGCAAACAGGCCACCCAAACATGCACAAGGCACCCGGTCTATCACAACTTAGCAAAACTGATACGAGCGCCCTCCAACAAAACGCCCCGAGCCGAACGCACCTGGTCGGGTGACCTCACACGACGCTACACGATGCGCCCGACTGAACAATGCCACAAGGGAGAAAACGGCAAACGGGCCACCCAAACATGCACAAGGCACCTGGCCGGTCACTACTTAGCAGAAACTGATACGGGCGCCCGAACAAACGATACCACAAGGGAGCAAAAGACAAATGGGCCACCTGAACGTGCACAAGGCACCTAGGTGGTCACAACTTAGCGAAACTGATACGGGCGCCCTTGAACGAAACAAACCGACCTGGACGCACCCGGTCGTGGGACCTCACATGGCGTGACATGGCGTGCTCGACCGAACGATGCCACAAGGGAACAAATGACAAACGGGCCACCCGAACGTGCATAAGGCATGTGCGTAGTCATAACTTAGCAAAACTGATATGGGCAACCTCAAACGAAACAACCCGACTCGAACACGCCCGGTCGGGCGACCTCGAACTTAACGACCCGACTCAAACGCGCTCAGTCGGGTGACCTCACACGACACAACACAACGTGCTCGACCGAACGATGCCACAAGGGAGAAAATGGAAAACAGGCTACCCGAACGTGCACAAGGCACCCGGGCGGTCACAACTTAGAAAAAATGATACGAGCGCCCTTGAATGAAATGACCTGATATGAACATGCCCGATCAGGCAACCTCACATGGCACGACACAACACGCCTGACCGAACAATGCCACAAGGGAGAAAATGGAAAACGGGCCCCTCGAACGTGCACAAGGCACCCAGGAGGTCACAACTTAGAAAAACTGATAAGGGCACCCTCGAACGAAACAACCCGACCCAACCCAAACACGCCGGTCGGGTGACCTCACACGGCATGACACGATGTGCCCGATGGAACGATGCCACAAGGGAGAAAATGGAAAACGGGCCACCCGAACGTGCACAAGGCACCCGGGTGGTCACAACTTAGCAAAATTGATACGTGTGCCCTCCAACGAAACGACCCAACCTGAACATGCTTGGTCAGGGCCCTCACACGGTGCGGCCGACCGAACGATGCTACAAGGGAAAAAACGACAAATGGGCTGCCCGAATGTGTGCAAGGCACCCGGGTGGTTATAACTTAACAAAATTGATAAGAGCACCCTCGAACGAAACAGCCCGACCTGAACGCGCCTGGTCGGGCTACCTCACACGATCCGACACAACGAATGATACCACAGTGGAGAAAATGGCAAACGGGCCGCCCAAACGTGTATAAGGCACCTCGGCGGTCACAACTTAGCAAAACTGATAAGGGTGCCGTCGAACGAAATGGCTCGACCCGACCCGAACGCAAGCAGTCGGATGACCTCACACAGCGCACCCAACCGAATGATGCCACAAGGGACCAAACAACAAATGTGCCACTCGAATGTGCAGAAGACACATGGATGGTCACAACTTAGCAGAACTGATATGCGCGCCCTCGAACGAAACGACCCGACTTGACTCGAACATGCCCAATACGGTTACCTCACATGGTGCGACACAGTGCACCCGACCGAACGATGCCACAAGGGAGAAAATGGCAAACGGGCTGCCCGAACGTGCACAAGGCACCCGGGTGGTCATAATTTAGGAAAACTGATACGAGCGCCCTCCAACGAAATAGCCCGACCTAAATGCGCCCGGTCGGGTGACCTCACATGGCGCGACACAGTGCGCCCGACTAAACGATACCACAAGAGAGAAAATAGAAAATGAGCCGCCTGAATGTGCATAAGGCACCAGGGCGGTCACAACTTAGAAAAACTAATTCGGGCACCCTGGAACGAAACGGCTTGACCCAACTCGAATGCGCCCAGTCGGGCAACCTCACATAGCACGACACAGCACGCCTGACCGAATGATTCCACAAGAGAGAAAATGGCAAACGGGCTGCCCGAACGTGCACGAGGCACCCGGACGGTCACAACTTAACAAAACTGATACTGGTGCCCTCGAAGGAAACGACCCGACCCGAAAGCACCCTGTCGGGCGACCTCAAACGACGTGACATGGTGCGCCTGACCGAACGATGCCACAAGGGAGAAAATGGAAAACGGGCTACCTAAACATGTACAAGGCACCCGGGTGGTCACAACTTAGCAAAACTGATACGAGTGCCCTCGAACGAAACGGCCCACCCTAGACGCGCCTGGTTGGGCGACCTCACATGGCGCAACACGGTGTGCTCGAGCAAATGATGCCACAAGGGAGAAAACGAAAAACGGGCCACTCAAACGTGCACAAGGCACCCAATCAGTCACAACTTAGCAAAACTGATACAGGCGCCTTCAAACGAAACGGCTCGACCCGAACGCGTGCTGTCGGGCGACCTCGCACGGCGCGACACGGCGTGCCCAATCGAATGATGCCACAAGGGAGCAAACGGAAATCGGGCCAATCAAACATGCACAAGGCACCCGGGTGGTTACAAATTAGCAAAACTGATACGGGCGCCCTCGAATGAAACGAACCTACCCGAACGCGCCCTGTCGGGCGACCTCACACGACACAACATGACATGTCCAAACGAACGATGCCACAAGCAAGAAAATGGAAAACGGGTCACCCGAACATGCACAAGGCACACGGGTAATCACAACTTAGCAAAACTGATACGGGTGCCATCGAACGAAATGACCCGACCCGAACGCACCCAGTCAGGTGACCTTACATGGTATGACACGGTGCATCCGATCGAATGATGCCAAAAGGGAGAAAATAGCAAACGGGCTGCCCCAATGTGCACAAGGCACCCGGGCGATCACAACTTAGAAAAACTGATACAGGAGCCCTCGAACGAAATGCCCCGAGCTGACCCGAATGCGCTCGGTCGGGCGACCTGACACGGCGCGCCCGACCGAATGATGCCACAAGGGAGCAAATGGAAAATGGGCCACTCGAACATGCACAAGGCACCTGGGTGGTCACAACTGAGAAAAATTCATACGAGCGGCCTCCAATGAAATGGCTCGACCCAAACACACCCAGTCGGGTGACCTCACACGACGCGCCTGACTGAATGATGCCACAAGGGAGCAAATGGAAATCGAGCTGCCCAAACTTGCACAAGGCACCCAGGTGGTCACAACTTAGCAACACTGATACGGGCGCCCTCGAACGAAACAGCCCAACCGGAAAGTGCCCGGTCGGGCGACCTCACATGGTGCGACACAACGCGCCGGACTGAACGATGCCACAAGGGAGAAAACAGGAAACGGGCCGCCTAAACGTGCACAAGGGAGCAAATGGCAAACGGGTCGCTTGAAAGTGCATAAGGAACCCAAGCGGTCACAACTTAGCAAAACCGATATGGGCGCCCTCGAATGAAATGGCCTGACCTAAATGCGCTTGGTCGGGCGCCCTCACACGACGCGCCCAACCAAACGATGCCACAAGGGAACAAACGGAAAACGGGTCGCCCGAACGTGCGCAAGGCACCCGTGCGGTCACAACTTAACAAAACTGATACGGGCGCCCTCGAATGAAATGGCCGAGACCGAACGCACCCAGTCGGGCTGCCTCACATGGCGTGACACGACGAATGATACCACAGGGGAGAAAATGGCAAATAGGCCACCCAAACGTGCACAAGGCACCCCGACAGTCACAACTTAGCAAAACTGATAAGGGTGCCCTCCAATGAAATGACCTGACCCAACCTGAACGCACCCGGTCGGGTGACCTCACATGGCGTACCCGACTAAACAATGCCACAAGGGAGAAAACAGCAAACGAGCCACCCGAACGTGCACAAGGTACCTGGGTAGTCATAACTTAGCAAAACTGATATGGGTGCCCTCGAACGAAATGACCCGACTAGACCCAAACTTGCCTGGTAGGGCAACCTCACATGATGTGACACAGCGCGCCCGACCGAACGATGCCACAAGGGAACAAATGGCAAACGGGATGCTCGAATGTGGACAAGACACCCGGGTGGTCATAACTTAGCAAAATTGATACGAGCACCCTCGAATGAAATGGCCCAACCCGAAAGCGCCCAGTCGGGCGACCTCACATGGCGCGACACAACGCGCCCGATTGAACAATACCACAATGCAGAAAATGGAAAACGGGCTACCTAAATGTGCAGAAGGCACCCGGGCTGTCACAACTTAGCAAAAATTTATATGGGTGCCCTTGAACAAAACGGCCCAACCCAAACGCACCAGGTCAGGCGACCTCACACGACGGGACATGGCGCGCCCGACCGAATGATTCCACAAGGGAGCAAATAGCAAACGGGCCGCCCGAACATGCACAATGCACCCTGGCTGTCACAACTTAACAAAACTGATACGGGCACCCTCGAACGAAACGACCCGACCCGAACGCGCCTGGTCGGGCAACCTCACACGGTGCGACACAGTGCGCCCGACCGAATGATGCCACAAGGGAGAAAACGTCAAACAGGCCACCCGAACGTATACAAGGCACCCATGTGGTCAGAACTTAGCAAAACTGATACGGGCACCCTCGAATGAAATAGCCCGACCCGAACGCGCTTGGTCGGGTGTCCTCACATAGTGCGACACAGCGTGCCTGACCGAACGATGTCACAAGGGAATGAATGGCAAGCAGGTCGCCAAATGTCTGCAAGGCACCCAGGCAGTCACAACTTAACAAAACTAATACAAGCGCCCTCGAATGAAATAGCCTGGCCCAAGCACACCCGGTCGGGCGACCTCACACGGTGCTACACGGCGTGCCCGACCAAACGATGCCACAATGGATAAAACGGAAAATGGGTCACCCGAACGTGCATAAGGCACCAGGATAGTCACAACTTAGCAAAACTGATACGGGTGTCCTCGAATGAAACAACTTGACCCGAACGTGCTTGGTTGGGCACCCTCACACTACGCGACATGGTGCGCCCGACTAAACGATGCCACAAGGGAGAAAATGGAAAATGGGCCACCTGAATGTGCACAAGGCACCCGGGTGATCACAACATAGCAAAACTAATACGGGCGCCCTCGAACGAAACAACCCAACCTGAACGTGCCCATTCGGGCGACCTCACACGATGCAACACATCGTGCTCGACCGAACGATGCCACAAGGGAGCAAATGGAAAATGGGTTGCCCGAACGTGCACAAGGCACCCGAGTGGTCACAACTTAGCAAAACTGATACGTGCACCCTCGAATGAAATGGCCCAACCTGAACGTGCCCGGTTGGGCGACCTCACATGGAGGGACACAGTGCACTCGACCAAACGATGCCACAAGGGAGAAAATGGAAAATGAGTTGCCCGAATGTGCATAAGGCACTAGGGCGATCACAACTTAGAAAAACTGATACGGGTTCCCTCGAACGAAACAGCTCGACCTGACCCAAACACACCCAGTCGGGTGACCTCACACAGCATGACACAGTGTGCCCAACCGAATGATGCCACAAGAGAGAAAAAACTGATATGGGTGCCCTCGAACGAAACAGCTCGACCCGAACGCACCCGGTCAGGCGACCTCAAACAGCACGACACGATGTGCCCGACTGAACAATGCCACAAGGGATAAAATGGCAAATGGGCTGCTTGAATGTGTGCAAGGAACCTAGGTGGTCACAACTTAGCAACACTGATACAGGCACCCTCAAACAAAACGGCCCGACCTGAATACGCCCGGTCAGGCAACCTCACATGGCACAACACGGCCGGCCTGAAAGAACGATGCCACAAGGGAGAAAATGGAAAACGAGCCATCCGAACATGAACAAGGCACCCAGGCGGTCACAACTTAGCAAAATTGAAACGGGCACCCTCGAACGAAACGACCCAACTCGAATGCGCCCAGTCGGGAAACCTCACACGACGCGACATGGCGCGCCCAACCGAATGATGCCACAAGGGAGCAAACGGAAAACATGCCACCTGAACGCGCACAAGGCACCTGGGCAGTCACAACTTAGCAAAATTGATACAAGCGCCCTCAAACGAAACGACCCGACCCGAACGTGCCCAGTCGGGCAACCTCACATGGCGCAACATGGCCCACCCGAACGAACGATGCCACAAGTGAGAAAATGGAAAACGGGCCGCCCGAACATGCACAAGGCACCCAGGTGGTCACAACTTAGCAAAACTGATACGGGCGCCCTCAAACAAAACGTCCCGACTCGAACGTGCCCAATCGGGTGACCTCACACGACGCGACATAGCGCGTCCGACCGAATGATGCCACAAGGGAGAAAAAGAAAAACGGGCTGTTCGAACGTGCACAAGGCACCCGGGTGGTCACAACTTAGAAAAAATGATACGGGCACCCTCGAACGAAACGGCCCGACCCAACCAGAACGCGCTCAATCGGGTGACCTCACACAGCGCGACACAGCGCGCCTGACCAAATGATGTCACAAGGGAGAAAATGGCAAACGGGCCACTCGAACATGCACAAGGCACCTGGGTGGTCACAACTTAGCAAAATTGATACAGGCGCCCTCCAACGAAATGGCTCAACCAGAACGTGCCCAGTCATGTGACCTCACACGACGCGACATGGCCTGCCCGGTCGAATGATGCCATAAGGGAGAAAATGGCAAACGGGCCAACCGAACGTGCA
The DNA here is from genome assembly GCA_034641835.2 of Pinus albicaulis. Lineage (NCBI taxonomy): Eukaryota > Viridiplantae > Streptophyta > Pinopsida > Pinales > Pinaceae > Pinus > Pinus albicaulis. The sequence goes on from CM076578.1 coordinate 1,530,381,186, forward strand.
TAAGGCACTCGGGTGGTCACAACTTAGCAACACTGATACAAGCACCCTCGAACGAAATGACCCGACCCGAATGCGCCCAATCGGGCGACCTCACACGGCGCAACATGGCGCGCCCGACTGAACGATGCCACATGGGAGAAAATGGAAAATGGGCCACTCGAACATGCACAAGGGAGAAAACGGCAAACGGGTTGCTCGAACGTGCACAAGGCACCCGAGCGGTCACAACTTAGCAAAACTGATACGGGCGCCCTCGAACGAAACGACCCGACCCGAACGCGCTTGGTTGGGCACCCTCACATGGTGCGCCCGACCAAACAATTCCACAAGGGAACAAATGGCAAATGGACCGCCTGAATGTGCACAAGGCAGCCGAGCGGTCACAACTTAAAAAAAATGAAACGGGCACCCTCGAACGAAACGGCCCAGCTCGAACGCGCCCGGTCGGGCTACCTCACATGACGCGACACAGCGAATGATACCATAGGGAAGAAAATGGCAAATGGGCTGCCCAAATGTTCACAAGGCACCCCGTGGGTCACAACTTAGCAAAATTGGTACGGGCACCCTCGAACGAAATGACCCGACCCGACCCGAACGCACCCAATCGGGCGACCTCACACGGTGCGCTCAACCGAACGATGCCACAGGGGAGAAAACAGCAAACGGGCCACCTGAACGTGCACAAGGCACCCGGGCGGTCACAACTTAGCAAAACTGATAGGGCGCCCTCGAACGAAATGACCCGACCTGACCCGAACGCGCTTGGTGGGGCGACCTCACAGGGCGCGACACAGCGCGCCCGACCGAATGATGCGACAAGGGAGCAAATGGAAAATGGGTCGCCCGAACGTGCACAAGGCACCCGAGCGGTCATAATTTAGCAAAACTGATACGGGCACCCTCGAAGGAAACGGCCCGACCCGAAAGCACCCGGTCGGGCTACCTCACACGGCACAACATGGCGCGCCCGACTTAAAGATTGCCACAATGTAGCAAATGGAAAACGAGCCACCCGAACATGCACAAGGCACCCAGACAGTCACAACTTAGCAAAAACTGATACGGGTGCCCTCGAATGAAATGGCCCAACCCAAACTCTCTAGGTCAGGCGACCTCACACGGCGAGACATGGCGCACCCGACCGAACGATGCCACAAGGGAGCAAATGGAAAATGGGCAGCCCTAAGGTGTACAATGCACTCGGGCTGTCACAAATTAGCAAAACTGATACGAGCACCCTCAAACGAAACGGCCCGACTTGAACGCATTTGGTCGGGTGACCTCACATGGTGCAACACGGCGTGCCCAATCGAATGATGCCACAAGGGAGAAAATCGAAAACAGGCTGCCTAAAAATGCACAAGGCATCCAGGCGATCAGAGCTTAGCAAAACTGATATGGGCACCCTCAAATGAAAAGGCCTAACCTGAACGCGCTTGGTCAAGCGCCCTCACACAGTGCGACATGGCATGCCCGATCGAACGATGCCACAAGGGAACAAACGACAAACGAGCTGCTCGAACGTGCGCAAGGCACCTAGGCTATCACAACTTAACAAAACTGATACGGGCGCCCTCGAACGAAACGGCCCAGCCCGAGCGTGCCCGGTCGGTCGACCTCACACGGCACGACACGACGAATTATACCACAGGGAAGAAAACTTCAAACGGGTCACTCGAACGTGCACAAGGCACCCAGGTGGTCACAACTTAGAAAACATGATATGGGCGCCCTCAAACAAAACGGCCCGACCCGACCCGAACGCACTCGGTCGGGCTACCTCACATGGTGCGACATGATGTGCCCAACCGAATGATGCCACAAGGGAGCAAAAGGCAAATGGGCCACACGAACGTGCACAAGGCACCTGGGTGGTCACAAGCTAGAAAAAATGATATGGGTCCCCTCAAACAAAACGGCCTGACCCAACCCAAACGCGCCCGGTCGGGCGACCTCACACAGCGCGCCCGACCGAACGATGCCACAAGGGAGAAAATGGAAAACGTGCCGCTCAAACATGGACAAGGCACCCTTGTAGTCATAACTTAGCAAAACTGATACGGGCACCCTCAAACGAAATGGCCTGACCGGAACATGCCCGGTCGGGCGACCTCACATGGTGCGACATGACGCACTCGACCGAACGATGCCACAAGGGAGCAAATCGAAAACGGGTAGCCCGAACGTGCACAAGGCACTTGGGCAGTCACAACTTAGCAAAACTGATACGGGTGCCCTCGAATGAAACGACCCGACCCGAATGTGCCCGGTCGGGCGACCTCACATGGTCCGACATGGCGCGGCCGACCGAACGATGCCACAAGGGAGAAAACGGAAAACGGGCCACTCGAACGTGTACAAGGCACCTGGGCAGTCACAACTTAGCAAAACTGATACGAGTGCCCTCGAATGAAACAACCTGTATGAATGTGTTTCGTTGGGCGGCCTCACACGACAAGACCCAATCACAAAAAATAACTCCCAAATGCTAAACCCTAATATTGTTCCTAAACACTAACAACACTTGCCTCCTAAACGTCACAATACCAACACTTGACACATTTGTCACAATACCGACACTTGTTCTAACTGTCGCAATACCAACACTTGTTCTTGTTATCTAAAAAATTGTATGCATCTATGTTATAAAAAAATATTTTCTTTTGTGCATGTTTCACTACAGAAGAATGATGAGGATGGATCTTTTAGGGACTTCAATAAGAATGGAAAAAGGAAAGTATTCTTCTTGACTTCTAAATAATACAAACACTAAAATAAGTAAAGAAAAGGAGGTAGTGTTAAGAGGTATCATCTGCATAAAGTGCGTACTTCTTCCAAAATGAATGAGAATTATCTAAGACTTGCAAGAATAAATATGTTAGATGGAACTTACAATTCTTCTCTAAATGAAATTGACTCAAGGCAGAGGATATACATTCAAACTAGTACATTTGGCGGATTTTTTTTTAAATATTTTTATCCAAGTGTCGGAAGACCGACGCCTTACCAAACGCCTTATCCAAATGTCACAATAGCGACACTTAGCTCTAAGTGTCGCAAGACCGATGCCTTATCCAAACGTCGCAATAGCGACACTTTCCATCAATCTGTCACAAGATCAACACTTTCCACCAATCCATCGCAATTCCGATGCTTTGCTCCAAACATCGAAATAGCGATAGTTAGCTCTAAGTGTCGCAAGACCGACACTTTCCTCCAATCCGTCGCAATTCTGACGCTTTTCTCCAAACGTTGCAAGATCGACATTTACCTCTAAGTGTCTCAATACCGACACTTGTCTCCAAACGTTGGTACAACGACAGTTGTGGGCGGGATTTGAAAAATTGATAAAATTTGGGGAAATTTCCAAAATTTGGTCAAAAGTGTCGAAACTAAAGTGTCGAAATTTCTGCCAAATGTACTAGTGTAGGTATTGTAGGATATGATGTATTTCCCAATATATTGTCAAAGGTCTGTCCAATAAAAATAATTCTTCAAAAGTACCACTATATTTTCTATGCCAAAATGTCCAACGACCCAGCTATAGTGTGCCTCCAAAATTATCTTGGTACACTAGCTTGAACGAATACATAGGTGTCCCAGGTAGCATCTTGGAGGTGAAAGTATGGAAATTGTTTAACTTTCGGGAGCCTCTTATATGTGGTGTTGAATTCTTAATCAGTATTGTAAAGATGAAGTCATCCCAAAGCCTTGTGCCCACAAGAGACGAGCATAGTGATTAGTGGCATAACCAACGGTTGGATAAGGCATTTTGTAACATTATTGGTGTTTTCCTTATTTTACTTAATGTTCAAATGGAACTCTTGTATATATGTGGACCATTTCTGATGGAAATTGTTCTGCAACTTTCCTTTTGTCTATATGAACCTCAAGGTTCAATGGTGTGTGTGTATGATCATACACTTCCCTACAATGTAATTCTTCCATTGTTAGCAAGCGTACACAATGGAATACATTTCTTTGTCATATGTGGGATAATTTTGGATTGTATTTGAAAGTGTGTCACTGTGATATGCCATCAGGTGCCCCTCTTGAGTAAGAACAACACCAACAACATACTCATCGGCATCTGTCTCAATTTGAAATGGTTATTGTAGATCTGGTAATGTGATCAATGGTGTAGAGGAGAGGTGATGATTCAACTTAGAAAACACCTTCTATTGGAATTCATACCAAAATAACCTTTCTTTTGCTTCGCCCTTCGTGACTTGACTTAAAGGCCAAGTGATATGATTGAATCCCAAAGAAAAAATTTGATATACATTGGCAAGGCCAAGAAATATCTAGAGCTCTATTATAGTGGTTTTGGATGGCTAATGCTGAATAGCTTGTATCTTGGCTAGGTCTACATGCACAACAAGCCAATCAATTATGTAACCCATAGTCATACCAAAAGTGTATTTCTCCAAATTTACGCAAAATTTGTGGTGTCATAGGGTTTGGAGGACCTTTCAAATATAGTGTATGTGCCCTTCCCATCTCTAGATTAATATCATGATGTTGTCTAGATACACTACCATGAGCGCATTGGTGAAGGGTCATAAGGTGTCTTCCAACAGCTGCATAAAGGTTACATGGGAATTCGTCAACTCAAAATGAATGGCCATCCATTCAAAAAGGCCCTTCTTAGATTTGAAAAGAGTCTTGCACACATCAGAGGGTTCAATTGATACCTTTTGATAACTAGACTGGTGAGCCTTGGTATTTGACCAAGAGTGCTACAATTGCTAAGGGCTCCTCAACTCTATTTACCAACGCCAGGTTTGGAAAAAATTAGACATGACAGTGCTATATGTATAGTAGATGGGATTCTACTAATTCCACCCTCAAATATGACATTAGATCAAAAGTTATTAGAGACCATTTCTCCTACTAAATTAGAATTAAATATTGCTAATGAAGGTACAATTAAAATCTAATTCTAACTATGAAAAGGAAAACTTCATTTACTTTAAGATGTAAATGCTAACTAATCAATTCAGGAAAAGACAAAGGCTAAACAACTTGTAGAAAGAAAGCTATTTTTATCTTTCAAAATTCATCAAACTACCAGATCTATTTATATAAAGGAAGATAATTTATCTTTCATAAATTCATCAAACTACCAATCAAAATTGCAAGTACCATCCAGATACTTCACACTTTCTTGTAAATAAGTAATCTACTTGCTCAAATTTGTGATAAAGAAAATAGCTCTACTATGTTTTTTTAGTGAAGGATTGGAAGTTTTGGAGAGGCCTAGGAGCTTCCCCTGATCATAAAATCATATTTGGGGATCATCATTCATCTAGAATAACTCAAAGCTGCAATGGGGTTCAAAACTGATGAAGGAAATTGGTCCTACATGTTTACAACAGGTTGCTGATAAAGGAGTCATGTAATGCTATAGAAGGGTATATAATTCTATAGGAGGGTCATTGAGAGGGTCTTGGTGGTGAAAATGATGTCTTGAGGGTATAGAAAGGTGGATGGAGGTTGAGTAAAATGAATGAAGGGTGGGTTAAACCCCTAACAAAGCCTAGGGTATCTCACAGGCTTATCTTGTACTACGATGAGTGCTCTTAGTGTACTTAGGAAAAAATACTTATGAAACAAATCTTTGAGACATAATTTGGAGGTGGAAAGAGAGGGTGATGGAGCCCAAGAGGGAAGTGGAAAAGGTTCCCTTTCCTGCATATCCACATAGCCTTCTACTCAATCATATGCATGTTTCCATTTATCAATGAAAAAATGAGATAAATTATGATGAAAATGATGAGTTCAATTTAAATAGTATCTAGTTTGTGCTATAAATCTGATATAATCACTAAAATGACTTCTAATTTATAGAAAGAAAATGTAAAAAAATACAGCTAACAATTTTTTTTTGATATATTATTCTCTATTGGAATGAAAGAACTAAGAAACACTTGAAGCTAAGAGAAACAAAAATACACAGGACAAACCTAAGCCACTAGGTTGGGCCCAAAAGCAAGAGCCTTATCGCTATGGAACAAAATCAGATGTAACTCAATAACCAACTTCTTATTATCATAAAATAAAAGTCTTATACATAACATAAAAGTCAACATAACAGTGCCAAGTTCTTGAGTTGAATAAATACCTATCTAAAAACAAAACTCTAATTCTAATGAGATATTATTATGTTTTATTAATAAAATGGGGTCGATGCTAGAAACTCACTAGGAAATAGGAGTGATTGTCTCCTTCATCTCAAGAATGGTGGAGCTTTTCCTTCCTTACTCTCACTTACACTAGTAGTGTATTCGTTCCCAATTCCTTTGAGTTGATGAGAGAGTGTGTTGTGATATTGGGCTGATTTAGGGAGTTAAGGAGGTAAACAAATCCTTATATTCTTTCCTTGTTGTATACTTTGAGCCCCTACATGGAAAATATATAAAAAATTCTCTATTTCCCCTAAATTTAAACACATTAGGCCACATGCTATGAAAAACACCTTTTATCCTTCTCACTAAGAATAATATAACAAAAAAATATAAATAAATATGAGATAGAGATAGTTCTAAGGGTGGAGGATGGAAATGTGACCCTTATAATGTACCTATTTATGAGCCTTATCATCACCCCCCTACTGAAATTGTTCCTCATCTTGTAAGAAATTCAGTCATCCATGTGCATTTCTCTCATGGCCCTGGTGGCCTCCCTAACATCCCAATGCACCTCAGATGGAATGCCTTCTTGTGAGTAAAATCCTACATTTTCTCTACTTCAATCCACTCCTTCTACACTTCTAATTGGTCCTTTCCGTCCCATAGGACTAGAAGCAAATGTGGACTGATTTTTTGTCCTATCTATTGGATCTTCATTCTCTACATGACTCTCTTGTAAAATAGTTTTTTCTCTAAGGAATATTTCAAAATTTTAGGAGAGTGGTATTCTCTGACTTGTGTAATGAGTGGTAAGTCATGCCATCTCCTCTGGGATGCTTTCATATTTTCTTCTCCTAGCAACATAAAGGTATCTTGAAAGTGAATAATAGGTTTCTCTTGGGTTTCAATGTACTTGAGTGCCAAAACAGGGTCATTGGATATGAGGTTATGATTTCTAATGACAACCTTAGGCTCATTAGCTCTAATATGATGTATAAAGGCCCCTTCTCATATTTTTCCAATACTCTCTTCATCTGCTCATCCCTTGTTTCTTCACGTGCCAACCAATATGCGAAAACTATCATCTGCATGTCTTCCTGTTAGAATGAATTTTTAACGTGAGTGTATGAAAAGAGATCACTTTAGATGCACATGAAAAGAATCCCTAAAAACAAATATGGTCATCTAACTTCCATAGATCTGCAATATATAGTCGAAAAAAATGCAAAAAAAACCATACCTATGAAGTAAAAGTAGCTAAATAGTAAAATGAAATAAGAGTTTCTCCAAATATCCAATGGACAAGAAAATATATATAAAGAATTTTATATGTATTAACACCTCTTAAGGGAACAAATAATGATGTTACCATTCCCCCTCAATGGGATGGGTTCATGGTTGTCATTAATGCTTCAGATCCAAAAGTTTATCTCTGTCAATGGTGTAGAAAACCGAGGACGTGTTGAACTCTATGGGAGCTCAAGAAGAAAAATAGTAATAAAAGAGATGAAAGTATGACAATGACAAAGGATCAAATTCCGACCATGATAAAAGGATCAAAGGTAAATAATTAATGAAAAACCCTCCTTTTTATAACAAAATATTGAGTTATCCTTGATAATGGTGAATAATAAAATATTATTAAGCAAGATCTAGATCTAACAGCTTGGAATATTTTATTATATTTTGTTGGAGTGAAAAGGAATTTAAATTGGTTAAATCCCTTTATTTAGAAATAATAAACAAATAAATGATTTATTTATCATTTCAATAATGAGGTTAAGGAATAATTTAACAAATAATGATTTATTTTACTATTCCTAAATGATTTAGTCAAATTTCACAAGGAACATTAAGTAAATAATGATTTATTTAATTATTCCTAGAGAATAATAAGATAAATAATTATTTATCTAATTATTTATAATTAATTGGGTTAAATATGACCGGGAATATTATTTAAACAGTGGTTTAATTAATTATTACTAGAGGAAAATCAAATAAATAAGGATTTATTTAATTATTCCTCATGGGGTTTCTTGTTTGAACCATAAATAACTTAATAAAAGATGGTTTATTAAATTATTTCTTATAATGAAAGCAATTTTACTATGGTAAAATTTTTCTTACATGATGTACTTCGATCCATCTAATTGTAAATGGTTAGATGACCAAAAAATGGTGTAACAGATTGCCCCCCAACGTGCGAGCATTAGGAGCTAATCGCATGACCGAAGTACATTGTAAGAACACAACCACTAGACACTGAAGGGGAGTTATAGAGAGAGAGATACATAGACGAAGTGATGCGAGAGAGGATAATAACCTGAGGGGGTGTGACCTACAAATTATATAAGTATCCTTAAATGTTTGGGTACCTATTCTCAGTGAGGCAAGGGAGGAATACCTATGCCTACCGAGATGATAAAGTACAAAGAATAATGGTGTGCCCAGTAAAATGAGACTGAGCTATAAATTACATGATATGTTGGCATAAAATCGGCTAGAAAAAGATAACATAATGGATCCCACATACATACTGTGCCCGAGACAACAGCCAAGACTGAATACAATAATATTTGAGTACATGAGATATAATAGCAACCAAATAAGCCCTAATAAACAGGAAAGGGATTTGAAAATATGAATGGATCATATGAGTGATACATGCATGCTATAGGCACTGCAAGCGGCTAGAACTAAACCCACCAAATCTCTGGGGCTACATCTGAGGCTGTAACATGAAATGAGGTCACTCATGCATGTGGGGGGCTACCTAAAGGGCCACCCCCTCATGAGGTCTGAAACATCTCACACACCTAGGAATCACTGGAGAAATCTTCTAGATCACCGAACTATCAAGTCTATGAATCTCGATCATGATGAAGTGGAGCGGATGAGAAACAACTAAGTCAAAGGCCAATGTGGAGTCCCTTTGCTTGATCCAAGGCATAAAACAAGAATGGAAGATGGAACCAAGATACACTACCCTCTAGACCTGTGTTCATGAATGAATGAGCTGATGTAGACAGAAGGAGGTCTGCCACAGGTGAGGAAATAAGGGTCCTCAAGTGAGGCACGAGGGATCATAGTAGAGCGACTAATGGACTGACACCAGGGGATGATAATGGAATGTGAGATACTGAGTAGAAAAAAAACAACTTCCCTTGTCAGAGTATATAAAGCATGGATGAACTGGAAGTGACTGACTTGACTCCTAAGGGGATGGGGGACATTGGGACTGGAGGCCAAAATGGGATACATAGGAGAGGGACAAGGCACAACTGGATCGAATACTATAACAAGAGGCATAGGGACTTAGGACAGACTCCATGAATGCGATGATGACTCAAATCAGATGCTCTAATCAAGGGCAACTTGATGATGCTTCCACAAAAATTAGGCCTAATGGGGACTATAAAAACATGAGAAAAAGGTGGTTACTCATGACACAATTTGACAGACACGTTGATAAGTATGAAGGGAAAGTGGTGCCCTAAGTACAAGTGGCACAAATGCAAAAATTTGATTTTGAGAGGTGGCGAAGTGACTCTTCTTGTAATAAAAATGCTTCTGGGTGAAGTATCAAATCACCAAAAACAAAAGGATACCCATTTTAAAGCTCGGTGAGAGCTTTCCAGTGGTGCTGATGGTTCATCGAACAGATCTGTCGCAATTGGAGAAAGAAAAATTAGGGTTTCTCTTTTAATAGTGTGATTTCCCTCCAATTTGGGTCATTTTCTAGTGGAGCTCTCGTGAATATGGAGAGGAGGAGAAGGCCCTAAATCTTGCGGTGTTCATAGCAGACCAATCGATCGGTGGAATCGAGATCCATTAGTTTCAGGTAGGTGGCCTAACCTTACTCTTCATTTTCTGTAGATTAGAATTTCAGATTAGGTACTCAGAGCTCAGGAGAAACACTTTGCCCCTCCTCATGATTGGCTCGCACTTTCTCGGCCCTATTCTGCTAGCTGCGTCACAGTTTTGAGAGAGAAAAACAACGACCTCACTGGTATAGGGCTAGGAAAATGCAAGGTGTCAAAAAATTGGGATTTGTCTTGTTTTTGGCTGAGAACTGGGGCTTAATGGTCTTGATGCAGTTTCTCTTCCTTTGACTAAAAAATATAATGGGTTTGTGCAAGTATGGAAGATTTAAAGATTAACTAGAGAAAGAGATATTTAGATACACTTCGTTTTGAGATCGAGGGGGATCAGGTGGTCAGAGGCGCACTGGTGAGGTATGGGTTTCTCAAGTTGGTTGAGAACCCGTTGATGAGAGAAGGGGAACCCTTGATGTATAGTATATTAAATTACTGGGACCCATACCTGGAGGTATCTATAATGCAGGGGCACCAGATGAAGCTTACTATTTAGGACATTTATTTCCTGACTAGTCTCCCGCCACTTGGGGTGGTGGTAAATATCCAACCAGTATTATCGCGGGGGCAGAATATATCATAGTTTGTGAAACACCAGTGCTGACAAGATGTTTGTGTGAAGGGCATGGATATACGGATCGAATATCTAAAGAGGCTATAGATTCAGGTTGTCGCCGCAGTAGCGTTGTGGATCCTTGGCAACCAAGTGTTCTAGCACATCACGAGAGGGTAGATGATGTTGTTTGAGAGTGTGCTGAGTGGGACCTACTATTGGTGGGCCTAGATGATGCTAGCATCATTGAAACAATAGTTGTATACATGCAAGAGACAAGTGAACCATGATTGTGCTTTTGGTATAGTGTTGTGCTCATTCTTCTTCGAGAATATCCATACACTTCAACCTCATGTACAAATCTAGAATGGGGTCATGCAAGAGTCCAGAATGTGTTGCTCGGGGAAGCTAATGGGGAGAGGAGGAGGCGGGGGAATCAAAAAAGTGTTCTGACCCGAGTTCTTCTCACATTGGGATCAAATGTCGTTGTACATAGATGACTATCCATACAGTGGGATGAACTATCAGGGGGACCCAGACTTGCCAATTTCACTCGATCGAGCATGGGGAACAGATGGTAAGTGACAAGTTGCTATATTTATGGTGTATTTATATTTTTAGAATTATGTATGTGGTACTGATTCTTTCATTTTTGGTATCCATATATAACACCGACGAAACTGGTCGGGTATATGGGACGACCTACAACATCTGGAGTTGTAGAGGAGATCAGAGACCTAACTTGGAGGCTTTGCCGGAAGATGTCTGCCATAGATGTGAGCTACTGATGACTGGGGTATCAGAGTGTGGCTGGCATGATCTTGATGACTGTTACATCGAGGCATGTGTCAGGGTACCCTTGAAGTGGTGAGGGGTCATGCGGCGCATTGGCTCAGGACCCTCCAGATAGTGATTATATGTAGGGTGTAAGGTGCCCCCAGTTTTGATTTTGTAACATGCTATGGGCATGTCGTATGTATTAGAGTAAAGGAATCCAAAACAGTTATGATTTTGTGGACACATATTATGGATATGCATATTTTATATATGACGAGTATATGGTTCACCATTTTTTTATAATTATTGTCTTGTGTTAAATGCATGTGATAAGTGCCAATCTAGAATATTGTTTGCAATTTTATCTACATAGTGATTATGGGCTCTAGGTACATGACTAAATGTAATGGTTTCAAATTCACGCACTAAGAACTTCACTCGTAAATATCTTCTAAAAAGGACATGGTTATTCACACAATATATGCCATTCAATTACATCACAAGGAACAGGGACTCTAAACGAACATGAAGATGAAGGATGCGATGTTCAAGGGAATCGACTAAAAAACCTATCACTACATAATATTTGGCCTGATTATTGGTGGCAGATCCAATGCATATGCCATTCGAGAGGACTAACAAATACATGGGGGTAAAAATTTCCCAGGTTGTCGACGCTAGATTCTGCGGGAAGCGAATTCCACTGTCGACATAGCCGACATACAATGTGGATGATGGACCCATCTGAAAGACGACACAAGACAAAAAATGAGATTATGATGAACAATGCAAGCAACCTGAATTCATGGCAGAAATAAAACACACATTGTGATAGGGGATGCTATGGATAAAATTTATATGCATTGCGCACTTATTAAAGATATGGTCAATAAATGGTGTGGGGAAGCTACCTTTGGGACAATATTTTTTCTGGTCACGAAAGTCCATATAGATAGGGATGGTGCCTTTTCTCTTGAGAATGGGATAGGTAAAACCAAGCTACTTGATCTTATGGATTTCGGCTTTGATAACCTCTGGCCTGGTAGGATTAATGGGTCTCAAATTTTTATGGATAAGATTGGAATCAGGCCATGTATCAATATGGTGTTCAACAATGGCGAGATCAAGTACATGCATCTCTAAATAGGACTAGGTGTAAATGTTATGAAATTCCTTGAATAACTTAGTGTAAGCATCAATTTCTTCCACGGTGCAATGGGCCACCAAGGCAATGTTTTCTTCTATCCCTGATTTATCGGAAATGTTAATTTTAATGGTAGGAGAGATATTGGCCATATTCCTTCTTCTAAAGCATCCGGTGTAGGAATGGGATTTATAAACCAATCGACCTTATCTGAGATGAATTATTTAGACTCCATAGCATACTGGTCACAGGACTGCTGCGGAGGGAAGTACGCATGGTGGTGCATATCATCCCAATGAAAGACAGGGGTGGTCATTACTTCCATAATGTCTTCATTAGAATTAAATATGGGGGGATTGGCAAAAGAAATACCACATGATGCGGCGAGGCTACCTAACACATCATCGTGAGAGATATGGTTCAGATACCCATCGCTACGGAGGGTAGATGAAGAGATAGTAGATGAAATATCTACCGATGTTGAGACCAAGGTGATCATTGAAGGAGGTTCAATCGAAGAATAAAGGAATGCCCCTAATGGGTTTTCCACCATGGATCTCATAGATGATGACAGATAGAGGATAGTGGACGAAGTTCCTGTCATCTCAAAATCGGGGGGAGGTATCACAATGGGTGCAGAAATGTCCTCCAATTCTATTGAAGAAAAACTCGTGAGTAAAGGAGCAGAGGATCCACTACGTTCAGCCTTGATTTGGTGAACAGCCTCAAGGGTGTCGTGGAAATCATCAAGAAGGGGGAAAGGTGATAGTAATGGCCATAGAGATCACACAAAGCATAAGGGTGATTTGTGTGCAATGATTTGAGTTTCTTAGCTAAATTGGGTAAGTTAACATGGACCTCTGGCATATTAGATTCAAGAAATGCCTTGTTTACCATAGGTTTGAGATGAGGACACTCAGGACAATTTTGGGTGGCATGCCTAACAACATCACACAAAGTGCATGGAGGTGACTGCTTCGAAGATTAGGAGGAGAAGGAGTTATTTGGGTGGCATTATCCTTAAGTTATTTCTTTTTGGATTTTCCCCTCTCACCAGAGGCTTTCACAATAGGAGTAGATTCCTGTTGAGGTGGTTGAGGCACTAAAGCAAAGGGAGGGGTCATAGTGACTAGTTGGACCGAGGTCAAAGCGATATAACGTTTGAGCTGACTAGGAAATGTGTTGGATGGGTGATAAATGTACCAGACCAGGATCCCTAGGGTAAAATTGGGAAGTCTCAATGTAGCCATAACAGGCACTGAAAAGACCCCAGAGGGGGGAGCTAGAAGAAGTATGTGACTGGATGGGTAATGGCCTGACGGAATGGATCCCAAATGGTTAAGGCTAGGGGTAACCATTCCTATTTGAAAAGGGGTGGAAGAGACAACAACAATGGGAGAAGGTCCTTGGAAAGACGGTCCTGAAGGCTCTTTTGAGTGACCATCAGCAGGTTGCAGAGGCATAGGTTGCTGGCTGGTTGAACAAGACTTCTTGTGGCTAGTCCGAGACGATTGCATCATGCAAAAATTCGATGAGTTGGGGTTAGGGATAAAAGGGGAGATAATATGGAATGCACCAAGTAAGGTGGAACCATTATATACTTATGGTGAAACACTGGTAAGAGGTGTGACTGATTTTTTATTGTCCACGGAAGATATGATAGACTCGGGGGAAGTCTAGGACTTCGTTTCATAATATGTCAACAAATCGATGGTGACTATCTTTCCATTGCGAGGAAAGCACATCTTATGGTGCATTGTATATGCGAAACCAGACATCATATAGGTATAGCTACAACCCAATATGATATTCTAATCCAAAGGGGCATCAATGACTTCAATGTCAACACAAACAACCTTTCCTGCAAGAGTGAAAAAACAATTGTGGTACATGCCAAGTGGCTAAGAAGGGTGATCGCCCCAAGCACAAAAAGTGATGGTGGATGGGGCTAAGTCTGGTGCTCTGAGTTGATTCCAAATAGAGGTATACATCACATAGGTGGATGCGCCCTAATCAATGATACATCGCGACACATGGGAATTACGAATCTTGACTAGTATTTGGAAGGTGACTAATGAAGGTAATGAAGGATGTTCTAACTTGTCAACATCAAAGATGATAAAATTATCATCTGAAGGATCCACAGTACCAAAAGTAGATAATAGAGACTTACATTGTGAAGGGCACGACTGGAGGACTGCCAATGTTGACATGGTAGCAGGAGATTGTACCAAGTCATCTATTATGTTGTAAGTGTGGCAGCTTTGGCAGAAGAAAAATTTCAGCATAATGGCCCTTTGGGGATCTTAGGAATAACCTCTGCTCGAGGCTGAGGAATCTGTAAGGGAGCACTGGGTGTCAAATTTGACTCTATGGAAACTTTGGTTTAGGACTTGGTTGCAGACAAAGTAGGTGGCTTGCCATATTGGGGCGATCGAGTCTAAAGGTTGACATCAACGATATTAACCTCTTCAAAATTGATCATGTGAATATGGTATTCGGGGGTACAATATTGTGAAGGTTGAGGGGTGGCCTGACCTTGAGCGGGTTGGGAAGCCACATATCCTTGCTAAGGGAAAGGATTAATGAAAATAGTCAGTTTAACTGACGCAGTATTTGGAGGAGCCAAAGAAGTGGCTTGTTGTCCTCTAGATGTTGCTTGTGCTTCCCGCCACTAGCGCATCTAGGATAGAAGGGGAAAATCATGAGTATAATGGCCATCAACACCCCAACAGGAACAATTCTTGTTCTTGCTAAGAGGGATGTTCTAGTTGGGTTGATTGCCCTGTTATTGGTTGTTAGTGATAGGCTTGTTCCCTTAGGGCGTGTTTGGTTGGTTACCTTGGCGCCCTTGATTACCTTGCACTAGTTGATTTTTTTTTCCTTTCCTCTTTTTCTTGGAATTAAGAGGATTAGTCGCACTCTGCAATGCATACACCTGACTCTAAGGGCGAGGTGGTTGTCACAACAGATGTTGAGAAGGCACCGGAGGTTGGAGTGCTGATGTTGGAGGGGCTGGAGCACTGGGTTGTGTTTAAGGTTAGAAAGGAGGTTGAAAAACATTTGAGTAAGCAAGTTGAGCAACAGTTGGCCCTGGCATTATTTGACGCAATGGGGCAAAGGCGTAAGGTGTGATTTGTCTTGGATACATGTTTCCAGGAGGGTAAAAAATGCTAGAGGAGTTGACCCTCCCTGAGGGAAACCATAACCCATGGGAGGATGAATGTATGAATGTGCAAGAGATCCAATGATACTATTAGCGACGTGAGATTCCCTCAGTGCGTTGGGACCACTATGTCTAGGAAGATCTGGTAAAATGATATAAACATAACCAGATTGGGCATAGATCAATTCATATTTTAATGCGACTTGGAGAGCTTCTTCCTCGGTCTGAGGAAACTGAGACATGACATCTTTAAAAATATAAGGAAAAAGTGTTATGAGAAACCAATCCATATAGACAGGGTCATTGAATGTAGGATCTCAACATAAGCTCCTCTGATCTGAATGGAAAATGGTATCAACCCATGGTATTCATCTACCCATATTATCCATCTACCCATGGAATTTACCCATGGTATTGTAAATGGCCTCGACCCATGGTATTCATCCACCCATGATATTTATTCACCCATGGTATTGTAAGTGACCCATGGTATGTATCCACCCATGGTATTCATCCACACATGGGATTTACCCATGGTATTGTAAGTGGTATCTACCCATGGTATTGGCCCATGGTATCCACCTATGGTATTATATCTAAAAAAATGCTATAAATAACAAGCCTCACTTTGTAAAAGGACAAATTTTCTGTGACAATATAGCTTCTACAGTTATTCTCTGTTTTAATAAAACAAGTTTCTTTGTGGTTTTATTTTCTTTGTGTTCTCTCTTTTTTTCTGGCCTTCTAATTTTGCAGATCTTGTTAGATCTATTTCAAATTTTTAGATCTTGGAGACCTCCCCCCAAGATCTAGATCAGTGAAATCAAATTCAGGTTACGCCTCCATGGGAATGAGGGTTTGAAACATATTTCAGTTTCAATGTTTTGCAGCAATCTTCAAAAAAATCCATGAATTTTTTTGGGCAGTGAGTTTTCAGATCATATCTAAAAATTTTGTTGAAATTTTTACAAAAAAAAAAAAGACAATATCTGGATTCCTTGTGAAAAAATACTCAAATTCAAAAAAAAAATTGGCCAAATTGGAGTTCGGATGAGGGAGATATCGCTGATTCAAAATCAGTAATGTTGAAGCAATTTTTCTAACGACAATTCATAGATGGCGGCTCTCCTGTCATTTTTCGCAATTTTTAGTGCAAAATTTCAGAAGAATGGATATAGATCTGATCTCCTCTTGAAAAATCACCCAAGTTCAAAAAACAAATCGGTCGAATCAGAGTCCAGATGTGGGAGTTATCGTTGATTTAAAATCAACTATTTTTTTCAGAAATTTTGTGACGGCGAGACAGTTCCAGCATGAATCTGAGAGTCTAGAGTCTCCAGATAGTGGTTTCAAACATACAGGAAGATGCAGAATGATCATTCCATTTCCAAAAACAGGTTATAGTAAATATTCTGAGTTATATTGACCGAGTTATGCTCATTTTAAATCTGGAGCAACGTTCGGAGCGGGTTCCCTTTGGAGACGTGTCCTCCCACCCTGCATTATTAGACACTTGCTTCACATTTATCAGTTTCAGCATAGCAGTGTTTGGCTTGGGTTATTTGGAGATGTGCCCTCCCACCCCAAACTATGTAGGTACCTACTATTTTATCAACAATCAGCATCACGGTTATGGGTCAACCGCACAAAATCCATTTCATTGAAGTCCATTTGCTAGGACGCACACTGTTAGTAACACAATTGGTCACAAGCATTGCAGGGTATCTCTATCCTCGGATCTTCGTTTGTCATGGTTTTGGGTCATCCACAAACCCACACTTCATCGAAGTCCATTTGCTAGGCCGCACACTGTCAATATCACAGTTGGTCACAAGCATTACAGGGTATCTCTATCCTCAGATCTTCGTTCATCACGGTTATGGGTTAACTACACAAAAATTTTCTCTTCAGTAGTTCTTCATATTCAACAAATGCTTCTCAGGAGGGAACTTCACGCAATGGGGACCATTTCTTCTTAAGGAGGGAGGAATGATCCGAATGGAAAATGGCATCAACCCATGGTATTCATATACCCATGTTATACATCCACCCATGGAATTTACCCATGGTATTGTAAATGGCATCGACCCATGGTATTCATCCACCCATGATATTTATTCACCCATGGTATTGTAAGTGACCCATGGTATGTATCCACCCATGGTATTCATACACACATGGGATTTACCCATGGTATTGTAAGTGGTATCTACCCATGGTATTGGTCCATGGTATCCACCTATGGTATTCTATCTAAAAAAAAAGGCTATAAATAACAAGCCTCACTTTGTAAAAGGATAGATTCCCGCCACAATGTAGCTTCTACAGTTATTCTCTGTTTTAATAAAACAGGTTTCTTTGTGGTTTTATTTTCTTTGTGTTCTCTCTTTTTTTCTGGCCTTCTAATTTTGCAGATATTGTCAGATCTATTTCAACTTTTTAGATCTTGGGGGCCTCCCCCCAAGATCCAAATCATCCTTTTTCTACACCATTCTTGGACATGGTAAGAAAGGCAGGTGGTAGAAGTTTAACGGAAAGCGGTCAACAACTCGGTACTGGTATAATAACAGAGAGGTATCTCAAAATAGGACAAAATCCCTTTAGCAAGAGTTGCAAAAGTGGAATGTAAGGCAGCATTCTAGTCGACATACCACTTTGCAACATCTCCAGTGAGCATACATTAGAATAACTGAGAAGGATGGAGTCATCAGTGATAGAATTGGATGAACACCACATGTGAAAGCAGCATACATGATTAGTAGGGTCCTCTCTAGTGTTTCCTTCAAACATAGGTATTTTTGAAGGAAGCTTAGTTGGCATAACATGCCCACCTAGATTGTGGAGTATAGGGTTGTTAATTAACTGGCTGAAATCAGGGAGGCTTAAACCTGCTATAAAAGGTAGAAAAGGAGTAGTTAGAATGGTTCTAGTAGTGGTTCCACTGGTAGCAACTCAAAAATTATGGTCAGGGCTACCATCATATTAAGGACCAGCACCTGCATTGGTGCCTGACATGGTGACTAAATGAGGTGGAGGAGAACCAGGTTTGAAATCGGAGGGAGGACCAGATGGAACAAAATGAGAGTGGGTATGGGGACTCGGCAGAGGACTAACTCAGAATCTATGCTTTGGAGTAAGTCTTCCTAATGGAAACTGAGGATGAAGGCCTAGGAGTCGCCGGCATAAGTGCCTTGGGGGCACAATGATGGCAAGACACAAATAACCTAATAAGATGGAAGAGTGATAAACAAAGTCTCAGAGGGGAAGATAAATTAATTAGGATGTTTATGTCTTCGATTGGTGGTGTAAAATAAGCGCTCTTTGCTTTAGGTGCGTGTGTGTGAAATTTGTGTGTTAATTTGCAAGTTGTTTGTTGATTTTAATTAAGTCGAGATGGTTGTATAAATAAAGAAAAAATGATGAATAGTTGTAAATGTGAAAATGTGAAGTTGGGAAACACTTTTTGCCCTTTTTGACATTGAAAATTGTAATTTTCTATGTTTTTCAACTTCAACTCCACTAAACTCATATTTTTATTGCAAATTATGCTTTGACATAAAAACAAGAATTGTAGAGAATTGTCTTAACTCCATACCCATATTTTTTTTTTGAAAAAATATTGACATATAGAGGGGTAAATTTCTTGTTTACTAACTGCATATACTTGAAATTTTCAGGCAAACATAAATAGTCACTTTATGATCCTTCACTTTTTTTAGGGAAGGTTATTCAATTTTTGGAAAAAAACCATAGCATCATAATCTACATATATTTCACTAGTGCACAGACTATTTTTTGGTAGTTTTTGGATTAAATCACTATTTTTTATTATTTTTTGAAATGGACAAAGACAAAAAAACAGTGATGTTTCAGTACATTTTATGATCCTTTGATTTTCTTTTCAATGTGATCGTCAATAAGAAAAATGAGAGTACCCTTTTGAAGTAGACAGGGAGAGGAAGTGCAATATGATTTTTTTGAATTTTTTGTTGTCCTCATTTGAAAGTTATTGAATTTTTATTCAGTGCAATTTTTTGAACAATGAAATTCCACAGTGACACAGTTTAGTAAAAAATTAATAAAAAATTGAATTTTTTAATGAAACTCCACAAATCTCATATCATCAAAAACTAGATTCAGAGATGAATCTAATGGTACTTGGTCCGACATATAACATTTTGTTTTTGTAGGTGTTCTGCCCCTCCAAAGTTGCAGGTTCCTGAAAACTATAGAATTTTCTGGGTTTTTCGTTGACCATAAACTCTCAGCCGAGATAATCTCTCGGACGAGAAATTATAAAACTCTCGACCAAGAGTTTAACCCACCTAAAGTTACATTTAACCGCGCGGCCAAACTCTTGGCCGAAAGTTTAAAAAACTCTCGGACGAGAGTTTGCGCGCGAGATTTTACCCGATGAAACTCTTGGCCGATTTTAGAAAACTCTAGGCCGAGAGTTTTATTAAATGTTTTAATCAAAAGTTTTAGGGGTTTATATGTTTACGATTTTATATGTTTAGGGTAATTTCCTCTTCTTTCTTTATCCTTTTTATCTAATTTAAGATATTTATTTCCCTCTTTTTAGATATGAATTTGTAATACTTTTTAGTTAATCTAAATAGTTATTAAAATAATTATAATATTTATAAAAATATTGAAATATTTTAATAATTAAATTGTTTTTAATTAAATATTTTTAATAAGTAATTTAATATTATCTTTAACCTTTTTAATTTTTCTTGAATACTTAAATAATCCCCTAATAACTAATTAACTAATAATTATTTAATCTCCTTAAAAACAAATTAAATAACTAACTCAATAACGACTAGCTTTCTAATGACTATAAAGGAGTTTATATGTTAGGGGTTTATATGTTTAAGGTTTTATATGTTTAGGGTTTAGGGGTTTATATGTTTAGGGTTTAGGGGTTTATATGTTAGGGGTTTAAATGTTTAGGGTTTAAGGGGTCAAATGGGTTAGGGATTTTGGGGTTTAGGGGCTTAAATAGGTTAGGGGTTAACAGGTTAGGGGTAGGGGTTAAGGGTTTAGAGGTTTAGGGTTTAGGGGGTTAAATGGGTTAGGGGTTAGGAATTAGGGTTTAAGGGGTCAAGGGTTAAGGGGTTAGAGGTTTAGGTGTTTAAGGGGTTGAATGGGTTATGAGTTGGGAATTAGGGTTTAAGGGGTTAAATGGGTTAGGGTTGGTTTAGAGATTTAGGGGGTTAGGGGATTTAGTGAAGCATAGATTTTAGGGGTTAGAAGTTAGTGGTTAATGGGGTTAAATGGGTTAGGTTTTTAGGGGTTTAGGGTGTTGAATTGGTTAGGGGTTCAGAATTAGGGTTTAAGGGGTTAGGGGTTAAGGGTTTAGAGGTTTACGGTTTAGGGGGTTAAATGGGTTACAGGTTTAGAGGTTTAGGTGGTTAGGGGATTTAGCAATGAAGGATTTTAGGGGTTAGGGGTTAAGGTTTTGGGGGTTAAATGGAATCCACACTTAAATGGGTTAGCTTTTTAGGGGTTTACGGTGTTAAATTGGTTAGGGGTTGGGAATTAGGGTTTAAGGGGTTAGGTGTTAAGGGTTTAGAGGTTTAGGGTTTAGGGGGTTAAATGGGTTACAGGTTTAGAGGTTTAGGGGGTTATGGGATTTAGAAATGAAGGATTTTAGGGTTTTGGGTTTAGGGTTTTGGGGGTTAAATGGAATCCACACTTAAATGGGTTAGGTTTTCTGGGGTTTAGGGTGTTTAATTGGTTAGGGGTTGGGAATTAGGGTTTAAGGGGTTAGGGGATAAGGGTTTAGAGGATAGGAATTAAGGTTTAAGGGGTCAAGGGTTAAGGTGTCAAGGGTTATGGGTTGGGAATTTGGGTTTAAGGGGTTAGGGGTTTTGGGATTTTGGGGCTTAAATGGGTTAGGGGTAGGGGTTAAGGGTTTAGAGATTTAGGGATTAGGGGTTAAATGGGTTAGGGGTTTAGAGGTTTAGTAGGGGTAAATGGGTTAGGGGTTTAGAGGTTTAGTAGGGGTAAATGGGTTAGGGGTTAATGGTTTAGAGGTTTAGGCTTTAGGGGGTTAAGGGTTTGGGGATTAGGAATTAGGGTTTAAGGGGTCAAGTGTTATGGGTTGGGAATTATGGTTTAAGGGGTTAGGGGTTAAGGGTTTAGAGTTTTAGGGTTTAGTGGGTTAAATGGGTTATAGGTTTAGAGGTTTAGGGGGTTAGGGGATTTAGCAGCGAAGGATTTTAGCGGTTAGGGTTTAGGGTTTTGGGGGTTAAATGGAATCCACACTTAAATGAGTTAGATTTTTAGGGGTTTAGGGTGTTGAATTGGTTAGGGTTTTTGGGGTTTAGGGGCTTAAATGGGTTACAGGTTTAGAGGTTTAGGGGGTTAGGGGTTAGGGTTTTGGAGGTTAAATGGAATCGACACTTAAATGGGTTAGGTTTTTAGGGGTTTAGGGTGTTGAATTGGTTGAGGGTTTTGCATTTTAGGGGCTTAAATGGGTTATGGGTTAATGGGTTAGGGGTAGGGGCTAAGGGTTTAAGGGTTAAATGGGTTAGGGGTTTAAAGGTTTAGTGGGGGTAAATGGGTTAGGGTTTAAGGGTTTAGAGGTTTAGGGTTTAGGGGGTTAAGGGTTTAGGGGTTAGGAATTACGGTTTAAGGTGTCAAGGGTTATGGGTTTGGAATTAGGGTTTAAGGGGTGAGGGGTTAAGGATTTAGAGGTTTAGGGTTTAGGGGGTTATATGGGTTATAGGTTTAGAGGTTTAGGGGGTTAGGGGATTTAGCAGTGAAGGATTTTAGGGGTTGGGGGTTAGGGTTTTGGGGATTAAATGGAATTCACACTTAAATGGGTTAGGTTTTTAGGGGTTTAGGGTGTTGAATTGGTTAGGGGTTTTGGGGTTTAGGGGCTTAAATGGGTTAGGGGTTAATGGGTTAGGGGTAGGGGTTAAGGGTTAAGAGGTTTAGGGTTTAGGGGTTAAATGGGTTAGGGGTTTAGAGGTTTAGTGGGGGTAAATGGTTTAGGGTTTAGGGTTTAAGGGGTTTAGATTTAGGGTTTAGGGGGTTAAATGGGTTAGGGTTGGTTTGTAGGTTTGTAGGGTTGATGAATTTAGCTTAAGGGATTTTAGGGTTAGAAGTTAGGGGTTAACCAAGTTAGGGGTAGGGTTAAGGGTTTATAGCTTTACTATTAGTGGGGTTAAATGGGTTAAGGGTTAGAGGTTTAGGTGTTTAAGGGGTTCAATGGGTTATGGGTTGGGAATTAGGGTTTAAGGGGTTATAGGTTTAGGGGGTTAGGGTATTTAGCAGTTAAGGATTTTAGAGGTTAGAAGTTAGGGGTTAATGGAGTTAAATGGGTTAGGTTTTTAGGGGTTTAGGGTGTTGAATTGGTTAGGGGTTCAAAAATAGGGTTTTAGGGGATAGGGGTTAAGGGTTTAGAGGTTTAGGGTTTAGGGGGTTAAATGGGTTACATGTTTAGAGGTTTAGGGGTTTAGGGGATTTAGCAGTGAAGGATTTTAGGGGTTAGGGGTTAGGGTTTTGGGGGTTAATTTGAATCCACACTTAAATGGGTTAGGTTTTTAGGGGTTTAGGGTGTTGAATTGGTTAGGGGTTTTGGGGTTTAGGGGCTTAAATGGGTTAGGGGGTTAACGGTTAGTAGGGGTTAAGGGTTTAGAGGTTTAGGTTTTAGGGTTCAATGGGTTAGGGTTTAGAGGTTTAGTGGGGTAAATGGGTTAGGGTTAAGGGTTTAGGTTAAATGGGTTAGGAGTTAGGAATTCGGGTTTAAGGGGTCAAGGGTTAAGGGGTTAGAGGTTTAGTTGTTTAAGGGGTTGAATGGGTTATGGGTTGGGAATTAGGGTGTAAGGGGTTATAGGTTTAGGGTTTATGGGGTTAAATGGGATAGGGTTGGTTTAGAGGTTTAGGGGGTTAGGGGATTTAGCGGTTAAGGATTTTAGGGGTTAGAAGTTAGGGGTTAACGGGTTAGGGGTAGGGGTTAAGGGTTTAGAGGTTTAATGTTTAGGGCGTTAAATGGGTTAGGGGTTAGGAATTAGGGTTTAAGGGGTCAAGGGTTAAGGGGTTAGAGGTTTAGGTGTTTAAGGGGTTGAATGGGTTATGGGTTGGGAATTAGGTTTAAGGGGTTATAGGTTTAGGTTTAGGGGTTAAATGGGTTAGGGTTGGTTTAGAGGTTTAGGGGGTTAAGGGATTTAGTAGTTAAGGATTTTAGGGGTTAGAAGTTAGGGGTTAATGGGGTTAAATGGGTTAGGTTTTTAGGTGTTTAAGGTGTTGAATTGGTTAGGGGTTAAGGGTTTAGAGGTTTAGGGTTTAGGGGGTTAAATGGGTTACAGGTTTAGAGGTTTAGGGGGTTAGGGGATTTAGCAGTGAAGGATTTTAGGGGTTAGGGGTTAGGGTTTTAGGGGTTAAATGGAATCCACACTTAAATGGGTTAGGTTCTTAGGGGTTTAGGGTGTTGAATTGGTTAGGGGTTCGGAATTAGGGTTTAAGGGGTTAGGGGTTAAGGGTTTAGAGGTTTACGGTTTAGGGGGTTAAATGGGTTACAGGTTTAGAGGTTTAGGGGGTTAGGCGATTTAGCAGTGAAGGATTTTAGGCGTTAGGGGTTAAGGTTTTCGGGGTTAAATGGAATCCACACTTAAATGGGTTAGGGTTTTAGGGGTTTACGGTGCTGAATTGGTTAGGGGTTGGGAATTAGGGTTTAAGGGGTTAGGGGTTAGGAATTAGGGTTTAAGGAGTCAAGGGTTATGGGTTGGGAATTAGGGTGTAGGGGGTTAGGGGTTTTGGGGCTTAGTGGCTTAAATGGGTTAGGGGTTAACGGGTTAGGGGTAGGGGTTAAGGGTTTAGAGGTTTAGGGTTTAGGGGTTGAATGGGTTAGGGGTTTAGAGGTTTAGTTGGGGTAAATGGTTTAGGGGTTAAGGGTTTAGAGGTTTAAGGTTTAGGGGGTTAAATGGGTTAGGCGTTAAGAATTAGGGTTTAAGGCGTCAAGGGTTAAGGGGCTAGAGGTTTAGGTGTTTAAGGGGTCGAATGGGTTATGGGTTGGGAATTAGGGTTGAAGGGGTTATAGGTTTAGGGTTTAGGGAGTTAAATGGGTTAGGGTTGATTTAGAGGTTTAGGGGGTTAGGGGATTTAGCAGTTAAGGATTTTATGGGTTAGAAGTTAGGGGTTAACGGGTTAGGGGTATGGGTTAAGGGTTTAGAGGTTTAGGGTTTAGGGGGTTAAATGAGTTAGGGGTTAGGAATTAGGGTTTAAGGAGTCAAGAGTTAAGGGGTTAGAGGTTTAGGTGTTTAAGGGGTTGAATGGGTTATGGATTGGGAATTAGGGTTTAAGGGGTTATAGGTTTAGGGTTTAGGGGGTTAAATGGGTTAGGGTTGGTTTAGAGGTTTAGGGGGTTAGGGGATTTAGCAGTTAAGGATTTTAGGGGTTAGAAGTTAGGGGTTAACGGGTTAGGGGTATGGGTTAAGGGTTTAGAGGTTTAGGGTTTAGGGGGTTAAATGGGTTAGGGGTTAGGAATTAGGGTTTAAGGGGTTAGAGGTTTAGGTGTTTAAGGGGTTGAATGGGTTATGGGTTTGGAATTAAGGTTTAAGGGGTTATATGTTTATGGTTTAGTGGTTTAAATGGGTTAGGGTTGGTTTAGAGGTTTAGGGGTTAGGGGATTAGGGTTTAAAGGTTTAGGGTTTAGGGGGTTAAATGGGTTACAGGTTTAGAGGTTTAGGGGGTTAGGGGATTTAGCAGTGAAGGATTTAGGGGTTAGGGGTTAGGGTTTTGGGGGTTAAATGGAATCCACACTTAAATGGGTTAGGTTTTTAGGGGTTTAGGGTGTTGAATTGGTTAGGGGTTGGGAATTAGGGTTTAAGGGGTTGGGGGTTAAGGGTTTAGAGGTTTATGGTTTAGGGGGTTAAACAGGTTACAGGTTTAGAGGTCTAGGGGTTAGGGGATTTAGCAGTGAAGGATTTTAGGGGTTAGGGGTTAGGGTTTTGGGGGTTAAATTGAATCCACACTTAAATGGGTTAGGATTTTAGGGGTTTAAGGTGTTGAATTGGTTAGGGGTTGGGAATTAGGGTTTAAGGGATTAGGGGTTAAGGGTTTCGGGGTTAGGAATTAGGGTTTAAGGGGTCAAGGGTTATGGGTTGGGAATTAGGGTTTAAGCGGTTAGGGGTTTTGGGGTTTAGGGACTTAAATGGGTAAAGGGTTAACGGGTTACGGGTAGGGGTTAAGGGTTTAGAGGTTTAGGGTTTAGGGGTTAAATGGGTTAGGGGTTTAGAGGTTTAGTAGGGGTAAATGGGTTAGGGGTTAAGGGTTTAGAGGTTTAGGGTTTAGGGGGTTAAGGGTTTATAGTTTAGGAATTAGGGTATAAGGGGTCAAGGGTTATGGGTTGGGAATTATGTTTTAAGGGGTTAGGGGTTAAGGGTTTAGAGGTTTAGGGTTTAGGGGGTTAAATAGGGTATAGGATTAGAGGTTTAGGGGGTTAAGAGATTTATCAACGAAGGATTTTAGGGGTTAAGAGTTAGGGTTTTTGGGGTTAAATGGAATCCACACTTAAATGGGTTAGGTTTTTAGGGGTTTAGGGTGTTGAATTGGTTAGGGGTTTTTGGGTTTAGGGACTTAAATGGGTTACATGTTTAGAGGTTTAGGGGGTTAGGGTATTTAGCAGTGAGGGATTTTAGTGGTTAGGGTTTAGGGTTTTGGGTGTTAAAGGGAATCCATTCTTAAATGGGTTAGGTTTTTAGGGGTTTAGGGTGTTGAATTGGTTAGGGGTTTTGGGGTTTAGGGGCTTAAATGGGTTAGGGGTTAATGGGTTAGGTGTGGTGGTTAACGGTTTAGAGGTTTAGGGTTTAGGGGTTAAATGGGTTACGGGTTTAGAGATTTAGTGGGGGTATATGGGTTAGGGGTTTAGGGTTTAGAGGTTTAAGGTTTAGGGGGTTAAGTTTTTAGGGGTTAGGAATTAGGGTTTAAGGGGTCAAGAGTTATGGGTTGGGAATTAAGGTTTAAGGGGTTAGGGGTTAAGGGTTTAGAGGTTTAGGGTTTAGGGCGTTATATGGGTTACAGGTTTAGAGGCTTACGGGGTTAGGGGATTTAGCAGTGAAGGATTTTAGGGGTTGGGGGTTAGGTTTTTTGGGGTTAAATGGAGCCACTCTTAAATGGGTTAGGTTTTTACGGGTTTAGGGTTTTGAAGTGGTTAGGGGTTTTGGGGTTTAGGGGCTTAAATGGGTTAGGGGTTAACATGTTAGGGTTATGGGTTAAGTGTTTAGGGGTTAAATGGGTTAGGGGTTTAGAGGTTTAGTGGGGTTAAATGGGTTAGGGGTTAAAGGTTTAGAGGTTTAGGGTTAAGGGGGTTAAATGGGTTAGCCCGATTAGGAATTAGGGTTTAAGGGGTCAAGGGTTAAGGGGTTAGAGGTTCAGGTGTTTAAGGGGTTGAATGGGTTATGGGTTGGGAATTAGGGTTTAAGGGGTTATAGGTTTAGGGTTTAGGGGGTTAACTAGGTTAGGGTTGGTTTAGAGGTTTAGTGGGTTAGGGGATTTATCAGTTAAGGATTTTAGGGGTTAGAAGTTAGTGGTTAATGGGGTTAAATGGGTTAGGTTTTTAGGGGTTTAGCGTGTTGAATTGGATAGGGGTTTGGAATTAGGGTTTAAGGGGTTAGGGGTTAAGGGTTTAGAGGTTTAGGGTTTAGGGGTTAAATGGGTTACAGGTTTAGAGGTTTAAGGGGTTAGGGGATTTAGCAGTGAATGATTTTAGGGGTTAGGGGTTAGGGTTTTGGGGGTTAAATGGAATCCACACTTAAATGGGTTAGGTTTTTAGGGGTTTAGGTGTTGAATTGCTAGGGGTTGGGAATTAGGGTTTAAGGGTTAGGGGTTAAGGGTTTAGAGGTTTAGGGTTTAGGGGGTTAAATGGGTTTGTGGTTAGAGGTTTAAGGTGTTGGGGGGATCTAGCAAAGTTGAAGGATTTAAGGATTTAGGGGTTAGGGTTTTGGTGGGTTAAATGAATCCACACTTAAATGGGTTAGGCTTAGGGTTTAGGTGTTGAATTGGTTAGGGGTTGGGAATTAGGGTTTAAGGGGTTAGGGGTTAGGAATTAGGGTTTAAGGGGTCAAGGGTTATGGGTTGGGAATTAGGGTTTAAGGGGTTAGGGGTTTTGGGGTTTAGGGGCTTAAATGGGTTAGGGGTTAACAGGTTAGGGGTAGGGGTTAAGGGTTTAGAGGTTTAGGGTGTAGGGGTATAATGGGTTAGGGGTTTCGAGGTTTAGTAGGGGTAAATGGGTTAGGGGTTAAGGGTTTATAGGTTTAGGGTTTAGGGGGTTAAGGGTTTAGGGGTTAGGAATTAGGGTTTAAGGGCTCAAGGGTTATAGGTTGGGAATTATGGTTTAAGGGGTTAGGGGTTAAGGGTTTAGAGGTTTAGGGTTTAGGGGGTTAAATGGGTTATAGGTTTAGAGTTTTAGGGGGTTAGGGGATTTAGCAGCGAAGGATTTTAGGGGTTAGGGGTTAGGGTTTTGGGGGTTAAATGGAATCCACACTTAAATGGTTTAGGTTTTTAGGGGTTTAGGGTGTTGAATTGGTTAGGGGTTTTAGTGTTTAAGAGCTTAAATGGGTTACAGGTTTAGAGGTCTAGGGGGTTAGGGGATTTAGCAGTGAAGGATTTTAGGGGTTAGGG
Organism: Pinus albicaulis; assembly: GCA_034641835.2. Taxonomy (NCBI): domain Eukaryota; kingdom Viridiplantae; phylum Streptophyta; class Pinopsida; order Pinales; family Pinaceae; genus Pinus; species Pinus albicaulis. The sequence continues at coordinate 1,530,409,471 of CM076578.1, forward strand.
GTTAGGTTTTTGGGGGTTAAATGGAATCCACACTTAAATGAGTTAGGTTTTTAGGGGTTTAGGGTGTTGAATTGGTTACAAGTTTTGGGGTTTAGGGGCTTAAATGGGTTAGGGGTTAACGGGTTAGGGGTAGGGTTTAAGGGTTTAGAGGTTTAGGTTTTATGGGTTAAATGGGTTAGGGGTTTAGAGGTTTAGTGGGGGTAAATGGGCTAGGGGTTAAGGGTTTAGATTTTTAGGGTTTAGGGGGTTAAGGGTTTAGGGGTTAGGAATTAGGGTTTAAGGGGTCAAGGATTATGGGTTGGGAATAAGGGTTTAAGGGGTTAGTGGTTAAGGATTTAGAGGTTTAGGGTTTAGGGCGTTATATGGGTTACAGGTTTAGAGGTTTAGGGGGTTAGGGGATTTAGCAGTGAAGGATTTTAGGGGTTGGGGGTTAGGGTTTTGGCAGTTAAATGGAATCCACACTTAAATGTGTTAGGTTTTTAGGGGTTTAGGGTGTTGAATTGGTTACGAGTTTTGGGGTTTAGGGGCTTAAATGGGTTAGCGGTTAAAGGGTTATGGGTAGGGGTTAAGGGTTTAGAGGTTTAGGGTGTAGGGGTTAAATGGGTTAGAGGTTTAGAGGTTTAGTGGGGGTAAATGGGTTAGGGGTTAAGGGTTTAGAGGTTTAGGGTTTAGGGGGTTAAATGGGTTAGGGGTTAGGAATTAGGGTTTAACGGATCAAGGGTTAAGCGGTTAGAGGTTTAGGTGTTTAAGGGGTTGAATGGGTTATGGGTTGGGAATTAGGGTTTAAGGGGTTATAGGTTTAGGGTTTAGGGGGTTAAATGGGTTAGGGTTGGTTTATCGGTTTAGGGGATTAGGGGATTGAGCAGTTAAGGATTTTTGGGGTTAGAAGTTAGGGGTTAACGGGTTAGGGGTATGTGTTAAGGGTTTAGAGGTTTAGGGTTTAGGGGGTTAAATGGGTTAGGGGTTATGAATTAGGGTTTAAGGGGTCAACGGTTAAGGGGTTAGAGGTTTAGGTGTTTAAAGGGTTGAATGGGTTATGGGTTGGGAATTAGGGTTTAAGGGGTTATAGGTTTAGGGTTTAGGGGGTTAAATGGGTTAGGCTTGGTTTAGAGGTTTAGGGTAAAATCAGGATCCCTAGGATAAAATTGGGAAGTCTCAACGTAGCCATAACAGGCACTGAAAAGACCCCAAAGGGGGGAGCTAGAAGAAGTATGTGACTGGATGGGTAATGGCCTGACGGAATGGATCCCAAATGGTTAAGGCTAAGGGGAACCATTCCTATTTGAAAAGGGGTGGAAGAGACAACAACAATGGGAGAAGGTCCTTGGAAAGAAGGTCCTGAAGGCTCTTTTGAGTGACCATCAGCAGGTTGCAGAGGCATAGGTTGCTGGCTGGTTGAACCAAACTTCTTGTGGCTAGTCCGAGACGATTGCATCATGCAAAAATTCGATGAGTTGGGGTTAGGGATAAAAGGGGGGATAATATGGAATGCACCAAGTAAGGTGGAACCATTATATACTCCTGGTGAAACACTGCTAAGAGGTGTGACTAATTTTTTATTGTCCACGGAAGATATGATAGACTCGGGGGAAGTCTAAGACTTCGTTTCATAATATGTCAACAGATCGATGGTGACTATGTTTCCATTGTGAGGAAAGCACATCTTATGGTGCACTGTATATGCGAAACCAGACATCATATAGCTATAGCTACAACCCAATATGATATTCTAATCCGAAGGGGCATCAATGACTTCAATGTCAACACAAACAACCTTTGCTGCAAGAGTGAAAAAAAAATTGTGGTACATGCCAAGTGGCTGAGAAGGGTGATCGCCCCAAGCACAAAAAGTGATGGGGGATGGGGCTAAGTTTGGTGCTCTGAGTTGATTCCAAATAGAGGTATACACCACATAGGTGGATGCGCCCTCATCAATGATACTTCGCGACACATGGGAATTACGAATCTTGACTAGTATTTGGAAGGTGACTGATGAAGGTAATGGAGGATGTTCTAACTTGTCAACATCAAAGATGATAAAGTTATCATCTGAAGGATCCACAGTACCCAAAGTAGATAATAGAGACTTACATTGTGAAGGGCACGACTGGAGGACTGCTAATGTTGACATGGTAGCAGGAGATTGTACCAAGTCATCTATTATGCTGTAAGTGTGGCAAATTTGGCAGAAGAAAAATTTCAACGTAATGGCCCTTTGGGGATCTTAGGAATAACCTTTGCTTGAGGCTGAGGAATCTGTAAGGGAGCACTGGGTGTCAAAATAGAATCTATGGAAACTTTGGTTTAGGACTCGGTTGCAGACAAAGTAGGTGGCTTGCCATATTAGGGCGATCGAGTCTAAAGGTTGACATCAACGATATTAACCTCTTCAAAATTCATCATGTGAATATGGTATTCGGGGGTAAAATATTATGAAGGTTGAGCGGTGGCCTGACCTTGAGCGGGTTGGGAAGCCACATATCCTTGCTAAGGGAAAGGATTAATGAAAATAGTCAGTTTAACTGACACAGTATTTGGAGGAGCCAAAGAAGTGGCTTGTTGTCCTCTAGATGTTGCTTGTGCTTCCCGCCACTAGCACATCTAGGATAGAAGGGGAAAATCATGAGTATAATGGCCATCAACACCCCAACAAGAACAATTATTGTTCTTGCTAAGAGGCATGTTCTAGTTGGGTTGATTGCCCTGTTATTGGTTGTTAGTGATAGGCTTGTTCCCTTAGGGTGTGTTTGGTTGGTTACCTTGGCGCCCTTGATTACCTTGCACTAGTTGATTTTTGTTTCCTTTCCTCTTTTTATTGGAATTAAGCGGATTACTCGCACTCTGAAGCGCATACACCTGACTTTGAGGGGGAGGTGGTTGTCACAACAGATGTTGAGAAGGCACTGAAGGTTGGAGTGCTGATGTTGGAGGGGCTGGAGCACTGGGTTGTGTTTAAGGTTAGAAAGGAGGTTGAGAAACATTTGAGTAAGCAAGTTGAGCAACAGTTGGCCCTGGCATTATTTGACGTAATGGGGCAAAGGCGTAAGGTGTGATTTGTCTTGGATACATGTTTCCAGAAGGGTAAAAAATGCTAGAGGAGTTGACCCTCTCTGAGGGAAACCATAACCCATGGGAGGATCAGTGTATGAATGTGCAAGAGATCCAATGATACTATTAGCGGCGTGAGATGCCCTCGGTGCCTTGGGACCACTATGTTTAGGAAGATCCGGTAAAATGATATAAACATAACCAGATTGGGCATAGATCAATTCATATTTTAATGCGACTTGGAGAGCTTCTTCCTCGGTCTGAGGAAAGTGAGACATGACATATTTAACAATATAAGGCAAAAGTGTTCTGAGAAACCAATCCATATAGACAGGGTCATTAAATGTAGGAGCTCAACATAAGCTCCTCTGATCCGAATGGAAAATGGCATCAACCCATGGTATTCATCTACTGATATTATACATCTACCCATGGAATTTACCCATGGTATTGTAAATGGAATCGACCCATGGTATTCATCCACCCATGATATTTATTCACCCATGGTATTGTAAGTGATCCATGGTATGTATCCACCCATGGTATTCATCCACACATGGGATTTACCCATGGTATTGTAAGTGGTATCTACCCATGGTATTGGCCCATGGTATCCACCTATGGTATTATATCTAAAAAAGAGGCTATAAACAACAGGCCTCACTTTGTAAAAGGACAAATTTTCCGCCACAATATAGCTTCTACAGTTATTCTCTGTTTTAATAAAACAAGTTTCTTTGTGGTTTTATTTTCTTTGTGCTCTCTCCTTTTTTCTGGCCTTCTAATTTTGCAGATCTTGTCAGATCTATTTCAAATTTTTAGATCTTGGGGAACTCCCCCCAAGATCCAGATCAGTGAAATCAGATTCCCATTACGCCTCCATGGGAATGAGGGTTTGAAAAATATTTCAGTTTCTATGTTTTGCAGCAATCTTCAGCAAAATCCATGAATTTTTTTGGGCAGCGAGTTTTCAGATCATATTTGAAACCTTTGGTGAAAATTTTACAAAAAAAGGAACATATCTGGATTCCTTGCGAAAAAATACTCAAATTCAAAAATAATGTTGGCCAAATTGTAGTTCGGATGAGGGAGATATCGCTAATTCAAAATCAACAATGTTGCAGCAATTTTTCTAACGACAATTCATGGATGGCAGCTCTCCTGTCATTTTTCGCAATTTTTAGTGCAAAATTTTAGAAAAATGGATATAGATCTGATCTCCTCTTGAAAAATCGCCCAAGTTCAAAAAAAAAATCGGTCGAATCGGAGTCCAAATGTGGGATTTATCGTTGATTTAAAATCAACTATTTTTTTCAGAAATTTTGTGATGGCGAGACAGTTCCAGCGCGAATCTGAGAGTCCATTGTCTCCAGATAGTGGTTTCAAACATGTGAGAAGATGCAGAATGATCATTCCATTTCCGAAAACAAGTTATAGTAAATATTCTAAGTTATATTGACCGAGTTATGCTCATTTTAAATCTGGAGCAGCGTTCGGAGCGGGTTCCCTTTGGAGACGTGCCCTCCCACCCTGCTTTATTAGACACCTGCTTCACATTTATCAGTTTCAGCATAGCAGTGTTTGGCTTGGGTTATTTGGAGACGTGCCCTCCCACCCCAAACTATGTAGGCACCTGCTATTTTATCAACAATCAGCATCACGGTTATGGGTCAACCACACAAAATCCATTTCATCGAAGTCCATTTGCTAGGCCGCACACTGTTAGTAACATAGTTGGTCACAAGAATTACATGGTATCTCTATCCTCAGATCTTCGTTTGTCATGGTTTTGGGTCATCCACAAACCCACACTTCATCGAAGTCCGTTTGCTAGGCCGCACAGTGTCAATATCATAGTTGGTCACAAGCATTACATGGTATCTCTATCCTCGGATCTTCGTTCATCACGGTTATGGGTTAACTACACAAAAATTTTCTCTTCAGTAGCTCTTCATATTGAACAAATGCTTCTCAGGAGGGAACTTCAAGCAATGGGGACCATTTCTTCTTAAGGAGGGAGGAATGATCCGAATGGAAAATGGCATCAACCCATGGTATTCATCTACCCATGTTATACATCCACCCACGGAATTTGCCCATGGTATTGTAAATGGCATCGACCCATGGTATTCATCCACCCATGATATTTATTCACCCATGGTATTGTAAGTGACCCATGGTATGTATCCACCCATGGTATTCATCCACACATGGGATTTACCCATGGTATTGTAAGTGGTATCTACCCATGGTATTGGCCCATGGTATCCACCTATGGTATTCTATCTCAAAAAAATGCTATAAATAACAAGCCTCACTTTGTAAAAGGACAGATTGTCCACCACAATGTAGCTTATATAGTTATTCTCTATTTTAATAAAACAAGTTTCTTTGTGGTTTTATTTTCTTTGTGTTCTCTCTTTTTTTCTGGCCTTCTAATTTTGCAGATCTTGTCAGATCTATTTCAACTTTTTAGATCTTGGGGGCCTCCCCCCAAGATCCAAATCATCCTCCTTCTACACCATTCTTGGACATGGTAAGAAAGGCAGGTGGTAGAAGTTTAACGGAAAGTGGTCAACAACTCGGTACTGGTATAATAACAGAGAGGTATCTCAAAATAGGACAAAATCACTTTAGCAAGAGTCGCAAAAGTGGAATGTGAGGCAGCATTCTGGTCGACATACCACATTGCAACTTCTCTAGCGAGCATAGATTAGAATAACTGAGAAGGATGGAGTCATCAATGATAGAATTGGATGAACACCACATGTGAAAGCATCATACATGATTAGTAGGGTCCTCTCTAGTGTTTCCTTCAAACATAGGTATTTTTGAAGGAAGCTTAGTTAGCATAACATGCCAACCTAGATTGTGGAGTATAGGGTTGTTAATTAACTGGCTGAAATTGGGGAGGCTTAAACCTGCTATAAAAGGTAGAAAAGGAGTAGTTAGAATGGTTCTAGTAGTGGTTCCACTGGTAGCAAATCCAAAATTATGGTCAGGGCTACCATCATCTTAAGGACCAGCACCTGCATTGGTGCCTGACATGGTGACTAAATGAGGTGGAGGAGAACTAGGTTTGAAATCGGAGGGAGGACCAGATGGAACAAAATGAGAGTGGGTATGGCGACTCGGCAGAGGACTAACTCAGAATCTATGCTTTGGAGTAAGTCTTCCTAACGGAAACTGAGGATGAAGGCCTAGGAGTCACCGGGATAAGTGCCTTGGGGCCGCAATGATGGCAAGACACAAATAACCCAATAAGATGGAAGAGTGATAAACAAAGTCTCAGAGGGGAAGATATACTAATTAGGATGTTTATGTCTTCGATTGGTGGTGTAAAATAAGCGCTCTTTGCTTTAGGTGCGTGTGTGTGAATTTTGTGTGTTAATTTGCAAGTTGTTTGTTGATTTTAATTAAGTCGAGATGGTTGTATAAATAAAGAAAAAATGATGAATAGTTGTAAATGTGAAAATGTGAAGTTGGGAAACACTTTTTGCCCTTTTTGACATTGAAAATTGTAATTTTCTATTTTTTTCAACTTCAACTCCACTAAACTCATATTTTTATTGCAAATTATGCTTTGACATAAAAACAAGAATTGTAGAGAATTGTCTTACCTCCATACCCATATTTTGTTTTTGAAAAAATATTGACATATAGAGGGGTAAATTTCTTGTTTACTAACTGCATATACTTGAAATTTTCAGGCAAACATAAATAGTCACTTTATGATCCTTCACTTTTTTTAGGGAAGGTTATTCATTTTTTGGAAAAAAACCATAGCATCATAATCTGCATATATTGCACTAGTGCACAGACTATTTTTCGGTAATTTTCATATTAAATCACTATTTTTCATTATTTGTTGAAATGGACGAAGAGAAAAAAACAATGATGTTTCAGTACATTTTATGATCCTTTGATTTTCTTTTCAATGTGATCGTCAATAAGAAAAATGAGAGTACCCTTTTGAAGTAGACAGGGAGAGGAAGTGAAATATGATTTTTTTGAATTTTTTGGTGTCCTCATTTGAAAGTTATTGAATTTTCATTCAGTGCAATTTTTCGAACAATGAAATTCCACAGTGACACAGTTTAGTAAAAAATTAATAAAAAATTGAATTTTTTAATGAAACTCCACAAATCTCATATCATCAAAAACTAGATTCAGAGATGAATCTAATGGTACTTGGTCCGACATATAACATTTTTTTTTTGTAGATGTTCTGCCCCTCCAAAGTTGTAGGTTCCTGAAAGCTGCAGAATTTTCTGGGTTTTTCGTTGACCAGAAACTCTCGGCCGAGATAATGTCTCAGACAAGAAATTTATAAAACTCTCGACCGAGAGTTTAACCCACCTAAAGTTACATTTAACCGCGCAGCCAAACTCTCGGTCGAAAGTTTAAAAAACTCTTGGACGAGAGTTTGCGCCCGAGAGTTTACCCGATGAAAACTCTAGGACGAGAGTTTAGAAAACTCTAGGCCGAGAGTTTTGAAAACTCTCGGCCGAGAATTTTATTAAATGTTTTAATCAAAAGTTTTAGGGGTTTATATGTTTACGATTTTATATGTTTAGGGTAATTTCCTCTTCTTTCTTTATCCTTTTTATCTAATTTAAGATATTTATTTCCCTCTTTTTAGATATGAATTTGTAATACTTTTTAGTTAATATAAATAGTTATTAAAATAATTATAATATTTATAAAAATATTGAAATATTTTAATAATTAAATTGTTTTTAATTAAATATTTTTAATAAGTAATTTAATATTATCTTTAACCTTTTTAATTTTTCTTGAATACTTAAAGAATCCCCTAATAACTAATTAACTAATAATTATTTAATCTCCTTAACAACTAATTAAATAACTAACTCAATAACGACTAGCTTTCTAACGACTATAAAGGAGTTTATATGTTAGGGGTTTATATGTTTAAGGTTTTATATGTTTAGGGTTTAGGGGTTTATATGTTTAGGGTTTAGGGGTTTATATGTTAGGGGTTTACATGTTTAGGGTTTAAGGGGTCAAATGGGTTAGGGATTTTGGGGGTTAGGGGCTTAAATAGGTTAGGGGTTAACGGGTTAGGGATAGGGGTTAAGGGTTTAGAGGTTTAGGGTTTAGGGGGTTAAATGGGTTAAGGGTTAGGAATTAGGGTTTAAGGGTTCAAGGGTTAAGGGGTTAGAGGTTTAGGTGTTTAAGGGGTTGAATGGGTTATGAGTTGGGAATTAGGGTTTAAGGGGTTATAGGTTTAGGGTTTAGGGGGTTAAATGGGTTAGGGTTGGTTTAGAGATTTAGGGGGTTAGGGGATTTAGCAATTAAGGATTTTAGGGGTTAGAAGTTAGGGGTTAATGGGGTTAAATGGGTTAGGTTTTTAGGGGTTTAGGGTGTTGAATTGGTTAGGGGTTGGGAATTAGGGTTTAAGGGGTTAGGGGTTAAGGGTTTAGAGGTTTAGGTTTTAGGGGGTTAAATGGGTTATAGGTTTAGAGGTTTAGGGGTTAGGGGATTTAGCAGTGAAGGATTTTAGGGGTTAGGGTTTTGGGGGTTAAATGGAATCCACACTTAAATGGGTTAGGATTTTAGGGGTTTAGGGTGTTATATTGGTTAGGGGTTGGGAATTAGGCTTTAAGGGGTTAGGGGTTAAGGGTTTAGAGGTTTAGGGTTTAGGGGGTTAAATGGGTTACAGGTTTAGAGGTTTATGGGGTTAGGGGATTTAGCAGTGAAGGATTTTAGGGTTTAGGGTTTTGGGGGTTAAATGGAATCCACACTTAAATGGGTTAGGTTTTTAGGGGTTTAGGGTGTTGAATTGGTTAGGGGATGGGAAGGGTTTAAGGGTTTAGGGGATAGGAATTAGGGTTTAAGGGGTCAAGGGTTAAGGTGTCAAGGGTTATGGGTTGGGAATTAGGGTTTAAGGGGTTAGGGGTTTTGGGGCTTAGGGGCTTAAGTGGGTTAGGGGTAGGGGTTAAGGGTTTAGAGGTTTAGAGGTTTAGTAGGGGTAAATGGGTTAGGGGTTTAAAGGTTTAGTAGGGGTAAATGGGTTAGGGGTTAAGGGTTTAGAGGTTTAGGGTTTAGGGGGTTAAGGGTTTGGGGATTAGGAATTAGGGTTTAAGGGGTCAAGGGTTATGGGTTGGGAATTATGGTTTAAGGGGTTAGGGGTTAAGGGTTTAGAGGTTTAGGGTTTATGGGGTTAAATGGGTTATAGTTTTAGAGGTTTAGGGGGTTAGGGGATTTAGCAGCAAAGGATTTTAGGGATTAGGGGTTAGGGTTTTGGGGGTTAAATGGAATCCACACTTAAATGAGTTAGGTTTTTAGGGGTTTAGGGTGTTGAATTGGTTAGGATTTTTGGGGTTTAGGGGCTTAAATGGGTTACAGGTTTAGAGGTTTAGGGGGTTAGGGGATTTAGCAGTGAAGGATTTTAGGGGTTAGGGGTTAGGGTTTTGGAGGTTAAATGGAATCCACACTTAAATGGGTTAGGTTTTTAGGGGTTTAGGGTGTTGAATTGGTTAGGGGTTTTGGGGTTTAGGGGCTTAAATGGGTTAGGGGTAGGGACTAAGGGTTTAGAGGTTTAGGGTTTAAGGGTTAAATGGGTTAGGGGTTTAGAGGTTTAGTGGGGGTAAATGGGTTAGGGGTTAAGGGTTAAGGGTTTAGAGGTTTAGGGTTTAGGGGGTTAAGGGTTTCGGGGTTAGGAATTACGGTTTAAGGTGTCAAGGGTTATGGGTTTGGAATTAGGGTTTAAGGGGTGAGCGGTTAAGGATTTAGAGGTTTAGGGTTTAGGGGGTTATATGGGTTACAGGTTTAGAGGTTTAGGGGGTTAGGGGATTTAGCAGTGAAGGATTTTAGGGGTTAGGGGTTAGGGTTTTGGGGATTAAATTGAATTCACACTTAAATGGGTTAGGTTTTTAGGGGTTTAGGGTGTTGAATTGGTTAGGGGTTTTGGGGTTTAGGGGCTTAAATGGGTTAGGGGTTAATGGGTTCGGGGTAGGGGTTAAGGGTTCTGAGGTTTAGGGTTTAGGGGTTAAATGGGTTAGCGGTTTAGAGGTTTAGTGGGGGTAGATGGGTTAGGGTTTAGGGCTTAAGGGGTTTAGGTTTAGGGTTTAGGGGGTTAAATGGGTTAGGGTTGGTTTAGAGGTTTAGGGGGTTAGGGGATTTAGCAGTTAAGGATTTTAGGGGTTAGAAGTTAGGGGTTAACGGGTTAGGGGTAGGGGTTAAGGGTTTATAGCTTTAGGGTTTAGGGGGTTAAATGGGTTAGGGGTTAGGAATTAGGGTTTAAGGGGTCAAGGGTTAAGGGGTTAGAGGTTTAGGTGTTTAAGGGGTTGAATGGGTTATGGGTTGGGAATTAGGGGTTAAGGGGTTATACGTTTAGGGGGTTAGGGGACTTTACAGTTAAGGATTTTAGAGGTTAGAAGTTAGGGGTTAATGGAGTTAAATGGGTTAGGTTTTTAGGGGTTTAGGGTGTTGAATTGGTTAGGGGTTCAGAATTAGGGTTTTAGGGGTTAGGGGTTAAGGGTTTAGAGGTTTAGGGTTTAGGGGGTTAAATGAGTTACAGGTTTAGAGGTTTAGGGGTTTAGGGGATTTAGCAGTGAAGGATTTTAGGGGTTAGGAATTAGGGTTTTGGGGGTTAAATGGAATCCACACTTAAATGGGTTAGGTTTTTAGAGGTTTAGGGTGTTGAATTGGTTAGGGGTTTTGGGGTTTAGGGGCTTAAATGGGTTAGGGGTTAACAAGTTAGGGGTAGGGGTTAAGGGTTTAGAGGTTTAGGGTTTATGGGTTCAATGGGTTAGGGGTTTAGAGGTTTAGTGGGGGTAAATGGGTTAGGGGTTAAGGGTTTAGGGGGTTAAATGGGTTAGGAGTTAGGAATTCGGGTTTAAGGGGTCAAGGGTTAAGGGGTTAGAGGTTTAGGTGTTTAAGGGGTTGAATGGCTTATGGGTTGGGAATTAGGGTTTAAGGAGCTATAGGTTTAGGGTTTAGGAGGTTAAATGGGTTAGGGTTGGTTTAGAGGTTTAGGGGGTTAGGGGATTTATCGGTTAAGGATTTTAGGGGTTAGAAGTTAGGTGTTAACGGGTTAGGGGTAATGGTTAAGGTTTTAGAGGTTTAGGGTTTAGGGGGTTAAATGGGTTAGGGGTTAGGAATTAGGGTTTAAGGGGTCAAGGGTTAAGGGGTTAGAGGTTTAGGTGTTTAAGGGGTTGAATGGGTTATGGGTTGGGAATTAGGGTTTAAGGGGTTATAGGTTTAGGGTTTAGGGGGTTAAATGGGTTAGGGTTGGTTTAGAGGTTTAGGGGTTAAGGGATTTAGTAGTTAAGGATTTTAGGGGTTAGAAATTAGCGGTTAATGGGGTTAAATGGGTTAGGTTTTTAGGTGTTTGAGGTGTTGAATTGGTTAGGGGTTAAGTGTTTAGAGGTTTAGGGTTTAGGGGGTTAAATGGGTTACAGGTTTAGAGGTTTAGGGGGTTAGGGGATTTAGCAGTGAAGGATTTTAGGGGTTAAGGGTTAGGGTTTTGGGGGTTAAATGGAATCCACACTTAAATTGGTTAGGGTCTTAGGGGTTTAGGGTGTTGAATTGGTTGGGGGTTCAGAATTAGGGTTTAAGGGGTTAGGGGTTAAGGGTTTAGAGGTTTACGGTTTAGGGGGTTAAATGGGTTACAGGTTTAGAGGTTTAACGAGTTAGGGGATTTAGCAGTGAAGGATTTTAGGGGTTAGCGGTTAAGGTTTTGGGGGTTAAATGGAATCCACACTTAAATGGGTTAGGGTTTTAGGGGTTTACGGTGTTGAATTGGTTAGGGGTTGGGAATTAGGGTTTAAAGGGTTAGGGGTTATGAATTAGTGTTTAAGGGGTCAAGGGTTATGGGTTGGGAATTAGGGTTTAAGGGGTTAGGGGTTTTGGCGTTTAGGGGCTTAAATGGGTTAGGGGTTAACGGGTTAGGGGTAGGGGTTAAGGGTTTAGAGGTTTAGTGTTTAGGGGTTGAATGGGTTAGGGGTTTAGAGGTTTAGTGGGGGTAAATGGGTTAGGGGTTAAGGGTTTAGAGGTTTAGGGTTTAGGGGGTTAAATGGGTTAGGCGTTAGGAATTAGGGTTTAAGGCGTCAAGGGTTAAGGGGCTAGAGGTTTAGGTGTTTAAGGGGTCGAATGGGTTATGGGTTGGGAATTAGGGTTGAGGGGGTTATAGGTTTAGGGTTTAGGAAGTTAAATGGGTTAGGGTTGGTTTAGAGGTTTAGGGGGTTAGGGGATTTAGCAGTTAAGGATTTTAGGGGTTAGAAGTTAGGGGTTAACGGGTTAGGTGTATGGGTTAAGGGTTTAGAGGTTTAGGGTTTAGGGGGTTAAATGAGTTAGGGGTTAGGAATTAGGGTTTAAGGGGTCAAGGGTTAAGGGGTTAGAGGTTTAGGTGTTTAAGGGGTTGAATGGGTTATGGGTTGGGAATTAGGGTTTAAGGGGTTATAGGTTTAGGGTTTAGGGGGTTAAATGGGTTAGGGTTTGTTTAGAGGTTTAGGGGGTTAGGGGATTTAGCAGTTAAGGATTTTAGGGGTTAGAAGTTAGGGGTTAACGGGTTAGGGGTATGGATTAAGGGTTTAGAGGTTTAGGGTTTAGGGGGTTAAATGGGTTAGGAGTTAGGAATTAGGGTTTAAGGGGTTAAGGGTTAAGAGGTTAGAGGTTTAGGTGTTTAAGGGGTGGAATGGGTTATGGGTTTGGAATTAGGGTTTAAGGGGTTATATGTTTATGGTTTAGTGGGTTAAATGGGTTAGGGTTGGTTGAGAGGTTTAGGGGGTTAGGGGATTAGGGTTTAAAGGTTTAGAGTTTAGGGGGTTAAATGGGTGACAGGTTTAGAGGTTTAGGGGGTTAGGGGATTTAGCAGTGAAGGATTTAGCGGTTAGGGGTTAGGGTTTTGGGGGTTAAATGGAATCCACACTTAAATGGGTTAGGTTTTTAGTGGTTTAGGGTGTTGAATTGGTTAGGGGTTGGGAATAAGGGTTTAAGGGTTTATAGAGGTTTATGGTTTAGGGTTAAATGGGTTACAGGTTTAGAGGTTTAGGTTAGGGTATTTAGTAGTGAAGGATTTTAGGGGTTAGGGGGTTAGGGTTTTGGGGTTAAATTGAATCGACACTTAAATGGGTTAGGTTTTTAGGGGTTTAGGGTGTTGAATTGGTTAGGGGTTGGGAATTAGGGTTTAAGGGATTAGGGGTTAGGAATTATCATTTAAGGTGTCAAGGGTTATGGGTTGGGAATTAGGGTTTAAGGGGTTAGGGGTTTTGGGGTTTTGGGGCTTAAATGAGTTAAGGGTTAACGGGTTAGGGGTAGGGGTTAAGGGTTTAGAGGTTTAGGGTTTAGGGGTTAAATGGGTTAGGGGTTGAGAGGTTTAGTAGGGGTAAATGGGTTAGGGGTTAAGAGTTTAGAGGTTTAGGGTTTAGGGGGTTAAGGGTTTACGGTTTAGGAATTAGGGTTTAAGGGGTCAAGGGTTATGGGCTGGGAATTATGTTTTAAGGGGTTAGGGGTTAAGGGTTTAGAGGTTTAGGGTTTAGGGGGTTAAATGGGGTATATGTTTAGAGGTTTACGGGGTTACGAGATTTAGCAGCGAAGGATTTTAGGGGTTAGGGGTTAGGGTTTTTTGGGTTAAATGGAATCCACACTTAAATGTGTTAGGTTTTTAGGGGTTTAGGGTGTTGAATTGGTTAGGCGTTTTTGGGTTTAGGGGCTTAAATGGGTTACAGGTTTAGAGGTTTAGGGGTTAGGGGATTTAGCAGTGAGGGATTTTAGGGGTTAGGGGTTAGGGTTTTCGGTGTTAAAGGGAATCCATTCTTAAATGTGTTAGGTTTTTAGGGGTTTAGGGTGTTGAATTGGTTAGGCGTTTTGGGGTTTAGGGGCTTAAATGGGTTAGGGGTTAATGGGTTAGGTGTGGGGGTTAAGGGTTTAGAGGTTTAGGGTTGAGGGGTTAAATGGGTTAGGGGTTTAGAGATTTAGTGGGGGTAAATGGCTTAGGGGTTAAGGGTTTAGAGGTTTAAGGTTTGGTGGGTTAAGGGTTTAGGGGTTAGGAATTAGGGTTTAAGGGGTCAAGAGTTATGGGTTGGGAATTAAGGTTTAAGCGGTTAGGGGTTCAGGGTTTAGAGGTTTAGGGTTTAGGGGGTTATATGGGTTACAGGTTTAGAGGCTTAGGGGGTAAGGGGATTTAGCAGTGAAGGATTTTAGGGGTTGGGGGTTATGGTTTTTGGGGTTAAATGGAGCCACTCTTAAATAGGTTAGGTTTTTATGGGTTTAGGGTGTTGAAGTGGTTAGGGGTTTTGGGGTTTAGGGGCTTAAATGGGTTAGGGGTTAACGGGTTAAGGTTATGGGTTAAGGGTTTAGGGGTTAAATGAGTTAGTGGTTTAGAGGTTTAGTGGGGGTAAATGGGTTAGGGGTTAAAGGTTTAGAGGTTTAGGGTTTAGGGGGTTAAATAGGTTAGCCCGATTAGGAATTAGGGTTTAAGGGGTCAAGGGTTCAGGGGTTAGAGATTTAGGTGTTTAAGGGGTTGAATGGGTTATGGGTTGGGAATTAGGGTTTAAGGGGTTATAGGTTTAGGGTTTAGGGGGTTAACTGAGTTAGGTTTGGTTTAAAGGTTTAGGGGGTTAAGGGATTTAGCAGTTACGGATTTTAGGGGTTAGAAGTTAGTGGTTAATGGGGTTAAATGGGTTAGGTTTTTAGGGGTTTAGGGTGTTGAATTGGTTAGGGGTTGGGAATTAGGGTTTAAGGGGTTAGGGGTTAAGGGTTTAGAGGTTTAGGGTTTAGGGGTTAAATGGGTTAAGGTGTTTAGAGTTTTAGGGGTTAGGGATTTAGAAGTGAAGGGATTTGTGGGTTAGGGGTTAGGGTTTTGGGGTTAAATGAATCCACACTTAAATGGGTTAGCTTTTTAGGGGTTTAGGTTGTCTAATTAGTTAGGGGTTTGGAATTAGGGTTTTAGGGGTTAGGGGTTAAGGGTTTAGAGGTTTGGGATTTAGGGGGTTAAATGGGTTACAGGTTTAGAGGTTTAGCGGTTAGGAGATTTAGCAGTGAAGGATTTTAGGGGTTAGGGGTTAGGGTTTTGGGGGTTAAATGGAATCCACACTTAAATGGGTTAGGTTTTTAGGGGTTTTTGGTGTTGAATTGGTTAGGGGTTGGGAATTAGGGTTTAAGTGGTTAGGGGTTAGGAATTAGGGTTTAAGAGGTCAAGAGTTATGGGTTGGGAATCAGAGCTTAAGGGGTTAGGGGTTTTGGGGTTTAGGGGCTTAAATGGGTTAGGGGTAGGGGTTAAGGGTTTAGAGGTTTAGGGTTTAGGGGTTAAATGTGTTAGGGGTTGAGAGGTTTAGTAGGGGTAAATGGGTTAGGGGTTAAGGGTTTAGATGTTTAGGGTTTAGGGGATTAACGATTTAGGGGTTAGGAATTAGGGTTTAAGGGGTCAAGGGTTATGGGTTGGGAATTATGGTTTAAGGGGTTAGGAGTTAAGGGTTTAGAGGTTTAGGGTTTAGGGGGTTAAATGGGTTATAGGTTTAGAGTTTTAGGGGGTTAGGGGATTTAGCAGTGAAGGATTTAGCGGTTAGGGGTTAGGGTTTTGGGGGTTAAATGGAATCCACACTTAAATGGGTTAGGTTTTTAGTGGTTTAGGGTGTTGAATTGGTTAGGGGTTGGGAATAAGGGTTTAAGGGTTTAGAGGTTTATGGTTTAGGGGGTTAAATGGGTTACAGGTTTAGAGGTTTAGGGGTTAGGGTATTTAGTAGTGAAGGATTTTAGGGGTTAGGGGTTAGGGTTTTGGGGGTTAAATTGAATCGACACTTAAATGGGTTAGGTTTTTAGGGGTTTAGGGTGTTGAATTGGTTAGGGGTTGGGAATTAGGGTTTAAGGGATTAGGGGTTAGGAATTATCATTTAAGGTGTCAAGGGTTATGGGTTGGGAATTAGGGTTTAAGGGGTTAGGGGTTTTGGGGTTTTGGGGCTTAAATGAGTTAAGGGTTAACGGGTTAGGGGTAGGGGTTAAGGGTTTAGAGGTTTAGGGTTTAGGGGTTAAATGGGTTAGGGGTTGAGAGGTTTAGTAGGGGTAAATGGGTTAGGGGTTAAGAGTTTAGAGGTTTAGGGTTTAGGGGGTTAAGGGTTTACGGTTTAGGAATTAGGGTTTAAGGGGTCAAGGGTTATGGGCTGGGAATTATGTTTTAAGGGGTTAGGGGTTAAGGGTTTAGAGGTTTAGGGTTTAGGGGGTTAAATGGGGTATATGTTTAGAGGTTTACGGGGTTACGAGATTTAGCAGCGAAGGATTTTAGGGGTTAGGGGTTAGGGTTTTTTGGGTTAAATGGAATCCACACTTAAATGTGTTAGGTTTTTAGGGGTTTAGGGTGTTGAATTGGTTAGGCGTTTTTGGGTTTAGGGGCTTAAATGGGTTAC
This sequence comes from Pinus albicaulis, assembly GCA_034641835.2. Taxonomy (NCBI): domain Eukaryota; kingdom Viridiplantae; phylum Streptophyta; class Pinopsida; order Pinales; family Pinaceae; genus Pinus; species Pinus albicaulis. The sequence continues at coordinate 1,530,425,889 of CM076578.1, forward strand.
AGGTTTAGAGGTTTAGGGGTTAGGGGATTTAGCAGTGAGGGATTTTAGGGGTTAGGGGTTAGGGTTTTCGGTGTTAAAGGGAATCCATTCTTAAATGGGTTAGGTTTTTAGGGGTTTAGGGTGTTGAATTGGTTAGGAGTTTTGGGGTTTAGGGGCTTAAATGGGTTAGGGGTTAGCGGGTTAGTTGTGGGGTTAAGGGTTTAGAGGTTTAGGGTTTAGGAGTTAAATGGGTTAGGGGTTTAGAGGTTTTGTGGGGGTAAATGGGTTAGGGGTTAAGGGTTTAGAGGTTTAAGGTTTGGTGGGTTAAGGGTTTAGGTTAGGAATTAGGGTTTAAGGGGTCAAGAGTTATGGTTTGGGAATTAAGGTTTAAGGGGTTTGGGGTTCAGGGTTTAGAGGTTTAGGGTTTAGGGGGTTATATGGGTTACAGGTTTAGAGGCTTAGGGGGTAAGGGGATTTAGCAGTGAAGGATTTTAGGGGTTGGGGGTTATGGTTTTTGGGGTTAAATGGAGCCACTCTTAAATAGGTTAGGTTTTTATGGGTTTAGGGTGTTGAAGTGGTTAGGGGTTTTGGGGTTTAGGGGCTTAAATGGGTTAGGGGTTAACGGGTTAAGGTTATGGGTTAAGGGTTTAGGGGTTAAATGAGTTAGTGGTTTAGAGGTTTAGTGGGGGTAAATGGGTTAGGGGTTAAAGGTTTAGAGGTTTAGGGTTTAGGGGGTTAAATGGGTTAGCCCAGTTAGGAATTAGGGTTTTAGGGGTCAAGGTTTAAGGGGTTAGAGGTTTAGGTGCTTAAGGGGTTGAATGGGTTATGGGTTGGGAATTAGGGTTTAAGGGGTTATAGGTTTTGGGTTTAGGGGGTTAAATGGGTTAGGGTTGGTTTAAAGGTTTAGGGGGTTAGGGGATTTAGCAGTTAAGGATTTTAGGGGTTAGAAGTTAGTGGTTGGGTCGGGGGTTAAATGGGTTAGGTTTTTAGGGGTTTAGGTGTTGAATTGGTTAGGGTTGGGAATTAGGTTTAAGGGGTTAGGGGTTAAGGGTTTAGAGGTTTAGGGTTTAGGGGTTAAATGGGTTGCTGTGCTTCTAGAGGTTTAGTAGGGGGTTGGGGGATTTAGAAGTGAAGGATTTTAGGGTTAGGGGTTAGGTTTTGGGGGTTAAATGAATCCACACTTAAATGGGTTAGGTTTTTGTGGTTTAGGTGTTGAATTGCTAGGGGCTGGGAAATTAGGTTTATGGGTTAGGGGTTAAGGGTTTAGAGGTTTTGGGTTTTGGGGGTTAAATGGGTTGCAGGTTTAGAGGTTTAGGGGGTTAGGGGATTTAGCAGTGAAGGATTTTATGATTTAGGGGTTAGGGTTTTGGGGATTAAATGGAATCCACACTTAAATGGGTTAGGTTTTTAGCGGTTTAGGGTGTTGAATTGGTTAGGGGTTGGGAATTAGGGTTTAAGTGGTTAGGGGTTAGGAATTAGGGTTTAAGAGGTCAAGGGTTGGGAATTAGGGTTTAAGGGGTTAGGGGTTTTGGGGTTTAGGGGCTTAAATGGGTCAAGGGTAGGGGTTAAGGGTTTAGAGGTTTAGGGTTTAGGGGTTAAATGTGTTAGGGGTTTAGAGGTTTAGTAGGGGTAAATGGGTTAGGGGTTAAGGGTTTAGATGTTTAGGGTTTAGGGGGTTAAGGGTTTAGGGGTTAGGAATTAGGGTTTAAGGGGTCAAGGGTTATGGGTTGGGAATTATGGTTTAAGGGGTTAGGAGTTAAGGGTTTGAGGTTTAGGGTTTAGGGGGTTAAATGGGTTATAGGTTTTGAGTTTTAGGGGGTTAGGGCATTTAGCAGCAAAGGATTTTAGGGGTTAGGGGTTAGGGTTTTGGGGGTTAAATGGAATCCACACTTAAATGGTTTAAATTTTTAGGGGTTTAGGGTGTTGAATTGGTTAGGGGTTTTAGGGTTTAAGAGCTTAAATGGGTTACAGGTTTAGAGGTTTAGGGCGTTAGGGGATTTAGTAGTGAAGGATTTTAGGGGTTAGGGGTTTTGTTTTTGGTGGTTAAATGGAATCCACACTTAAATGGGTTAGGTTTTTAGGGGTTTAGGGTGTTGAATTGGTTACAAGTTTTGGGGTTTAGGGGCTTAAATGGGTTAGGAGTTAACGGGTTAGGGGTTTAGAGGTTTAGGTTTTATGGGTTAAATGGGTTAGGGGTTTAGAGGTTTAGTTGGGGTAAATGGGTTAGGGGTTAAGGGTTTAGAGGTTTAGGGTTTAGGGGGTTAAGGTTTTAGGGGTTAGGAATTAGGGTTTAAGTGGTCAAGGCTTATGGGTCGGGAATTAGGGTTTAAGGGTTAGCGGTTAAGGGTTTAGAGGTTTAGGGTTTACGGGGTTATATAGGTTACAGGTTTAGAGGTTTAGGGGGTTAGGGGATTTAGCAGTGAATGATTTTAGGGGTTGGGGGTTACGGTTTTGGGGGTTAAATGGAATCCACACTTAAATGTGTTAGGTTTTAAGGGGTTTAGGGTGTTGAATTGGTTACGAGTTTTAGGGTTTAGGGGCTTAAATGGGTTAGGGGTTAACGGGTTAGAGGTAGGGGTTAAGGGTTTTGAGGTTTAGGGTTTAGGGGTTAAATGGGTTAGGGGTTTAGAGGTTTAGTGGGGGTAAATGGGTTAGGGGTTAAGGGTTTAGAGGTTTAGGGTTTATCGGATTAAATGGATTAGGGCTTAGGAATTATGGTTTAATGGGTCAAGGGTTAAGGGGTTAGAGGTTTAGGTGTTTAAGGGGTTTAATGGGTTATGGGTTGGGAATTAGGGTTTAAGGGGTTATAGGTTTAGGGTTTAGGGGGTTAAATGGGTTAGGGTTGGTTTATAGGTTTAGGGGGTTAGGGGATTTAGCAATTAAGGATTTTAGGGGTTAGAAGTTAGGGGTTAACGGGTTAGGGGTATGGGTTAAGGGTTTAGAGGTTTAGGGTTTAGGGGGTTAAATGGGTTAGGGGTTAGGAATTAAGGTTTAAGGGGTCAAGGGTTAAGGGGTTAGAGGTTTAGGTGTTTAAGGGGTTGAATGGGTTATGGGTTGGGAATTAGGGTTTAAGGGGTTATAGGTTTAGGGTTTAGGGGGTTAAATGGGTTAGGGTTGGTTTAGAGGTTTAGGGTAAAATCAGGATCCCTAGGGTAAAATTGGGAAGTCTCAACGTATCCATAACAGGCACTGAAAAGACCCCAGAGGGGGGAGCTAGAAGAAGTATGTGACTGGATGGGTAATGGCCTGACGGAATGGATCCCAAATGGTTAAGGCTAGGGGGAACCATTCCTATTTGAAAAGGGGTGGAAGAGACAACAAAAATGGGAGAAGGTCCTTGGAAAGAAGGTCCTAAAGGCTCTTTTGAGTGACCATCAGCAGGTTGTAGAGTTATAGGTTGCTGGCTGGTTGAACCAAACTTCCTTTGGCTAGTCCGAGATGATTGCATCATGCAAAAATTCGATGAGTTGGGGTTAAGGATAAAAGGGGGGATAATATGGAATGCACCAAGTAAGGTGGAACCATTATATACTCTTGGTGAAACACTGGTAAGAGGTGTGACTGATTTTTTATTGTCCACGGAAGATATGATAGACTCGGGGGAAGTCTAAGACTTCGTTTCATAATATGTAAACAAATCGATGGTGACTATCTTTCCATTGTGAGGAAAACACATCTTATGGTGCACTGTATATGCGAAACCAGACATCATATAGCTATAGCTACAACCCAATATGATATTCTAATCCGAAGGGGCATCAATGAATTCAATGTCAACACAAACAACCTTTGCTGCAAGAGTGAAAAAAAAATTGTGGTACATGCCAAGTGGCTGAGAAGGGTGATCGCCCCAAGCACAAAAAGTGATGGTGGATGGGGCTAAGTCTGGTGCTCTGAGTTGATTCCAAATAGAGGTATACATCACATAGGTGGATGCGCCCTCATCAATGATACATCGCGACACATGCGAATTACGAATCTTGACTATTATTTGGAAGGTGACTGATGAAGGTAATGGAGGATGTTCTAACTTGTCAACATCAAAGATGATAAAATTATCATCTGAAGGATCCACAGTACCAAAATTAGATAATAGAGACTTACATTGTGAAGGGCACGACTGGAGGACTGCCAATGTTGACATGGTAGCGGGAGATTGTACCAAGTCATCTATTATGTTGTAAGTGTGGCAGCTTTGGCAGAAGATAAATTTCAACGTAATGGCCCTTTGGGGATCTTAGGAATAACCTCTGCTCAAGGCTGAGGAATCTGTAAGGGAGGATTGGGTGTCAAAATGGACTCTATGGAAACTTTGGTTTAGGACTCGGTTGCAGACGAAGTAGGTGGCTTGCCATATTGGGGCGATCGAGTCTAAAGGTTGACATCAACAATATTAACCTCTTCAAAATTCATCATGTGAATATGGTATTCGGGGGTAAAATATTGTGAAGGTTGAGGGGTTCCCTGACCTTGAGCGGGTTGGGAAGCCACATATCCTTGCTAAGGGAAAGGATTAATGAAAATAGTAGGTTTAACTGACGGAGTATTTGGAGGAGCCAAAGAAGTGGCTTGTTGTCCTCTAGATGTTGCTTGTGCTTCCCGCCACTAGCGCATCTAGGATAGAAGGGGAAAATAATGAGTATAATGGCCATCAACACCCCAACAAGAACAATTCTTGTTCTTGCTAAGAGGCATGTTCTAGTTGGGTTGATTGCCCTGTTATTGGTTGTTAGTGATAGGCTTGTTCGCTTAGGGTGTGTTTGGCTGGTTACCTTGGCGCCCTTGATTACCTTGCACTAGTTTATTTTTGTTGCCTTTCCTCTTTTTCTTGGAATTAAGAGGATTAGTCGCACTCTGCAGTGCATACACCTGACTCTGAGGGGGAGGTGGTTGTCACAACAGATGTTGAGAAGGCACCGGAGGCTGGAGTGCTGATGTTGGAGGGGCTGGAGCACTGGGTTGTGTTTAAGGTTAGAAAGGAGGTTGAGAAACATTTGAGTAAGCAAGTTGAGCAACAGTTGGCCCTGGCATTATTTGACGCAATGGGGTAAAGGCGTAAGGTGTGATTTGTCTTGGATACATGTTTCCAGGAGGGTAAAAAATGCTAGAGGAGTTGACCCTCCCTGAGGGAAACCATAACCCATGGGAGGATGAGTGTATGTATGTGCAAGAGATCCAATGATACTATTAGCGGCGTGAGATTCCCTGGGTGCGTTGGGACCACTATGTTTAGGAAGATCCGGTAAAATGATATAAACATAACCAGATTGGGCATAGATCAATTCATATTTTAATGCGACTTGGAGAGATTTTTCCTCAGTCTGAGGAAAGTGAAACATGACATCTTTAACAATATAAGGCAAAAGTGTTCTGAGAAACCAATCCATATAGACAGGGTCATTGAATGTAGGAGCTCAACATAAGCTCCTCTGATCCGAATGGAAAATGGCATCAACCCATGGTATTCATCTACCCATATTATACATCTACCCATGGTATTGTAAATGGCATCGACCCATGGTATTCATCCACCCATGATATTTATTCACCCATGGTATTGTAAGTGACCCATGGTATGTATCCACCCATGGTATTCATCCACACATGGGATTTACCCATGGTATTGTAATTGGTATCTACCCATGGTATTGGCCCATGGTATCCACCTATGGTATTATATCTAAAAAAAAGGCTATAAATAACAAGCCTCACTTTTTAAAAGGACAAATTGTCTGCCACAATATAGCTTCTACAGTGATTCTCTGTTTTAATAAAACAAGTTTCTTTGTGGTTTTATTTTCTTTGTGTTCTCTCTTTTTTTCTGGCCTTCTAATTTTGCAGATCTTGTGAGATCTATTTCAAATTTTTAGATCTTGGGGACCTCCCCCCAAGATCCAGATCAGTGAAATACAATTTAGGTTATGTCTCCATGGGAATGAGGGTTTGAAACATATTTCAGTTTCAATCTTTTGCAGCAATCTTCAGCAAAATCCATGATTTTTTTTGGGCAGCGAGTTTTTAGATCATATTTGAAAATTTTGTTGAAAATTTTACAAAACGAAGACCAGATCTGGATTCCTTGCGGAAAAATACTCAAATTCAAAAAAAAAATTGGCCAAATTGAAGTTCGGATGAGAGAGATATCGCTGATTCAAAATCAGCAATGTTGAAGCAATTTTTCTGACGACAATTCATGGATGGCAGCTCTCCTGTCATTTTTCGCAATTTTTAGTGCAAAATTTTAGAATAATGGATATAGATCTGATCTCTTCTTGAAAAATCACCCAATTTCAAAAAAAAATTGGTTGAATCGGAGTCCAGATGTGGGAGTTATCGTTGATTTAAAATCAACTATTTTTTTCAGAAATTTTGTGACGGCGAGACAGTTCCAGCGCGAATCTGAGAGTCTAGTGTCTCCAGATAGTGGTTTCAAACATGCGAGAAGATGAAAAATGATCATTCCATTTACAAAAATAGGTTATAGTAAATATTCTGAGCTATATTGACCGAGTTATGCTCATTTTAAATCTGGAGCAGCGTTCGGAGCGGGTTCCCTTTGGAGACGTGCCCTCCCACCCTACTTTATTAGACACCTGCTTCACATTTATCAGTTTCAGCATAGCAGTGTTTGGCTTGGGTTATTTGGAGACGTGCCCTCCCACCCCAAACTATGTAGGCACCTGCTATTTTATCAACAATCAGCATCACGGTTATGGGTCAACCGCACAAAATCCATTTCATCGAAGTCCATTTGCTAGGCCGCACACTGTTAGTAACACAGTTGGTCACAAGCATTGCAGGGTATATCTATCCTCGGATCTTTGTTTGTCATGGTTTTGGTTCATCCACAAACCCACACTTCATCGAAGTCCGTTTGCTAGGCCGCACAGTGTCAATATCACAGTTGGTCACAAGCATTACATGGTATCTCTATCCTCGGATCTTCGTTCATCACGGTTATGGGTTAACTACACAAAAATTTTCTCTTCAGTAGCTCTTCATATTGAACAAATGCTTCTCAGGAGGAAACTTCACACAATGGGGACCATTGCTTCTTAAGGAGGGAGGAATGATCCGAATGGAAAATGGCATCAACCCATGGTATTCATCTACCCATGTTATACATCCACCCACGGAATTTACCCATGGTATTGTAAATGGCATCGACCCATGGTATTCATCCACCCATGATATTTATTCACCCATGGTATTGTAAGTGACCCATGGTATGTATCCACCCATGGTATTCATCCACACATGGGATTTACCCATGGTATTGTAAGTGGTATCTACCCATGGTATTTGCCCATGGTATCCACCTATGGTATTCTATCTCAGAAAAAGGCTATAAATAACAAGCCTCACTTTGTAAAAGGACAGATTGTCCGCCACAATGTAGCTTTTACAGTTATTCTCTGTTTTAATAAAACAAGTTTCTTTGTGGTTTTATTTTCTTTGTGTTCTCTCTTTTTTTCTGGCCTTCTAATTTTGCAGATCTTGTCAGATCTATTTCAACTTTTTAGATCTTGGGGGCCTTCTCCCAAGATCCAAATCATCCTCCTTCTACACCATTCTTGGACATGGTAAGAAAGGTAGTGTTGGAAATATGATGCAGAGTGTTGTCCTTGATGGCAACCCACTAAATGAAGATGAAGACATGCGACTGTTGACACGTGTTGTCCTTGATGGCAAACCACCTGATGAAGTTATTCTTGACTTGATGGACTTGGTAAATGATGTAAATCTGATGTGATATGATGTAATATGATGCTGAGCGTTGTCCTTGAAAGGCAACCCACTTGATGAAGATGATGACAACTTACTTGATGAAGTTGTGCTTGATAGAATATGTCCTTGATAAAGAAAATCGGATGTATCTACAGTGTGAACAGAAGGCAATGAAGAAAGGAATTCAGAAAGTGCTCAAAGTATGACGAAAAGAGTATGTCTCTATGTATACGCGGATCTGTCTAAGGGAAGTCGCGTATGCACGCGGAAAGGAACGTTCCAAGTCGCGTATGGGCAAAAGCGCTCAAAAAGTGCAAAACCAGGGGTAACCACCATGGTATTGACCCATTGTATTGGGTAATGATCCGCCTACTTGACCCCGTCCAGATAGTTTTGGGCTTATGGTATTGTTTTGGTCCATGGTATTGAAAAAGGGGCTCATGGTATTGACAAAGGGTAATCATATATAAGGAGAAGAAATTCATTGTGCAAATCATGAGTGTGGGTGCAAGATGTCTGAGCTTGAATGAATACTTCTCTCTGAAGTAGATCTGAATGGAAGGGTTACACTTGAAGACAAATCTAAAGGTATGATGCACCAATGATGAAGAAGGGGATCTAGATCTGAAATGCACTTGTATCTGCTAGATCTGCTTATGGAAGGCCTAGATCTGTGATGAGGCGAACATCTAGGCGAACATCTGACTGAAGTGAAAAAGGTAAATCTGAATTGAACATCTGATCTGATGAAGTATGCAGCTCTGTAATCATTGAAGATCTATACGCTACTTCGCCGCGGAGGAAGCGCGTATATACGCAGCTTCAGCGAAGAGAAAGCGCGTATGCGCAATAAAATATACACTGAGGTATACGTTGGTTTGTGTGGACGGAAGCGCGTATATACGCGACATCAGTGAAGGGAAAGCGCGTATGCAAACTAGGGTTTGCTGAAGCAAGGGGTATGAAATATCTGATCTGTTCTGTTGTGTTTCTGCTATCTGATCTGTGTTGATAAGTATATGTTGGTGATGTATGTTTGTGCTTAAAAGTATGGAAAGGGTCCAGTCTGAAAATATGATGAAATGTGGCCTGCAAGTGTTGTTCTATTGAAGTTGTTGGATCCAGTGTGAAAATTGATGAAACGTAGTCCAAGGTGGTGCTGAGGGTTGTAGCCTTCAGTCAGGGGGTTGTAGCTCCCTTCCAAGTGAAGCTGGTAAACGAGATCAGGGGGTCGTAGCTCCCTTCCAGGAGAGGCTGGTAAACGAGTCAGGGGGTCGTAGCTCCCTTCCAGGAGAGGCTGGTAAACGAGCGCAGGTGGGTGCCTGCGTGCTGGTCAAGTCTGCGCCAGCACATATGTTGTAAGATGTTTTTCTCTATAATAAAATATTGAAGGCTGAGCAACTGCAGCGGTGGTTTTCTCCCGATTTGGGTTTCCACCTAAAAATCCTGGTGTTCATGTGTGATGCTTTGTGTGATGGTTTATTCTGTTCTTACTGCACATGTTTACTGTTTATTGAACATCTGATGAATGAATGATGGAATGATATAAGTGAAGAGTTATTGACATATCTAGATATCTGTGTATACGCGAGTTTCATGAAGGGTATCCGCGTATATACGCGAGTTTACTGAAAGAAAGTAGCGTATGGGTTTTAAGGAATGAAAAAGTAAAAATTTTTGATTATGCAGTAAATACTGATTCACCCCCCCTCTCAGTATTTTTCCCAACAATTGGTATCAGAGGAGGTCCTTCTGCAGAAGCTTGATCGCTTGAAGGAGATCCGTCGCAATGGGAAGTCAAGAAGGAATAATGTCTATAAAGCCACCTATATTCAATGGAAGCAATCTGATATTCTGGAAGGTACGTACAAAAGCATATCTGCAAAGTCCTGGTGCAGATGTATGGGCAATCGTGGAAGAAGGTTATCAATACCCGGCAAGTATTCCTACTGATGCAGCAGAAAGAAAGAAGTATGAAACCAATGTTAAAGCAGTAAATTTTTTTGCTGGGAAGCATGTCTGAAACATAATTTGCTAAAGTGATGCAGCTACATTCAGCAAAAGAAATATGGGACAAAATCATTCTGAGCTATGAAGGAGATACAAAGGTAAAAAATGCAAAACTCCAAACTCTTAGAATTGAATATGAAAATTTGAAGATGCATAGTGATGAAAGTGTTGCCAGTTTCTTCCTTCATCTAGATGATGTTGTAAATCGAATGAGAAATTTGGGTGAAACCAAAACTGATACTACTCTGGTTGAAAAAGTCTTAAGATCCTTGACTCCAAAATTTGATTCTAAAGTCTCCGCTATTGAAGAAAGGCAAGATATGCAAACTCTTACTATTGTTCAATTACATGGGACTCTGACTGCTTTTGAAATGAGACAAGGAGGTCCTTCTCAAGTAAGAGAAGCTACGTTTAAGGCTTCTACAAAAGGAAAGGAAAAGGAAGTTGTCAAAGAATCCAGCTATATTTCCGATGAAGAAGAAGCAAATTTCGTAAGAAAACTCCAACTAGGAACTGGAAGATTCAAAGGTAAGCTTCCCTTCAAATGTTTTGAGTGTGGAAAAGTTGGTCATTATGCTGCAAAATGTCCTTATAAAGGAAAAGATGTTGTAAGAAGGAATAGGAACAGATCTAGCTCTAGGAAAAGTTACTATACTAATGAATATAGTGATGGGTCATCTAATAGTGAGGAAGATTGTGAAGAAGATCTTAGACTTCTCATGGCCTTTGAACAAAAGGATGAAAAGGATATGTTTATGGATGCTCTAGAGGAAAATGATTTTCTTGAAGAAAATAATCAACTCAAACTTCGCTTAGAAGATTGCAAAATTCTCTTAGAAGAACAAAAGATGATCAGAGAGACTGTTGAAAAGCAGCTTGAAGAAGCAAAGAAACATATTGAAAAACTAGAATGTGAAGTGGTAAGTCAAAGAAAAGAAGTTGAGAAAGCAAAGACCTTGAATCTTAGATTTGCTAAAGGATCTGAAACCTTAGATGAGATTATCAAGGTGCAACGTTCTCCTCTTATAAAGACAGGTCTGGGATATACCGGAGAATCTTCTCAAACTTCAGCACCAAACTATCTAAAAGCAGTTACAGGTGGTTTACTACATTCAGCCACTCAGCAAGGGAATAGAGGATCTCTACAGGGAAATAAGGACCATCTCAATTCAAGGAACAATAACAGGGATAGCTTTCAAAGACTCTACAACCAACAGGTAAACTCAAATAGAAGATTCCATGATCGCAGAAATTTCTACTTCAATGGGCAATGTTTCACTTGTCACAATTTTGGTCATAAAGCTATTCAATGTGTGGCATATAAAACCATCATGACAAGAGAAGCAAGAAAGAAAAGGTTGGATACTGAACCAAAGAAGAATACCTATAACAATTTTTCTCCTCTTCAAAGTGAAGTTGAATGTACTTATTGCAATAACTTTGGCCCTGAAGAATCTGAATGCAGGAACAAGAGCCAGCCCAAAGAACATGTTCCCTCAAGCTCTAAAGTGTGGAAGAAGAAAGAACCGTCGGTTGAAAATTGTGGGATGGCATTATTTGCAGAAGGTGAAGAAAATCAATGGTACATTGATAGTGGGTGCTCAAGACACATGACAGGTGACAAAAGCAAACTTCATACTTATAATGCTCTAGAAAAGGAAAAGAAAGTTACATTTGGAAATGATACTCCTGTTGTAATTAAAGGAAAAGGGTCAGTATTTCTAAAAGAAAAGGTGAAGGCTAAAGATGTCATGTATGTGGATGGATTAAGGCATAACCTGTTAAGTGTTAGTCAAATGTGTGATCAAGGAGCAGAAGTGGTTTTCAGTTCCAAAGAATGTGTGGTCTGTGATCTTGATACAGGTAAAATCATTATAAAAGGAAAAAGAAATCCAAGCAACCTGTATGTAGTAAACGGCATAGATCAATGTTATTTGAGCAAGTCTTCAGAAAATTGGCTATGGCATAGAAGGCTGGGGCATCTGAGTTTCTCTCAAATCAACAAAGCAAGCAGACTTCAAGCTGTTCGTGATCTTCCCAAGGTCAGACTTCCAGAAAGTACCATATGCAAATCTTGTCAATTTGGTAAGCAGACCAGAGTACGATTTAATGCCAAAGAAGGATCATCAAGTAAGCCTCTTGAACTCATTCATACTGATATCTGTGGACCTATGAGGAAAAAGTCATTACATGGGGAAGAATACTATATCTTATTTATTGATGACTACTCTAGAATGTGTTGGATCGGGTTCATTAAACACAAAGATCAAGCACTTGAAAAATTTCAGAGCTTCAAAGCTTTGGCAGAAAATGAATTAGATCTAAAAATCAAGTGTCTTAGATCTGATCGAGGAGGAGAATATTCATCAAATGAATTCTTTGAATTTTGTGAACAACATGGCATTAAAAGACAGTTCTCGGTAGCAGACACTCCACAACAAAATGGTGTAGCAGAAAGAATGAATAGAACAATTGTTCAAATGGCTAGAGCTATGCTTGCTGATTCTGATGTTCCTGACATGTTCTGGAGTGAAGCAGCACATACAGCAGTTAAAATTCTCAATAAAGCTCATGTTCGGGTAAATAGTGACAAAACTCCATATGAACTCTGGTATGGCAATTCTCCCACTGTGAAGCATTTTAAGGTTTTTGGAAGTAAATGCTTTATCAAAAATAATGATGAAAAGCTTGGCAAGTTTGAACCTAGATTAGATGAAGGGATATTTCTTGGTTACTCATCGTCAAGCAAAGCTTTCACATGTTACAATAAAAGGCTTCGAAAGGTTGTTGAATGTATTGATGTTGTTATTGATGAGTCTCTTGCAGCTCCTAAAGAAGAAAAACAAACAACAAATGAAGATGATAACGACATATGGCCTTCTACATCAGATAACAATGATATAGACAGTGGATCCAATGAAGAACCTGAAGATGATCTATCTGAAAAAGCTCCATCCAGATATGTTCAAAAGAATCATCCTGAATCTCAAATTTTGGGTGACAAGGAATCTGGTGTACGAACAAGGAGAACTCTTATGGGATATTCTAATCATTTGGCACTTCTATCCACAATTGAACCACACAATGTCAATGAAGCTAGCAAATATGAATGTTGGAGGCAAGCCATGGATGAAGAACTTGTTCAAATTGAGAAGAATGACACTTGGGATTTGGTTCCAAGACCTCATGATTAAAATGTCATTGGAACTAAATGGATTTTCAAGAACAAGTTAAATGAGAATGGGGATGTTGTAAGAAACAAAGCTAGACTGGTTTGCAAAGGGTATACTCAACAAGAAAGTATAGACTTTGAAGAAACTTTTGCTCCTGTAGCTAGACTTGAAGCTATAAGAATGTTTCTTGCTTTTTCAAGTTATCAACAAATCAAAGTTTATCAAATGGATGTTAAATCTACTTTTCTTAATGGTGATCTAGAAGAAGAAGTATATATAGAACAACCGGAAGGATTCATTTTGGGAAATGATGCAAATCTTGTTTGTAGACTTAAAAAGGCTCTATATGGTCTCAAACAAGCTCCAAGGGCTTGGTACTATCGTCTTGACAAATATCTTCATCGACAAGGATTTTCAAAGGGGTCTGCTGATAGCAACTTATACACAAAAGTTGAAAATGATAAACTATTGATTGTTGTTGTATATGTTGATGATATCATTTTGGGGAGTAACGAAGAATCTATGAGTCAGAAATTTGCTTCTGTCATGCAGCAAGAATTTGAAATGTCTTTGCTTGGGGAACTAACTTTCTTTCTTGGCTTGCCAAGTGCATCAATCTACGGATGGTATATTCCTATCACAAGCAAAATATCTTAAGCAAATTACGAGGAAAAGTATGGCATGGAGAGAATGCAGACACAAGTATACTCAGCCGATAACGGATGCAATCTCGGTTCTCATGATGATTCCTCCCACGGTGAATCAGCAGTTACGGATCAATGATAGGGAAGTCTACTTTATCTCTTGGGACTAGACCGGACATTGCCATGCGATTGGGATTGTTGGACGATTCAGCCAATCCAAAAAGTCTCACCTTCAGGAGTTTGTGAATATTCAAATATCTACAAGGAACTCAAGAATTTGGACTATGGTATCCAAAGAATGCTGATCTTACTCTTCATGCATACACTGATGCAGATTGGGTTGGAAGTGTTGATGATCGGAAAAGCACTAGTGGTGGTGCATTCTATATGGGGCCCCGGTTAGTATCTTAGTTCAGCAAAAAGAAAAGCTCTATTGCCTTATGTACAGCAGAAGCAGAATATGTGGCTGCCGCATCATGTTGTACTCAACTTCTATGGATGATGCAAACTTTTTGCAAGATTTTCAAATCAAATGTGCAACTCTACATCTCCGTATGGATAATACAGTGCTTATGAGTAATCTCAAAGAATCCCATGTGCATTGAGAGATGACACACATTCCATCGTATCCTTTCTTTGGCTTGAAGTTACAACGATAAAATTTGAGGTAGGTATGTTCCCTCCAAAACAAGTTGTTGATATCTTTGTTTCTCTTGGGGGAAGGCGTTGAGATATCTAGGCAATTTTAAGGATTACGTTAAAAGAACTTTCATCCTATAATTTTAGAAAGGTGGTAGTGAATCACGGATTTCCTGAAACACAGTCGCGTAGATACGCGAGTTCATACAGACGCGTATGGGCCGATTCTTGACTCACTTTTTCGGAATTCATTCTCCTCTCTTGACTAGCACGGTCTTTGTTTGGTGCTAATCTTGTTTGGTATCTCTGGTGGTGTTCCAGTTCTCATAATTATGTTTCTAATGTTACGATGAAGATGCCTTGATGTTTTGTTGGTGAAAGTGTTCAGGATACACAAACTAAAGGGGAGCCTTAGTCATATGGAAAGGATGCTTGGATGCACAGATTCAGGGGGAGCATTAGCTTTGCTGAGTATAATGCATTATGTTGGCTCTGTTATATGATCTCTCTTGAGGTCTTCTTGGTATTTTTTATGAAAAGTCATATTTGTATTTTTGATGAAAAGGTCATGTGGAGACCCTTGATGTAAATTGTAATTTTCAGTCATGTAAAGGTTTGTCAAATTTGTAAACCCACTTGGTTGGGTAGCTGAGTCAAATTTGTAAACCCACTTGGTTGGGTAGCTGAGTCAATTTTTCATATGTAAATCCACTTGGATGAATAACTGATGTAAGTATGAGTCTTTGGTGATAGGAAGTTCATAGAGTCATGTACTTCATTGAAAAATATGTTTGAAGATTCAGCATGAACTCAGGGGGAGCTTGGCCACTTCAGCACATATCAGATCTGCAGAATGTTTCTTCCACATGAGGAGAAAAGGGGGAGAATGTTGGTTTTTGATCCACCCTTGCCCTTGATGTCAAAGGGGGAGAGTGACATGGTGTTTGAATAAAGAGAAGATAATGATGTGACATATTTGGGAGAGTGACATGATATCTATCTGCTGTGGTAACCAAACACCATCATGGTTGCCATCAAGTCCAAAGGGGGAGATTGTTGAAAATATGATGCAGTGTTGTCCTAGATGGCAAAACTCCACTAAATGAAGACAACATTACGCATCGTTGACATGTGTTGTCCTTGATGGCAAACCACCTCGATGGAAGTTATTCTTGACTTGATGGACTTGGTAAATGATGTAAACGATGTGATATGATGTAATATGATGCCGAGCGTTGTCCTTGAATGATGAAGATGATGACAACTTACTTGATGAATTTGTGCTTGATAGAATATATCCTTGATGAAGGAAATCTGATGTAGCTACTGAATAAACAGAAGGCAATGAAGAAAGGAATTCAGCATGTGTTAATTCTATGATGAAAAAGAGTATGTCTCTATGTATACGCGGATTGGTCTAAGGGAAGTCGCGTATGCACGCAGAAAAGAACGTTCCAAGTCGCGTATGGGCTAAAGCGCTCTAAAAGTGCAAAACTAGGGGTAATCACCATGGAATTGACCCATTGTATTGGGTAATGATCCGCCTAATTGACCCCGTCTAGTGAAGTTTTGGGCTCATGGTATTGGTTTGGCCCATGGTATTGAAAAAGGGGCTCATGGTATTGAAAAAGGGTAATCATATATAAGGAGAAGAAATTCATTGTGCAAATCATGAGTGTGGGTGCAAGATGTCTAAGCTTGAATGAATACTTCTATCTGCAGTAGATCTGAATGGAAGGGTTACAATTGAAGACAAATATGAAGGTATGATGCACCAATGATGAAGAAGGGGATCTAGATCTGAAATGCACTTGTAGCTGCTAGATCTGCTTATGGAAGGCCTATATCTGTGATGAGGCGAACATCTAGGCGAACATCTGACCGAAGTGAAAAGGGTAAATCTGATTTGAACATCTGATCTGATGAAGTATGCAGCTCTGTAATCATTGAAGATCTATACGCTACTTCGCCGCGGTGGAAGCGCGTATACACGCGGCTTCTCTGAAGTAAAAGCGCGTATGCGCAATAAAATATACACTGAGGTATACGCTGGTTTGTGTGGATGGAAGCGCGTATATACGCGACATCAGTGAAGTAAAAGCGCGTATGAAAACTAGGGTTTGCTGAAGCAAAGGGTATGAAATATCTGATCTGTTCTGCTGTGTTTCTGCTATCTGATCTGTGTTGATAAGTATCTGTTGGTGATGTATGTTTGTGATTAAAAGTATGGAAAGGGTTCAGTCTGGAAATCTGATGAAACGTGGCCTGCAAGTGTTGTTCTATTGAAGTTGTTGGATCTAGTGTGAAAATTGATGAAACGTGGTACAAGGTGGTGCTGAGGGTTGTAGCCTTCAGTCAGGGGGTTGTAGCTCCCTTCCAGGTGAGGCTGGTAAACGAGATCGGGGGGTCGTAGCTCCCTTCCAGGAGAGGCTGGTAAACGAGTCAGGGGGTTGGAGCTCCCTTCCAGGAGAGGCCGGTAAACGAGCACAGGTGGGTGCTTGCGTGCTGGTCAAGTCTGCGCCAGCACATATGTTGTAAGATGTTTTCTCTATAATAAAATATTGAAGGCTGAGCAACCGCAGCGGTGGTTTTCTCCCGATTTGGGTTTCCACCTAAAAATCCTGGTGTTCATGTGTGATGCTTTGTGTGATGGTTTATTCTGTTCTTACTGCACATGTTTACTGTTTATTGAACATCTGATGAATGGATGATGGAATGATATAAGTGAAGATTTATTGACATATCTAGATATCTGTGTATACGTGAGTTTCATGAAGGGTATCCGCGTATATACGCGAGTTTACTGAAATAAAGTAGCGTGTGGGTTTTAAGGAATGAAAAAGTAAATTTTTGATTATGCAGTAAATACTGATTCACCCCCCCTCTCAGTATTTTTCCCAACAGGTAGGTGGTAGAAGTTTAACGGAAAGCGGTCAACAACTCGGTACTGGTATAATAACAGAGAGCTATCTTAAAATAGGACAAAATTACTTTAGCAAGAGTCGCAAAAGTGGAATGTGAGGCAGCATTCTGGTCGACATACCACTTTGCAACTTCTCCAGTGAGCATACATTAGAATAACTGAGAAGGATGGAGTCATCAGTGATAGAATTGGATGAACACCACATGTGAAAGCAACATACATGATTAGTAGGGTCCTCTCTAGTGTTTCCTTCAAACATAGGTATTTTTGAAGGAAGCTTAGTTGGCATAACATGCCAACCTAGATTGTGGAGTATAGGGTTGTTAATTAACTGGCTGAAATCGGGGAGGCTTAAACCTGCTATAAAAGGTAGAAAAGGAGTAGTTAGAATGGTTCTAGTAGTGGTTCCACTGGTAGCAACTCCAAAATTATGGTCAGGGCTACCATCATCTTAAGGACCAACACTTGCATTGGTGCCTAACATGGTGACTAAATGAGGTGGAGGAGAACTAGGTTTGAAATCGGAGGGAGGACCAGATGGAACAAAATGAGAGTGGGTATGGGGACTCGGCAGAGGACTAACTCAGAATCTATGCTTTGGAGTAAGTCATCCTAATGGAAACTAAGGATGAAGGCCTAGGAGTCGCTGGGATAAGTGCCTTGGGGGCGCAATGATGGCAAGACACAAATAACCCAATAAGATGGAAGAGTGATAAACAAAGTCTCAGAGGGGAAGATAAATTAATTAGGATGTTTATGTCTTCGATTGGTGTTGTAAAATAAGCGCTCTTTGCTTTAGGTGCATGTGTGTGAAATTTGTGTGTTAATTTGCAAGTTGTTTTTTGATTTTAATTAAGTCGAGATGGTTGTATAAATAAAGAGAAAATGATGAATAGTTGTAAATGTGAAAATGTGAAGTTGGGAAACACTTTTTGCCCTTTTTGACGTTGAAAATTGTAATTTTCTATGTTTTTCAACTTCAACTCCACTAAACTCATATTTTTATTGCAAATTATGCTTTGACATAAAAACAAGAATTGTAGAGAATTGTCTCACCTCCATACCCATATTTTGTTTTTGAAAAAATATTGACATATAGAGGGGTAAATTTCTTGTTTACTAACTGCATATACTTGAAATTTTCAGGCAAACATAAATAGTCACTTTATGATCCTTCACTTTTTTTAGGGAAGGTTATTCATTTTTTGGAAAAAAACCATAGCATCATAATCTGAATATATTGCACTAGTGCACAGACTATTTTTTGGTAATTTTCGGATTAAATCATTATTTTTTATTATTTTTTGAAATGGACGAAGACAAAAAAACAGTGATGTTTCAGTAAATTTTATGATCCTTTGATTTTCTTTTCAATGTGATCGTCAATAAGAAAAATGAGAGTACCCTTTTGAAGTAGACAGGGAGAGGAAGTGCAATATGATTTTTTTGAATTTTTTGGTGTCCTCATTTGAAAGTTATTGAATTTTCATTCAGTGCAATTTTTCGAACAATTAAATTCCACAATGACACAGTTTAGTAAAAAATTAATAAAAAATTGAATTTTTTAATGAAACTCCACAAATCTCATATCATCAAAAACTAGATTCAGAGATGAATCTAATGGTACTTGGTCCGACATATAACATTTTGTTTTTGTAGGTGTTCTGCCCCTCCAAAGTTGCAGGTTCCTGAAAACTGCAGAATTTTTTGGGTTTTTCGTTGACCAGAAACTCTCGGCCGAGATAATGTCTCGGACGAGAAATTTATAAAACTCTCGACCGAGAGTTTAACCCACCTAAAGTTACATTTAACCGCGCGGCCAAACTCTAGGCCGAAAGTTTAAAAAACTCTCGGATGAGAGTTTGCGCCCGAGAGTTTACCCGATGAAACTCTTGGCCGAGAGTTTAGAAAACTCTAGGACGAGAGTTTAGAAAACTCTAGGCCGAGAGTTTTGAAAACTCTCGGCCAAGAGTTTTATTAAATGTTTTAATCAAAAGTTTTAGGGGTTTATATGTTTAGGGTAATTTCCTCTTCTTTCTTTATCCCTTTTATCTAATTTAAGATATTTATTTCCCTCTTTTTAGATATGAATTTGTAATATTTTTTAGTTAATCTAAATAGTTATTAAAATAATTATAATATTTATAAAAATATTGAAATATTTTAATAATTATATTGTTTTTAATTAAATATTTTTAATAAGTAATTTAATATTATCTTTAACCTTTTTAATTTTTCTTGAATACTTAAAGAATCCCCTAATAACTAATTAACTAATAATTATTTAATCTCCTTAACAACTAATTAAATAACTAACTCAATAACTACTAGCTTTATAACGACTATAAAGGAGTTTATATGTTTAAGGTTTTGTATGTTTAGGGTTTAGGGGTTTATATGTTTAGGGTTTAGGGGTTTACATGTTTAGGGTTTAAGGGGTCAAATGGGTTAGGGATTTTGGGGTTTAGGGGCCTAAATAGGTTAGGGGTTAACGGGTTAGGGGTAGGGGTTAAGGGTTTAGAGGTTTAGGGTTTAGGGGGTTAAAGGGGTTAGGGGTTAGGAATTAGGGTTTAAGGGTTCAAGGGTTAAGGGTTTATAGGTTTAGGTGTTTAAGGGGTTGAATGGGTTATGAGTTGGGAATTAGGGTTTAAGGGGTTATAGGTTTAGGGTTTAGGGGGTTAAATGGGTTAGGGTTGGTTTAGAGATTTAGGGGGTTAGGGGATTTATCAGTTAAGGATTTTAGGGGTTAGAGGTTAGGGGTTAATGGGGTTAAATGAGTTAGGTTTTTAGGGGTTTAGGGTGTATAATTGGTTAGGGGTTGGGAATTAGGGTTTTAGGGGTTAGGGGTTAAGGGTTTAGAGGTTTAGGGTTTAGGGGGTTAAATGGGTTACAGGTTTAGAGGTTTAGGGGGTTAGGGGATTTAGCAGTGAAGGATTTTAGGGGTTAGCGGTTAGGGTTTTGGGCGTTAAATGGAATCCACACTTAAATGGGTTAGGATTTTAGGGTTTAGGGTGTTAAATTGGTTAGGGGTTGGGAATTAGGGTTTAAGGGGCTAGGGGTTAAGGGTTTAGAGGTTTAGGGTTTAGGGGGTTAAATGGGTTACAGGTTTAGAGGTTTAGGGGGTTAGGGGATTTAGCAATGAAGTATTTTAGGGTTTAGGGTTTAGGGTTTTGGGGGTTAAATGGAATCCACACTTAAATGTGTTAGCTTTTTCGAGGTTTAAGGTGTTTAATTGGTTAGGGGTTGGGAATTAGGGTTTAAGGGGTTAGGCGTTAAGGGTTTAGGGGATAGAAATTAGGGTTTAAGGGGTCAAGGGTTAAGGTGTCAAGGGTTATGGGTTGGGAATTAGGGTTTAAGGGGTTAGGGGTTTTGGGGTTTAGGGGCTTAAATGGGTTAGGGGTAGGGGTTAAGGGTTTAGAGGTTTAGGGATTAGGGGTTAAATGGGTTAGGGGTTTAGAGGTTTAGTAGGGGTAAATGGGTTAGGGGTTAAGGGTTTAGAGGTTTAGGGTTTAGGGGTTGAGGTTTGGGATTAGGAATTTAGGGTTTAAGGGGTCAAGGGTTATGGGTTGGGAATTGGTTTAAGGGGTTAGGGGTTAAGGGTTTGATTTTAGGGTTTAGGGGTTAGTAGGTTTTAGGTTTAGAGGGTTTACAGCCTAGGGGATTTAGTAGCGACGAAGGATTTTAGGGGTTAGGGGTTAGGGTTTTGGGGGTTAAATGGAATCCACACTTAAATGAATTAGGTTTTAGGGTTTAGGGTGTTGAATTGGTTAGGGTTTGGGGTTTATGGGCTTACATGGGTTACGAGGTTTAGGAGTTTAGGGGTTAGGGCATTTAGCGTTTAAGGATTTTAGGGGTTAGGGGGTTGGTTTTGGAGGTTAAATGGAATCCACACTTAAATGGGTTAGGTTTTAGGGTTTGGGGTGTTGAATTGGTTAGGCATTTTGGCGTTTAGGGGTTTAAATGGGTTAGGGGTAGGGGTTAAGGTTTTAGAGGTTTAGGGTTTAGGGGTTAAATGGGTTAGGGGTTTAGAGGTTTAGTAGGGGTAAATGGGTTAGGGGTTAAGGGTTTAGAGGTTTAGAGTTTAGGGGGTTAAGGGTTTGGGGATTAGGAATTAGGGTTTAAGGGGTCAAGGGTTATAGGTTGGGAATTATGGTTTAAGGGGTTAGGGGTTAAGGGTTTAGACGTTTAAGGTTTAGGGGGTTAAATGGGTTATAGGTTTAGAGGTTTAGGGGGTTAGGGGATTTAGCAGCGAAGGATTTTAGGGGTTAGGGGTTAGGGTTTTGGTGGTTAAATGGAATCCACACTTAAATGAGTTAGGTTTTTAGGGGTTTAGGGTGTTGAATTGGTTAGGGGTTTTGGGGTTTAGGGGCTTAAATGGGTTAGGGGTTAACAGGTTAGGGGTAGGGGTTAAGGGTTCAGAGGTTTAGGGTTAGGGGTTAAATGGGTTAGGGGTTTAGAGGTTTAGTGGGGGTAAATGGGTTAGGGGTTAAGGGTTTAGAGGTTTAGGGTTTAGGAGGTTAAATGGGTTAAGGGTTAGGAATTAGGGTTTAAGGGGTCAAGGGTTAAGGGGTTAGAGGTTTAGGTGTTTAAGGGGTTGAATGGGCTATGGGTTGGGAATTAGGGTTTAAGGGGTTATAGGTTTAGGGTTTAGAGTTAAAGTTTGGGTCGGGGTTGGTTTAGAGGTTTGGGGGTTGAGGATTTAGTAGTTAATTATTTTTGGGGTTAGAAGTTAGGGGTTAATGGGTAGGGGTAGGGGTTAAGGGTTTATAGCTTTAGGGTTTAGGAGGTTAAATGGGGTTAGGGGTTAGAATTGGTTAAAGAAATTGAGTTAAGGGGTTAGAGGTTTAGGTGTTTAGGGGTTGAATGGGTTATATAGGTTGGGAATTAGGGTTTAAGGGTTATAGGTTTAGGGGGTAGAGGAGGTTAAATGGGTTAGGATTGGTTTAGGGTTTAGGGGTTAGGTTTAGCGGTTAAGGATTTTAGGGGTTGGAAGTTAGGTGTTAATGGGTTAGGGGTAGGGGTTAAGGGTTTAGATGTTTAAGGTTTAGGGCGT
This sequence comes from Pinus albicaulis, assembly GCA_034641835.2. NCBI lineage: Eukaryota > Viridiplantae > Streptophyta > Pinopsida > Pinales > Pinaceae > Pinus > Pinus albicaulis. Next base: position 1,530,448,038 of record CM076578.1, read on the forward strand.
TAAATGGGTTAGGGGTTAGGAATTAGGGTTTAAGGGGTCAAGGGTTAAGGGGTTAGAGGTTTAGGTGTTTAAGGGGTTGAATGGGTTATGGGTTGGGAATTGGGGTTTAAGGGGTTATAGGTTTAGGGTTTAGGGGGTTAAATGGGTTAGGGTTGGTTTAGAGGTTTAGGGGGTTAGAGGATTTAGTAGTTAAGGATTTTAGGGGTTAGAAGTTAGGGGTTAATGGGGTTAAATGGGTTAGGTTTTTAGGTGTTTAGGGTGTTGAATTGGTTAGGGGTTAAGGGTTTAGAGGTTTAGGGTTTAGTGGTTAAATGGGTTACAGGTTTAGAGGTTTAGGGGGTTAGGGGATTTAGTAGTGAAGGATTTTAGGGGTTAGGGGTTAGGGTTTTGGGGGTTAAATGGAATCCACACTTAAATGGGTTAGGTTCTTAGGGGTTTAGGGTGTTGAATTGGTTAGGGGTTGGGAAGTAGGGTTAAAGGGGTTAGGGGTTAAGGGTTTAGAGGTTTACGGTTTAGGGGGTTAAATGGGTTATAGGTTTAGAGGTTTAGGGGGTTATGGGATTTAGCAGTGAAGGATTTTAGGGGTTAGGGGTTAAGGTTTTGGCGGTTAAATGGAATCCATAATTAAATGGGTTAGGTTTTTAGGGGTTTACGGTGTTGAATTGGTTAGGGGTTGGGAATTAGGGTTTAAGGGGTTAGGGGTTAGGAATTAGGGTTTAAGGGGTCAAGGGTTATGGGTTGGGAATTAGGGTTTAAGGGGTTAGGGGTTTTGGGGTTAGGGGCTTAAATGCGTTAGGGGTTAACGGGTTAGGGGTAGGGGTTAAGCGTTTAGAGGTTTAGGGTTTAGGGGTTGAATGGGTTAAGGGTTTATAGATTTAGTGGGGGTAAATGGGTTAGGGGTTAAGGGTTTAAAGGTTTAGGGTTTAGGGGGTTAAATGGGTTAGGCATTAGGAATTAGGGTTTAAGGCATGAAGGGTTAAGGGGCTAGAGGGTTAGGTGTTTAAGGGGTCGAATGGGTTATGGGTTGGGAATTAGGGTTGAAGGGGTTATAGGTTTAGGGTTTGGGGAGTTAAATGGGTTAGGGTTGGTTTAGAGGTTTAGGGGGTTAGGGGATTTAGGAGTTAAGGATTTTAGGGGTTAGAAGTTAGGGGTTAACGGGTTAGGGGTATGGGTTAAGGGTTTAGAGGTTTAGGGTTTAGGGGGTTAAATGAGTTAGGGGTTAGGAATTAGGGTTTAAGGGGTTACAGGTTTAGGTGTTTAAGGGGTTGAATGGATTATGGGTTGAGAATTAGGGTTTAAGGGGTTATAGGTTTAGGGTTTAGGGGGTTAAATGGGTTAGGGTTGGTTTAGAGGTTTAGGGGGTTAGGGGATATAGCAGTTAAGGATTTTAGGGGTTAGAAGTTAGGGGTTAATGGGTTAGGGGTATGGGTTAAGGGTTTAGAGGTTTAAGGTTTATGGGGTTAAATGGGTTAGGGGTTAGGAATTAGGGTTTAAGGGGTCAAGGGTTAAGGGGTTAGAGGTTTAGGTGTTTAAGGGGTTGAATGGGTTATGGGTTTGGACTTAGGGTTTAAGGGGTTATATGTTTATGGTTTAGGGGGTTAAATTGGTTAGGGTTGGTTTAGAGGTTTAGGGGGTTATGGGATTAGGGTTTAGAGGTTTAGGGTTTAGGGGGTTAAATGGGTTACAGGTTTAGAGGTTTAGGGGGTTAGGGGATTTAGCAATGAAGGATTTAGGGAATAGGGGTTAGGGTTTTGGGGGTTAAATGGAATCCACACTTAAATGGGTTAGGTTTTTAGCGGTTTAGGGTGTTGAATTGGTTAGGGGTTGGGAATTAGGGTTTAAGGGGTTAGGGGTTAAGGGTTTAGACGTTTATGGTTTAGGGGGTTAAATGGGTTACAGGTTTAGAGGTTTGGGGGTTAGGGGATTTAGCAGTGAAGGATTTTAGGGGTTAGGGCTTAGGGTTTTGGGGGTTAAATTGAATTCACACTTAAATGGGTTAGGTTTTTAGGGGTTTACGGTGTTGAATTAGTTAGGGGTTGGGAATTAGGGATTAAGGGATTAGGGGTTAAGGGTTTAGGGGTTAGGAATTAGGGTTTAAGGGGTCAAGGGTTATGGGTTGGGAATTAGGGTTTAAGGGGTTATGGGTTTTGGGGTTTAGGGGCTTAAATGGGTTAAGGGTTAACGAGTTAGGGGTAGGGGTTAAGGGTTTAGAGGTTTAGGGTTTAGGGGTTAAATGGGTTAGGGGTTTAGAGGTTTAGTAGGGGTAAATGGGTTAGGGGTTAAGGGTTTAGAGGTTTACGGTTTAGGGGGTTAAGAGTTTACGGTTTAGGAATTAGGGTTTAAGGGGTCAAGGGTTATGGGTTGGGAATTATGTTTTAAGGGGTTAGGGGTTAAGGGTTTAGAGGTTTGGGGTTTAGGGGGTTAAATGGGGTATATGTTTAGAGGTTTAGGGAGTTACGAGATTTACCAACGAAGGATTTTAGGGGTTAGGGGTTAGGGTTTTTGGGGTTAAAGGGAATCCACACTTAAATGGGTTAGGTTTTTAGGGGTTTAGGGTGTTGAATTGGTTAGGGGTTTTTGGGTTTAGGGGCTTAAATGGGTTACAGGTTTAGAGGTTTAGGGGGTTAGTGGATTTAGCAGTGAGGGATTTTAGGGGTCAGGGGTTAGGGTTTTGGGTGTTAAAGGGAATCCATTCTTAAATGTTTTAGGTTTTTAGTGGTTTAGGTTGTTGAATTGGTTAGGGGTTTTGGGGTTTAGGGGCTTAAATGGGTTAGGTGTGGGGGTTAAGGGTTTAGAGTTTTAGGGTTTAGGGGTTAAATGGGTTAGGGGTTTACAGGTTTAGTGGGGGTAAATGGGTTAGGGGTTAAGGGTTTAGAGGTTTAAGTGTTTAGGGGGTTAAGGGTTTAGGGGTTAGGAATTAGGGTTTAAGGGGTCAAGAGTTATGGGTTGGGAATTAAGGTTTAAGGGGTTAGGGGTTAAGGGTTTAGAGGTTTAGGGTTTAGGGGGTTATATGGGTTACAGGTTTAGAGGCTTTGTGGGTTAGGGGATTTAACAGTGAAGGATTTTAGGGGTTGGGGGTTAGGGTTTTCGGGGTGAAATGGAGACACTCTTAAATGGTTTAGGTTTTTAGGGGTTTAGGGTGTTGAAGTGGTTAGGGGTTTTGGGGTTTAGGGTTAAATGGGTTATGGGTTAAGGGTTTAGAGGATTGGGGTTTAGGGGTTAAATGGGTTAGGGGTTTAGAGGTTTAGTGGGGGTAAATGGGTTAGGGGTTAAAGGTTTAGAGGTTTAGAGTTTAGGTGGTTAAATGGGTTAGCCCGATTAGGAATTAGGGTTTAAGGGGTCAAGCGTTAAGGGGTTAGAGGTTTAGGTGTTTAAGGGGTTGAATGGGTTATGGGTTGGGAATTAGGGTTTAAGGGGTTATAGGTTTAGGGTTTAGGGGGTTAACTAGGTTAGGGTTGGTTTAGAGGTTTAGGGGGTTAGGGGATTTAGCAGTTAAGGATTTTAGGGGTTAGAAGTTAGTGGTTAATGGGGTTAACTGGGTTAGGTTTTTAGGGGTTTAGGGTGTTGAATTGGTTAGGGGTTGGGAATTAGGGTTTAAGGGGTTAGGGGTTAAGGGTTTAGAGGTTTAGGGTTTAGGGGTTAAATGGGTTACAGGTTTAGAGGTTTAGGGTTAGAGAGTTTAGCAGTGAAGGATTTTAGGGGTTAGGGGTTAGGGTTTTGGGGGTTAAATGGAATCCACACTTAAATGGGTTAGGTTTTTAGGGGTTTAGGGTGTTGAATTGGTTAGGGTTTGGGAATTAGGGTTTAAGGGGTTAGGGGTTAAGGGTTTAGAGGTTTAGGGTTTAGGGGGTTAAATGGGTTGCAGGTTTAGAGGTTTAGGGGGTTAGGGGATTTAGCAGTGAAGGATTTTATGATTTAGGGGTTAGGGTTTTGGGGATTAAATGGAATCCACACTTAAATGGGTTAGGTTTTTAGCGGTTTAGGGTGTTGAATTGGTTAGGGGTTGGGAATTAGGGTTTAAGTGGTTAGGGGTTAGGAATTAGGGTTTAAGAGGTCAAGGGTTGGGAATTAGGGTTTAAGGGGTTAGGGGTTTTGGGGTTTAGGGGCTTAAATGGGTCAAGGGTAGGGGTTAAGGGTTTAGAGGTTTAGGGTTTAGGGGTTAAATGTGTTAGGGGTTTAGAGGTTTAGTAGGGGTAAATGGGTTAGGGGTTAAGGGTTTAGATGTTTAGGGTTTAGGGGGTTAAGGGTTTAGGGGTTAGGAATTAGGGTTTAAGGGGTCAAGGGTTATGGGTTGGGAATTATGGTTTAAGGGGTTAGGAGTTAAGGGTTTGAGGTTTAGGGTTTAGGGGGTTAAATGGGTTATAGGTTTTGAGTTTTAGGGGGTTAGGGCATTTAGCAGCAAAGGATTTTAGGGGTTAGGGGTTAGGGTTTTGGGGGTTAAATGGAATCCACACTTAAATGGTTTAAATTTTTAGGGGTTTAGGGTGTTGAATTGGTTAGGGGTTTTAGGGTTTAAGAGCTTAAATGGGTTACAGGTTTAGAGGTTTAGGGCGTTAGGGGATTTAGTAGTGAAGGATTTTAGGGGTTAGGGGTTTTGTTTTTGGTGGTTAAATGGAATCCACACTTAAATGGGTTAGGTTTTTAGGGGTTTAGGGTGTTGAATTGGTTACAAGTTTTGGGGTTTAGGGGCTTAAATGGGTTAGGAGTTAACGGGTTAGGGGTTTAGAGGTTTAGGTTTTATGGGTTAAATGGGTTAGGGGTTTAGAGGTTTAGTTGGGGTAAATGGGTTAGGGGTTAAGGGTTTAGAGGTTTAGGGTTTAGGGGGTTAAGGTTTTAGGGGTTAGGAATTAGGGTTTAAGTGGTCAAGGCTTATGGGTCGGGAATTAGGGTTTAAGGGTTAGCGGTTAAGGGTTTAGAGGTTTAGGGTTTACGGGGTTATATAGGTTACAGGTTTAGAGGTTTAGGGGGTTAGGGGATTTAGCAGTGAATGATTTTAGGGGTTGGGGGTTACGGTTTTGGGGGTTAAATGGAATCCACACTTAAATGTGTTAGGTTTTAAGGGGTTTAGGGTGTTGAATTGGTTACGAGTTTTAGGGTTTAGGGGCTTAAATGGGTTAGGGGTTAACGGGTTAGAGGTAGGGGTTAAGGGTTTTGAGGTTTAGGGTTTAGGGGTTAAATGGGTTAGGGGTTTAGAGGTTTAGTGGGGGTAAATGGGTTAGGGGTTAAGGGTTTAGAGGTTTAGGGTTTATCGGATTAAATGGATTAGGGCTTAGGAATTATGGTTTAATGGGTCAAGGGTTAAGGGGTTAGAGGTTTAGGTGTTTAAGGGGTTTAATGGGTTATGGGTTGGGAATTAGGGTTTAAGGGGTTATAGGTTTAGGGTTTAGGGGGTTAAATGGGTTAGGGTTGGTTTATAGGTTTAGGGGGTTAGGGGATTTAGCAGTTAAGGATTTTAGGGGTTAGAAGTTAGGGGTTAACGGGTTAGGGGTCTGGGTTAAGGGTTTAGAGGTTTAGGGTTTAGGGGGTTAAATGGGTTAGGGGTTAGGAATTAGGGTTTAAGGGGTCAAGGGTGAAGGGGTTAGAGGTTTAGGTGTTTAAGGGGTTGAATGGGTTATGGGTTGGGAATTAGGGTTTAAGGGGTTATAGGTTTAGGGTTTAGGGGGTTAAATGGGTTAGGGTTGGTTTAGAGGTTTCGGGGGTTAGGGGATTAGGGTTTAGAGGTTTGGGGTTTAGTGGGTTAAATGGGTTACATGTTTAGAGGTTTAGGGGGTTAGGGGATTTAACAGTGAAGGATTTAGGGGTTAGGGGTTAGGGATTTGGGGGTTAAATGGAATCCACACTTAAATGGGTTAGTTTTTTAGGGGTTTAGGGTGTTGAATTGGTTAGGGGTTGGAAATTAGGGTTTAAGGGGTTAGGGGTCAAGGGTTTAGAGGTTTAGGGTTTAAGGGGTTAAATGGGTTACATGTTTAGAGGTTTAGGGGGTTAGGGGATTTAGTAGTGAAGGATTTTAGGGGTTAGGGGTTAGGGTTTTGGGGATTAAATTGAATCCACACTTAAATGGGTTAGGTTTTTAGGGGTTTAGGGTGTTGAATTGGTTAGGGGTTGAGAATTAGGGTTTAAGGGATTAGGGGCTAAGGTTTGAGGGGTAAGGAATTAGGGTTTAAGGGGTCAAGGGTTATGGGTTGGGAATTAGGGTTTAAGAGGTTAGGGGTTTTGGGGTTTAGGGGCTTAAATGGGTTAAGGGTTAACAGGTTAGGGGTAGGGGTTAAGGGTTTAGAGGTTAAGGGTTTAGTGGTTAGGAATTAGGGTTTAAGGGGTCAAGGGTTATGGGTTGGGAATTATGGTTTAAGGGGTTAGGGGTTACGGGTTTAAAAGTTTAGGGTTTAGAGGGTTAAATGGGGTATAGGTTTAGAGGTTTAGGGGGTTACACGATTTAACAGCGAAGGATTTTAGGGGTTAGGGGTTAGGGTTTTGGGGGTTAAATGGAATCCACACTTAAATGGGTTAGGTTTTTAGGGGTTTAGGGTGTTGAATTGGTTAGGGGTTTTTGGGTTTAGGGGCTTAAATGGGTTACAGGTTTAGAGGTTTAGGGGGTTAGGGGATTTAGCAGTGAGGGATTTCAGGGGTTAGGGGTTAGGGTTTTGGGGGTTAAATGGAATCCATACTAAATGGGTTAGGTTTTTAGGGGTTTAGGGTGTTGAATTGGTTAGGGGTTTTGGGGTTTAGGGGCTTAAATGGGTTAGGGGTTAATGGGTTAGGGGTAGGGGTTAAGGGTTTAGGGGTTAAGGGTTTAGGGGTTAAATGGGTTAGGTTTTTAGAGGTTTATTGAGGGTAAATGGGTTAGGGGTTAAGGGTTTAGAGGTTTAGGGTTTAGGGGGTTAAGGGTTTAGGGGTTAGGAATTAGGGTTTAAGGGGTCAAGAGTTATGGGTTGGGAATTAAGGTTTAAGGGGTTAGGGGTTAAGGGTTTAGAGGTTTAGGGTTTAGGGGGTTATATGGGTTACATGTTTGGAGGTTTAGGGGGTTAGGGAATTTAGCAGTGAAGGATTTTAGGGGTTGGGGGTTAGGGTTTTGGGGTTAAATGGAGCCACTCTTAAATGGGTTAGGTTTTTACGGGTTTAGGGTGTTGAAGTGGTTAGGGGTTTTGGGGTTTAGGGGCTTAAATGGGTTAGGGGTTAACGGGTTAGGGGTATGGGTTAAGGGTTTAGAGGTTTAGGGTTTAGTGGTTAAATGGGTTAGGGGTTTAAAGGTTTAGTGGGGGTAAATGGGTTAGGGGTTAAAGGTTTAGAGGTTTAGGGTTTAGGGGGTTAAATGGGTTGGCATGATTAGGAATTAGGGTTTAAGGGGTCAAGGGTTAAGGGATTAGAGGTTTAGGTGTTTAAGGGGTTGAATGGGTTATGGGTTTTGAATTAGGGTTTAAGGGGTTATAGGTTTAGGGTTTAGGGGGTTAAATGGTTTAGGGTTGGTTTAGAGGTTTAAGGGGTTAGGGGATTTAGCAGTTAAGGATTTTAGGGGTTAGAAGTTAGTGGTTAATGGGGTTAAATGGGTTAGGTTTTTAGGGGTTTAGGGTGTCTAATTGGTTAGGGGTTGGGAATTAGGGTTTAATGGGTTAGGGGTTAAGGGTTTAGAGGTTTAGGGTTTAGGGGGTTAAATGGGTTACAGGTTTAGAGGTTTAAGGGGTTAGGGGATTTAGCAGTGAAGGATTTTAGGGGTTAGGGGTTAGGGTTTTGGGGGTTATATGGAATAAACACTTAAATGGGTTAGGTTTTTAGGGGTTTAGGGTGTTGAATTGGTTAGGGGTTGGGAATTAGGGTTTAAGGGGTTAGTGGTTAGGAAATAGGGTTTAAGGGGTCAAGGGTTATGGGTTGGGAATTAGGGTTTAAGGGGTTAGGGGTTTTGAGGTTTAGGGGGTTAAATGGGTTAGGATTGGTTTAGAGGTTTAGGGGGTTAGGGGATTTAGCAATTAAGGATTTTACGGGTTAGGAGTTAGGGGTTTTTGGGTTTAGGTGCTTAAATGGGTTATGGGTTAGCGTGTTAGGGGTAGGGGTTAAGGGTTTAGAGGTTTAGGGTTTAGGGGTTAAATGGGTTAGGGATTTAGAGGTTTAGTGGGGGTAAATGGGTTAGGAGTTAAGGGTTTAGAGGTTTAAGGTTTAGGGGGTTAAGGGTTTAGGGGTTAGGAATTAGGGTTTAAGGGGTCAAGGGTTAAGGGGTCAAGGTTTAGTTTTCTGCAATAAAATAATTCTCCAATCCCATACACTTTTGCTTGGAATTTCACACTTAACATTCATTTCCTTTTCGGATAATATTCTTTATCCCCTTACATCCATACCTAGGAAAATAAACTTCATTTCAATTTAATCTTGTTATACTAAAGTGGAATATAAGAGGACCCATTCCAAGAAGGGCATCTCACTCAATGTTCAAATAATATTGTTTATTCCCTTACATCCATACCTTGGAAAATAGACTTCCTTTCAAGTTAATCGTGTGAAACTGAAGTGGAAGATAAAGTGACCCATTCCAAGAAGCTCATCTCACTTCAAAAATTTCTCGAGATTTCCAAGAATTTATAACGATATTAAGGTGCTATGCATTGTCTCCTTTATCACCTCATTGCATTTAGTCAATTGTTTTTTAAATTTAAATTTATTCATTAATTTCAAAAAAATATTATATAAATTATATATAGTTGTTTTTATTTTGATTTATGTTTTAGAATTTTATTTTATTTATATTAATATATAAATTAGTTTTATATAAAATATTTTTAGTTTTTTATATAACATTGATATTACAAAATATTGTAACAAATTTTATTTAATTAAATCTTCATGTATTTTTTATCATTAATAATAATAAAATAATTTAAAATAAAATTATAATTTTATTATTTTTTATCATTTTTTAATTTTAATAAAGTACTATTAAAATTGTATAAAGTACCAATTCTAAAGTACCAAGAGTTTTATATAAAATAAAGTACCAATTCTAACAACTTAATAATTTTGGCGTTTTATTATAGGAATAAAACTCTCATCCGAGAGTTTTTTTAACTCTCGTCCGAAAGTCTTCTCGAGAGTTTCCGTCAATAAAACTCTCGGACGAGAAATTGCATAACTCTCGTCCGATAGATTTTTAACTCCGGTTAAACCCAATAAAACTCTCGGACAAGAGTTTTTAAAACTCTCGGTTGAGAAATAGAGTTGACTATTTTCTCGGACGAGAAATTAAAAATTTCTCCCAAATTCTAGCCGTCCGCCAAAAAGTGTTTCCCAACTTCGTGATTTCACCCGTAAATAAAACTGAAACAAAAGTAAAATAAACAGCCAAAGATGCATAAATTCAACCCAAAAGAAGGGTTCCCAAACAACGGTTCTAACAAGCGGGTGAAATTGACTCAAAACACACAAGATCTAAGGTCTAAGGGACAGGGATATAATGACTTAGATATGCTAGAAAAGGTTGAGAAAACAACAAGAAACTAGAGGGAAAATTGATGCAAAATGGGAGGTGAAAGGTAAAAATCCTAAGGGAAATGAGGAGAACCCTAAGGGACAGACCAAACAAAACTTAACAGGGGGTTTTAGATGGAATAATAACCAATCTAAAATGATCTTGAAGGAGGATAGATCATACCCTAAACAATGGTTGAAAGCGTTGCAAAATCTTAGACTACCAACTCATCTAAACCCTTCCTAAAAAGGTGGAAGCATACTGAAACCCTATGGGGCTTGGTCCTACTTCAAGGAGACAAAATGAGCATATACATTGCTAAGACTGGTTGATATAAAGGTCAAACAACCCTGAGCAGTGGTTGCGGAACCAGACAGTCACAGAAAACATCTCGCAAAAAGTTGTAGCTCACAGGTACTAACCTGTTAGTTATTGAAATTACAGTTTCTTACCCCATAAGTGTGACCTAAGTTTGATCTCATAGGTTCTAGGCTGAAAAGTGTGAGCTGCAGTTTCGAGATACTCGGGTGGTAGGTTACGGAAAACATTTGTCGTCTCTGGCGCGGCTGATACCTATTACATACGGAAAACACTCGAAAACACACGGAAGTTAGAATTTTTACTATTTTAGGCCATAAAAGGTAAAAAACAACATCAAGAGACTAAAAATAGCTGAAAAAAAACCATAGTTACTAAAGCTACTAGTCACATAGGAATCAAAATTACAACAGTGGAGTCACCATTTATTGACAACAATGTGTAATTAAAACCCGTGTGGAGTCTCCATTTGTTAGTGTGAATTCTTTACGCAAGTGTACGAAAAGAGATCACTTTAGCTGCACATGACAAACAACCCAAAAAAACAAATATGGTTGTCTAACTTCCTTAGATATGCAATAGATAGTCAAAACAAATGCAACAAAAACCCAGATATATGCGGCAAAACTAGCTAAACAATAAAATGAAATAAGAGTTTCTCCAAATATCCAGTGCACAAGACAAGATATATAAAGAATTTGATATGTATTAACACTTGAGAAGGGAAAAAATACTGATGTTACCAGTCCCCCTCAATGGGATGGTTTCTTGGCTATCCTCAATGATTGAGCTCTAGAAGTTTCTCTCTCTCAATGGTGTAGAAAACCCAAGACATGTTGAACTCTATGGGAGCTCAAGAAGAAAAATAGTAATAAAAGCGATCAAAGTATGACAATGACAAAGGATCAAATTCTGACCATGATTAAAGGATGAAAGGTAAATAATCAATGGAAAACCCTCCTGTTTATAACAAAATATTATGTTATCCTTGATAATGGTGCATAATAAAATATTATTAACCAAGATCTAGATCTAACTACTTGGAATATTTTATTATATTTTGTTGGAGGGAAAAGGAATTTAAATTGGTTAAATCCCTTTATTTAGAAATAATAAACAGATAAATGATTTGTTTATCATTTCAAGAATGGGGTTAAGGAATAATTTAGTAAATAATGATTTATTTTAATATTCATAAATAATTTAGTCAAATTTAACAAGGAATATTAAATAAATAATGATTTAATTAATTATTCCTAGAGAATAATAAGATAAATAATGATTTATGTAATTGTTTCTCATTAATTGGGTTAAATATCATCACAAATATTATTTAAACAATGGCTTAAATAATTATTCCTAGTGGAAAATCAAATAAATAAGGATTTATTTAATTATTCCTCATGGGGTTTACTGTTTGAACTGGAAATAACTTAATAAAATATGGTTTATTAAATTATTTCTTATAGTGAAAGCAATTTTACTATGGTAAAATTGGTCTTACATGGTGAACTCGATCCATCTAATTGTAAATGGTTAAATGACCAAAAATTGTTGTAACACATCCAGTCTTGAATTGGGATCCCAGTGTTTCACATCTGTTAAGATAACATTATGAATCTAGAATTCAACCACCTTTTCGTTGTCCCTCATAATCATTTGTTTTCAAAACTCAATAAACTTCCTACACTCTTGGAGGGAAGAGTTATGATTTGGTACTGTATCCATTGCTCCTTTGAGAAAGAGAGCATAATATTTTGAAGGTTTCATGCATTGCAGGCCTCCATATGGAGACTTGCCATGGTGGAAAGTTGGGTTTCCTTCTCTTTTAGTTTCTCTTTCAGCCTCGTATTCTCTGCTTGTAGTTGGTCTTTCATCATAGGCTCCCTAAGTCTCCAATCAACCAATTATTTTCCCATCTCGTTCATGTTTTCTTCCATTAGTCCCATATCTCCCACATTATTTGATTTAGTAATTTTTGTCAACCTGTGGGTTATTCCCCTTTCTATCTCTAAATCATAAAGAAGTGGAATTGAAATTTTTTAGGGATGATTCTTCCCCCTTAAATGAATTTATAGTAGGGCCACAGGCTAAGTTGTGTACTATGCTCTTGGAACTCTTAAAAGCTCTTTTCAAATGTCTTAGCTGAGGTTGTTTCCTCCGGAAGCTCACTTTTCTTCTCGTCTAGCTATTGTGGCACAAATTTTCCCTCTTGTAGAACATTGTGTCACTCTAGTAGCATAGTCTTCCCCTCCTGTATCATAATCAACCTCTCGTGTAGAAAACTTTGCCCCTCCTGTAGCTTCTTTTTTTCTTATTGTTGGAGGGTTTCTTGTGTCTTGGGATATTTGAAGTAGTTGACTTGGTGTTAGGCCTCCTCACATATGATACAAGTGTCTTTGTTTTGGGTTTAGGAGGTGTGACCTCTTCAATTTTTCCTTTAGTTGGCCCTACTTCCTCTTTCTTTCTTGGTGATTCTTCAATGATGATAAGAACCATTATGGGGCCCTTGTCTTTGTCTTTCTCACTTCCTCTTAGGCTTAACATGGGTGCCTAATATAGCTAAGGTTTCACCTACCTCATTTTCGGTATCTCCCGAAGATAATCTTGTCTGATGTGGTGATTTCTCTGCTTCTTTGGGTATAATAGTCTCCTTAGGTCTTAATGTTTCTTCCACTTGTTTCTCCTCCTCTTCTATTTCAACTTCTGCTTCTCCTTGGCCTATGTTGCCTCTTGTTCCTTTGTTTTACTCTCTTATTATTCTTGTGTCTTCACTGCCTCCTTTTCCTCTATTTTTGTGTCTTCTCCCTCTATTTTTTTTTCTCTCCCTACCTCCAATGATAAAGGTAGGTGTCTCCATAGGGGTGATGGTTTGTGTCCCTATGAAAGTTGCTCTATCCATGTCTATGAATTTAATCCATAGGAAAAGGATTCTCATGTTTCTCAAAGCATCCATCACTATCAATTTGATGAGTCCACGGTGAGCTATGTGTTGGTGTTTTCCATCCCTCACCTTTTCACTGATCCCTCTGATTGACTGTAGGAGAAAATGTGGCACACTAAATCTTTGAGGAATATGCAATTCTGCCTTGAATCTCAACTCATGAATTAATCTATAGTGGTAAGCATACATCACACTCAGTCTTATTTCAGAGGATATGTACTTGAGGATATGGTAAGCCACCTCATTCCAAGGATAAGCCTAATATTTCTCTTCAGACCCCATTGTTATCCTTAATAGGATACTCTTTTGAAATGAAGAAATTATTTCGAGTAGTGAAATAATTTCTTTTTTTCCTTGCTTTGTTTAATCCCTAGAGGTAGGGTAGTCACTCTACTAATTGTTTCAAGGCTTAGGGAAATATATAACCCTCTTACAATAGCGGTGGCACTATACTTTTCTTGGGAGTTAAATTCCATGGAAAATTCAAGATCAAGGTCATCATCATACCCCTTTAACAACTCAAAGAATCCTAACCATTAGCATCTTCTAAAAATGTTTAAAAACCCTAATATTTTCACTTGTAAATATTAATATAAACTCTCAGCCTTTCAAATACAAATCAATTCCGTAGAGAAGTAGAGTAGGTTTGTGTCTTGTGATTTTGATTAAAATTTCATAAGAAGTTGCAAATATACCTCATAATTTCTACAAATCATGTCCCAAGACAATTAGACTTTTCTAATTGTAGCTTAGTTTTTAACTCCTCTTTATTTCATGTCGGCCACGTTATTGGACTCTTGTAGTCCATTTGAAGGAGTAACTGACGGTGACACTTGTTTTCACTCACACCAATTTCTCTCTGGGAATACTGGTGGCTCACTACAAATCCTAGCTAGGTCGATGCAAGGTACATATATGCTCGCTAGATATGTGGAGAATAAATCGTTTCATTTGGAAGAACATCTAGGTTTTGGGTTCTCAACATCTTTCCCATTGTAGTTGTGGTTCATTGTTATTGGTCCCATTTCCCTTGAATATGCATGTTTATCTCTCACACTAACCTTGTACATTTTTTTTTTCCTTCACTCTTGTTAGTTGTCCTACACTCCCGTCTCAATTTATAGCTCTAATTTTTATTATCAAGGGTTACCCATTTTTTTGATCTCTTTGGCTTGAATATAGCTCGCTTTGACAATATGTATTAACATTGTACAAATGATTCGAAGGAGATGCACTATGATATAGGTAAACTTGTCATTTTTTTCATCTGTAGATTTTTTCTACAATTTCATTAGTTACATTTTAGGACATTGACTCTTACTTGTTATGGTTGGACAAGAGATTTACTATTCTAGATCAAGAATTTGGGGACACTTCGTTGTAGGCCAAGGCAAAGAGGTAATTTTTCATGTGGAAAAACCCCTCACTCACATTCTTTAGCATCGACATGATGATGAGGATGGATACTCCCATTTCCTTTCTCGTCTCCTTGCATGGTTCAAGTTTGTATTGGCTGCCTGTGGATTCTTTCTGGTAGTATTTTCCTTCTTATGGTTATTAAAACATCATTAGACTTCGTGGTTGTAATATTAGGGAGAGGTTTAACACCCAAGGGCCATGTTATTTGTAACATTAATTGGATACTTCCACTTGAGGTTTAATGGGAAGGAATAGATATTTAAAGTCTCTCTTATTATCTAATTTATGGTTTCTTCTACTTTTGAAAACTATTTGGCCAAGTAGGGCATGGGTATTTAGCCCGTAACCCCATGATTCTGCAGTTCTATACTGTAGATTGATATGCATCATCTATAAACTTCTAATATGAAGGTTTTTGTGTCTTTCAAAATCCAATATTGTGGCATCGATTTATGGTGCACTGGATGTATGAAGTTTTTGATGTGTTGCATATAAAGTGGTCAACATTCATACTCTTCCATTTTGGATTTTTTCTTATTGTGGGTTATGGGTATTTTTCCATTGGGGATTATTAGTGAGTTGGTCTTTAGAAAAATCTAATCCTAATTTCTTTCTCATATCGCATTGCTACCCTTCTCCATCACAACTAGAGTCATGGCCACACATTCTAGGTTATTTTGTTTTCATTTGGCTTTGCGAGTTTAATTACACTCTGTTTTCCTTCACCATATTTTCTTACTATAAATCAACCTGACATGCCCTATAGTATTCCACTCTTCTAAGGGATATTCACCCTTAGGTTGTGACTTGGCCTTTTAGTATGCATGCTTAGAGGTTTTTAAAGGTCTCAATTTCATGTAAGAGATATGTAATACTTTTTTTTCTTATTTATGGCTAATCATTTACCTTTGTTATTCAGGTGAAATTATTTTTTTTTATGAATCATAATTTTTTTTAAACTTTTTTCTAAAAACATAAAAAAGTGTAATGATGTATTTTGGATGTATATTTTTTAATATTATTAACCTATATTGTTATTAGATTTAATAATATATTTTTAATTAAGTTTTTCCAACTAATATACATTTTTTTCCCATTGTGAAAGACCCTAAAGAAAAACAAATACTTTAAAAACTGTACGAATAGGTTTTAAATTGATGTTTCAATGTCAAAGGGACTTTTCTTGTTTTTCATTTTATATAAAAATAAAACCATATTAATGTGAACAAAAAGTGTGCATATAATATGTTCTTAAATATTATAATTAGAACATTAATGGATATTATTCTTAGAACATTAATAGATATTTGGAACAAAAATTACTTGTTAGGTAAAATACCTATTAAATTTAACCACTCATACCAAAGTTAAACTAGAGTAGTACTCTTTTAACCATCAACAAAGTAATTTTTCTTTTAAACTTTGGCACGAGACAATAGAAAATTAAAATTAATATCAAAACCAAATAAATCCAACAACCTAAATTATAATCAAGCTGCCATAAATATATGGAAAGTAATCCATCAAAGTTGTGCATCGAAGTTTTATATATATATTCACGGGGTTCGAAATGGTAGTGATACTAAATTAAATTAAATGTCCTGTTTGCACATGGTTCTCAAATTTACGCCATGACAAACCGTTTTCATTGATCAAGTGACTTTGGTGATGCGGAAGGTCGTGTAAGTCGACCCAACATAGTTTTAGATCCTGTGCGGTCCAAAGAGTATCCCCATTTTTATGTTTAGGCCGATAGGCCTTCTATTTGAATCAATTCACTTTCGGACATCGTTAACACTATTGTTTTCTGATTTACACTTGGCACAACAGCTAAAACGTTACATGTTACATCAACGCTCAACGCTACGTTTCTCTCTAACATTTTAGCGATTTTTTTTGGCCATTGCTCACTGTTTACTGGTTTAAGGTTGTTAAGCCGCGCACAAAAAGGAGCACGACCAACAAATTCAACAACCCTGCATCTGATTTTGCTTTCCATTTTTCTAACTTCGGATTACGCTGGTTCAGGTTTTACGCTACTGATGCTTGCCAGGCTTGGGATTGCGTTCAGGGTTTATGCAAAATGGCGCACAAAATAACAACAAATTCTGGTTTCGAAACCTGCTGCTTTCTTAGAGTCAACTTCATCACTGGGCTAGGAAGGACGAAGGGCGTTGCCATGCCGTAACAGAGCGCAGGGGAAGTAGGAATTTTAGAAGAATGCAAGTGATAACGAGGATGGATGCATGGTTTACAGGTGCCGTATTCATCATTTAACTCAGGCCGTGGTCACTTCCTTCAATTGCTGGACGAGTTTCATTGTGCTTGGGGTTGTATATTGGCAGCAGACTTGAACGCGGTAGAGATAGTGCCTTTCTGGGCTGTGTACTAGTCAACAGCCTTGGATTTAGCACTGTGGGAGACTCAGAGCGAGTCCCCTTTCCTGCTCCTGATTATAACTTCCAGAAACAAAATTTAAAGGGACAAGACTTCTTTGGGATGCATATGCTGCTGTGGCATCACTTCTGGACATCGTGTCATTTCTGGGCAGTATTATTTGTATGAGCAAGTTAACAAGAAAATTACAGAAATCCGGAGTCGATAGAGGGATGAATGAGAGAGTAAATTTGTTAGCAGATCTACGTTTTATGCTCAGCAGTATGGTGCAGGGCTACTCGCAGTAATGAGCCTTACAACGGTTGGCAGTATTGATAGAATCATTAAATCTTTCAGGAAGATCCTCGTTTGTATATGATCAGAAGAAGAATCTATCATGGTCCGTTGGGAAGGTCTCCAGTGTTCATAGATTGGGAACAAGAACAAGGGGTCTGGTTTCGCCGATGCCTGGTGTTTATTGAGAATAACGTCACTCTCTTCTAGTGTGGTGTAGGGAGTTTTTTTTACCGATTGTGCATCTAAGTTAGGTAACGTGCACAATCAGTGTATTGGTTGCATGTGGGTATGAGAACGGTGCACAGTTCTGAATCTTCTGCAGATCAATCTTTTTCATCCTCGGATGGCAGGGTGGAGGATTACAATCAGTATGTAAAATGCCTTCCTAGCTGGGGTGATTGTTGGCACATATTTTATATCGCTAGGCCCTTCAAGAGTGTTAGTTGTAGACTTCGCAAGAAGTGGTGGTCAATTCCGGGCTGCTACTGTTGTTGTTGCTGCCCTGCATAAGAGGAATGATTGCTGGTTATTCCGGCTGCTTGATCGGAGTTTTGGTCTTCCGACGTCATTTTTTACGATTTTGAATCACTTTCAGGTTAGAGTTTATCTTGGTTGTGGTGCTTCGAAGGTGGCGGTCGGGCCTATGTTGGCATAAGGTGGGTGCTGGCTGTACCCTGCTGCGATGCAGGTGTTACTTGCAATGGGTTTTATTAGCGTATCAATCCTGATTCGTCTTCAGAATGGGTTATCTCTTTTGTGTTCTTGAAATCTGGGATTTCCATTATTATCACCTATTGCCTTTAAGGCTAAGCTGATGCCAGTGAACGTTACATCTACCATATGAGTTGTTTTAGGGGTGGTGAGGAATATAATATTTATGAGAAGGACAAATGTCTCTGTACATCACACATACGGATCTTACATCATCAATCTTCTTCGGATCCGTGTATCTTGGGAAGCTACACATACTCTTTTAGTGCTTATCTATGTTTCCCATTGTGGTTTATTTTATCTTAAGATTTCTGGGGTGGCGGCGGACAAGCAGGTTGAATTTCTAATCCAATATTGGTCTCTGGATTGGGTGTCAGAGGTCTGGGTGTCGGTACACATATACACTACAAGTGGCGTCCTTTGGGTGCTTACGTGTCTCGCATCCTGCATGGAGGTTTCCAGAGAAAAGTGTTCGCGGGAGGGCAATCAGAGAAATTCTCCCGCTTCGCATGACGACGAGTTCAACATTGATGTGGCTATTATACAACAGGGACTTCATTCTATCGAGGGTTCTGAGGCAAACTGCATTCTGCGAAATAGGAGGCGAAATCATAGGAAAGCTGGTTGTGGTGCGCGCAGAGGGAAGAAGCATATCCTTAAACATACGATGGACATTAAGGAGGTAAATCTGGATTACGAGGATTTGTGCACTAGGGTGGCAAGCCTTCAGAGGCGTGCTGTTGTTGGGAGGTGGGTTTTTCCAGACAGAGACGATTTTGATACTGCTTCATGGATACACCAGAAATGGAATACCTTAATTGGCTACACGCCAAAGGTCAGTAAGTTGATGAATGGGTGGTTCAGTATACACTTCATGAACCAGGCTGATGTTTTTAAAATCATGGGACGCACCTGGGTAAGAGGAAGGAGTTTCATGCAAATTATACCGTGGTATATTGGGTTTAACCCGGTATTGGAGGCACCACGAAATAGTGTGGTTTGGGTAAAACTGCCAGGCTTGCCTCTGGAATTTTGGACCATTAAGGCCCTGCGAACGATCGGGGATTCCATTGGGACCACTAAATATATAGATCCTAGCATTATGGGTGCGGCGGACAAGAGGATTGCATGGCTATTGGTGGAGGTTGATTATTTCGATGGCCTCCCGGGTGATATTGATCTCATATGGAGTGATAGGCGGCATAGACAACGCATCGACTTCTGGGGGATTCCTTTCAGATGCTTAATCTGCCACAAAACGGGCCATCTCAGAGATCATTGCCCGATGAGACTTCGTATTGCACGGGCGGACCAGCCTAGAAGGGCCACGGAGAGTTATCATCGACATCCCAATGCACAAGCGCCGGCGGTGGGCATAAATTCAGGTAACAGAACAATCTCTTCCTCTGAAGAAGAAGCTTACAATACAGCGGAGGGACATAATGATGTGTCGCTCCCTGATTTGGTTGTCCCAGCTAATATAGCGAGTCACCCGTCTGTTTCTAAGAATCTTTATAGGGTTCTTCAGTCTGAGTCACAGCATGACATTGACCCCTCCTTCACTACTCATATTAATCATGATGGACCGATATCTTGCCCATCTTTTGCTCCATCGGCTCCATCTTTTTCTGCTAAAAATGATATATCCTTGTCCTCTCCCGGAAATACTCGCAATCCTGAGAAGCGTCCTATGAGTTATAAGGACCTCGGTCAGTGTAGCTCTATGGTTCCATCTCGTCAGGAGGGGAATATATCCTCGACCATTGATCCCCCTTTATTTAAATCTTATAGCTCTGTTGGGAAGCAGCCCGCTAAAATACATAGCCGCGATACTGTAGATGATTGTGATGTACCGGGACCGGGAGACATGGGGAGTGGGGGACCGTTATATCATGTACGTAGTTTGCTTGATGATAGTGAGGATGAGGGGTTATACCCAGGCTCGCCACATGATACTCCCGGCTTTAATGGGACCACAAACCCTTCCGACTCATCCAGAAATTCCATAGGTAGCGATCTGGATTTTCTTTTCAGAAACTCCAATATGGACCTTGCTGCTTTGACGGTTTTTGACAAACCAATTCCATCCAAATCAAAGCATTCTCCTACCTTATCCGATGCTTTAAAATCCATTAAGAAAAAGGCTAAAGATGCATGCGGCAGGAAGAAGAAGGAGAAAATTAAATCCATTTCTCTGTTTATGGATGACGGGTTTGGGTCTAGGGACACTCCCATTCGCAACAATCTTGGGACTGCAAACAACTCCAGGGCACTTAGAGCGTGTAACCCTTCAGTGGTTTCGCCATGAATCAAGTTATTTCATTAAATATCAGGGGTTTGGGTGATGACCCTAAATATCATTGCCTAAGGGAGATGCTGTTATCTATGGATCCATTCATTTTCTTTGCACAGGAGACTATGTCTGATAGGACTAAGGCTGTCAATATGTTTTTAACAATCAAGAGGAATTGGCGTGTTGCTGCAACAAACTCTTGCGGACGTTCTGGGGGTTTACTGGTCATGTGGAACCCCTCCTTTGCATCATTTAAAGCTTACAGCTTTTTTGGTGGTATTTTGCTACATGGGCGTCTCAGAGGTATGGATCATACTTTCAATTTTATTAATCTATATGCTCCATATGTGAATAGAAGATCTTTTTGGGACAGGATGGTGATGTCTGGTATTTTCCACTTACATAACCTTATCATTATGGGTGATTTCAATGCTATTTTCAATGCTGATGAAGCATGGGGAAATAAGGCACGTATGGATCCTCTGGCTGGCCATTTGAACGACATTTTAATGACTCATGGGATGATAGACATTAGGCCGCATCCGCTGATGCCCACGTGGACCAACAGAAGAGCGGGTGCAAATTACATTGGGAAAAGATTAGATAGGGTGGTGGTTAAAAACTCGATTTTCGACATTTTGGGGGGGCCCAAATCCTTTGTTATGGTATCTGATGTTTCTGACCACTATCCCATCTCTCTTTCATGCAATAATTTTCTTGCTCGCTCGGGATATCCTTTCAAGTTCAATAGGATGTGGTTAGAGGACCCGGAGTATACTGGTATGGTTGAGGACATTTGGAGACAGGATTCCGAGCCTTTGCAATCGGAGATTTGGGACTCTTTCCATCATAAAATGCAGAAAATCAAGACCATGACCAAGTCCTGGGTACGCGAGAAGAAATGTAGACAGAGAGCAGAGTACAGGCGGATTCAAGATGAAATGGAGATTATTATTGAATCCTTTATTCATACATACCCAGATGAACAAATACTTGAAAGTCTGAAATGCTTGGGCAATAGGAAAAAGGAATTATTAAGGATTGAAGAGTCCACATGGAGGTTGAAGAGCAGGGCATTGTGGCTTGCTGAGGGGGATCGTAATACAAAGTTCTTTCACAAATGTGCATCTGAGCGGAGAAGTAAAAATGCCATTTGGCGCATCAAATCTACGGATGGTTCCTTTGTATACTCTTCAAAGGATATTCAAAACGAGGCTATTCGATATTTTGCAAACTTTTATGCCAAGCAGAAAGATCCCAATTTGGATGACCAAGCGTGGATGCTTGATATCATTCCTCGTTTTTTCGATGACTCTGCTATTGCTCATATGGATAAGATGATTACTGGGAATGAAGTTAAATTGGTCCTAAAATCATTTTCTTGTGATAAAAGTCCGGGGCCAGATGGTTGGCCCGCGGAATTTTACATCCATTTCTTTGATTTGATGGGAGAAGACCTGACCAAGGTGATTGAGCAGATTCGTACGCGGGGCTATATCTATCCTAACCTCAACTCAACTTTTATTGCTCTGATCCCGAAGGTGGATGATCCCCACTCTTTTGCGGATTTCCGCCCCATTGCCCTTTGTAATGTTTTATATAAGATTACTTCAAAAATAATTGCTGAGCGTATGAAGGACACATTGTCTAGTCATATTTCTAAGGAACAGTATGGATTTCTTAAGGGGAGATCTATACATGACGCTACTGCAATAGCACAGGAAATTTTGCATACCATGCATGTGGAAAAGAGGGAGGACATCATGATAAAAGTTGATATTTTCAAAGCATATGATACGCTTGATTGGGCTTATATCAGGGCTGTTCTTATGAAGGTGGGCTTATCAATTCGCATTATTAGATGGATCATGGCGTGTATCACTTCTGTAAACTATGCTGTCATCATAAATGGAGTCCCTACCTCTTTCTTTGCTGCTGGGAGGGGTCTCAGACAAGGATGCGCTCTATCTCCATTAATCTTCATTCTGGTCATGGATGGGCTCAGCTGTCAACTTCGGGAGGCTGTTAGTCGGGGACACACATCGGGTTTTTCTTTCTCTAACAATCTGGTTTGTACTCATTCACTGTTTGTGGATGATTTGTTATTATTCGGACATATTTGCAGGGATCATTGGCGCTATATCCACCATATCTTCAGCAGATTTGAGGCGGCAACTGGGTTGGCCATTAACAAACATAAATCATTTATCATTTATGAATACGGGGCCCAGGGTGACTTGGAATATATTGCACGTATATTTGGTATGGATTTAAAAGAGGCAGTTACGGGTTTCTTGTATCTGGGCTTTCATATTAAACCTTGCGGTTACAAGATCCGGGACTGGATGTGGCTCATAGACAAAATTAGGAGGAAATTGTTCAGATGGACGCACAAGTGGCTGTCCTTGGGCGGCCGGCTCATAATGATACAGGCTGTTCTGGCCCAAACAATGGTGTATTGGGGTCATCTGTACTATCTTCCTGAGGGTATTATTAGACTTATAAACTCTATCATTGCTAAATTCTTATGGGGTGGGGCGCAGTTGCCTTCTAAAATTCATCTATGTAAGCTTAAGAAACTATGCAGACCTAAGGATCATGACGGTTGGGGCATTTTGGATACAAGGAATTTTAATATTGCTCTGCTCATAAAATCTTTCTGGCGTGCTTTGGAAAGTGATGGTATATGGAACAAGGTGATCATTTCTAAATATAATGTGGGGGATCTTCTACACCAGATCCTCAATCATCATTTCACAGCCCCGCGCTACATTTCTGTTATATGGGGGAGCTTCAGGAAGGTGCACAGGTATATGGCTGTTAGGGTGGCGTGGCTTTTTGCAGACGGTAGCCGTATTCCTATGGCTCATATGAAGATCATTGGCTGGGACCTTGAATACGGACCATCTCCTCAGCTTATACACAGGCTCGCCCATCGTGGAATTATCTATCTTTCTCAGTCTATCCACCAATGGTCTCTGGGGGCACCTATTTTTAAAACCGCTACACAGTTGGGTTTGCCAGAACCGGAACGCGAGGAGTGGGACTTCTTGAGGGACAAATTACGGGCTTTTGGTTTATGTCGGGAAGAAGGGGGAGACTTGATTGCATGGGATGGCCCTACAAAGGATGGGAATCCGGTGGTAAGGGATATATACAGACATATCAATAAGGCAACATATTTGGATCAACCCAGCAGCACATTTTACAAGTTCTGGCATCGGCACATACCAACTAAGATTGTACTCTTTGGCTGGTTAGTATGGAAAGATAAGATTTTGACGGGCAGAAATTTATTGAAGAGAGGATTCTATGGCCCTTTTAGATGCCATATATGTCTTAAGGATTCTGAATCGACAGAACATCTCTTTTTTAGATGTCCTGTCATTATTAATATATGGCGCCTATTCTCTGTTCATCACTTGAGTTATACCTGGTATCCGGCTGATTTTATGACTGTTGTATCGGATTGGGACTGCTTAAAAGGGAAGTTTCGATCTCTTCCTTTTTTCCTAATTTGGGAAGTCTGGCTTGGCAGAAATCGGTTGATATTTGAAAACTCTCCTTTTCAGATTCAACAAATATACTATGCTATTGTTAAATGGATGGATGATCGTCCCACTACTGCCTCGCCTATTCAGGATTTATCTTTTCGACTTCGGCCACATGAGGTGAATCTCCCTGCAGTTTACTTTGATGGTGCATGTATGAATGGTATAATGGGCTGCGGTACATGGATTAAGATTTCCAAAAGAGAGAGAATGCATATTCACTTTAATGCTGGCATGGGTACCAACAACAAAGCGGAAATCATTGCACTATGGGGAGGCCTTCGTTTTGCCATATACTTACAGTTAATGGACATACATGTTTATGGAGATTCCAGGATCGCTATTGGTTGGATTTCTAATCCACAAGCTTCTGTTCCTACTGGTTTAAATGGTTGGGTTTCTCGGGTTCGGCGTTTATGGTATATGCTCAATAGGCCTGCTTTACATCATATTTACAGGGACAACAACACTAGGGCTGATGGCCTCTCAAAGATGGGTTTATTTTCTGATTATGGCACTATGCAGGTTCAGCTATTCCGTGATGGCCTTATACACTGGGAGACTGAGATCGATATTCCATAATGCGGATTATATTTGATAATTATGATATTTTCCACATCTTTTCCGACAGTTTTTTGCAGGTTTTTGTTATATCTCTCATATCATATTCAGGCGAGCGTGATTACATCTGCTATATCTATCATCTCTGCTCGTTCATCATGTTTTTTCCTACATTCAGGCGAGCGTGACTGCAATTATGCAGATGTTTAACTTTTCAAGCGAGCGACGCACATATCATCCTCAGGCGAGCGTTTTATTTGTTATATTCCTCTCAAGCGAGCGTGATATCTACATATGATGTGAATACATCCTGTCAGGCGAGCCGGTTTCTAATATCTACATGACTGTACATGATGATGCCTATTTTGCTCATTTGACTCTTTCCCTTTGCCTCGGAACAGTCTTTATGTTCTCCCTCCCATCTTTTGTTTAGGCTTTATACATGGCATGATTTCAATCTTTATATCGGTCTAATCCTATGCAATATTATCATATCTTTCTTTCATGTCATAGGTTTATCTTTCGTTTGCAATCTGCCATTATCTCTCCATCTTCTTTGTCTGCTCGCTTTCATAGCTGAGCATTTGATATGAACGGTCACGTTCTATGTTGTTGCAACCATCACTGGGTTGCCTATGGTTGTTTTTTCTCGCGGTTTTATACTCGCTTGAGATATCATGGACTATGTACTGATATATTTTAATATAATCAGCGTTTTTTTCTTCTTGAAAAAAAAAAAAGGTCCAACTTCATCAACAACCCTAAAGTTATGTATTTAGAATTGCACAATTTTTATATTTTTGTAAAATGTATCGTGATTCTACTTTAGCAATTTCGTGGTAGGTGTTCTTGTTCTATGAAACATAAATAAGTCAAAGATATATCTCTTTTCATTTCTTTAATTATGGATTTTTATTTTATGCATTTGTTGCTATGTGCTATATAATCCTTTAATTTTCCTTTAATTTTCCGGTTGGCAGTTCAAACTCTCTATAACTTGAAAATTGATGTCTCGTCCCCACCGAACAACAATCAAGTTCTGATGGCCCTCGATGAATATCTTGTTTGAAAGTTTGCTGCTAGAAATTGTCTATATTCTGGAAGATTTCTGTGGAGAACAATCTCACTGTTATATTTCTTCATTATATATAATATATTTTTAGTATATTCATTTCTCTTCAGGAACCACTTAATCACTGTACAATCTAGTGTTATAACAAAGTATTCCCTGCCCAACTTGATGCCAACCCTGGATCCCGGTTAATGAAATATATGTCTCCCCAAGCGTCAAGTGAGTAATGATTTTAGTTTTCACATAATGATGATGAGAAGCGAGTAATTCTTGTCATTTTCATAATAATAATGACATGACGACCGGGATGTGGAGACAGTTTTCCATCCCATCAGGGCGCAACAAAGCCACGTTAAATTCATTTGGCATCTGGCCATGTAGTTTAAGAGAGCCAAAGCAGATGGTTGGAGTTGTCTACCTATGTAACAGAATAACAGAATAGCTAGGATAGCAACATTTTAAAATAAATCAAAAAATCAGGTAGTTGGAGTGTTTGAATTGTATTTTTGATGGTGGAAATGGATTTAGTACCATAAAAAACAATTAGACCACCTAAAATACTGAATACTGAAATTTAACAACTGTGATTATAACCTAGATTTTAAAAAATCTTTCCCAAAATTTTTCAAGAATTTCTGAGTTATTCTGGGTTTTTTTTGAACTAAGGCCAGCTGGTTAGCGCATTTCTGTTTTTTGAAAAAAACACCCATTCAGGAAAGCAGGCAGCTCAGAACAGTCTTTTATTCACAAAAACAGACAGCTGCAAATGGTCATTTATTCACAAAAGCAGCAGCTCTGAATCGTCATTTATTCGGAAAAATAGGCAGCTCCGTTTATAAAAGGAAGCGGACTTCGATGGTTTCATTTAATTTTTTATTTTGTTTAAATTGATCTTGAATTGAGCTCTCTTGTGCCATCGCCCTTTCTTTGCTCTCATGTCCCTGCTTGTTCTATTGTATTTGTTTTCATGTATTGCCTGGTTTCCTTTTTGTCTATTCAACCATGATTAGCTTTTATATTTTTTCTGTGTTTGTATTGCTCCGGTTCTTTTCATATGTTCTGCAGTTTTTTTCCCACAATTTACCCTTTATGTTTGTTGAAATCACTATGTGTGCTAAGAGGATAAGAAAAAAAATGATTGTGTGCCGAAAATGAAAAAGTATCTTCAAGACAAAAATTAGGTTCCTAGGATCAAGGATTGCATTTCACTTAGGTGCAGTTTTATTTACACAATTTTACTCTTGTATGTTTTCTTAATTCAGGCCAAGCGTTTTAACCCTGCGCTGTAAGAGCCAACGGCACATTTACAAATTGAGATCTAGAATTGAAATTATAGAACCAATCACTACGATCAATGATTTCATAAATGAACTTTAGGTGCAACGTAAATAAACGATTTATCATCAAAATAAGATTGACCTGAGCCTCGTGTATGTTCAACCAGAGGGAAATATCATATGTCGATCAACGAAAATTGACTAGCGAAGCCTCCTTTTCTCATTTTAATCTTCTCGGCGGATTTATGGTGTTAGTGTTTAGCGTCAATGCAGGTATTTGTAAATTTTTGTATTCAATATTTAATTTTCAAAATTTGGAATATAGCCGATTGTGATTTTTGGTTTTTTAAAACAAGTAACTTAAATATTTTAAAAAATCTTAATCTTAAAATTTTTTAACTTTAAATTATGAATTTAATAAACTTTTACAGATTTTTTATAAAATTAATTAAAAATATATATTAAAATTCAAAACTTTTTTAAACGAAAATAATTTGCTTTGCCAAAATAAGACATGCAAATTCACTAATTTAATCGACCATTAAAGAAACCAACCATGATCAGCTTGTATATTTTTTCTGTGTTTGTATTGCTCCAGTTTCTTTTTCATCTGCTCAATCAAGGTTAGATTGTATATTTGCCCACAATTTTACTCCCTTGGAGAGTCTACTCCTTCTTAATGTTATAATCTGCGATGGTTCGGCCATCCTCAAGCTGTTTGTCAGCAAAATAAGTCTCTGCCAGTAATGGTATCTGAGCTCTCCACTTCAAGAGTTATGGTCTTTCTGGTCAAGGTCTTTACGAATATCTGCATTTTGAAATCTAAATTTTACAAACAAAACACCTGCACATAAATTTTTAGAGTATTTTAATATTGTTGTTGAGATGACGTTTGTATTGCTCCAGTTTCTTTTTCGTCTGTTCAATCAGGATTAGATTGTATATTTCTGTGTTTTCTTTTCTTGGGTGCACCCTATTTTGTTTTTCAATTTTTATCTTTTTGATATCATAGCAAGATCATTGCAGGGACAAAAACAACCTATAACAGGTTGGAGTGCATAAAAATGAAGAGGTAATGGAAATTGGAACTTAATTCATTTGTAACCATCATCAAAATTTAGTTAGGTAATATTTTATTTTATTTTATTTTTATATCTTTATTTGAAATGTTTTATATTCTCTGAGATTAATTAAATTTTAAATTTATCCATAATTTTTTAACATACTTCAACGCATTTTATATTCATCTTTCAAAATTAGATGAAGCCTCTCTTAAATTCAAATATCAATTATATGATATTTGTTGTGATGATGTTCAATCCTTTGTTTCTAGTGTCCATTTAAATATTTATTTAAATGATTTATCAAAATTACATGAAGCCCCTCTTAAATTCAAATATCAGTGATATGATATTTGTTGTGATGATGTTCAATCCTCTATTTCTGGCGTCCATTTAAATCTTTATTTAAATGATTTATGATGCAGCTACTTTTGTACCAGATGTGATGCAATGGCTATTAAGAATATTTTGCAGTTGCGGAAGGAAGGTGGAGTACTTTTTATACATATATGTCTTCCTCTTCCCTATGCATATATGAAGAAAGAAAGCTTTACTACCATTTCGTAATTATATTAGGCAACAAAGAGGCAAAAAGTCTTCAATCTGATCGAAAATATTGGTGAGGTTACAAGTCTTCAATTATTGGTGAGGTTGTTTGGTTTTTATTGAACTTAGCATAGCATGTGTCACTTAAATATTCATATTAGTTTAGAAATTAAAATTATAAATATAATAAGAGATATTTCATCATGAAAGTTAGCTATGATTGAAGATATACTGCATTGTGGCATTATGTGACTTTTAAATATTCGATGTTTTTTAAATATAATGATATTATTATATTGTAATATCAACAAAGTTGATTTTAGTTTTCTATTTATTAGATTTAAAATTTAAAGTAATAAAACCTAAATTAGTTAGGTTTGAGGTTTTTATTTTATTTTAAGGAGATTTATTTTAACTTTTATAATTTATAATTTTAATAATATTAGGTTAATATTACTCTGGATGTTAATGAAAAATAAATAAATTGTAACTCAAGAGATATGGAAATGGATAAATTAGATCATTTTACTTACAAAAATAAATAATAATGATAATTACTATTGGTAAAAAGAATTTGTATAAAAGTAAAATATTCATTTCTTTAAAAAAAAATATGTAATAATATTCCCAAAAAAAAATGTAACAACATTTAAGCCTAAAGCTAGGTAAATGTAATCTTCTTTATAATGGTTTTAAATCATTTATTGGTAAAATAAGTAGTGAATTATATCTTAGTCAACTTTCATCATCTCAATATTTGAATTATTATTTTAATTGTGTGTTACTAACTTAATGCAAACATGCCTTAAGCAACCTAAATCTAATACAACAATTATTATTTCAAATCAATTACAAATTTTTCCAATTCAACAATTCCAATTTAACAATCCTATCGGCCTCTTTTTGCACCTTTTGGAACAACTTCTAGTTATAAATGCCCATTTCTAATGAAATCTCATCATCGTCTTTCGCATTATCCACCCTCTGATATCAACATTTTTCGTCTTGCTTGCATTAACACATTAATGCAATAATCTCATAAATACATATTAAGAAGCATTTTTCATGTGGACTGGATGATGAGTAGCAAGGAGGAATTGGTGAGAAACGAGGAGGAGGATTTAATGAGCCAAGATAAGGTTCCCTTTCCTGTACATCCACGTAGCCTTTTAATCAATCATATGCATGTATCCATTTATCATTGACCAAATGAGATAAATTAAGATGAAAAAAATCAAGTTATAATCACTAAAATGGTTTCTAATATATAGAAATAAAATGTAAAAAAAAATACAACTAACAAAAATATTTTGATAGATTATTCTCTACTGAAATGAAAGAACTAAGAAACACTTGAAGTTAAGAGAAACATATATAAAAAAGACAAACCTAATCCACTGGGTTGGGCCCAAACCCAAAAGCCTTAGCCCTATGTAACTAAATCAGAGGCAACTCAATAACAAACTTCTCAGTAACATAAAATAAAAGTCTTATACATTAGATAAAAGTCAAAATAACAGTGCCAAGTTCTTGAGTTGAATAGATACCTATGGAAAAACCCCTCACTCGCATTCCTTACCACTGACATGATGATAAGGATGGATAATAGCCTTTCCTTTATCGTCTCCTTGCATGGTTCTCGTTTGTGTTGGCTGCTTATAGATTCATTTTGTAGTATCTGTCTTTCTTATGGTTATTAAAACATCAACAAATTTCGTGGTTGTAATATTAGGGAGAGGGTTAATAGCCTAGGACCCCATTATTTGTAACATTAATTGGACATGTCCCATTGAGGTCTAATGGGAATTACTTGATATTTAGAGTCTCTCTTGCTATCTAAGTTATGGGTTTTTTTCCTTTTGCAAACTATTTTTCTAGTTAGGGCATGGCTATTAACCCATAACCCCATGATTCTGTAATTCTATATTGTAGACTGTTATGCATGGTGTATAAATTTGTAATATGAAGGTCAAAATTCAATATTGTGGTGTATATTTATGGTGCACTAAATGTATGAAGTTTCTGATGTGATGCATATAAACTAGTCAACATTCATACTCTTTCATTTTTGGTTTTCTCTCATTATTGGTTTGGGTATTTTTTTCACTGGGGATTATTTTTCACTTGATATTTTTACAACTCTAATCCTAATTTCTTTCAAATATCACATTTCTACCCTTCTCCATCATAACTAGAGTTATGGTGAGACATTCTAGGTTATTTTACTTTCATTTGGATTTGGGAGTTTAATTACACTCTATTTTTCTCACAATAATTTTTTACTATATGTCACTGTGACAAGCCCCATAAAAGCCCACTCTTCTGGGGGATCCCAACCCTGGGTTGGAACTTTTTCCTTTATTAAGCATGCACATAGGTATTTTGAGGTCTCAATTTCATGTAGGAGATATGTAATATTTTTTTTTTCTTATTTATGACCAACCATTTACCTTAGGTGATAGTTATCAATGGATTCTTTGCAATGTCTTCCTACCATACTACCATGTCTTGCATTGGATTTAATGGTATCATATCTAGCCATAGTGCTCTTTTGATTTGAGGTAGGTAGTGGTACCTCCATTAGTTTTTATTATTATATTGGACAAAATACAAGGGAGAAGAAGGAAAATTCCCATATAGGATTGGCCTAAAATTTGGGTCTCGACATTTTCAAGCCCATGTGATTCCTTTGGAGCTGAAGACTTCCACCATAATAACTATCATATTTGAAACTATTCCTAGAGTTTAAACATGGACTAAAACAAGATTCAAAATATTTGGTACGATCATCAATGCTACAAATTAACTTTTTATGTTAACATACATGAATCGGAGATTACATGAATCTACAACCAACTGGGTGATACAAATATAAATAGTATTATTAAGAACTAATATAGATCCATCTTAATTTTAGATCTATTAATTACCAAGAGGAATAAAATCACTAGAGGTACAAACTTTTCCTGAAATTTTGCATTGAAAAAGAGATTTGAATATTGAGGGATTTGATCCCACTTGGTGATTGGTAAATATAGAATTGAGGAATATCTATATTGGTTGGTATTATGATGAATGTTAAGGTGGCTACAATAGTTTTTTGGATCCTTCCAATGGTTTTTAGTGTTATCAATATCATCCCCTTCCTTTTAACTCTTCGTTTCCCTCATAAGGACCTTCTTCATATATTACCTTTCAAACACTTGTTTGTCATTTCTTCTTGTCCATCCTTGAACATTCTACTTGCACCTAGATTCATCAATTATCTTCGGGTTAAATAAAATCATTTTCCTCATTGCCTCAACCGTGTTACCTTATTTTCTTTGAAACAGTTGGTCGTATTCAATTTTTTTTTTCCATATTTAAATATATTTTTTTCGCATGTATATTCATCAATCATATGATGATTCAATAACATCATTTACCCCCTTAAAATGTTTCCTTGATGACTAGTGAACTTCAAAGCTATAAGTAGCTTATTAGGAGATATTTCCATTTGAATTGATTGTTTTCTAAACTTGGTTATGTATTAATGAAAAAATTTCCCTTGTTGTCTTTGTGATGAGTTTAAAAGATCTAGTGGCTACCAAGTACCATAGAATGTAGTACTTGGTGATAGTTTTAAGAAATTCTGGTTTATCTTTTGGTTGGTCAGACCCAATTTAAGTATCTCTATAACGATTTTCCAAACATTAATTTTCACATGGGCCACTAATTATTCTCTTTTCCTTTTCTAATTGTATTATTATCAACTCTCGATGGTTGGAAATCATTAACTCTACATCACAACATTAACGATACCTTGATATTGTTTCATGTTTAGTTGTTCTGAATCTAAGGGGGCTTATATTCTAAGTTTACATGTATAAGTCATAAAGTCATATTTTCATGTAAAATAAAACTTCATAGATATGGATAACACCGTAATTAAATTTCACTCCATCAATAAGTGTAATATTCCCAATTTTCCACAAGATAATTGGAATATTAGAGTTCTTAATTTTCATAATTAATTAAGTAAGTAAGAGGGTGGAGGGACCCATAAACACCATAGATGAATAAAATCCACTTTTTATGTGTGTATGTGGATATTTAAGATCTAGATCTACATTATGGAGTAGTGGAGTTGCTTCTTAAGTGAAGGAAGAGTGGATATCATGGATCTTTAATGTAAAATCATGAGGATCTTGGAGGAGGTCAACTGAGATCATAGTGCATTCAAAGTAAGATCATAAAGCACTTATGATGAGGTGCTGGAGGAAGTGGTGCATCTAATGCACACATGATGGAGAGAGTGGGAATTAAATGCATCCATGATGGAGATCTTGGCGAGATAGCGAAATCTTCATGGACGCTAGTGGCCACATGTACAATGCAGTTATGAGGTGGGCCAAGGCTATGGAAGGCTCTTAATCTAT
Source organism: Pinus albicaulis (assembly GCA_034641835.2). Classification (NCBI taxonomy): domain Eukaryota; kingdom Viridiplantae; phylum Streptophyta; class Pinopsida; order Pinales; family Pinaceae; genus Pinus; species Pinus albicaulis. The sequence goes on from CM076578.1 coordinate 1,530,480,333, forward strand.
ACAATGAATATGAAGGCACAATAGAAGGTAGGCTTTAGATTATTATTTCTGATTTGTTTAGATATAGATTTATTTGTTGACATTTCTATGCATGCTTATGCTATTTAGCAAGGTCTGCAGTGTTGTTTAGCACAAGGTGTTTCTGAGCAGAAATCCCACCCTTACCCACGGGGGACTTCGAGTGCCTACTCTGGGAAGGTTTCTATTGGGTTTATTTCATCATCATGCATTTCAACCATCTACATACCACTCTCATATGCCCATTTAGCCACAGAAATAATGCATTCCTGCATCAGGGTTTGGGAGTTGGTGGTTGTTTCTAGCATCTCAGCTAGGAAACTGGTGGAGGATTCATCCTTTCACCTTGCTCTTCATGTTCAGTCTTCCAGGAGCGTAAAATCTATATTCAACATTTAGGCCATTGTATTTTACCTCCATGCAACAATAGTTCCCTGAAGTATTGCATAGTTCAGTGATGTAAATCTATTGGAGGAAGAAAGTTCCCAGTATTTTAGCTGGAAATCCTATGAGGGACCATCTCCTCACTTTTCATTCATTATTTCCACCATTGTTGAGATGATTTGAAATATCTAGTAGTAGGCTTGAGCCTCTCCCTCCTTGACAGCGCAGTTTTCTGAAGCTGTTGAGTTTTTAGCAGCCACATTCAGTGGAGGAGGAAAGAGCAGCTAAATCTTGAGCTTTTAGCCCAATAATCTAGTGAAGGGATTAACCCTTCTTGCATATATCTGATTGTGTACCATATGGCAGCCATATTTCATCAGATTATGTTCAGATCTGCATACCTAGAATTTATATAGTGAAGCCCTAGGAGGGTGATTTTCTTAGACTGATAGATCTGGAAAATCCTTTCTAAGTTATCTTGGGTATCCATCATAGAGCCCGGATCTATATTGTCAGCATCATCAGAGCTCCATAACTTCCTAGATCTACATTTATATATTTGTCGGTAGTTGCAGTCCCAACAGTTGTAGCAGGGACAACACAATATTCCTTCCAGCAGTCCAGCAGTTACATAGTCCCTCTTGTGGGATCATTTCAGGGTCATTCTAGGCCATCTCTTTGGCTTGATTTTCTCATATTTTGAGCACTTTTGTACTATTTATCCACCTCCCATATAATAAAATGGCTTAGCTATTATGTATATTTGTATGGTGTCCTTAGATTATTTGTATACATTGTTGCAGTTCTTATATTGTGTTTTTGTATTACTGCATTCTCCCTTTTGGGATATTACATTGGTATCGAAGCAGGATATTTGGCTCAAATTGTGGGAACTTCATCATTTTCATTAAAAGAAGAAGCAAATAGTAGAGATCTATCATGAAGAAGGATTGAAGTTTTTCCACTCTTCTCTTTAGATCCATGCAATATCTCTCCAAAGAGGTCAATAAAATTAAGAGAAAGGCAAAGGAAGGATCCAAGAAGAATATTGGATGAGGAAGGTCCCAACACTTCCTATTAGCATGAGAAGTAACCGGAGAAGCAAATGGCTTCACATTATTCTACTAGATCCACTTTATTTGATAAGAAAGAGGACTGGTCTAAATATGAAGGAGCCTTGGGGCATGAGACCCTAAGTAAATATTTGTCTGAATACAAAGCACAACCTAGATTTTTGAAGGATAATCTCTTTCTCAAATAGTTCTTGGAACTCAAAGAAGAAAGAAGACCCTGAAGCAACAATAGAAGAAAAAGGCATATATTCTTCTTGCCTACATTTGATGGGTTTTCCACAAGCACATTAAGGCCTTAGAGGGAATAAGTGGCTACATTCTTTCTGAAATATCCTATAGCAAAAAGAGAGGTTCCGGAGTTTTCAACGCTGCACCTAGAAGGTGAAGCAAGAGATTGGTGGTTTAGACACTTGGTTCAGTCACTTGTCACACGTGAGAGTGTATGTTTACACAGACTTTATTCAAATAATAAAGAAGAGGTATGGTGGAAACAAACCAAAGACATCTCACATAGTGATATCTCCCATAATTGAGGAGATAGTACATGAAGAGCCCAAGGAAGATGTCCTCAATATCACTCAGGAGGAGGAGCCTCTACCACCACCACCAGCGACAAATGTACTTACATCAAGAGGAGGATCACTTGCATATTGGAAATATGGTCTTGAGCTCTTGACATTTGGAGCCCCATGCATGATTCAAGAGATGCATGAGGAGGAGGTAGATACGAGCACTGGTACAGTTGTAGAGATGAAGCCATCATCATTACCAGTAGTTGGAGGGACTAATGCACCGATTGGAGGTACTCTTGTAGACATGCAAGATGTTACAAAGATTTAGCTTATCCAAGGTTTGCACATACTTTCTTATCATATCATGTCAATACCTCATATTGAGATATGTGAGACCATGCCATCAGGGCAAGTGTATAACCAGGGATTAGAGCACCTTGCTGATTTGGAACAACAAATTATCACTACACAAAGGACCCTTGATTTTATCAAGGAGAATATGTATTTATATCTCGGTTTATCATGGTTGAGCTACACCCAATACGTTGTGTTGAAGTGTGGAGTTTCATAAGATGGGAGGAGCACAATCTTATTCAGTAAATTGCCAAACCATGAGTTTAGCATTGTATGTGGCCATGAGACAGCACATGTATCACCATGCAGATATAAAAATTTGTCACTTAGCATAAATAATGAGATGAAGGCCCCATTATTATTGGAGAATTCTAAAGGTAGCTTCACTAACGAAGCACTGGAGGGACAAATGATAGATGGTAGACATCTTGTGATGGAGAACACTTTCCATTGTCAAGATGAAGTTTTCTTGATGAGCTCCTCACAGCTCAAAGAGAAGATTCTACCTACAACATCTATGGAGCCTTATGGGTTCCAATGCCCATTGATGAGAGGATCTGATGGAGAGACCTTAATGGAGGTGAAATTCAACATTTCATGGAGTGCAAATCTATTCAGATGGAGGATGTTGGTATTCAACAATGGGTGGATACCAATATTGAGATTGACATGATTCATTATCCACATTGGGATGAATGGATTTGGATGAGCAGGAGGTTGCCTACCTTCCTGTAGATCTATGATATTGGGCAGGAAGAAGAATGGCTGCGCTGGTTGCTTTTGGGTGAGTATGGATACTACCCAACATCTCACATTTCCAAGATCCATGCCATGTATATCACTGATGACATGCAACAACAACAGGCATGGCTACATTGGTTATTGATGAGAGAGTTTGGACACCTCATGATGTGTCTTATGTCCATATATTTGCTCTTGTTTGGGGTATGTCTCATGTTTTTACATGTATTTATGTTTGGGATATATCTCATGTTCATGTATGTAGTTGGGTTTGGGACATTGCATAACTCTCACATGATGTGGCATAAGGAAGCTTATTTGTATTTTCCGATGAGACATTCCACATGTACATTAGTATGTTGTTGCTCCATGACTTGCATCATGATGATGTAAGGAGGCACCAAGAATCCTTGTTACTTTGGTTACTATTGGGAGAGTATGGGTTGATTTCTTCCCATACATTGCATGACATTGATGGAGGATGGCAACACGAGGCCTTAAAACTTGGCTTTTGTTGGGGGATTATGGTCATTGTACTTGGTATAATGATGATGTGATGGGGCAGCAAGATGCATTGCTCTGGTGGCTTCTCTTGAGAGAATATGGCCACTACATTTGGTACACTAATGATGTGGTGTGGCAGCAAGAGGCATTGCTTCAGTGGCTTATTTTGAGAGAGTATTCCTCTCACATTTATATTGATGCTAATTTGGCATGGCAACAAGAATAGTTGTTGTGGTGGCTTATATTGAGAGAGTATGGATCTCTTACTTGTTTTCATGATGATATAGCATGGCAAAAAAAGGCTTTGCTGCCAGGGAAAATTTTAGGGGTGAATTTTAGCCCAAAGGCGAATTTTAAGGGATTTTAAATTTTAATAGGGCAAATTTTTTATATAAAACCCATTTTATATAGTTTTATAAAGTTATCCCAATAATTAATTCTAAAAATAACTAATTATTAAATACTAGCCCACCAAAAAAAATGCGCATAAAACTGAAAAAATGGAATTTGCCCTCGATTTTCTTTGGTTGGAGCAGATTTCAATGGTATTCGCCTAGATTTACAGGGTCGAAGGGAGGGGTTGGAGTGATTCACCCCATATTTTTTCACTGGTTCGCCAAAATTTACTGGGTAGGAGAAGTGGTTGGGGCTTGGAAGGGGTGTGGAAGTTGAATGTTGGTCCTGGGATGTGCATAGGCTTGCCGATCTTCCTGCTGGCTGAGCGAGGGACTTGGCTGACCCTCTCTAGTCCTCTCTGGTCTGTTAGAGTCCTCCCATAGTTCAAATTCGTTTTTGACCTATGATTTTATTTGATCTTTTAAGAAAATGGAAAAATCAACGATGACGCATGAGCGGTTGGGTGGCTGGATTCACAAAGGGATAGTCTATAACACAGTCTATGCCAATCACTCTGTTCATCCTTTGAAGTTTTCAAATCCAATGAAGCTAGTTTCTTACATGAGCCTACATTATAAAATGGATACTTTGGCAACATGTGTATTCAAAAATAGTTTTTGTGCTTGAATTCAGGATTTGGGAATTGAATATTATGGTTGAGAATCAATCCTTTGTTATTGGAACTTGTTTAAATATTGAAATTTTTTTTGAAGGTTATTGTGAAGGAGAAGAAGTTATCAGTTTTGTGAGAAGAATACGGCAGAAGGTGGAGCTAGCACAAATCATTCTTTAGAGAAAACTCCTAACGGGGCAGTAGCAGTTGTTTGTTTTTCTTTTGTCGTTATCTCCTTAATTCTTGAAGAGAGTATTCATCGTGTTAGCAGTGTAAGTTTCTGCTTCGGTCTTAACACTGAACAACACACTTTTAGTTTAATTTGATAAATCTTAGTTTGTTTTGGATGGTAAGACTTTTCTAAAATTTCGGTTCTTCCAGTGGTGATTATTTTGGTTATTACATGAAACAGATGTTAGAATTGACTGAGGAAATCATGGTAAAGGATTGAAGCAGTGAAAGTTTGAATTATGCATTAACAAACTATCCTTTTGTCACAATATTTGCAGTGGCTCTCCAGAACAAATAAGAAGGCCCTATATGAATTGCTCGAAAAACTAAAAGCAGGTAATAGATGTTTGAAACCATTAACACCAACCATATTGCTGTAGACTATCCTTCACAAGAATTTTCCCTAAGCCATCTTATTTGAGAAAATATATTTGAAGTTAGTTAGTTGTTCTATACAGTTTTCTAGTTACATGTTCTTGCTAAATCTTAGGTCTTAACAAGAGGTAAATATGGAGCAAATATTAATCACCATGCATTAAACCAATCATTGGTTCAGTATCTTTTCATATTGTCCCAGTCCCCTTGATGAGCATAAAATAATATTCAATGGACAAGTTGGAAAAACGCTAAACCAGACTTAGTGTAAGGTTCACAAGGGTTAAGGATAGATATCTGTGTTTGTATGGTATTGGTATCTTGTTTTGGCAAACTTCTAAATTCAACATTAAACTAAAATTTCATACAAGCATAGTGATTTATTTCAGCATTTGCTGCATTTGTGAACAAGATTTCATGTCGTCTGACAAATATTGTGAAAATTCATCTTTTGGGTTGCAGAATTGATGCTTCTTGGTTTCATCTTGCTTCTCCTGACAGTCAGACAGAGGCCCATTTATATGATTTGTATACCTCAAAAAATGGCTTTTACTATGCTTCCGTGTAGGAAACAAAGTGAAATTGGTGTTGTTCAAAAACTGAAAGTAGCTAATTAACAATCAGAGAAAGAACCCCGAAAGCGTTTATGGGAATCCATGTCTTCTGAAAAGGAGGTCCCATGGAAGCACCTCTTAGCTGAGGCTGGAGGGGATAGTGACCATTGTGGCTCCCATCCTGTAAATAACATACCCTACTTTTGTCATATTTCTCTCACATTGAAATTTTATTTGCTAATTTTCCATTCTTTATAATGAAGGGTACCTATCCTCTTGTCTCCCCAAAAGGTATGAACCAACTCCATATCTTTATATTTATGCTGGCAGTTCTCCATGTGTTTTATAGTCTCTTAACGGTGGGCTTAGGGAGAGAGAAAATAATTGAAAGGCTCAATATAATTCAATTTAAATTCTGCCTTCGTTTTTTCTGTTTTGATATCTGCGTTGATTCAGATCCTCTGTTAAAGCTGATATCTACAAGTCCTTCTGATGCCCAGATGAGGCATTGGAAATCGTGGGAAAAGGAAACACAAACATTGGATTATGAGTTTTCAAATGGTGAGTTCTTTTGGTTATTCTTCAAACAGGTTTTTTTTAGGATAGTATTTCTTCAAGCGTCTAGATACTTTCAGGTTAAGAAGTAATAAATGATACTAGATTGCATATTATAATTGGGATGCTGACTGGGTAATGCTTTCAACTTAAAAAGTCAAATCATTATCAATATTTTGGGGATTGGGTAACCTTTTGAGGCTATTTAGAAATTTGTGTTGAGTTTTGAGTGCTTTGTTCGCTTTCTGGGTCTGGTAGATCCTGCAAGGTTCAGATTAACACATGAAACTTCATTTGCAAGGCGTCATATAAGTTTCTGAAGCCAAACACTAGTTCTTAAATGGATTGTAAGTAATTCGTACTTCCAAATCTTAACTGTGAAATATCCATTTCTGATTCAACACTAACTTTCCTTAGATTTACAGATATGCTTCTTTCGACACCTGTCAGTAACCAAAACTGATTACCTGATCTTGCGCCATGGCTTCATAATTGTAAGACCTTGTATTTTAAAATTATCTTTCCCATTTCATCTTGGTTATGTCGATTCTCACATCATTCATGTGACAAACCTGATTTGTGCTAAAGCTTCTATTCCTTTGAACTGTACAGGCACACCTGGGTCCAACTAGCAAGTTTAATTTTCATAAATATATCAAGAGATGATTGGATGACGACTTGGTGATGGTGGTTGGAATCAGGTTAGTGAAGTTTCCTCTGTTAACAAAAGTTTTGGTCTTCCAAGAAAACTTCGCTTTTTCACCCCCTAGGTATTCTGAAAACCTCTCCTTGATTTTTACCTAACAAGCAACCTTCACTGCATTATCTGCAGTCCTCCATTGTGGGCTTTTGTTGTAATCTTTTTGCTTCTCAATGTGTATGGTAAGTTTTCAACACTCTATCTCTACCTCCAATGAATTCAATCTACATATTCTTAAAAGGAGTTTTTGCTACTGTTTAAGCTAACATCCTCTTTTTGGTGTTATTTATTTCTGTGAGCAGGGTGGTATTCATTCTTTTGGCTCTCTTTAGTTCCCTTAGTTGTAAGTGCACAGAAATCTTGGACTAATAGGACACTGAATTAATGATAATGGGAGTTAATAATCATGGCAATTTTTTTGATTGAATTCTTTGCGTTTTATGTCATTTTATCTCCAAAATATATAGATTGTTTTGTTGGTTGGAACAAAGCTACAAGTTATTATAACAGAGTTGGCCTTAGAAATTCAAGGGAGGCATGTTGTAGTTAAAGGAACCCCAACTGTGCAGCCAACAAATAAACTGTTTTGGCTCAATCCCTCAACTTATCCTTTTCTTGATCCATTTTACTCTTTTCCAGGTATCATAATGATTTTCACTCTAAATTTCAATCAACAAATTGTATTTCTAAATCATGTTCATTGAGTATTTATGGGAATACCAATTTCTTAATGGTTAACTTATGTTCTGCAGAATGCTTTACAACTTGCTTTCTTCTTGTGGATATGGGTAAGCACTATGTTCGTTCAATAAGAAATAAATTCTTGTGTATAGAATCATAGGATTTACTATGGCAACGATGGTAAAATTTGTAGTCTCAGGTAACCTAGATCAATTTCAGCTTATCCAGCTAAATTGTTTCAATTCTATTGCATCCCTACACCATATTTACTTTTTGACTTTATATGCTTGCAGTATGAGCTTGGCCCGAAATCGTGTTTCCATGAGAGGCTTGACATCACCATAATTAGAATTACGATTGGGTAATTATGTTTATTATCTAAACATATAGAGTGTTGTGGTTGATTATGTTTTTAGTTATCAAAGAACTTTATCTTGCCTCAAATGTAAACAGAAATCATTCCAATCGAACAGACTATCATTTTAGATTTTTTCTTTCCCTTTTATATTTATAGCTTCATTTTTACTGCTTTGGTTTAGTACTAGCTTATTCTCATGCAGATTCAGTCTGTCTAAAGAGCATAATGATAGTAACCATATTTTTCATTTGATGAGGACTACATTCGGTTGTTTATGTGCCTAGGGTTGTTGTGCAGCTTCTATGTAGCTACATCACACTTCCACTTTATGCATTGGTGACCCAGGTGAGTCTTTCAATGTTCATTGAAAATACAATCAAATTTGGGTGTTTGAGAGGATCAAGTGAACTTTAGAGCATGCTAAATTATATTAATACAAAATGTTAAAGTTACATAGGTCAAGTCTTCACTACCTGTTTATTCACCTTATTTACTTTGAACAGAAGACAGATATAATTAAGCCATACATTACTTGATGCTTATATATCTTACCTAGTATTTATAAAATTAGAGATAAGGCATACCTTCATAATTAGATAAACTCATAGTACACAAATTCATCAGAGAAAAACAAGAGTTGGCAAGTTCTTTTGGAAAAACAGATCATTCACTCTATTGAAACTTTCTGGTAAAACCTCGAATGAATTTTTGTTAGACAAATATGGCAAGTCTCAAATATGCTTCCTTTTGTTTTTTTCAATTAATTTTGTAGCATTCTTACTTATACCAAAAAAAGGAAGAAAAAGGCACAACGATGGTACAACTATGTGTGGGTGTGTGTATATATGGATGAAAAACACATCATTTTTTTGCAAGTTTTTTTCCAAATTGTACAAGCATTTTGTTCTGGTGAGTTTTAGGATTCTTGAAAAAATTATGCTTCGTGTAAGCATCATATATAAAGGATCATGTTTCACCCTATTGAAGACTCGGGGTAAAATCTCAAAGGTTTTGTTTTGGTGAGTTTTAGGATTCTTGAAATAATTCTGCTTTGTGTAATCCTTGAACCTCGTGTATGAAAGATCCATGTTTCACTCTGTTGAAGACTTGGGGTAAAATCTCAAAGGGTTTTCTAGATTAGAAAAATATTACCACACTATAGTGTGCTTCCTTTGTTTGTTCAATTGAATTGTGTAGCATTCTTGCTGTTCCTAAAACAAGAGGAGAAAGAAACAGAATGAAAATGTGTGCACCCCTGTGTTTTGATATATTGATAGAAAATATCAGGCAAGCATACGTGGAACCAAATGTCACGTATATTAAGTGAGGTTGTTGTTACCAAGAACCAAATGTTAGGAGAGTATTAACGTGGAACCAAATCCCCAATTCGTATCATGGGATTTGCCGCAGTAGCACTATGACTTGCAAGTATTATAGACAGTACATAGATGGAAAGTTCCCGATCACAACCCACTTCTTTCTTTGGTTTTCATGGCTAGAACTAGTCCAAATATTTGAAGCAAATAGCCTTAAATTCAAGTAAGTCTTGCACCCTAAATCCTGCACAACAAATTTTCTGAGGTGCAAGAAACAAAGAGGACGACAATGTTAGGGATGTAGGAGATAAAAGAAAATGAAGAATAATATGGTCAGGTCGTCAGTCTAACTGATTGAGTACAACGTCATCACGTATTATCTGTAATGTTTATAGCAAAAATGTAGACAATTCCTTTGAAAACTTTCAGAATTTTAAGAGTTCTTCTTTTGTATTCTCATTTTCGAAGTTTTGAGTTGTAAACGCTGAATTAATTCAGAGGAAATCAGAGTTCTGAGGCAACTAAATATGCTTCTATTCTCAAAAGATATTCCGGAATAAGTTCTTCGATATTGTCTTCTAAGCCTTAGTCTTAGTCTAATATTGGTGAATGACTTCACAAAGAGTTGCACTTTCATAATAAACACAATCTAGTTCATAATTTGTTTATATGTGAAAAATAAACTTTATTAAGCAATTACAAATGGATATTGTGGATTTTAATATACACTATGCCGTTTAAATGTCAAGTTGTGAGGCTATGCTTTGAGGACTTTACAAGCCCGACATGCGCAATGAATAATCTAAGTCCATACGACTGTGTCGAATAATCCAGAGAATTAAAAGCTTGCAAACATAGAATTCAAGATATGAAAGAATCTATGTGATTTTTGCAGTGCTTAACTAACAAATTCCTTCAACCAAGGGACGTATCTCATCATCTACTCCATTAAAATTTTTATTGAAATATATCGAAATGATTCATGGTTCATACCTCGAAAGATTTAAAATAATTACAACATGGTTCCTTCTTATTTTTCCCAAGAAGTCAAAACATTTCCAAGCCAAAATGATCTCAGTTTATAATTTTGGATTTGAAGTACTGGAGACAGCAAAAAAGATGGATTATGAGCATGAAAAACTGAAGTCCTGACACCAAAGAGAATTTGGATTGGAAGTATTGGAGTCAGCAAAAAGGATGGATCATGAACATGCAATGCTGAATTCCTGACATGAAAGAGATAAAAGTGGATTCTTGATGAGGAAACTACAGCTCTGATAATGAAGTAGATTAATCAATTGTCAAAGATGCAATTGCATGATTCTTTTCTTCTATAATTCATATAATCTAGAAACAAGGGTTAGAACCAATAATGTAAGAGCAACAAACTAAATCTGTAGGATGCAAATGTTGGAGCAATTTTGTGTTATAAGAAACAATATTGTTGTTCAACGTTATGCTTCCCAAGATTTATTTAAAAATGGGATTCCATTCCGAAAACTATAAATATGATGACAAGAGTAGTTCAGTCAAAATGTTCATTATAGTTGTATCAAAACGTTCATTATTCACCGCCCAATATCCATTTCTCCTCATTGTGGATTGACCTTATTGTCCTGATATTTTCTAGAAATCCCAATTTTTATGTGGGTATATGTGGACAATAGACTGCTATTATGCACCATGTTTCCCTGGCTCCTACATATTGGAATATGCCCAAAATGATTTTGGAGAGTGATATCCATTCATGGAAGGATATTTCCTAAGGGTTTTAGAGAATTACCAAACCCCAAACACTTCATCTAGCATCTAAGGCTACATATTCACATCTCCTCCAACACGAAGATGCTATTTCCTTAACTCTTTCACTTGATATTTTTGTTTCTTGTATCATGATGATTGTTTTATTTTCCTTTTTAATTCGATATTTGAGATATCTCTTCTTAATCTAGTTCCTTGACATTTTGTAAATGGCATGTACAATCTGGAAATGATGGCAGTTATACAATTGCAGTTTGACAGTCCCAATGACATAGTTGATATCCTCACACAATGATGTTAGTGATGTTGATGTTGTGGATGATATTACTTGATGCTTCATGATGGGTGTTCTTTCTCACTTTCACATAATCTTGTTATAGCCTCTGCTTGATGCTTTTGTTGCTATGGTCGTGTCAGGCATTAATTAATTGTCTTCAATGTTCAATGTGTGAAGAGTGCAAATGTTCCCTTGATGCGGTTTAAATTCAGTGGGATTTCAATTGATCTCTTATATGCAAGGCTTTCTCCGAGAACAATTCCGGAAGTAAGTGTGATCTTGAGGTTTTGAAATTAATATATGATATTCATTGTCTTTCATTTTTGTGAATATTACATTGCACATTTTCATGTTCATGATAACTTCCCTTCCGGATGATAGAAAAGGTGGACCATGGAGTAAAGGTGTTGTAGGTTGTAGAGTAACATGAAATTTTACAATATGGGTTTGGTCATTTATAATCTTCTCAACAATGTCTATTGCTGCTCTAATGTTAATAAGTTCAAAAAGAGAATCTTAATGCACAATTGAGGCATTTGCATATAATACAAGGAAGTTGGAACTAACTCACAAACCTAGCACTGTTAAATCATAGCAAGTTTATTTGCACTCGTCTTTCATTCTCTCATGAACCGAGTGAAATTTCTTGGGGAATTTCTAATCAACAAGTTTTAGGAGTTTGTGTCAGATTTGGGTAGACTCGTAGAATGATTAGCTTGTGGCTGCTATAAACTTTTTTTGTCAAACCATGGATGCATGGGTTAAATTTGCACTTGATTTGTAGTTTCCAATGATTCGACACTAAGAATCATTGGTTGACTATGATGATTCGCTAACTTATTTTCTTCTTTTTTTCCCCTTTCCCTTAGATGGTCATGCATGGGAGGGGAAGTTCCAGTGAATGTATGATTTTTGGTGTGCATTTATCTATTGGTTAACTCTTTGGTAACATCCCATGACTTTTATTTCAATGGAAGTTGGTTAAATAAAAAACAGTAAGTGCTAATTAGGAGCTTTAAATGTTTGATACAATAACTAGTGAGTTTTAATTAGTGAGTGCCTACATTGTTTGACATGCATACCCATACTGTATTTGGTATTTATTCCTTGAAATAGAATGGAGATATTCAATACATTGTTCTTTAATGTAGCATTTATACCTTTTATTTAATTATATATAATTTTGATATATTCTTATTGGTATCTCCATGCATCTTACAAAATGGTGAAAAATGTGCCATACAGGGATGATTTTACTGATGTGTGTTTTCTTGATACTGATAATTGATGGCAGATGTTCACACTACCGTCGGAGATGCCAAATAAGGGCTCCATGTTGTAATGAAGTCTTTGACTGTAGGCATTGTCATAATGAGGCCAAAGTATGCTTCTTTTTCTTTACTGCATTCGTAGCTATTTCAAGTTCAACGGTTGCCTTTGGTTTATATCCTTGTCAAAATAGAACTAGAAAATTATGTCTCTTCCAATTTCATTTGTGAGGGTATAGTATGGACTGAACTCATATCTGAACAGAATTCAATGGATGTCGATCCACTTGACAAACATGATGTACCTCACCATGAATTTCGAAAGGTAAGGTTCTATCTTGTTTTCTAGTTGGATGTTATTCATTATAATGTTTGTCTTAATGCTCTGAACCATATGTATTCCTTGTAATTAGCGAAGGTTTTTTAGGGTGTAACATCATAATATTTTCTGAAGGTACATTTTAAAGATGTAAAGGTTTAATTTTTATTCTTTTCAAAAGATAAATGATTAATTTTCTAGCAAATCTTATCTAACTTGTTGAATTAGTATATTGCTTTTGTTTATATTCTTGTATGTTTGCAGTATATTGCTCTTGTTATTTATAGTTATTCTTGTATGTTTGCAGGTTATCTGTTCACTTTGTAGAACTGAACAAGATGTAAGAGCTGAGCCTTTTTAATTTTTGTTATGTGCATAAAATTTAGAGGTAAACACTATAATGTTTCTTGAGTTATTTTAAAAAGATTATGCACTGCCATTTTGCAGGTTCAGCAAACCTGCATTACTTGTGGTGTTTGTATGCGAAAGTACTTTTGTGAAAAATGCAATTTCTTTGATGACGAGGTACATTCTTAATGGATTTTTAGGTTTAATAACTCTGGTTCATGAGAAAAAAGAGCTTTACTCTCACAAAATTATAAAAATATGGTTTGGATGTATACGCTTTTGGTTCTAATTGTGCTTGCCACTTTGGTTTTCCAGGACTCAAAACAGCAATACCACTATGACGGATGTGGAATTTGCAGGTATGCTTTTCTCTTTATGCATCTGATTTCTCTTTCTCTGTAGTAAAGTAATCTTTCATGCTATTTTGAAATGTATTTAGATGTATTTCTTGCAGTTGACTTTCGCTAGTTATGCTGGTTTTCAGAATTGGTGGCAAGGATAATTTCTTCCACTGTTATAAATGTGGTATGTTCTTTGTGACTTCTCAAATTACCACTGCTTCTTCTCAAATTATCACCGCTTCTTCCCTTGTTTCATTGTAGTGTGAGAATGATTTATTTGCTCATGTACCTTTTTCTAGGATGTTGCTACTCTATCCTCTTGAAGGATTGCCACCCTTGTGTGGAAAAAGCAATGCACCACAGTCCACAACTGCCCTGTGTTTTGAGGTAGGTCACACTTATCTGCATAGTGTAGTAATTGTAGTTTTCTTTTTAAAGCATAATTTAAATTTTAGACTGAAGTTATTTGGATATCTGAACCCTCATTTTTTGAATCCTCTACAGTATTTATTCGACTCTACAAATGTTATCAGCGTATTGTCTTGTGGTCATACTATTCACATGCATTGCTTAAAAGAGATGCACGAGCATCTTCAGTAAGTTTCATATGTGGCCTGTTTTGTGCTCTGGCTCACAACCTCTTGAGATTTTCCATTTGTCTATAATTTCATACTATACTTTTTTCTAGTCTATCTATCTCTAGTATCACAGAACTCTAGATATACTTGCACTGATATACCCATTGATGGTACCTTCTTTAGCCATCTATGGTCACAACTTGGCGCAACTTTAATTTTATTTTAAGCGTCTTGCCATTCTAAATGTTTGTTTGTCTTTTTCAGATTTTCTTGTCCAATGTGCTCCAAATTTTTTTGTGATATGTCTGAAGTATGGGAGAAACTTGACCGAGAGGTAGCTATTTTGTTGTTATATCATTATGATATATGAAAAGTTGAACATCTTGAAATCACCTTGTAATGGGTTCTATAAAGAGTGGCTTATTATATGTATTTTTGCTAATTTTGATTTCTCATATTTGAAACTCGCTTTCGTCAAATGGCAATTGCATTTTTATGTTCCTTGAGTGGATTCTGATAAATTTCTTTTATCATGTAAGTTTCTTTGACTCCAATGCATGAAGCTTAACTGGACAAAATGGTAATATGTATGATGTTCATGTGGTATGGTTTGGAGGCATATTTTAGAGCCCATTAGTAGCGTGAGAGAATACCTGACCACTTTCTCATTGGTCTTTTGTGCAGGTTTGCATCTTATGCAATGACTTTGGAGTAACTTCTGAAGTAAAATTTCACATTGTTGCCCACAAGTGTCAAATTTTCAATTCTTATAACACGCGGCAGACCAGGGGAGGTCCTTCTGCAAGTTCAGGTACCCAGTCTTTGATATACTCAATGTTCAGATTCATGTATCCCTCTTTGCCACTTTGATGCAGGGGCATTTAGACTAGCTAGCAATGTGATGGGTTGATCACATGTTGTGGATGATTAAGGATTAGAAGACAAGTTATTAAGTTGAATTTTAATTAATTAATTAATTATATGTAATTATTTGTTGTCAAATTCTGAGTTTGAAAAGGGAAATGTGGCAACTGATCCTCCCTGCATGGAGATCAAGCCATAGATTTAGATTGTTTGGATTGAGAGATTGAACATAAATCTTATATAAGGTTCTGTTGAGTGAAGAGAGGAGTTGAATAGTTAATCTAGGTGATAGTTAGATATTTTGGGATTTGAACTAATTTACTTCATAAATCCTTTCTTATATAAGTTGTAAGCTTTCGGGAAATTAAAGGAGAGAGAGGAATAAGAGTGAAACAGATGGTAGGAGAATTTCAGTTTTTGAGCCTACAGGCTTTGGCAGAAAAGGGATAAAAACTATGTAATACATATCAGGTCTAATCCTGACTGTAAATAGAGTTTGATGTTATTTGTAAAATTCATGTTTAAATGAAGATTGATTATGTGATTTTTATTCTGTTATGCGTTATGAAATCTGTGTATGGTTAATCATTGTTCGAATTGATACAATCAATTTGAATAATTTTGACATAGAAATGATTATTTGAATGGGGTAATTTCACCTGAACCATGGGCAATGTGACAATATTATAGGCATCAAAATTCTCTCAGAACTGCGTAGAGAGAGCTGGTATTTTGAAGAATCCGATAAGTGAAGGGAGTTAAAATCCACATTGGATTTTATAATTCGTGAAATTATATGAAAGGATCTCTACAGAAGGGATTTTGATAAAAGGGTTTCGATTTTCCTGAGGCAAAAAAATCAGGTACGTAAAGCAGACTTTGGAACAAGATTCGAGTCAATTAATTGAACGATGGGGTAACAAAGACTGCTCAAATTTGAAGTAAATGAAGCCAGCATCGTTGAAAAATATGACGAGGTTTTAAACCTAGAATTCCAACGAAAGTGCCGAACGCATAGCGACGGATTGAATTAAAGAATTATAAGGAAATCGTAAAATGAGCTGCATTTTGTGGAATGGAACCAGAAGAAGAAACGAGAAGAGCTGTGGTCGAGAATTGTTAGTGGAACAGTAGAATCGAGTGGAATTCAAAAGGGAAGAGGAGCGTAGTTTGTAAGCGCATGTTGAAGAGGAACTTTGGTCAATGGGCAATGGAAGCATGAGGAAGTTTTAAAAAATATCAAATTGGTGGTATTCACGCAGCTTCAAGACTGGTAAGTTGTAATTCTGAAATCAACGCGATAGCGTTTAGTGTTAGACACGTGGTTTTTAGTGGTATTTAAATACCAACTATTTCGCGTTATTTTGGCAAGTTAATATATAGAGTTAAAGTGAACGCGATATTCGTCCAATTTGGATCAGCTGAGATCCAACGACTCTTACATCATGAATCTGCATGGATGGTAGACCGGGTATGTGCTTCTTGTGGACTTTGAAAACGTTTTGATATGTGGTTGAATGCACGTGGATTGGACCCACACATCATATAATTTGTTTTCAAATAATAAATGAAGTTAAAAATGCCGTGGCCATATCATTGGTAAGTGTTGTGACCAGAACGTTATTATATATGGGTGCTTGGCTTTCTAATCAAAGACGAAGTTTGTATGAAATGTTGTGGGCCAGAACCTTATGATATGTGGGTATTTGGTAATTTAATTTAAAGTCAAACTTTAAATAAATGAAATATCCGCATTGGTTCCAGATCTTAATGTATGTGGTACGTTGTTTTTTTAATCTGAAATCGAATGTTGGTGCAGCATTCATAAGGTGAAATTTATTATATGGTTTTTAACCATTATTTTGAAAGATAATGCTTCCATCTACAAAATTTTGTTGATTGTATTTTGCACCAAAATCAATGTCGGAATAGGAAATGTCAAAGTGGAATTTTAAACCTTAGATTATGAAATGGGAAAAATTTCCAAGGTTAAGGTTACCTCATGCTGAGGCTTTTATAAATTTTTGAGTTGAGAAGAGCATTTTATTTGCAGATCATGGGTATGGCAGATTGGGCTGCCATCACACTTGTAAGGTCGCCTTAGCGCTGCTTATATGGCATGAAAAAAAAATATACTGCAAATTTCTATGCAGTGGCATTACTATAAGAATTCATGGTAACCGCTAAGTTTTTGTGGCACTATTCTACGGTTGTTAACATCATAACAAAATTGATGCTATATGCCCACTTCAACAAAGACCATAAGCAGGGAATTCTTTATCCTGTAGATCTCACGCCACGACAAAACAAGTAACAAATTCTGTCTTTTTTCACATCTGCAGACCATGAATTACAATGGATTGAAAGTCTCTTTTTCTTTATGTGACTTAGTCTGACCAGATACGTGCAAGGCTTAATTTCCTATGAAATGAAGATTTATTTTCCCTTTTGGAATGGCATGTTATTTCTCAAGCAATTGATTGGTTTACTGATTTCATTTTTTGTCTAGTGCTTGTTGAAATATTTTATTCGGTTGCACTGAGAGAAGAATGCAAATAAATTTGAATGTGATTCTCTTAAGAGAGAACGTTTAAAGAAACCAGATAAATCCATCTTAAGCTAAGTTCTGTTAAGTCTTCTTTAATAAAAGAAAGAATGGTAAAAGAAAGAATAATGAAAGATAAATCCATCTCATGCGAGGATCTTATAACCAGTGAGAGGTTTATACATGGATTACAAACATGTATTTATGAATGACTATAAAAATAGTAACAGAGATCCATTATAATACAAATTCATCAGTGAATAATATTTTACCATTTTTTTATCCATCTCAATCTAGGATCTTTAAAGCAATGAGAGCTATGAAAATTGTAATGGAAATTCATTAGTGAAGAATAATATGGCATGAAAAAGAAATGGTTATAGAATTATAAAAAATTCTATATTGGTGGATGAAATCAGGGTAAGTATTTTTTTTTGGGGTTACTGGATTCTTTCATAAGTAAATCTAAATTTATCACTTACCTAAATTGGAAAATCATTTCATTTCTTGTTAGGCATACTTCCTCAAGCAATATTGCATGACAATGTCTCAAGCAACAGTGCATGATAATGGTTGGTGCTTTGACACCATTTTATGTTTATATTTATACCATCCTTTACAGCAATCAAAATTAGACTCCCTTTCCACTTCGGTGCCATGTATGGAATTTGTAGGTATTTGTAAATTTTGCCATGAGCTGAGTTAGTTTGGATGTGCGTAGCAGACAGTGAGACACAACTGTCAGTTTGGAGGTGTGTTGGGACTGTCGTATTGACTCTGCTCATTAGTTATTGGGGTTTTAATTTTTGTTCGACTTGTTCTGCTCATTAAATAAATTTCCAGAGGCATGGGCCTTTGTGTTGGAGGATTGTTGAAACAAAATGATCTGCAAAGATCCCAATTTGTTGAAACTCCTCTCCAACCTCAATATCAGTGCTAGTAGTAGCATGAGCAACAACACTACGCTTAGCAGAACTAGAAGAACATGTTTTCCAAACTGCACGAGAACTACTTCCCTCACGAGTCACCATGTGCCATGCTTGGTCTCGATGGTTCTCTTCCTTCTACTCATGGTTCAACTACCATATCTTCATTGGAACCAACACCCTGAACTGCACTAGACAACGATTCACCATTTTGTAGTAGTGAATCGCCATTTGTACTAGTGATTCACCATGATTTTACAAGATAATATAATCTCGTGAGAGATTCGCCAAAAAATTATATATACATATTATATTATTAATAAAATCGCCTTCCATTTTTCCTAGGTATCATGGGGATTCACCCATTTATTATACATAAATCTAGGGGGGTTCTTGAAATTTTCCCTGTTTGCTGCAGTGGTTTTTATTGGGAGAATATGGTTTGACATTGTTCATGTTCATTGACATGTCTCTACTTCTTGTTATTCACTACGTTGATGTTATGTTTGGATCCTACATGGCCAATAGGGCCAATGATGAGAGCATTGATAGATGCAATCTACTTTATGTATCATGGGTTGGAGAGATATTTCATGAGTTGGTACTTTCCACTTTGGGAAGGAACCACTTCATTTCATGTATATCATGTATAGAGGAGAACTTTGGGTATCACATGGTTGCCACTTGGAGATTCATTGATGAGGACGAGTATCTAAATTTTTCAGTTGGAGGCCATTCTAGACATTCTAGAGAGGAAACTTTGGAGTTGGACATGCATGACATATTGTGACAGATGGGGAGGCCTTCCATATGAGGATGCCATTTGGAGGGAGGAGGTTTGTTGTAGCATCCACTTTTGCAGTTGCTTGAGGACAAGAAACATTTTTGCGGGGAGGACTATAATATTCCTGATTTTCCACAAGATAATTGGAATATTAGAGTTCTTAATTTTCATAAGTAATTAAGTAAATAAGAGGGTGGAGGGAACCAAAAACCCAATAGATGAATAAAATCCACTTTTGATTTGTGTATGTGGATATTTCAGATCTAGATCTACATTATGGAGTAGTGGAGAAGCTTCTTAAATGAAGGAAGAGTTGAGATCATGGATATTTAACGTGAAATCATGAGGATCTTGGAGGGGGTCAACTGAGATCATAGTGCATTCAAAGTAAGATCATATAGTAATTATGATGAGATAGTGGAGGAAGTGGTGCATCTAATGCACACACGATGGAGAGAGTGGGAATTAAATGCAGACATGATGTAGATCATCGAGAGACAACGTAGTCTTCATGGAGGCTAGTGGCCACATGTATAGCGCCGTTATGAGGTGGGCCAAGGCTATGGAAGGCTCAAAATATATATAAGGAAGATCAAGGCACAATAGAAGGTATGCTTTAGATTATTATTTCTGATCTATTTAAATCTATATTTTTCAGTTGACATTTATATGCACGCTTATGCTGTCTAGCTAAGTCTGTAGTGCTGTTTAGCACAAGCTGTTTCCGAGTAGAAATCCCACCCTTACCCATGCGGGACTTCGAGTGCCTACTCTAGGAAAGTTTCTATTGGGATTATTTCATCATCAGGCATTGGTGCCATCTTCATACCACTCTTATATGCTCATTCAACCACGGGAATAACACATTCTTGCATCAGGGGTGAGGAGTTGGTGGTTGTTTCTAGCATCTCGGCTAGGAAGCCGGTGGAGGATTCATCCTTTCACCATGTTCTTCATGTTCAGTCTTTCAGGAGGAGCAGATCTATATATGGAAATTAGGCTATTGTATTTTAACTCCATGCAGCAACATTCCCCTCAAGGATTGCACATTTAAGTCCTATAGATCTATTGGAGGAAGGAAGTTTCCAGTATTTCAGCTGGAAATATTGTGAGGGACCATCTCCTCACTTTTTATTCACTGTTTCCACCATTTTTGAGCTAATTTGACATATCTAGAAGTAGGCTTGAGCTTCTCCCTCCTTAACAACATAGTTTTTTGAAGTTGTTGAGTATTCAACAGCCACATTAAGTGGAGGAGGAAAGAGCAGCTAGATCTTGAGATTTTAGCCCAAGAATCTAGTGAAGGGATCAACCCTTCTTGCATAGAAATCATTATGTACCATATTTCATCCATATTTAATTAGATTATGTTTCAGATCTGCATACCCATCAGTTGTATAGTGAAGCCCTAAGAGGGTGATTTTCTTAGATTTATAGATCTGGAAAATTCTTTCTGGGTTACCTTGGGTATCCATCATAGAGCCTAGATCTATATTTCCGGCATCATGGGACATCGTAGTATTCCTTCCAGCAGACTAGCAGTTACACAGTCCCTCTTGTGGGATCATTTCAGGGTCATTCTAGTTCATCTCTTTGGCTTGAGTGTCTCATATTTTGAGCACTGTTGTATTTTTTATCCACCTCCCATATAATAAAATGGCTCAAATATTCTGTATATTTGTATGGTGTCCTTAGATTATTTGTTTACATTGTTGCAGTTCTTATATTGTGTTTTTTTATTATTGCATTCTCCCTTTTGGGATATTACAATAAGACTGGCCTTCTAAGAATGAAATAGAAAGTAAGTGAAGGCCAAGAAGGAGAGGTCCCGAAATTGGCCTATTTGCATTTAATGATTATTCTTAAGGAAATTATTCTTCTATAAATCATATTTTTTCTTAAACTTTTTATAAAAACATGGGAAAATATAATGATGTATCTTTTTTTTTAATATTATTAATGTATATTTTTATTAGATTTAATAATATATCTTTTAATTTAGATTTTCCAGCTAATATACATTTTTTTTCCATTGTGAAAGACCCTAAAGAAAAACAAATACTTTAAAAAGTGCACAAATAGGTTAAACTTGTTCGGTGAAATACCTATTAAACTTAACCACTCATATCAAAGTTAAACTAGAGTACTCTTTTAACCATTAACTAAGTAATTTTTATTTTAAACTTTGGCATGAGACAATAGAAAATTAAAATCAATATCAAAACCAAATAGATCCAACAATCTAAATTATAATCAAGCTGCCATAAATATATGGAATGTAATCCATCGTAACTGTGCATCGAAGTTATATATATATATATATTCATGGGGTTCGAAATGGTAGTGATACTAAATTAAATTAAATTTCTAGTTTGCACATGGTTCTCAAATTTACTCTGTGACAAACGATTTTCATTGATCAAGTGACTTTGGTGATGCTAAAGGTCATGTAAGTTGGCCCAAGATAGTTTTAGATCATGTGCAGTCCAAAGAGTATCCCCATTTTTATGTTTATAAATTCCCATTTCTAATCGCTTCTCATCATTTCCTTTCTCATCGTCCACCCTCTGATATCAACATTTTTTCGTCTTTCTTGCATTAACGCATTAACAAAATAATCTCATAAATACATATCGAGAAGTATTTTTCATGGCAGACTGGATGATAAGTAATGAGGAGGAATTGGTGAGCAGCGAGGAGGAGGACTTGATGAGCCGCGATGAGGTTCCCTTTCTTGTAGAATCACATAGCCTTGTAATCAATCATATGCATGTATCCATTTATCATTGACAAAATGAGACAAATTATGATGAAAACAATGAGTTGACTTTAAATAATATCTAGTTTGTGCTATAACTTGGATACAATCACTAAAATGATTTCTAATCTATAGAAATAAAATGTAAAAAATACAACTAACACAAATGTTTTGATAGATTATTCTCTACTGAAATGCAAGAACTAAGAAACACTTGAAGCTAAGAGAAACACAAATACACAAGACAAACCTAAGCGAGTGGGTTGGGCCCAAACCCAAGAGCCTTAGCCCTATGTAACTAAATCAGAGGTAACTCAATAACCAACTCCTCAATATCATAAAACAAAAGTCTTATACATGAGATGAAAGTCAAAATAATAGTGCCAAGTCCTTGAGGTGAATAGATACCTATCTGAAAACAAAACTCGAATCCTAATCAAATATTATTCTTTTTTACTAATAAAATAGGGTAGACGCTAGAAACTCACTAGGAAATAGGAGTGATTTTCTCTTTCATCTCAAGAATGGTGGAGCTTGTCCTTCCTTACTCTCACTTGAACTAGTAGTGGTCTGGTTGTCAATTCCTTTGGGTTGATGAGAGATAGTGTTGTGATCTTTGGTTTATTTAGGGAGTTAAGAAGATCGACAAACCCCTATATTCTCTCCTTGTTGTATACTTTGACCCTTGCATGGAAAATATATAAAAAATTCTCCATTTCCCTTACATTTAACCACATTAGGCCACACGCTATGAAAAAAACCCTTTATCCTTCTCAGTAAGCATAATATTAAAAAAAAATGTAGAAAAATGTTATAAAGGGACAGTTCTAAGTGTGGAGGATGGAAAAATGACCCTTATAATGTACCTATTTATGAGACTCATCATCACCTCCTACTGAAATTGTTCCTCATCCTGTAATAAAGTCAGTCATCCATGTGCATTTCTCTCATGGCCCTTGTGGCCTCCCTAACATCCCAATGCACCTCAGATGGAGTGCCTTCTTGTGAGTAAAATCTTACATTTTTCTCTACTTCAATCCACTCCTTACAATATTCTAATTAGTCCTTTCCTTCTTGTAGGCCTAGAAGTAGATGTGGACCAAGTTTCTGTCTTATGCATTGTATCTTCATTCTCTGCACGACTCTCTTGTAAAATAGTTTTTTCTCTAAGGAGTATTTCAGCCTCTCAAGAGAGTGGTATTATCCGACTTGTAGAATGAGTGGTAAAGCTTGGAATCTCCTCTGGCATGCTTTCATATTCTCTTCTCCTAACAACCTAAAGGTATCCTCAAAGTGAATAATAGGTTTCTATTGGGTTATTCCCCTTTCTATCTCTAACTCATAAAGAAGTGGAATTGAATTTTTTTTAGGGATGATTCTTACCCCTTCAATGAATTTATAGTGGGGCCCTAGGCTAGGCTGTGTCCTAGGCTCTTGGAACTCTGAGAAGTCCTTCTCAAATGTTTTAGTGGAGTTTGTTTCTTCCTGTAGCTCAGTTTTCTTCTCCTCTAGTTGTTGTGGCACAATTTTTCCCTCTTATGGAACATTATGTCGCTCTGGTAGCATAGTCTTCCCATCCTATATCATAATCAACCTCTCCTATAGCAAACTTTTCCCCTCTTGTAGCTTCATTTTTTCTTATCATTGGAGGGTTTCTTATGTCTTGGGCTTCTTGAAGGTAGTTAAATTGGTGGTAGGCCTCCTCACATATGATACAAGTATCTTTTTTTTGGGTTTAGGAGAGGTGACCTCTTCAATTTTTCCTTCAGTTGGCCTTACTTCCTCTTTCTTTCTTGGTGATTCTTAAAAGACGATAGGAACCGTTACGGGGTTGTTGTCTTTGTCTTTGTCACTTCCTCTTAGGCTTAAGAGGGGTGCCTAATGTAGGTAAGGTTGTAGCTACCTCATGTTCAGTATCTCCCAAACATAATATTGTTTGATGTAGTGATTTATCTGATTCTTTGGGTAGAATAGTATCCTTAGGTCTTAATTTTTCTTCCACTTGTTTCTCCTCCTCTTATAGTTCAACTTCTGTGTCTCCTTCCTCTGCCTATGTTTCCTCTTCTTCCTTTTTTTTTCTCGCTTCTTATTCTTTTGTCTTTGCTGGCTCTTCTTCCTCTATTTTTATTTCTTCTTCCTCTTTTGTTTCTCTCCCTACCTCCAATGATAAAGGTAGTTGTCTCCCTGGAGGTGATGGTTTGTGTCCCTATGAAATTCGTTCTATCCATGTCTATGAATTTAATCCATAGGACAAGGATTCTTATGTTTTTCAAAGTATTGATCACTATCAATTTGATGAGTCCATGGTGAGCTATATGTTGGTTTTTTCCATCCCTCGCCTTTTGACTTATCCCTATGATTGATTATAGTAGAAATTGTGGCACACTAAATCTTTGAGAAATATGCAACTATGCCTTGAATCTAAACTCATGAATTAATCAATATTGTTGAGCATACATCGCACTCAGTCTTCCTTCATAGGATATGTAATTGAGGATATGCCAAGCCACCTCATTCCAAAGATAAGCCTAGTCTTTCTCTTCAGACCCCATTCTTATTCTTAATAGGATACTCTTTTGAAATAAATAAATTTTTCGAGTAGTGAAACTCATTGGTTTTTCTTCCTTGCTCAGTCCTATCCCTAAAGGTAGGGTTGTCACTCTACTAATGGTTTCAAGGCTCAGGGACATATATAACCCTCTTACAGTAGTGGTGGCACTATACTCTGCTTGGGAGTTAAATTACATGCCAAATTCAAGAGAAACACCATCATCATACCCCTTTAACAAATCAAAGAATCTTAACAATTGGCGTCTTCTAAAAATGTTTAAAAACCCTAAGATTTTCACTTGAAAATATTACTATAAACTCTCAAGCTTTCAAATACAAATCAATTTTGCAGAGAAGTAGATTAACTTTGTGTCTTTTCATTTTGATTAACATTTTATAAGCAGTTGCAAATATACATCATAATTTCTACAACTCATGTCCCAACACGATGGGAATTTTCTAATGTGTAGCTCAGTTTTGAACTCCTCTTCATTTCATATCGGTCACATTATTGGACTCCTGAGTCCATTTCATGGAGTAACTGTTAGTGACCCTTGTTTTACCTCACACCAATTTCTCTGTGGGTATATTGGTGGCTCGCTACAAATCCTAGCTAGGTTGACACAAGGTACATATATGCTTACTAGATATGTGGAAAACAGGTGATTTCATTTGGAAGAACATCTAGGTCTTGGGTTTTGGACATCTTTCCCATTATAGTTATGGTTCATTGTTATTGGTCTCATTTCCCTTGAATATTCATGTTTATCTCTCACACTAACCTTGTACATTTTTTTTTGTTTGCTTCACTCTTGCTTGTTGTCCTACACTCCCCTCTCCACAATTTATAGTTGTAATTTTTATTATCGAAGGTTACCCATTTTTTTTATCTCTTTACTTTGAATATAGCTCACTTTGACAATATGTTATCAACACTGTACAAATGATTTGAAGGAGATGCACTATGATACAGGTAAAATTGTCATTTTTTTCATCTGTAGATTTGTTTTACAATTTCATTACTTACATTTTAGGACATTGAATCTTACTTTTTATGGTTGGACAAGAGGCTTACTATTCTAGATCAAGAGTTTGGGGACACTTCATTGTAGGCCAAGGCAAAGAGGTAATTTTTCATGTGGACAAACCCCTCACTTCCATTCCTTAGCATCGACATGATGATGAGGATGGCTACTCCCATTTCCTTGCTTGTCTCCTTGAGTGGTTCTAGCTTGTGTTGGTTGCTTGTTGATTATTTCTGATATTATTTTTTGTTATTATGGTTATTAAAACATCATCATACTTCATAGTTGTAATATTAGGGAGAGGGTTAACACCCTAGGACCATGTTATTTGTAACATTAATTGGATACATCCACTTAAGGTTTAATGGGAAGGAATTGATATTTAAAGTCTCTTTTATTATCTAAGTTATAAGTTCTTCTCCTTTTGCAAACTATTTGGCCAATTAAGATATGGGTATAAATGTGAACAAAAAAAGTGTACATATAATTTAAAAAAAACCATATTAATGTGAACAAAAAAGTGTGCATATAATATGTTTTAAAATATTATACTTAGAAAATTAATAAATATTATTCTTAGAACATTAATAGATATTTGGAACAAGAATTACTTGTTAGGTAAAATACTTATTAAATTTAACCACGCACCAAAGTTAAACTAAGTTTCTCTTTTAACCATTAACTAAGTAATTTTTCTTTTAAACTTTGGCATGAGACAATAGAAAATTAAAATTAATATCAAAACCAAATAGATCCAACAACCTAAATTATAATCAAGCTGCCATAAATATATGGAAAGTAATCCATTAGAACTGTGCATTGAGGATATATATATATATATTCACGGGGTTCGAAATGGTAGTGATACTAAATTAAATTAAATGTCCAGTTGCAAATGATTCTCAAATTTAGTCCGTGACAAACGGTTTTCATTGATCCAGTTACTTTGGTGATGCGGAAGACCGTGTCAATCGACCCAGGATAGTTTTAGATCGTGTGCGGTTTTATAAATGCCCATTTCTAATCGCATCTCATCATCGTCTTTCTCATCGTCCACACTCTGATATCAACATTTTTTGTCTGGCTTGCATCTAGCCATTAACGCAATAATCTCATAAATACATATCGAGAAGCATTTTTCATGGCGGACTGGATGATGAGCAGCGAGGAGGAATTTGTGAGCAGCCAGAAGGAAGATTTGATGAGCGGCGATGAGGAGGAATGCATGAGCAGCGATGACGAAAATCAAGAAGATCAAAATCAACATCAGCGATGATTTGGTGAGCTGCGTATGTGGCCAACACTTCCGTTGGTTGTGTGGTGGTGCCACAGGAAGTGAACATGGCTGGGAAACCATGTCGGGGCATACTTCATGGCTAGGAATCGCTGGAGCTTGAGAAAAAGCGAAGGGAATGATTACAGAAAAATATTTTAGATCTACAAGGAAAGGAATCCGTTGTTAGTGTTACTGACTATAGTTGGCTACTAAATGCACTGCAACCGCTATTTAGATCAAGGCATGCCATTTCTTATTCATATCACTGATTATTGTTGGCTAAAAAATGCACTGCAAAGGCTATTTATAGCAAGGCGCGCCCTCGCTTATTCATATGCTTTTGCATTTCACATGTTTGGTGATGACATACTCAGCAATATATTGACACCAACAGAAAAGGTATTGAAACAGAACCTTTTTTGAAGATGAGCAACAGCAGCTAGAGGGAACAGTTAAAAGACTTTCAAAAAATCTTGAAGGGCCCTTTGATCCCCAGAGTGTTAGGGCCAACCGAAAACAAGTCATTGATCTCACTGGCCTCATTTAGAATGTACGAGTATATCCAAAATGATTTGGTCCGTAACCTTCGGTTGATAGCACATCCAATCGGGCCCTATAAGACCAACGGTATCCATGTACTATCAGATACGTAAAAGACATCACAAGACAAATTAGTTCATAATATATTGCTCAACTCCATCTGTTCATTAGTCACATGGTTGAAATTAAGCTATGGAAATGGTTTAATGTTAAATTAAAATAAAACAATTTATTTTAATTGTTTTCTTTTGTTAATTATATTAGTAAGTGTATTTACTTTGAAAGGTTTTATGTTTTTAATTTAATTATCTCATTAATTTATTGATTTGAGATATTGTAACCAAGTTTATTTGTTAATCGGTAATCTACTTAGAAAAAAGTAAGGCTGAATTTCTAAAATTGATTGGTTTTTACTTAACAACAAACCTCTATTTTTAATTAGATGTGTTTTTTTTAATAGCAACTTGCATTTTTTATTATTCAACTTCAGTTCACTTATCATCTGATTGCTTTTCCATCTCAATTTTCAAGCATAGACTATTAAACTGAAATAAGAAGTCTTCAGCAATTAAATTGAATTTGGCTATGGATTTACAAATGCCCCTTTACAAAAATTACTACATTTTGAATCATATTTCAGACACGAATTTGAATCTATTTTGGGCTCACTAATTTGGATAGTTGAATTTCCATCATTAGGAAACATTTTACATTCTTTTTAATGCATATTGTTGAACTCATATGTTACTTATTTTTATTAACGATAATAAGAATAATTTAAAATAAATTGTAATCTAGTTAATTTTTATAGTGTTTTCTCATCTTGGCAATGTATAATATGAGATGTATCATGAATTGATGTCTACCATTATATTTATATAGTTGTGTTTAGTCATAAAAATTTAACTAAATATTTTGTATGGGACATCTTTATTTGTGGGGGTCTTGCTGAATTATAAGAGAGGTCCATCTTATCTCTGAATAATAAAGCATTAGTAGTGAAGTCTTTACTTTGATTTCTTGTGTTTCTAGTTTGATTGGCGTTCCAATGGTTACACTAACGATGAACTGGATTTAATACTAATTGATGGAAATTACGTTAATACTGGAGAAGGGGGTGAATAAGTATAAATAACTTTTTGATAATTTAAATAACTATATAATAAAACCATACACCAATCAAGATGTAGGAAATATGAAAATATAATATACGTGGGAACCCATAAGAGAGAATCACAAATTTTTTTTTGATTAGCTATTTCTACAAGAACCAACTTCAGTTACATATATCTTTGTAGGCCTCAACCTACACAAGTAATCAATCCTTTATTCTCTATAGGAACCAACCAATTGGAGACACTAATCCCCACTTGTTTACAGACACCAATTTACTTTGGACACTAATCTCCTTGATATTTACAGGTTCCAACATGAAGGAGACACTTGAACTGTCAAAATTCACATTAGCGCATGAGCTTTGAAACACATCAAAACATGTTATTAAGGGATTAAATCAAGAGTTTAACTCAACATCTCAATTTTGTATCTAGTATATGCTGATCCCTTCGAATATCAATGAACATTCTTCCATGGTCAAAATTTTGGGTATTAGATTTCCCTTGCAATAACACCTTTAGCACCAAGGGATTCTAACTAAGCCTTCTAATAACCTGGAGCTTGTAATGAAATTCTTAGAGACCTTTTCACAATATACATGGATTTCACATGTGATCATTTAGCCCCTTCACACTAGCATGCACCACTAGATGATCATATCACCTTTTCAACATGGAACCTCAACACCGGATGTAACATTGACCTAAGCCATAAAATCTAAGGAATTTTTGGTACCACATCATTCCATTGTGGACCAATTAGAACACACCAGCTCTCCTTGCGCCGCATTGCTTGCCATGTCACATTTCATGTGTCACTCTTCAAGATACCATGTTTCCTAATATGTCACATAACACTATGTGTTCTGAAACTTTGTACTGGGTTACACATATTTCTAAGTCTCAAAAATATATATTGTATTTAATATTTGAGCAATTTTCTAATTAGATCTTCATTGTACCCTCGAATGATCAGATGCCCAAATGTAGAGAAAAGAGTGTTGATGTATCTCGTGTGTGTCTCTTTTAGAAAAATGATTTCTTGATATACCCTAAATGACCTAGATGCCTAGATGTCATGAAACCTTATCTAGATTGGAACCATTCATCAAATACCATTGGAATGTATCAAAGTAGGCCATTCAACCATACATATGTCATGATCATTTGGACTAAGGAACTGGAGATTAAATTCCTTCAAAATAGGCTTCTCAAATTAAAACTCCATCCATGATATCAAGACATACAAGAAACACTCAATCAACCATGAAAATAGACAAACAACGCTGCAACCATGACATTAATGACAACACATACTAAAAATCTTCCAACACACTCA
Source organism: Pinus albicaulis (assembly GCA_034641835.2). Taxonomy (NCBI): domain Eukaryota; kingdom Viridiplantae; phylum Streptophyta; class Pinopsida; order Pinales; family Pinaceae; genus Pinus; species Pinus albicaulis. Next base: position 1,530,510,312 of record CM076578.1, read on the forward strand.
ACATGATGGAAAACAAGTAAAATGAGTGTACAAGATAAATTTTTGGGTGTAGTCCACTACTTAGCATGCACACGTTTGGGACAACCAATTAATAAAACACAACAAGGTTCACATATTGATAAAATACACATGTTCAAAGCTACATAAAAAATCTAGAGATATGAAACTAAATAAAAAGTTGTCAAGGCTAAAATTTGGAAATTCTCAGCTTACAAACCTATTAAAGTATTTACATTCTTTGGTAATTCATAAGTTTTTGAAACAATAATCCTATGAAATCTCCAACCATTAACTAAAATACTATTTTAGTCAACTACTTGTGTTTATATTCACCTTTTAAGTGCCTCAAAATTAGGTGAGAATCCAAAAAATCAAAATTATTGTAATTTTTAAGGCTAAAACAAAGTATTCTTTTGCAATCATGTTCAATTGACAAAGCTTTGAATAGGCATGTCTAATTCAAGTTTTCGAGAACTAATAAGTATTCATCTATATTTGGTTCACAAGGAAAAAATACATATTCTAATATCTTCCTAACTATGGTAAATGTATCTCAATAAATGAGCATTTAACAAAATTCCCATTTCTTGGTATTCCTATTTGGATTTTTTTTTAATGCATAAAATTAGTAAAAACAAAACAAATTAAGAGAAAATTATTTAAATACATTTTTGATGAATTTTTAGATGAAAATGAGGATAAAGTAGATAAAATGGAGTGTAAAGTAGGTTTATTAGGTTTTATTAGCATTTCTGTTAAGGAAAAACAAGAATTAAAAGCCACACATGGCAATTCACATGGAACATTTACTAAAATCTAGTAAGATGGAAGGGTTTCCCTTTATTTTCCACATTTCCATGTAGAATTATTTTATTTGTCGTGACTCTTGTAGGTTCCATTCATCATTCCCCCCACAATATTTAACTTTCACAATGTGTTATTTGTCGTGACTCTTGTAGGTTCCATTCATCATTTCCCCCACAATATTTTCCAATTTATCGTTCCTTTTCCATATGGCAGTCTTCATGATCACCAAAAAAATCTTACAAAATTAATTTTTAAATTTCCGTATCATATTCTTATTCCTGAATATAGAATATGTTAGTGACCATCCTCAAATAAAGTTCCGTATTTCTACAAGTGTCCTAAAAAAAACTTGTCTATGCTTACAAAATATAGTAAAAAAATATCAATTTGTGCATTTTCATGTTTTTTTCAGATGGCGTTTATAGGTTAGACTAGAAGCCACTTGCTACAAACGTGGTCATAACAACCCAAATGAAATTTTGATGGTATATAATGATGCCTTGGGTATAAGAAAAATAACTCCCTATTATTGCAACTTATGTTTGTTGAAATTCCTTGAAATCCAAGTTTCTCTCCTTGTGTTTTTAAGTTTTTCCCTCTTATTAAGCAGCCATAGTTTCCTTTTCTTCAATGTATATATTTATATTGTGTTGATACTTTATCAATTTTGTAGTATATTACTAGAGGAGGAGACCTTTAGTTGTCCAAGAAGAAGGAATTCAAAGGAAGGTTCCATAAAATGCATGCAGTGAGGATTAGGTAATTTTATCTGTTATATTAATTCTTTGATATAAATAAAGAAACCCTTCTCCATGTACCCATTTTATTATTACATTTGAATTGCTTCTAAATTAAGAACTCAAATTTTATTGTACTAATATTTCATGTACATGTATGGTTTTATCTCTCTTCTCATTGGATTTTTCATTCTATCTTGATTGCAGGTCCGAAGATTAGGAGCAAGAGAAGAGGAAAAGTATTTAGGATCTACTAACCAATGATCTAACAATTAGGCAATCCATATTTTAGAACCTAGATTGTCTCTATTGATTGTATTCATGAGCATGTATTTTGAGTTTATTTCATTAACTATATTAATGTTTTAAACCGTAAAATTAGGGGAGATTTTCTCACAACAAAATTGATGATTCCACTCACGAAAGGGTCCATAATGTTTCTCTCTGAGGTTTTTATCGAAATCCTATGGCCTTTATGGTGTCATATTTTTTATTTATCAATATCTTAAATTATCCCTCAACTTATAATACCACTCAGCAATTTATATCTAGTCTTTATCTTATTTATTTATTTATTTTTATTAATGTTTGTGTAACATTATATGAATTCATTCTCATTTAAGAAACAAAAACAAAACTAGGCGCAGGCTCAACTGTGTTCCCTTGATCCCTAGCTTTAGCAGCCGTTGTTTACTCGTCCACAGACCCATGGCCCCTTTGGAGGACATCCCAGAGGTGGCTTCCCCTCCTGATCATGCGCTGGCTTTCTCAGCGCTGATCAGCTCTCTGAACCCTCCTCGAGCAAGGCCAAAAATCTCAAAGTTCGTCAAAAATTTTGATGGGATTCAAGAAGTCTCTCTCCCTCCTACAATCCCTCGAATGGATACCCTCTCTCTTACTGAGAAAGGCCTCATTGGGAAATTTATTGGTCTCGGGCCCTTGCCAAAGACTATCCAGAAATGGGTTGATTGCAACTGGTTGGAAAAGATAAATGGGAAAATTTCAATCAGATTCTATGGCAGGGGCTATTATACGTTCCATTTTGAGACCAAAGAGGAAAAATATCTCATATTAAAAAATGGCCCATACTTCATGGATACCTGAGGGTTACCTAAATAATTGGACTCCTGATTTCGACCTGGAGCTCGATGTTCCCAACATTGTTCCTATTTGGGTTCGTCTTCCTCACCTCCCTCTTCATTGCTGGGGAGATGATTCGGTAAGAGTGATTGGCAATGTCGTAGGAAATTTTATTGACAAAAGCGAGTCGAAGGATAACATGGAAGCCAGTGCAAGAATCTGTGTTGAGTTTGATCTGGGAAAGGAACTTTCGGAAGCGATTAAGCTAAAGGTGAACAACTGGATGCATATACAACAACTCGACTATGAACAAATCCCCTTCAACTGTAAGGTATGCCATGAATACAATCAATTTTCTAATATATGTGAAAAAATTATAGAAGTTGAAAACACAGATCCTAACACAATGGGAAGTCATTAAAAAGAAAAATACAGCACCAAAATCCAAAAACTTCGGTGCCTCAGCTATCCTACAACACTCTCAATCTGCCAACCCCCCCATTCACCTCCATCTAGATCTCGAATGTAATGTCATCTGTGACGAAGAAATCATAAGAAATTTAGTGACTGTGAAAGTTCTTGAACCAGCCCAATGCTTCAATCTCTTCCTATTTGAGTCCTATATTGACGATAACAACAAAGTGAAGTGGTGCCCTAGTGTTCCTTATTGTCGAAATGAAGTTTGAGTTGAAGGAGATGTTCATTTTGAAATCCAGTGCAGTTGTGGACATCAATTTTACTTTAATTGTTTAGCCCAACCACACTCTCTGTGCCCCAGCTCCATTTGGAAGCTTTTGGATAAGAAATGTCAGGACGAGTCTGAGACATTAAATTGGATTGCAGTTAATACCAAGTCGTGCCCCAATTGTGGGAAGAATGTGAATAAAGATGGTGGCTGCAACTTGGTGAGTTGTGTATGTGGCCAACACTTCTGTTGGTTGTGTGCTGCTGCCACAGGAAGTGGACACGGTTGGGAAACCATCTTGGAGCATATTTGTGGTCATTATAAAGAAGATCATGAGAAGGATATTGAGAAGGCTCAACGTGAATTGAAAAGGTACACACATTTTTACTATAGATGGGAGGCACTTAAGGAATCACTGGAGCTTGAAACAAAATGAACTGAATTATTACAAAAAAATATTTTAGATCTACAAGGAAAGGAATCTGGTGTAAGTAATACTAACTATAGTTCGCTACTAAATGCACTGCAACAACTATTTAGATCAAGGCATACCCTTTCTTATTCATATCCTTTTGCATTTCACATGTTTGGTGAAGAAATACTCAGTGATATATTGACACCAATAGAAAAGGAATTGAAACATAACCTTTTTGAAGATCAACAACAATAGCTAGAGGGAACAGTGTAAAGACTTTCAAAAATTCTTAAGGGGCCCTTTGATCCCCATAGTGTTAGGGCCAACCGAAAACAAGTTATTGATCTCACTAGCCTCATTGACTTAATGTGTCGCGTAATGTATGAGTATATCCAAAATTATTTGGTTTGTAACCTTCGGTTGATAGTACATAAAATTGGCCCCTATAACAGCAACGGTATCCACGTACTCTCAGATACGTAAAATACATCACAAGACAAATTATTTCATAATATATTTCTCAACTCCATTTGTTCATTAGTCATATGCTTGACATTAAGCTACTATGCCAATGGTTTAATGTTAAATTAAAATAAAATAATTTATTTTTATTGTTTTCTTTTGTTAATTATATTAGTAAGTGTATTTACTTTGAAACAAGGTTTTATGTTTTTAATTTAATTATCTCATTAATTTATTGATTTAAGGTATTGTAGCAAAGTTTATTTGTTAATTGGTAATCTATTTAGAATAGTAAGGCTGAATTTCTAGAAAAATATTACATGTGTTTATTAGAAATTTTATGTTTTTAATTCATATATTAATTTGTTCCATCAATAATAATATTAATAATTTAAATGTATTTATAATTTACTTAATTTTTGCTGGTTTTATTTTTTATTTTTTTTAATGTGTGAAATTAGTGTTTTGATAATGGATGCTTATTTAAATTTACCACCCATTAAATTTATATGATTGTAATGGCTATATATCATGATTTAACTAATGATTAACTAATAATACCTAGTTATTTGTGGGACTTCGTACATCATCATCAATCCGTTTGTAGGTCAACATATTTTATCCCTCTTCCCTTTTGCTAGATCTATGATTAGTATGTATCTATAATGATGTAGTTAAATCTGTGTTATGACATTTTGTGAATTACCCTAATCCATTACATCGTTTAGTCTTGACAATATTTTACCCAAAACCATAAGAATTCTCAAACGTTTTTGGCATATCATGAACCCTCCAAAATTGATTGGTTTCTAAACAAAAAACCTCTATTTTTTATAAGATGTGGTTTTTTTTATATAAATTTGCATTTTTTATTATTCTACTTTAGTTCACTTATCATATTATGGCTTTTCCATCTCAACTTTCAAGCATAGGCTATTATTTTCACTGCATATTCGTACCTAGGTTCATCGAAATTAACTTTATCTCACCTTGTTATTATTATTTTTGTTGTTTTTGTTTATTGTTGTTTGTGTTTTTATTTTAATCTTGTTCTTGATGTCATTCTATTCTTTTCTTTCTTCCATCAAATTCTTCTATATTTTGTCATCTTGCTTATACTTGTAGTTTTTTTAATGAAATTACAAATCTGTATATAAAGTATGTTTTTTTTGGAGGATGTCCCCATCAAGTGAAACATTATACCTTGGCTTGAAAATTTTGGTTAACATACTTGTATTGTGATTTTACATAAACTAGCACAAACACATTAAAAATATTAATGTGGCTAATATATCAGAAGGTTTCATAAGTATAACGAAAAAAGATATTGTCAAAAAATACTAATGCAACACAAAGAATGTCTTACCAATGTACACAATTACCTCATTAACCATGTATAAAAAGGTTATGGGTCAACTATAACTTGAAAAAAAAGGTAATTACACATTTTATTGTTAAATTGACCATTTTGCTAAATAATTTTTTCTTATATATAAATGAATGTTATAAATAATAAAGAGATAAATGAATGTTATAAATAATAATGAGGAAATTATCATGTAGGAACTTATTAGATTTTCAATAATCTCAAATCCCTAGGAAATTGGTGGGAGGGGAACCACTTGGAAAGAATATAATTTTTTTAATTTATTAAAAACCAGTGCAACCTCACAAATTTTGTAACCCATTATAGCCCTTGATAAGAATTAAAAGAATGTGTTGGGCATATTCCATTTAGAATCAATCTAGGGTGTTAATTAAAAAAATAAATAAAAAGTCAACATATCCTCATCCACCTTAAGTTACATATATCTTTGTAGGCCTCAACTTACATGAGTAATCAATCCCTTATTTTCTATAGGAACCAACCAATTGGAGACACTAATCCCCACTTGTTTACAGATAGCAACTTACTCTGGACACTAGTCTCCTTTATATTTACAGGTTTGAATATGAAGGAGACACTTGAGCCGTCAATTTTTTCACATAAGTAGTCGAGCTTTGAAACACATAAAAAACATGTGAATAAGGGATTAAATCAAGGGTTTAATTCAACATCCCAATTTTGTATCTAGTATATGGAGACCCATTTGAAAATCAACCAAACTTCTTCCATGGTAAAATGTCTGGGTGTTGAATTTCCCTTGCAAAACACTTTTAGCACCAAGGTCTTCTAACTAAGCCTTCTAATAACCTAGATCTTGTAATGACATTCTTAGACACCTTTTCACAATATACATGGATTTCACATGTGGTCCTTTAGCCCCTTCACACTATCCTGCACCACTAGATGGTGAGATCACCTTTTCAGCATAGAACCTCAAAACCGGATGTAACATTGACGTAAGGCATAGATCCTAAGGAATTTTTGGTACCTCATCATGCCATTTTGGACCAATTAGAATATGCCACCTCTCCTTTTGCCACATTCCTTTACATGTCACATTTTATGTGTCAATCACCAAATGAGTACTTGAATGCCTAAAATTTCCAAGAATGGGTTCCCACTTCAAGATACAATGTCTCCTAATATGTCAAATTGCACTATGTGTTTTGAAATTTTATTGGGTTACACATGTTTTCTAAGGCTAAAAAATATAGATTGTATTTAATATTTGACCGGTTTGCTAATTAGATCTTCATTGAACCCTCAAATGATCAGATGCCCAAATGTGGAGAAAAGGGTGTTGATGTATGTCGTGTGTGTCTCTTTTAGAAAAATGATTTCCTGATATACCATAAATGACCTAGATTCCTAGATGTCAATGTAGCTTATATAGCTTGGAACCATTAATCAACTACTTAAACTTAAAAAAAAAAATTCAACTTATTCCTTAGGAGTTAAGAAAAATTCCATATACCATTGGAAGGTATCAAACTAGGTCATTCAACCATACATATTTCATGAGCATTTGGACTAAGGAATTGGAGATGAAATTCCTTCAAAGCTAGACTTCTCAAATTTCAACTCCATCCATGAGATCAAGACATACAAAAAACACTCAATCAACCATGACAATAGACAATCAACACTGCAACCATGACATCAATGACAACACATACTAAAAAAACTTCCAAGACACTCATCATGAGGGAAAACAAGTAAAATGAGTGTATAAGATAAATTTTTGGAGGTAGTCCACTCCTTAGCATGCACACCTTTGGGAGTACCAATTAAGAAAACAAAAATAGCTTCACATATTGATAAAATATACATTTCCAAAGCTACATAACAAATCTAGAGATATTAAACTAAAGAAAAATTTTTCAAGGCTAAAATTTAGAAATTTTCAACTTACAAACGTTTAAATTATTTACATTTTTGAGTAATTCATAAGTTTTTGAAACTATAATCCTATGAAATATCCAACCATCAACTAAAATAATATTTTATTCAACTACTTGTGTTTATGTTCACCTTTTAAGTGCCTCAAAATTAGGTGAGAATCCCAAAAAACAAAATTATTGTAATTTATAGCCTAAAACAAAGTATTATTTTGCAATTAGGTTGCATTGACCAAGCATTGACAAGGCATGTCTAAGTGAAGTTTTCTAGAACTAATAAGTATTCATCCATATTTGGTTCACAAGGAAAAAAATGCATTTTCTAATATCTTACTAACTATGGTACACGTATCTCAATAAATGAGCATTTGACAAAAATCTCATTTTTTGGCATTGCTATTTGGATTTTTTTTTAATGCACAAAATTAGTAAAAACAACCCAAATTAAGAGAAAATGATTTAAATATATTTTTGATGCATTTTGAGATGAAAATGAAGATAAAGTGGATAAAATGGAGAGTAAAGTGGGTTTATTAGGATTTATTAGCATTTTTGTTAAGGAAAAACAAGAATTAAAAGCCACACAACAATTCATATGGAACCGTTACTAAACTTGAGTAAGATGGAAGGGTTTCCCTTTATTTTCCACATTTCCATGTAAAATTATATTATTTGTTGTGACTCTTGTAGGTTTTATTCCTCATTTCCCCCCACAATATGAAACCTTTACACAGTGTTATAGAATATTTTAACACGCCTTATTTGGGAATGAAGTTTTTCCAATTTATCATTCCTTTTCCATATGGTAGTCTTCATGATCACCAAAAAAATCTTACTAAATTAATTTTTAAATTTCAATATCATATTATTATTCTAGAATGATAATATTTTAGTGAAAATCCTCAAATAAATCTACGTATTTCTACAAGTTTCCTAAAAAAAACCTGTCTATGCTTACAAAATACAGTAAAAAAAATATAAATTTGTGCATTTTCATGTTTTTTTAGATGGGTTTATAGGTTAAACTAGAAGCCACTTGCTACAACCCTAGTCATAACAACCCAAATGAATTTTTGATGGTATATAATGATGCCTTGGATATAAGAAAAATAATTCCTTATTATTGCAACTTTTCTTTGTTGAAATTCCTTGAGATCCAAGTCTCTCTCCTTGTTCTTTTATGTTTTTCCCTCTTATTAAGAAACCATACTTTACTTTTCTTCCCTGTATATACCTATATTATGTTGATACACTATCAATTTTGGATTATAATACTAGAGGAGGAGGCCTTTAGTGGTCCAACAAGAAGGAATTCAGAGGAAGTTTCCATACAATCCATGCAGTGAGGATTAGGTATTTTTATTTGTTATATCAATTATTTGATATAAATAAAGAAACCATTCTCCATGTACCCATTTTATTATTACATTTGAATTTTTTCTAAATTATGCACTCGAATTTTATTGTACTAAGATTTTATGTACATGTATGGTTTGATCTCTCTTCTTATTGGTTTTTTCATTCTATGTTGATTTCAAGTTTGAAGATTAGGAGCAAGAGAAGATGATAAAGATTTAGGATCTACTTTAACCAATGAACTAACAATTAGGCCATCCATATTTTAGAACTTAGATTATCTCTATTGATTGTATTCATGGGCATGTATTTTGAGTTTATTTCATTGACTATATTAATGTTTTGAACCCTAAAATTAGGGGGCCTTTTCTCACAACAAAATTGATGATTCCACTCATGAGAGGTAATTGAAAAATAAAATTTGTAAGCATTCATTGCATTTGCATTTTTTTTTTCATAACAAGGTAATTTCTTGTTTTTTTGCAATTTTAAAAGAGAAAGAATTTTTTCTAAAATATGCATTTGTATTTATTTTCTTGTTTTAATTTATATTTTGGAAAAATAAAAGAGTTTGAGTGTGTTTCCTTTTTTTTTTGTGCATTTGAGAACAGTGTACTCTTGTTGCTCGTTTCCAAGATATCTTTAAAGGTGTTTTCCAAGAATTTATGTGATTTTTTCCCTCAAATATGACTTTATATGTACATATGAAATTTATCCCTATTGAAAAAATTTTAAGCCCACAATTTTCCTTCTTAGTGGTTCTATGGGCTAGTTTTTTGGGTAGTATTTTGTTGCTTTGTACTTTTCCCTCTATTTTGGAATTTATGCTTGTGTTACCATTAAAAAATGTGTGTGTGTGTGTGTGTGTGTGTGTGTGTGTGTTTGTGCATGTTTTGTTAATAATGAATGCATATGCATGAAACTTTCACTCCTGATAATACCTAATAACTTTTGAACTATTGTTTTATCACATTTTCACATGATTTTCACCTCTTTTATTTATTTATTTATTTGTTGTATTGAATGACATGCTTCAATGTAAGTGAATTTCATTAATATTTGTGTTACATTAGGTGAATTCATTCTCATTTAAGAAAAAAAAATCATCCTACATGGTTCTATTACTTTTCATGCAATCGATGTAGGAATTATTCATGTTTGATGCATTCCTAAAACTCAATTTATTGAAGGATGAGTGAGAATTTTTATTTACCATTATTCTTATTGTATTAATTTATAGGGTAAGTTCCTTAGATCAAACATCAAAGGTCACTGCTCACAAATAGATCACAGATCAGTACACCAGTATTTGACGTGGTTAAACCCTCAAAGAGGGAAATAGTCCACGACCTAAGCCAATGTTGCCACTTTAGGCAATTTATTAATAAAGAAAGAAAATTTACATAAGCTTCTCTCATAAACGGTTACCAGACAAATGACCCTCGATGCCCTTTAAATATATATCATGGACCAATCAGGTGCTAAGCCACAGATCAAGTGTTGGTAATACGAAGGAGAGAGTGAACCATCCGATCACTACATATCGTGAACATCAGACTATAAGTTATAAATGTACATAGTAAAGAAACACACTTTACCTAACGCTATGCTTGACCAAGTTATACTTAAATATTTCCTATGTGTTAGAATATCCTAACATCCCCCCTTAAGAACAACTTGGGACAGGATTGAAGGATTTACAAAGGTGACACAAAAGGAGACTATTTCCTATGTGTTTAAATATCCTAACAGCCCCCCTTAAGAACAACTTGGGATAGGAATGCAGGATTTGCAAAGGTGACATAATAGGAGAAGGAAGGGGGCATTAGAGCCTATCCCCCCTGATTGATAACTTTCCTAAACCCCAGGCATAGATCGAAGTTTGGTAAACTTTGCTTCTGTGAGAGCCTTTGTAAATATATCAGCAACTTGATAATTGGTTGAAGAATACTGCACTTCAAGAACACGAACATGAGTGAGCTTTCTGATGAAGTGTATATGAAGCTCAATGTGTGTCAGATGCTGATGCTAAAGTGGATATTTACATAGCTGAATGGCACTCTGATTATCACACCAAAGTGTAGTTGGATGCTATTGATGAAGACAAAATTTAGATAGGATCTGAAGAAGACACATGTCTTCCTTTTTGGCTTCAACTGTACCACAATACTATGCTTCTTCTGAAGAAAGAGATATGGCACTTTGTTTCTTACAATACCATGTAATAGGTCATAAACCAAGAGCGAATACATATCCTATAGTAGACCTTCGATCATCAGGGTCACCAACCCAATCAGAATCAATGAAACCAATTAGTAATGGAGATGTTCCTGCACTGTAATGAGTCCCAAACTAAATTGTACCTCGAATATATCAAAGGATTATTTTAGTTTCCTTCTAGTGACTTGCATGAGGTTGGTGCATAAATCGAGCAACAATACCAACGAAAAAGGAAAGTTCAAGACGAGGATGGGTTAGATACAGAATTTTACCAACAATTTGACGGTATAAGGTAGCATCAACTTTAGGGGTAGTACAAGTGACTAAAAGCTTCATTCCAAACTGAAATGGAGAAAGGGCGGGCTTACATTCTTCCATTTGAAAGTAGCGTGGAATATCACAAACATACTTGGACTGAGAAAGGGTAATAACTTCTTTGGATTGCAAGAATTGAAGACCATGGAAATAATGCAAGTGTCCTTAGTCTATCATTTCAAAATTATTTTTGAGGCTAGAATTCACATGGTTTATATGGTTGGGACCACAACCAGCAAGGATAAGATCATCAAAATAAAGAACAAGGATGATGAAGAACTTAACCACTTTCATGGTGTAGATAGTGTTAACAGAATGACACCTAGAAAATCCATTATCTAATAGAAAGCTATCTATTTTTTCATACCAAGCCCGAGGAGCTTATTTGAGACCATAGAGAGACTTCCTAAGGCGAAAAACAAGACTAGAGTTGTTTTTTATAAAGCTAGGGGTTTTTTCCATGTATAATTCTTCATGCAAATCTCCATGTACGAAGGTGGATTTAACACCCATCTAATGGACTTCCCATTTAAAGGAGGCAGTAAGGGAAAGAACAAGGTGGATAGAATTCATTTTGGTAATAGGGGAGAAGGTTTCAGTATATTCAATTCCTTCAACTTGTGAAAATCATTTAGCAACAAGACAAGCTTTATTTTTATCCACTTTGTCATCTGGTCCAAACTTTGTTCTGTAAACCCATTTGCATCTGACAAGTTTTCTTCCATTTGGAAGAGGAATAAAATGCCAAGTATCTTTGGCCAATAAGGAACGATATTCTTCATTCATAACTTCATCCCAATCTGGATGACTTGAAGCTTCTTCAAAGGTGTCTCGATCAATATTTTCTCGAACTTGAGCCAAGAAGGAAAAGGCTCTTTCGAACTGAGAATGCATACGATGTTGATCTGCAAGGTCATCTACAAGAGAACCTGCTACATCCCAAGTAGATCATACCCATATTGGAAGTTGTGGAGCTGAAGGAACATCTTCAAGAGGTGGAGGATTTTCATCCTCACTGTCATCATCTGAGCTAGAAGGAATTCTTTCAAAAATAGAAGAGATGGAGATAGGTGTCACATATGTCATATCCGGCTCGCAGGCCAAAGGTGGAACACCCGCTGAACTAGGCCTGTAAGTCGATATATATTTCATTAAATTTTACATCTCTTCTAATGATTGTATTTTTTGATTTTTGTTCTTAATTGGATTTTGGTTGAATAAGTCTATATCCTTTGACATCTTCATGATATCCAACAAAAATGTATTTTTCACTCTTAGGTTCTAAGGATTTATGTTTTGCATCTAGAATATGGGCCCAAGCATCACTTCCAAAAACACAAAAGTGACTTACATCTAGTTTGATTGAGCTCCAGGATTCTTCTCGAATTATATTCCTTAAAACCTTAGTAGGAGTGCGGTTTACTATATAATTTGCACAGTTAATTGCTTCTGCCCAAAAATTGAGACTAAGTCCTTTAGATTGAAGCATACAATTAGCCATTTTTTAAGGTGTGATTCTTCCTTTCAACTACACCATTTTTTTGTGGAGTATATGGAAAAATCTGTTGCAATTGAATGCCATGCTCAGTGCAAAAGTTGATGAATTTATTGTTAACATATTCTCCTCCATTTTCTGCTCTTAACTTGAGAATTAGATATCTAGATTGTTTCTCAAAAAAGGCCTTAAAGGCCAAGAACATATTAAAAAATTCACTCTTGAACTTTAAGAAGTATGCCCAAGCACGTCTGGAAAAATCATCAATGAAATTTAAGAAGTACTTGCAACCAGAGTAAGAAACAACAGGAAGTGGGCCACATAAATAACTATGCACAAGCTGCAAAGGGGCTGAAGCGTGCCAAGAGGCACATTTTTCAAAACTATCTTAATGATTTTTTCTAAGTACGCATCCGGAATAAACACCATCTCGGCAAGATACCATACGAGGAACTTTCACCATATTTTCTTTACATAGAGTTTGAAGAGAGTGATACTTTAAGTGATTAAATCACTCATACCAAATTTTGCTAACTTAATCATTATGAGCAACAAAACTGGAGGGAAGACATGATGAAACAATGTTGTCAAACTCATACAACCTTGTGGAATCATCAACAATGCCAATAGCTAAAATATGTCTAGGATATTTGAGGTCTTTAATTACAACATCATGAGGTGAGAATTATATTGTTTTCCTTTCACCTAAATGAGTTATTATCTAATAAATAGATATAATGTTGCAGGAGAAGGTAGGAACACATAATACATCCTTAAATTGACCATTATCTAGATGAATGGTTCCTAACCCTACAACACTAAGAGATCTATCATCACTAACATAAATAGTTTTGGTGTTATAATCATTTAAGGAAGAAAACATGGCTTTATTTTTGGCCATGTGGTAAGAGGCTCCAGAATTAGTGAGCCACTCATGAGAATGAGAAGAAGAAGAAAAATTCAAAGCATAACCAGATCTTTATGCTTGACAACCATAAGAAGAAAGTGCAATTCCTGAAGATGTATTTGAAGAGTTCTCCCAATTGATGTTGTGCTTCTTCATTGTTGCTTCCAAGTCTTCCATATTCTTAAAACATTTTGACTCTTCGTGGCCATCACGATTACAGAATTTGCAATGCATATCTATCTTCTTCCCTTTGTTTTTATTTTCCTTATCATTTTTTTGAGTTTCTCTTTCAGTTTGCGGCTGAAATGGCTGAAGACCCTTGTTTGGTTTACGACCATTCATTTTAGGATGCTGCTTCTTAGGATTCTTTCGATATGGTTGTTGTTGAGATACTAAGGATTTCTTAAAAGAGTTTCCAATATTAATAATACCAAGGTGTAATATTTTTTCTTGTTCTCTTATCAAAGAATCACAAAAGGCATAAAAAGAGGGGAACTTTGTAGGTGGTTCCTTGAGAAATGATGGCTTATTTAGTGGAATGCAAGGTGGAAAAAAATACACAGTATGCATGGACACACTTAGCCAGAATGGAATAAATAAGGCTACCATCTTCCTTTTCCACCTTAGAACCTTCTAAAAGAAGTCTAAGGGTCTTGAATTTGGAAAAAAAATTCTTCAATAGAGGAGAAATTATTTGGGTCCAAAGTAAGCAACTCATTTTCAAGCCGGTGGGCCCTGATTTCATTTTGAAGGCCAAAAAGGGTATTTATCATTTTCAGGGCTGCATAAGGGGTGTCAATTTCTAGGATATGAAATCAAAAACCTTAAGCAATCAACATTCCTATCAACCCTCGTGCTTGATCTTGTTTATTTTCCCATTTAGCGACTTTATCTCCATCGGTAGGTTTAGTTTCTTATCCTCTATCTATTCTATAAAGCCATTTACTTCTAAGTAAATCTATCATGTGGGGTAGCCATTGGAAATAATTTTTGCTATTAAGAATAACCAGGCATGCACTTTCCATTTTTTTTAAAATGAAGTTGAAAAGGTTGAAACTAATTGCTCCAATGGAAATATCTCAAAAAATTAGGCCGATTAAAAAAAAAAATGGTTTCTGGATGAAGAAGTTATGCCTTTTTGAAAAAATTGTGTTGTAAATGCCGAATAGTTATGGGAACGGTTGAACGTTGCTGATGAAGTTATGCTTTAAAAAAAAATGACTCCCCTTTCCCAAACTTAATACAAGAAGCTCACTTTAAAAAAAAAATACTTGATGTGACCCACTTTTATAAATAAGTGAGAGTCACTTTTTGAGCGTTACTTTTACATGTGCTTTTTAAATAAAACCCTCTTTTTAAACTGACAACATGCCAAAGGGATTTATAAGAAAAAGAAACTTAACAAAAAAAAAATTAGAAAAAGAAACTTGAGAAAGAGACTTGAAACCAATACCTCTATTCTCATAAACTAACTTTACACCAAGTGAGGTAGTAAAATGATTCTGTAATTGTTTGAAAGGAGGAAAGGGTTTTTTTTTTTTTTTTTCTCTTCGATGTCTGTGATTTTTCCTACAAAAGAAAACACAAAATCCATGCAAAAAAAAACAAGCCTTGTGGTAAAATGTTAGATTTTCAATTAGTCTTACCAGTCAGTATCTATTTTTTCACTATTTCTGATTTCCTAAGATCGCACAAATACGCGGGGAAAGAGAATACATAGCAAAAAAAATCTCGTCTTCCTGTTTGCTATTTGTCGAGATCACACACAGTGCAGAGAAGAGAGCATCCACAAAGAAGAGGGTATAGATCCAACAATAAAAAATATAAATAAAAATAAACAAAAGGATTAATAAATATAACTACAAAACAAATACTTTATACCTCTAGATCTAAAATGACATAATTTGGGCAATCAAAAACGTTTTCGCATGAAACAAAAGGAGTTCCTCACTGTAAGAGACACTCCAAACATAATAGATTAGTTATCCAAGCCTAAAAAAGTTTGGAGATAGTAGATCTAGAAAATGGAAGTTTCATGCATTCGAACCAGCTTCGGATTTGGATCAACAATGGATGTGGCCCTAAAAATGGCTTTGATACCATGTAGGAATTTACACGGTAAGTTCCTTAGGACAAACACCGAAGGTCACCACTCAAAAATAGATCACAGATCAGTACACTAGTATTTGACATGGTGAAAACCCTCAAAGAGGTAAAGATTCCATGACCTGAGCCAGCGTGACCACTTCAAGAAATTTATTAATAAAGAAAGAAAATTTACATAAGCTTCTCATAAACGGTTACCAGACAAATTACCCTCCATGCTCTTTAAATAGAGATCATGGACCAATCAAGTGTTAAGCCACAAATCAAGTGTCAGTAATACTAAGGAGAGAGTGAACCTTCAGATCACTACATATCATGACCATCTGATTATAAGATACAAATGTACATAGTAAAGAAACACATTTTACCGAACTCTACGCTAGACCAAGTTATACTTAACTATTTCTTATGTGTCGGAATATCCTAACACTTATAAATTTCTTGCTTTATTATTCTCAAAACATAATATATTTCATTCCCATTACCTTGAGTAAATAACCACCCTTAAACAAAATGCTTAATATTAAATATACTAGAATTTTTATTTTTCATAGAAAACCAAGTAATCTAGATCAATTTAGGGACTTGGAATAGGCGTGGATAGTTAACTATCTAAGGCCACTTGAAATTAGACATAAAATTTAAATAAAAAATGTAAATTATAATATCATGTAGATTGTTTAGGAATATTATCTAACATGGGAGGCAAGCAACAAGTTTTGTTACCATAAGGGAGTAGAGATACCCCCTTCCAAATTGTCTTAGCACTCTTATAAGCCTATTTTACAATCCACTATCATGAGATATACCCAAGTTCAAAATACCTTAGTTGTTGGAAAAAATGTGTCCCCTTTCATCCATTATTTTAATTATGTAGGTTTTACAAGGGATTTATTCCTTGTTAAAATGTTGAAAATACATAATTGAGTAATTTATCATAATCATTTTGTGAGAATTTCATAATTATGAAATAATAATTATTTCATAATTGAGAAAAAGGTTATGTAGTATGTCATTCCCAAGGAGTTCAACTTGAAATACTTGTTTATGAGTTGCCTAGGGATTTGTTATTGTACAATTTTCCTAACTTATCAAGGCAATAGGTTTCCATATACATTCTCCTAGAGAGTTGAATAAACCTATATAATTGCACCCTATTAAGATAAAAGTGGCTAGATCCAATTAGATCTAGATACAAAGAGTTTTATATAGTGAAAGGGATATGGTAATTTGTTGGGATATCCATTTCTAGAGGGGGAGGATAGGATTGCAGGATAGAGAGGATGAATTATTGCTAAAGGTATGCAATTATATTTGTATCCGTTTTATTTTCTAATGAGAGTATATGATTTTTGTTCCAAGATATTTTGAAGGAACTATGATCTGTACCGAAGGCTCTAGAATAAACATCCATCACCAACATACAAGGGTGTAGGTGCATTTCCTCAAGTAATTTTTTTGACATATCATGCATGAATGTAATTCATATTTAGTGTTTTCATTGATCTTTTCACACACATATTCCTCATGCATCTCGGGAAAGGATCGCATAGTAATAGATTCAAAGTTTTATATCATGATAGAATTTCTGACTCCACCACAGAGTCTGTTGAGTGTTGTCAATATCCTATTTTTTTTTTATTACTTTAGTTCTCCATTGGTCTCTGAATTTTCTATGTTTCTCTTTGAGGTGATCTGGGTTAGTTTTTGTCTTGTTTTCTAAAGGTGCAATTACATTTGGCTTGGATCTGTCATTTAAAGTGATATTACTTGATGAACACTAGTTGTACGTTCATTACAGAGCACCAAATATTATTTTAATGATTTTCCAATACTTTATCCATGTCACTGGAATTTTTTGATCATGCCTAACCCATGCCATGTAATACCCTACTCCCATATCTACCCATGTAACTGGCCAAACAGGGTAAACATGTGACAAGAGGCTACTATGATGTGATTCAACATCCTAGGTCACCTTAAGGAAGAGGAACTGACACCACACCACTACATAGACCTTACCCACCTACTACAGGATACACAGGACCGATGAAAACATTCCAAGAGGCTAAACCCTCAATCAAACTTACCTTTTCACGCATAAATCCCCCAATCCCTCCCTTGACATGGTAAAGAGTGTGACTAGAACCTTCCAGTCACACACACATCATGGGTATGCATGTGACTAGGGAATTTTCCCAATCATTGTCAGCATGCGACCCCAATTTATGTACCATTTTTTCAGGCCCAGAGCCTGGGACACTTCCAAGAACCCCATGACACTTCCAGAACTAAAATACACCAACATAATAAGATACAAATGCATATATTTTAACAAGGACTTGACTAGAACCATAGTAGCCATGACAAACATTTCTTCAAATATGTCACAAATATGTAAAATACAGGTTTAAATAAAATATTTGAGCATAGGGGTCTCATAATTATCTAAGAATCATCAAGAAAAATTGATCCCTTATATCGTTATCTCCATTATCGTGAATTAGGTCATAGATACATTTTTCATACATTTACAAACCAAAACATGAGGAGAGGCATACATCATCATTGTCATAATGCATGCTTATAACCAGAATAATAAAAACAGAAATATCAAGGATACGTCAACCATATAATCTACATATAAAATAATATATTTAATCATAATATACCAAGGAGGGAACCTCTTATTAATGAAAAAAAAGAAACTGGTGTGGGACTACCACATTCCACCCAACCATAGATTCGTTGAGCCAAATCTCTCTTCATCCAATCACCCTCATTCCGTATTCAAGGCATGAATGTGGGACTCAAATGAAAATAACCAACTAGGGAATCCTAAGGTTAAACAACCTCACCCTCATCAATATAAACTAATATTTACCACAATCCACTCTGAATCACTAGGATAAAACAATAAATATGTAATAACACACTCTACCATGATCTCCACCAAATCACTAGGCCAAAACAAGCATGGATTCCACTAGATTTCTCCACCTACACCGTGAGGAATTTCCTGTCTCCTATTCTCTAGGCTTTGCCACAATCCACACCAGATCACTAGGCCCTAATCGAGACTCCACTCTCTAGGCTTCACCATATATCCCATCCTTGGATTCCTAGGCTGGAGGAAGAGTACCCACCCCTAGGCTTTACCATATATATTTCCATTCACCGGTCGAGGTTCCTAGGCCAATCGAGGAAACACAAAATCCAAACTTAGAAAAACCCACATTCTGGTTCAAGGGTTACTAGGCCATTTTTTATTTCATTAATATATCCACCTCACTTGACTTCGAATCCATCGGAACATATACCTCAAAGAAAACATGATAACCCCATCACACCATGGCTATCTGGAAATGGAAAGGCCAGGATAAAGAATACTATCATACCTAGAAAAAACTATGCCAATGATAGAAAGAGAACCAAGAACAAACATGCAACACCAATCATGCCAAATCTAGCAAGGGCACCACACATTCAAATTGATACTTGAAATGAATATCATTGTAGTTTCTTGATCCTGATCTTCCTTGCTTGATATCTACTTCCTCCTTGCCTTATTTTCCTTTCTTGATACAAGAGTGAGAGAGAGAGAGAGAGAGAGAATAGATATAGAGCTCCAAACCTTGACTGAAAAAAAGTTACCAACTGATCCTCATAAGCCTTTTTATCAATTAGGCCTATATTTTCTTCATTTTCCATTATTTTCCTTCATTTTTCTCCTCACATGCAATTTGTGACCTTTCACCTTCCTTTTCTCCTACTTTCCATTATTTTATAAATAAATTCCAATTAATGCCAATTTTCCTTTCTAAATCCTTAGCCATTTTCTTTATTAATCTCCTTATCTATAATAACCCAAATGATCACCCACACTAGGATTTTTTTCCCAACATTCATCTTGGAATAAGTGTCCCACAGTCGTGGTTATTATTTTTCCTTTATTAGCTTTTATTTCATGGAATTTTCACCAGGGTTGTTACAGAACCATCCCCTTTGGGGGAGACTATCCTCAATGTTCAATCACACCTATACCTTAGATAAAATATTGGAAATAAAACATACTACCCATGGATATTTATAGCTTAGCTCGACGTAGTATTTACAATGATCACCTTGTTAAAAATCAAATGAACGTGTCAATTATAATGTCATGAAACCCATACCGCTTATTGGAGATTTATAACATATCTCATGGTAGTATTTACATCTATATACATAGGTACATGTACCAAAATGTCACACCAAAACTGTTTTCAGAAATAACTCCCTAGAGGTCGTTGGGTCAAAACCTCCACAGATCAGGGCACGCTATTCAAGAAGGACTCACACAACCACACTTGTATACTGAAAACTAGATAACATCGATTGTAGAACTTACCCATAGATCCTACGTTTGATGTAGATCCCGCGAGGTCCAAACCCCCAGCAACCCTTCTTCCTCTTCAACCTGAAAATCAAGAAGAAACGTGCACAGAAATCTAGTTGTACAGCATATATTTCTCCTAAATGTCAGTGTAATCCATGTGAAACATCATATAAACAATAATAAATGCTTAATTAATAATCTTTTCACATATGTAAGCAGATATTAACACGTTAATTCAGGAACAAGATGGTTCTTCTTCATTACGAACAACATGTACAATGATAGTAAGGTGGAGAGATCACCTGAATCCTTCCATGATCTTCGAACAGACCGTCGTCCGGATCCGTCTTGCCCTTGCCTTGCTAAGATACTTTGAAGACTTGTGCACACAAGATGA
This sequence comes from Pinus albicaulis, assembly GCA_034641835.2. Taxonomy (NCBI): domain Eukaryota; kingdom Viridiplantae; phylum Streptophyta; class Pinopsida; order Pinales; family Pinaceae; genus Pinus; species Pinus albicaulis. Next base: position 1,530,530,957 of record CM076578.1, read on the forward strand.
CATATAAACTGATGAACATCTCCAGGAAACAAGGGTTTCCTGTAAAAATCTGGGAAGTGTAGGAGGCATGGGAAATCAGACTTGAATTGGGGCTCCAACAGAGTATAATATCTATAATTTCTCTCTCTCCCTTAGACCATGCACATGAGGGGCTTTTATACTCCCTCAAAGTAGTTTCAATCAGTTGGAAACAGTTGGCCATGGGCTAGGGTGGTTGAATTACTGGAATAACCATCAACCCAGCCTCGAAAATAGGGAATTTTATATATTTTTTAATGATTTTAATTGCATACGCGGAAAAGTATCGCTGGACTCGCGTATACACGCGGAAAATTCTGGGCATACCTGCGTATGGGATTTGAAACACTGTTTTTTATGAAATTTTATCCAAGTCTATGGGAATAGGTGCCCAGGGCCAAAAAGACAATCATGAATCACATGAGGGTGAAAAATGATGCTATAACAGATGCCCCCTAATATATGAGGTCAGAAGGGGTACATGATGGCCGAAATGTATTATGTGCATAGAAAGAAATTCACAACGACAAGAGAGGACTTCACCATATTTCAACCTACCAAAAACCAATGAAAGAAAATAGAGAGTCAAATCATGTCTGAGGCGGGCATACCCATGCGAAGTCAAAAATACATCCATATAGAAAATATAGAATAGATCCAAAATGTATACAAGTATAGCTGAACTGAAAGTACACAATGAATCATCTGAGCATGGCCCGGAAGTACAATTCGGAATCAATGTCGAAGTATCACATATATCAAACTGATGCATAGTGCTGAAAATAGATGTCTGATCACAAAAGTAACTGAATCTCCAAGTACCAAATCAAAAGGGGTGGAACACATGGTACAATCACGCAACTCGGGAGCCAACATATAAGATGTTGCTGTACTAAACTGAAACATATAAGGGTGGATGACATCACTAGAAGAAACTGAATGGACTATCAAAAGTGAACCGAAAGATGCTGATGCAACCCGAGGTATTCACCGATCTCGATGGCACAATTCTACACAATGGGAATAAATGAGCTGAAGTCAACCATGTGAGAAATCGTTGGATTACCAGTCAATAATGTATACCGTTAACCAATGCGAGACAACCCACCAATAATGAAAATGAGTGTCAAGGTGCCCCAGTACAATCTAACAAGTGTGAATAAATGAGTTGAAGTCGAACACTTGGAAGAATCTACCAATCAGGAGGCAATGATGAATCCCCATTGTTGATAGCGAAGAGTCTACCACTGATGACTGCAAACCCTAAGGTACTGAAAAAATACTCTAGAACTTATTCCCAGAGCAATGAGTCGGAGTCGATGGGAAAAGATCTGCTGGAAGGAAGGCATTAAGGCATCCTATTATCAATCCGCCGCTTTAAAGTGTAACTCATGAAAGCAAATTTGAAGGAATTTGATTGCTAAGTAGTGATTGAACCAAAAATCAAGTAATGCTTACATGCACAAGATCATTAGGAATTTTTGAGGTCTAAAAATGGCCTCCTAAGGAAATTATAAAATAATAGTGGAAAAAATTGTAAATAAGATTTGATGACATCATCAAATTTTAGAGGGAAAAATGAAAAAATTACTTTTTCAACTCATATTTTCAACTTATCTCCCAAATTTTTTACTCAAATTTCGAGCGGGAGTACTCATTGGATGTGAAATTTAATTCCTCATCCAAAGAGTACCCATGTTGCATACTTTCAATGGGTCCTGCTACACGAAAAATGAGAAATACATAAAAAACATGATTGTAATCACGTTTTTTATTGTATTTCCCATTTTTCATGTAGCAGAGTTCATTGAAAGTATGCAACATGGGTACTCCTTGGATGAGGAATTAAATTTTACATCGAACGAGTACTCCCACTCGAAATTTGAGTAAAAATTGTGGGAGATAAGTTGAAAATACGAGTTGAAAAAGTAGTTTTATTATTTTATTATTTTTTAATATTTTTACCCTTTTATTTAAAAACTGGTAAATCATCCCCCATGGTTGACATCATCATCTTGAATCTTATTGGTTGTTATAAAGTTTATTTTTGTTGTACATTTTTCTTAGGAGGCCCATTTTAGACCTCAAAATTCCCCTAATGTGAAGCTAGCGCACGGAAGAAACCCTCTCAACCAACCAATAATGAAAGTTGACACAGAGGCGATATATCCACCGATAGGGTCAAATGGAAATCAAGGTACTGCACGAATCCCAAGTGTGATAATGTATGCTGACGTCGAACACAAGGAAAACCACTCAGTCAAAGACCCATAATGATGATCAAATGCTGAGCACAAGGTCACCTATCAATAATGGAAATAGGGTCAGGGTGCGGCTCTAGGTTTTCTCTCAGAGCAATATGTCGTAGTCGATAAGAGACAAACTCGCCGGCAAGAAGTCAATGGAGACCTTCTCAAACCAACATGAGCAGAAGACCAAAACATCAAATGTGATAGAACAAGATACTGACAAGACCAGGTAGGTCGACTGAATAATAAGTCAAGAGACACTGTAGAATGGCTGACTCTGGTTAGACTTCCCTTGAACAAAAGCATGACTCATGATGACCATGGCAGTACAAATGACACTGTATAAGTTTGTTATGCAGGAGGAAAAAACAAACTCTCCATATGATTGGAAGAGATAACCAATCGGGGGAGGACTGACCAGTGAAACAAGGAAAAAGACTGAACCTAGGTCAAAAATAAAACCATCCCAAATGAAGGAAATATATAAGTGTATGTGCTTTGTTCAAGGGCGACAAAATGACACTGTACTGCCATCAAATTATGAAGTAACATCCCGTTCCTGCTCTTTTTGTTATATTTGATTTTTTTTTCTTTTTCATATAATAACCCTGAAAAAGAATAAAAGAATGCTATGGTACAATGGATAGGATGAGTATCAAGAAACAGATGCACTAGTTCCTGGGACAGGAAAAATCCTATGCTCAATGCAAGGTGGCGGAAACTAGTCAACGATACTCAAAGGAATGTTCCATCCATGGGTAAGAAGGGTTTCAAGTCGGATAGCTAAGTACATGCAGCAGTTAACTTGTACAGACAGTCAAGGTCAAAATATGGCTTAAACATCGAGTCCAAATGAAGCCGGCTAAAGGCCAGGATAAACAAGTAGCCAATATGAAATGTAGTAATACAACTAAACAACACCAGGGAGCCTCTAGGGTAATAGCCAGAATAATGATAGTGAAGAAGAAGAAGAATGAAGCTTCAACACATAAGTCATGGCGGGACTAAAGAGGACTCCCGAGCCTACATAAAATGCAGCATGGGAAACAAGTGATGGGCAACAAGTGATAGGCCATGTAAATGAAGGCTCTACCACCAAGTCATGATTTAAAAATCGGCAAGTGAAATGGGTGAAATACTCATGACCTGATGGGATCAACCCTATGGCAAGTGATCAGAATGGGGGATAGTATGAAAAATGCAACGGAAAATGGATTTCCTAACCTATATGCCAGTGAATATCATATACCTTCCATGACGGGTCAGCATTCATGGATCAAAAACCGGAAAAAATCTCAACTTCATCAAAATGTACCTGAAAATATACCAATCTGGGCACTTCCAAGCATCCGGGTTATGCAGCTTAAGATAGATTGAAAAAATAAGCATAACAAGTTTTTGCAAAAAATTTCAATTTTTTGGGCATAAATACACATGTTACCTCATATTTGGTTCATTGTTACTTGCTGATTTGGAAAAAGAGAGCTCTGGAGAAAAAGCTTCTTCCGTCAAAATAGGAGCAATCGACCATCAAACTTCACCAAACTAGTCAGGTAAGCTCTTAATCCATCTTTGTTATCAATTTTGTCCGTTCATAAGTTTAAAATTCGGGAATTTCACCGTAGAAATATTTGTTTTAAATTGCGGCTCTGCACATACGCGGGTTTATAATGACCAAGCCGCATATATACATGACTGTGTACAAGGTAAGTCGCGTATGCGGAACCCGAAATGTAAAAAAAATAAATTCTAATGAACGAATTAATGATTTTTCTCAGGATGACTATATCTTGGAGGGAACGTAAGCACAGTGCTATTGACAATGAAGTTATGCAAGACCAACAGTCGCTCAATGTCCTTCGAAATTGTGGATTGTTCAAATTTTTCAAAATGCCAAATATGAAGATTAATGTCCAGTTGCTCGAAATGCTAGTAAGTTATTGGGAACCGGAAGAGGATTGCTTCATAATAGATCAAATGCCCATACATATAGAGGTAGAAGACATCTATTTCATTACTGGACTCTCCCGGAGGGGAGACCTAGTAGATTTGCACGGTAAGCCTTTGGGAGGGTTCACAATGGATGATTATGTCCACGTCTACTGTATAGAGGGGTCCAAGAAAGTAGGGACCCAAATTGCAATAAAAGACTTAAGAGAGCTGCGCATGAAAATTCTCCTGTTCACATTGGCAGGGTAGTAGGATCTGCTTCCCTACATCAGGCATCCAGGACGCAAATGAGCATAGCAGTAGAATGCTTAGTTCATCTATATGATTGGTGCACAACTCTACTATTGAACATGAAACAACAACTGACTTCCATCCAGAAAGCAAAGACAAAACATTTCGGATATGGTACGATCTTGATGACATTTTTCTTCGAGAAGATTCCTGGTCTTCGACCCAGAGTGATCTCTTCAATTAGTAGCCCAAGAGACGTAAGAATTGCCCGATGGGCAGATTTGATGAAGAGACTGGGGGGAAGTGAAGTTCCCTGAACCACTTGGGATGACGAGTTCTTTCAATGGTGGGCAGAACAAGTCATAGTAGTGGAGGACTACCCTTATGCCGGGATGGACTTCTGCGGTGATCCAGACCTCGTTCTTCCACCTGGCGCGGCATGGGGCACAATTGGTAAAATTGCAATTTTTTGACTTATGTGATTTTTTGGATTTTTTCAATATATATGAAAAAATGTGAGAACATGTTTTTTTTTTATTGGATTCCAAAATGACTTACAATATTATAATGACCATGATAGATGTTGGACCAGTCCGTTCTGAGGGTTACCCACGACATAAGCGCCGCAGAGGCGAGGCGGATACAGTAGACCCAGACAGGACCCTCCACGCTGTACAGAGGAACTTGGAGGGGTTAACTCGCCAAGTACTTATGGCTGCAGTGGAAGATCTGCCTGAGGCCATCCAGAGACGGGTGGTGGGAGTACCACGTGACTGGGTGCGGTTATTCCGCCAAGTCGCTACTGCAGTCGTGTTCTATAGGAACACGAATTTTGGGCAGGGCCCACAGGAGTAGATAGATATGATTACCGGATGACTGTATATTTTTTGATACTGAACATGATCAGGCATAAGCCCTAATTTTTTGTATTACTTATGGATCCAAATTTTGTATAGTTTTTTGAACACTCTGATGATATATATACAACGATTTTTGATGTGATGTGACAAATGTATAGACATGTATGATGTTTTTTGATAATTAAATTTTAATGTATTGAATGATTAATATGCCAATCAATTGCTTGATTAGCTAATGAGTCTGCCATCCAATTGTCTGCTCGAGGAATATGAATGAATGTTAAAAATTGAAATGATCTTTGTAACAAACGTACCCTCAAATACAACCGGAGTAAAAATGGATCTCGAACCTGATAAGTATTGTTAAACTGTGACACCACCAGCTGGGAGTCCAAGAAAACTACCAATGAATCAACACCCAAAGATATTGCCTCCGAGAGTAGATGAATGACTGCAGTGTACTCCGCTACATTATTGGAAGCAGGACCAATGCAGACTCCTCTTGATACTAACAGCTGACCGGATGGATGATGAAGCACCCAAGCCGCGGAAGCCAAGTTCCGGGTGTGTCTACTAGCACCATCGGCGAACCCATAATGACTCATGACATTCGACACAACCTGCCAAAGCAGATCAAAAACATCACCATCACATCAAAGACCAAAAAACTAGATATGTACAAAACAAAACCACTATATACAAAAGCAAAATGCCAGGCCGAAGCCTAGGCATAATACTTTTTCAAATAGAGCCCATTTTTGGGCTCCGGCAACTCATTTCCTTCAAAATCAACCAAGGTATATGCTCCTTTTTTAAGGAATTTTTTAACGATGAAGGGGCCATACCACATAGACTTAAATTTTCCTGCCCCCAGGGCATCTTTTTCTTGGGCATAGACCAAAACAAGGTCACCTTCCGAAAAAACCCTAGGCTTGACCGCCTTATCGTACTGAGCTTTAACTCGGTTTTTATGTGCTTCATTCATCGTGGCGGCATCCCGACGCTGCTCATCGAGATGTTCCAGATGAAGGAGACGTTCTTCAAGACTAGAAGTGTCAGGAAGAAGTTCAACAGCTAACTTAAGAGAAGGAATCTCACATTTAATGGGAAATACGGATTCCAACCCGTGCACTAGCTGAAACGGAGTAAAGCCAGTTGCAGTTTTCACTGACGTCCTGTATGCCCAAAGTGCAGGATATAGCATAATATGCCAATTGGATCTAGCTTTATCAATTGTCCTTTGAAGAATTGTCTTCAAGGATTTATTCACAGCTTCCACTTGCCCATTGGCTTGAGGATAATACGGAGATGAATGCTCCTGCTGGAAACCTAATTTTAGAGCCAACTCAGCCATCATGCTATTCTGAAAATGACTGCCATGATCAGTGACAATCTCTCTAGGAATACCAAAATGAGCAATAACCTGGTTGAAAAGAAAAAGAGCTGCAGTCTCACCATCATTCCCAAAAGTAGGCATAGCCTCGACCGACTTCGTAAAGTAGTCTATTGCTACAATAATGTGCTTGTGACCTTTAGCCGAAGGCGGGTTACAAGTAGTATAATCAATACCCCACTTTGTAAAGGGACCGACAGTAATGACTGGAAAAAGCAGAGCTGGATGAGCGCGCATTTTTCGAGTATAGACTTGACACGGATGACACTTTTTGACCGACTCCACACAATCTTTGAAAATTGAAGGCCAAAAGTATCCAGCACGCAAGATTTTTTGGGCTGTAGCAAGCCCAGATAAATGACCACCACAAGCTCCACTGTGGCAATCATTCAACACAGCCTCAGCTTCTTTAAGAGTTAAGCAACGTCTCAGGATTGAATCAACCCCTCGACGGTATAAAGCATCACCAATAATCAAGTAATTTTTAGCCAAGTGATGCAACTTACGGCGCTCATCTTTCGAAAAAGTAGAGGGAAAATTCGCAGTCTGAAGATACACAATGATATATCCATACCAAGGATCTTGTGGAGAGATAAGAAAAAAATGTTCATTCGGGAAGGATTCATCATATACTATCTCTTCTCCACAGGGCAACTTAGAGATTAATTCCGTGAAAACTAATGATTTCTTGGACTTGGAAGACATAAACTCAAGATCAAATTCCTGCAAAATCACAATCTATCTATTATATTTTCCCCCAATCACTTTCCTACTGAGAACAAACTGAAATGGATTGGCTACTGCCAAAACATAAGTTTTTCGTAGAAGAATGTAATGCTTGAGTCGCTGCACAGCATGAATAGTTACTAAAGCTAACTTCTCTATCAGAGTATACCGGAGTTCAGGTCCTACCAAGCCTCGACTAAGATAGTATATAACATGCTCTGACAGAGCATCGTCCTCCTGAACTAAAACCATACCAATGGTAGACTCTGCTGCTGCAAGATACAAAACGAAATCCCTGCTATAATCAAGTGGACTCAATAAAGGAGCAGAGGTCAATTCTTTTTTCAAAGCATCGAATGAACGTTGAGTGAAGTCATCCCAAAAGAATGGAACTCCCTTCTTCAACAATCTCATAAATCCTTTGGTAACTTCAGCATAATTTACGATAAATCTCTGAAGAAAATTAGCTTTTCCTTGTAGACTTTGAAGTTGACGAATAGACGACAGGGGAGGCAACCGAAGTATTGCCTCAAACTTGAAGGGATCTACCCTAATCCCTTCCCTAGACACTATAAATCCCAATAATCGACTGGATGTAACCGCGAAAACACACTTGTTCGAATTCAACCTAATCTTGTAGAAATGACATCGTTCAAATACTTGACGGAGGTGAGCAGGATGATCAATTCTCTTTCGAGAACGAGCAGCTAAATCATCCAAATATGCCTAGATAATATGTTTGATGTCGTGGAAGGCATATGACATGGTCCGCTGAAATGTAGCCCCAGCATTTTTAAGAACAAAAGGCATTTTCTTGTAAGCAAAAGTACCCCAGGGACAAATAAAAGCAGTCTTATGATGATCTTCAAGACGGATAGTAATTTGATTATATCCAGAGAAACTATCCATGAAGGAGAAAATCTCATTCCCAGCACACTCATCGATAATCTGATCTATAAATGGTGTGGGGTAATTATCTTTTGGACATGCTTTATTAAGGGCTTTGAAATCAATGCAAACTTGAATTGTTCCTTGTTTCTTATCTATGGGAACAGGGTTCGAAACCCACTCTGTCAAAGGAACAGGGAAAATAAATCCCGCCTTACGCAGCTTCTCTACCTCGGCTTTGATAGCTACAGCCTTCCTAGGATTGAATAGATGAAGTTTTTCCCTCATAGGCTTAGCATTTTCATAAGTCTTGATCTCATGCGGGACAATAGATGGATCTATACCAGGCATTTCCTCATAAGACCAAGCGAATACATCCCTAAACTCTTTAAAGATATCGGTGTAAATCTGAATCTCTTCAGGGGAACATTTAGCTCCAATGAAGACATTCTCTATAACATTTGGATCCCTGGAAATGTTCACCGGGATAGTTGGAGAAATCACAGCCATGTTCCCTTCAGCATATACCTGTGTTGGTGCTAAAGGGTTCAGGACTGGGCGAACAGGACCAGGAGACAAAGGAATTGGAAAACTTGATTCAACTTCGCTCAAATCAGGTAAAAAGTAAGAATGATGATGAAAATCATCCCATGGTCTATCTATACCAGTCATAGCTTCCAGGATGGCCTCTTTAGATGGAAGAGTGGTATCAAGGAAATCCTGGGCAGAAGAAGAACTAAGTGTCCAAGCCAGAGCCACATCTCCATCCAACTCTTCCAAAGACAGGAGCAGCTGGAATGGACTCTGCAGAGTCAACAATAGATTGATAAGCAATCTCAGCTACAGACATCGGAAATGCCATTCCATCCACTTGACCTTTCGTTAATGTGGAGGTAGGGGAAGGCAAGGTCCAAGGATCCGAAAAATAATGAGTTCTGAAGAACTCTCTTCGAAGAGGAGCCCTGGAGGATGAAATTTCATTTATATGAACGGTAGGAGGTGGAATATCAGAAGTGCCCATCAGAGAAGAATACATTCCAACCCCTAAATTCTCAACAGGCGACTTGGAATTATCTAGTTTTGGAATAGTTGAGTTAGTAGATGCATTCGGGTCTATAGGAGAACAGTCCAGTTGATCCACTGTAACAATCCTCCCTTCATGGGGGAAACAAATAATCTGAAATAATGAGGATGCAATGGCATCCATCTCATAAATCCAGTTTCGCCGCAACAGAAGGTTGTAGTCCAAGCTTGCATCAACTATCTCAACTTCTATATTTACAGTTTTTCCCCCAACACAGATGGGCAAAGCTGGGATAATCCCATGCGGTCTATGAGAATGACCATCAAACGCAGTCAGAAGAGTAGCAGATGGAACAGCTGTGGGAGATCCAATTCCCTTCCAACATGCGAGAGACATCACGCATGTGGAAGCACCCTCATCAACGACCGTCCGAAAGATATTGAATTTTCGGAACGACGATTTGATATGGAAAGCCATATGATGGGGGAGTCTCTTTTTAAAATTATACATATCGAATGTAATCATAAGAGAGTTCTTTGGATTGACAGCCCCAATAGCAGTGAGCAGAGCACTGCGCTGAGCTGGACAAGATTGGAGCACCTCAAGAGCCGACATGGCACAAGGACTCTGCGCCACATCTTCTACAATAGAGTAGTTATGGGCAGCCCTAGCATTTGGATTAATCGTTGTATGCTTAGTAGATGCTTTGGGCATCCAAGGTATAGGCTCAATAGTAGGCTTCGTGATGTGAAGCGGCTCAGTAGCATCGGGAGCACCCTTGGCTTTCGAAGACTCATCTTCGCCATAATCACGGGATCTCGTGGCGATATCCACATGAGCACTCATCATGTATATGTTTGACAGAGTTTCCCCTTCCTGGGTGCCCCCAGAGGAATCCCCAGTATTTTTATTAGCGCCAACAACTAGTTGTTTCCCTTGGCGAAAAGGGTTTGTCAACACAGCCTAGGAACTAGAAGAACCCTGCCGAGCTAACAAGCGCTGCACGTCCTGAATTTTAGGGAAAAGGTGAGTAAGATGGTCTCCAGCACACAAATTGCATGGAAACTTCACTTTCTTTTTATCCTTTGGACCCTCACCAACATGCTCGTTGGATTTATTTGCATTACCCTTCCCATTCTTGCCCTTTTTCTTATTATTGTTCCGTCCTTTCTTCTTCCATTTGGATTGTTGATTTCCTTTGGGGTCGGAAGTCTGAATGACATTTATTGGCAACGATTGAGAAGGCGATGACTCAATGGGCATAGTCTGACCAGAAGAAGCAGATTGTATAGACAACTGCTGCAATTGACTAAGTAGGTTAGCTGCACCACTATTGATCTACCCAATAAGTCCATCACCATGAGGACCGGGTTTAGTCTTGGACAAGTCTAATTTGGAGCGAGGAGCATTAGGCAAATATTTATGAAGGACTCCAGACTAAGAATATATCAATTCAAGCTGCTGGGCCCTGAAAATAGCCTGCTCCTCAAAAAATACCCCTGACAGGGATACATCCTTAGAAATATCTGGCTACAAATATTTTAGAAACCATTCCAAAAGGAATTCTCCTGGAATATGTGCTTTAATAAGCCTCTTCCTTCTCCACCATTCCTGAATATGATCAGAAATGTGGGTTGCGTTGTCCTGCTTAAAATTAGCTAGGAGTTCAGTCCCGGCATCATAACGGACAGGAAACTGGAAATGATTTATAAATGTAGTAGCTAGATCTCCAAAAGTAGCAAAACTTCCCCCAGTTAACTCAATATACCACTTGGCAGCGTTTCCAGTTAAGGTGCGTTGAAACAATCTCAACCTAATCGAATCCTCGATCAGGGAGTTAGATGAACACCATAAATGGAAAGTGGTGATATGGTCAGCCGAGTCCTCTCCATTCTTGCCTTCAAAATTTGGAATGTCTGAAGGTGGTTTGGTAGGAACCGAAGGCCACCCCGGAATATATCGGATCGAATCATTCATCAATTTCGACAGATCTAGAAAATTTAACATTGCCAGAAAAGGTAAGCGAGGAGGAGCCTGAGGATTCCATCCTTGGTGGGATGAATTCCCTACATTCTAAAAATAATAACCTAGATTTGATGAGGCACCAGGTTGCCAGAAAGAACTCGTAGAAAATGTTGGGCCATAAGACCTAGCATTTGGAGAAGGACCCCCTCCCAACGTAGAGTTACTAAAGACCGGACGAGTTCCCCCCCCCCGAAGTAATGAATGAAGAGAAAAGCCCCTGATAGGGGTTATAAGCATTAGAAAGAGGGGAAAAATTCTGATAAGCACTTGACGAAGGGAAAGAAACATTCCCTTGTTGACCAGCGTAAAACTAATTCCCTGCCCCCACTGTTGTAAATACAGGGTTCCAACCTGTAAAGGTAATCGAACTCTGGCCTCTAGACCAAGGGTTAAAACTCTGAGTCTGAGAAGTAAATGGAAAATACCCTAAAGAAGGATTTGAACTAGGAATATGCCCAATTCCGAAGGGGAAACATTGAAAATAAGCTGACCCACTAGCCATGGAAGACATGGGTGCAGATGCAGTTGCAGCAGTGGAAAATGAAAATGAAGGAATCCCACTAGTGGGCATTCCAAAAAAAAGGGACCAGATTGAGAAGCATGTGCTTGGGTGAAACCAAAGCCAAACATAGTAGTGCTAGAAGCAATCGAAGATATAGCAATTGTGCCCCCTCCTTCAACTGAAGTAGGAGTTTGAATGCCTGCAACACTCACAGCCGAAGCTGCGTTCCCAGTAGTGGCCATCGAAAGGTATGAATAAAAAGGAGGACTTTCTGGTCTCTCTGACTCAGGTCCGATGTACTCAACAACAAACAGATAATCAGGAGGAAGAGGAGATGGAAGTGATTGAGGAGACTCAGGTACTTCCTCTACTTCTATTCCTAACTCCCCAAAAATAAGACTCTCGAGGTGAGCGGAATGCTCCTCTCGGAACCAACTATGAAACCTTCAAGCCCTTGTGGAGGATCTCTCTCTACTACATCAGATGCCACAGGGTGATATTCACCTACTATGTTACTCCTACGCCTTCTTGAAGAAGGCTCTACACTCTTGGGAGATAACCCCTGGATTCTCCTCGATTGACGAGGCGCCTGATCAGCCACTTTAATAGATTTAATTAGACTCAAAAAAGTATAAAGCTACGCAAGCTAGGAGCAAAGAGCACTCACTCCAAAAATCCCTAAGATACAGCTAAGAAAGTAGCCTTCAGGTATTTCCACTCTGGGTGATTAGGACCGGACACCAAAATACAAGAAAGCAAAAAATAGGACCTCCTGAAAGTAGTCTGGGATAATTACGGCTCAGGCCTACTAGCGAAGGTAACATAAACAATTACGTCGACCTCCTAACGACAGCCTTTGCCGGTGCAAGTACCCCAGCTTCGCTGGCGCACCCTCCAGAAGTACTACTGGAAGTGATACGATGTCTGCCTCAGGTACCATGGGTATTCCCCCCCACAGTCACCTGTGTGGAACCTAGGAATGGCAACTATGGGCACCAATCCATGTCAGAAGCTGGGGGGAACGGTCTTGAGGCAAGATCCAGCAAATCAGAGAGGGGGTATCTCTCTTCTCGGCCTTCACTTCCCCTCGCGCTTGACTCTCTGGAGGAGAGCTTTCCTGGTCCACCTGACGGAGTTGGATTTCGCTCAATTAATAAACTTCTATGTTTTAGTTTGAGCGGCCTTGGAGAGTTAACTCTCCACTCACCTAATCCAAGGCCCTACAACCTAGCTATTTGGTGTATGACACTTAATAAAAAACTTGCTAGTTGTTTTTAAATTAATGCGCTTATTTTAGTTGGTTGTTATATTAAGTCAAGGGAATATGGTAATGAAACTAATGATGTTTTTTGACGCATAAAATAAATTAATGAAAACCAAACTACATGCAAATGCAGTAATTGCCTTTTGATGAAAATAAATTTCTACACGGGTTCTACGAGACTATACTTTTTTTTTTCAGATAAAAAACTTCACACTCAGAAAAATTATGAAAAAGACTAAATGCTTAAGTGCACCTAATGCAAATTACTAAGAGCATGCTAATTCTAATATGAAAAAACTACCAAAGCAAAGAGAAATTTCCAAAGAATCCTTCAATTTTATCACGTTTCTGGTTGTCCACAAAGCTAGTTCCCAAAATCAGAAACTCTCAGTATAAAGACACCAAAATATGCTCGAAACAAGAGAAAGAAACCAATGAAAATTCCCTTCCCAAATCAAGTCAGAAACCGAAGGCAAGAAATCTCAACAAAGCTTCAAAAGATGAAAAGAAACCAAAACAAAAATGCAAAACAAAAGCAAAGGCAAAACAAAATGTTTTTGAGCTTTTTGAATTTTATAAAAGAAGACTTCAAAGAGACCGAGAAAACTATCCAATTACCAAGCCAAACAATCTCTGAATTTCAAGCAAAACTTCAACAAAATTCTCCAAATATTATAGTGCCAACTAGTAGCAAGATTTATACGAGCAAAAAGGAAGACAAGAAACTCAGCAACTCAGCCCAGAAGAATAGCACAATCTTGCAGCAAAAAAACTTCAAAGACCCAAAAATGACTCTTCAAAAATTGCAACAAGACCTAGTCACATGAAATCAAGAAAAGCAACCGAAAAGTAGGCAAAAATTAAAGTGCAAAGCAAGACATAAAGTTAGGAAAGAGAATATGAGCAGAAGCTCTTTGTCCTGATTAAGCAGAACAACCAAGAATCCCCAGAAAGAGATCTTGGTACTCGAACTAGAAGTGCAAGCACTAAAAAGACACGATTTTCCAAATGAGCCAGTCTCCAACCAAACAAGAGAGAAAAAGACCAATAACCACCTTCAACACAATCCAGAGACTAAAAGGACACTGCAGGAACAGGTCACCATAGGCAGACAAGACCAAAAAGTCAAGAAATCAAAAAATTTCAAAATTTGCCCAGGCATATGCTACTTAGAAGTTTTGCAACAAGCGTGCATATGCGACTTTGTCAATGGAAAACCACGTATACGCGACTTCATTTAACAAAAACTGCATGTATACGTGTCTGTGTAGAGGAAAACTAGGGTATGGAAAGGTAAATAATGAAAAGAAAAAATGATAAAGCCTGGCTAAAGAACCAGGTCTTTAGTCTGACTGATAAAAAACTAACTGGACTGGAAATAATGATTAAAACCTTTGGAAACCTTCAAAACAGCTGAAACCACCCAACAGGGGAATCACAAGAATGTGATCCCCAGCGGAGTCGCCAGTTCTGTTTCGGGAAATAACTCCCTAGAGGTCGCTGGGTCAAAAACCTCCACAGATCAGGGAATGCTATTCAAGAAGGACTCACACAACCATACTAGTATGCTAAAAACTAGATAACATCGATTGTAGAACTCACCTGTAGATCCTACGTTTGATGTATATCCCGCGGGGTCCAAACCCCCAGCAACCCTTCTTCCTCTTCGACCTGGAAATCAAGAAGAGACATGCACAGAAATCTAGTTGTACAACATATATCTTTCCTAAATGTTAGTGTAATCCATGTGAAACATCATATAAACAATAAGAAATGCTTAATTAACAATATTTTCACATATGTAAGAAGATATTAACACGTGAATTCGGGAACAAGATGGTTCTTCTTCATTACGAACAGCATGTACAATGATAGAAAGGTGGAGAGATCACCTGAATCCTTCCACGATATTCGAACAGACCGTCATCCGGATCCATCCCGCCCTTGCCTCACTAAGATTCTTCCAAGACTTGTGCACACGAGATGACATATAAGCTGATGAACATCTCCAGGAAACAAGGGTTTCCTGTAATAAACTAGGAAGTGCAGGAGGCATGGGAAATCAGACTTGAATTGGGGCTCCAACAGAGTATAATATCTATAATTTCTCTCTCTCCCTTAGGCCATGCACATGAGGGGCTTTTATACTCCCTCAAAGTAGTTTCAATCAGTTGGAAACAGTTGGCCATGGGCTGGGGTGGTTGAATTACTGGAATAACCATCAACCCAACCTCAAAAATAGGGAATTATATATATATATATTTTTAATGATTTTAATTGCATACGTAGAAAAGTATCTTTGGACTCGCGTATACACGCAGAAAAGTCTGGGCATACCCGCGTATGGGATTTGAAACACTGTTTTTAATGAAATTTTATCCAAGTCTGTGGGAATGGGTGCCCAAGGCCAAAAAGACAATCATGAATCACATGAGGGTGAAAAATGATACTATAACAAAAACATATCCCAAACATATACCAAAACTGTTTTTCCGCAACTCACAAACAATGAAGGATACATAGTGAGCATCTCATCCACCATCTCCCATGTAGCTTAATTAAGCACAAAGTGCTTCCATTTCACACTAACCTACTTGATCGCTTGGTTCTAGAGCATGACCACATTTCACTACAATATAAACTAAGGTTTCAACTATAATTCTCCATCTTGATCCAACTGCAATACAAACCAGTCAATAACATAGTCAACATCTTTAACATACTTCTTAAGTAATGACACATGGAAAAAATCATGTAAGTCCATAGTTGGAGGCATTTCATGTCGATAGACTACTAGCCCATTCCTCTCAATAATCTTAAAGGGTCCACAAAATGGAGGTGCCTACTTAGCACATGATCTAATCCACAAGGAGCTCTTCTTGTGCTTGATGCACAAATAAACATTCACCCCTACCTGAAACTTCTTAAATAACTTGCTCTAATCTGCACAACTCTTCTACCTATCCTGTGATGCTTTTAGATTATTCCTTATTACCTGCATTTATTGTTCCATCTCTTCCAACATGTCTTGTCTAATCAATACCAGATGATTCCAACTGATGGTAGTATTACAACTCTGCCCATACAAGGCCTCAAACAAACTCATCTTCAATGATTCCTAATACCCATTGTTGTAAGCGAAGTATACTATTGGAAGATACTCTTCCCACTTTCACTTTTGATGCATCACATACATCCTCTAAATGCCCTCTAATATCTTTTTTATTCTCTCATTATGCCCATTTTTCTGTGGGTGATGAGCTATACTGAAGGCCAACTCTATTCCCAAAACTCCAAACAGCACCTTCCAAAACTCGAAAGTGAACTTTGCATATCTCTCTGAAACAGTATTCTTTGGAACACCATGTAATCTAAAAAAATCTTTGATGAACACATGTGCCACGCCACTAGCTGAATAAGCAGTCTTCACTGGAATGAAGTGTGCAACATTTTTAAACCTCTCCACAACAACCATGATGGAATCATGTTTTCTAGATGTCGCGGGACAACCTATGATGAAATCCATGTAGATGACCTCCCATTTCCATTCTGAAATCAAAATCAGTTGTAGAATTCCACTTGGATGCCTACATTCTACCTTTACCTACTGATAATCCAAACATCTAGCCACAAACCATGTCACATCCTTCTTCATATTCATCCAATAATAAAACTAATTAACTCTAGTCAATGTATTCTGATATCCTAGGTGACTGGAATAGGGTTTCACATGAAACTCCCTCAATATCACCTTCTTAAGCTCACTGCTATCTGGAACATATATCCTATATCTAAACCTAAGCAATCCATCTGTTTTAAGACAATAGTCCACATCTTTCGCACCTATATCTGCACGTATACCACTAATTGTACTTGTATTTGTACCTTGTAGTAACCTGTGCATAAGATCCATATATCTGCCATCATACAGACCTACCTATAAGATATTATCTTGTAAGTATGTCCCAAAGGAGATCATAGCTTCTATATGATTCACCTGTATCCGCCTACAAAAAGAATTTGCAAACATGTTCCATTTTTCGTTGATATACCTAATCGTGAAGTCAAACTTGTTGATCATGGATAACCATCTAGCTTTCCTGGCATTTATATTCGACTAGTCAAACAAGTATCTCTATTCACTGTGATCAATCATTAATACAAACCTCCTGCCAAGAAGATAGTGCCTCCACATCTTCAATCCATGGATGATCGTTGATAATTCAAGATCATGTGTTGGATAGTTCTACTTATGTTCATTTAGTTTCCATGATTCATAGCATACTAGTTGTCCTTCATGGATAAAGACTCCACTAAGTCCTCTTTTACAAGAATCTATAGATACCATCGAGTCTTTTTCTAGATCTACTTTAACAATGGAGCATGTGTCAACAATTGCTTCCACTACTCAAAATTGGTCATATATTTGTATTTCCATTCAAACTTCTTACCTTTACTTTGCAATGATACAATAGGATAAGAAATCTATAATAAGATCTTGATGATCCTCCTATAATAACCTACCAACCCCATCAAAAACCTCACCTCATCCACATTTCTAGGAGTTGCCCATTCCATGATAGCTCTTATATTTTATGGGTTCACTGCTATTCCTTCCTTAGAAACACCATGCCACCAGGTAATGTACCTTTGTGTGAAATAAACTGCTCTTGCTAAGCTTAACATATAACTGATTCTCTCTTAGCAATCTCAACAATGCTACTAAATTTTTGACATGTTATTCTTCATTTTTAGAATATACCAGTATGACATCAATGAATACAATAAAAATAATTGTCCAAATAAGGATGCAACACACTATTCATCAAGCACATAAAGGTAATTGGAGCATTAGTAAGACTGAATGGAACTACAACAAACTCATAATTCCCATACCTGGTCCAAGAAGTTTCCTGTAAATTTCCTCTTCCTTAATGCATACCTGATAATATCCAAATCTCAGATCAATATTTGAAAACATTTTTGATCCCTTTAGCTGATAAAATAAGTCAATAATCCTTGACAATGGATACCTTCTCTTCATGGTCACTTTTTTCAACTATCTGTAGTAAATTAACAATCTCAGAGTACCATATTTCTTCTTCACAAACAAGACCAGTGCACTCCAAGGTGATACACTTGGCTTATTGTACCCCTTGTCAAGAATTTCCTTTAACTATAGCTTTAATTATAAGAACTCTAGGTTTCTCATCCTATAATTTTTTTATTTTATTTTGGTGCTACCTCTGATACCGAATCAATAGAAATGTTTACTTCCCTATGATGTGGCGACTCTGAAATATTTGTGGGAAAGTCATCCTAAAACTATTGTAGAACTGTGTACCTGCTGAAATCATCTACATCCTTAAATTCCTTACCCTTTCCACTAGAAATGCGCAATGCAAATAAAACACACCCTTCCCTACTACTACGCTTGGTCTGCATAGTTGTAGCCATTATTACCAATGTTTCTTTCTTCTTACCCTATAATATTCTCTCCTCCTCATTGTCATTCAAGCACTCAATGGATTTGTCATAAAAAACCACTTTAGTCCTATGAATATATAACCAATCCATACCCAAAAGAATGTTATACGAACCTAACAACAATATATTCCAATGTGTTGATGTCGGCATACCATTTAGTTCAATGCGCAAGATCTTACCCAATGATGAACTCACTTATTTATACCTGTAGCCAACTGCAGTAACCAAGCCTTTGCACACACTTATTTATTCAAACCATGCTTATCCACCAAGTCAATATGAACATAAATATAATTAGATCTAGGTTCAATAAAAATATAAACAAATTGATCACAAAGCTTACCATCCATTTTAATGATAGGTGCCTCATGTTCTTCCTACTTATTACCAAGTGTTGCATAGATATGAGGAACACTTTGACCAGCATCCCCATTGGTTTGCACCTCCTGTGTACTATATATCTGAGTCCTACCACCCTGATTCTATAGATAATATCTCTTAAGATGCTCCTTACTACATATCTATCACTCCAACTGTGCAATAACATCATCTAGATGTTGTTGTTGGGACCCCTGTCCTTGTCTAGTTGCATTTCACTTCTTTTGTGGTGCCACATTTTATTTATCTTCTACATTTTGAGGCCCTGTTATTTAAAAATTCCAATTACCTTTACCGTTATATTTCATTTTCTGTCCTTGCTGGGATTCATTCTTACACTTCGACTGCTCATAAAAATGGCTCAATTTCCCAATAAATTCCTCAAGTGACCAAAGCTTATCATACTCGATCCGATCTCGAAATGATAATGGTAATCCACTGACAAATCGTTGAAATTTAGTCTTTTCATATTTAAGATATGGTACATAACTCAATGGCTCCAAGAACTTAGTCATGCACTCATATGTCATTGATACCATTTTTATCTAATACAATTCTTTGGCGTTACTGTCGTAGAACCTTTCTACTAAATAATTCTTCCCGAAAATCTTATTTAAATCATGCCAACTCAATTCCCCTATCTCGATGTCTCTGAACCACTTCACATCATCCCACTCAATATCTTATTTACCTCTCAGGCCAAAGATAGCTACTTCAGACTTCATATTATCTGTGTAATTATGCAACTCAAAGAAATTCTTCATCGCAAGTATCCAAGGCTTTGCATCTTCCATCTTCTTAAAATATCCATCAAACATAGGTAGATTTTCTTTCTTGAACTCATCTAGAAAGTATCCCCAGTAATTCCTCTCGTAAGGATGATAACTGTGACGATCATAACGCCCATCAGAACCATAACTATAATAGTACCTACGTCCATCACCTCTCCTATCTAGAGTATCCAATAGTCTGTCATATCTCATTGTGTCTTATCTATCTGCACTATGACCACCATGATCCCTACTGCCATACGCCCCATTAGTTTTATCTCCCTTCCTGTGGCTGATCTGAAGTGGCCCTTGTCACTACAATTCTGAAAAACTCCAAAGGATTACTGCATTGACCTCTATTTTTTTTCTTATTCCTACATGTGTTTCTCATTGTCTACTTTACAACTTCTCATTTCTTCCCTCAAGCTTCTGAATATGTCTAATAAATCAAAATATTTCCCAACACCATGTTGCTAATATGATTCATAAGGAGAATATTTGTAGTCTATAATCTTGCTAGTCATCTTTGATCTCTTTTCTGCAAGGCATACTAAGTCAGCTAAACAAAATCACAATAAAAAAATGTATCTTAGCATAATTTGGGGAGAATATATCATTCTTGGCTTGAGGGGTCCTGACTCAGGTTCGTAGCTCAAGTTTTTCCAAAAAAGCCCTATACTACTGGCCCTTTCGGCAATGAACTGCTTGCACACGTCAAAGTCTCACCCGAAGTAGTATGGGTGGGTGCTGGAATCAGGTTTCTGCACTGTGAGAAAGGATATGTAAGGCAAGCAGAGCTGCGTTAGACCCTATGATTCCTAGATTACATTGTTCTGTGTGGGGTCAATTAGGTTTCGATTCGCATCCACGTGCGCTAGATCTATAATTATATGCTTTTACAACAGTAGCATTGTATTGCATAAACAGAATAGAACAGATCCAGATACAGAAAACAAACTTACATAGATCTTCACAACTTAAATACAGAAAATGCACAATGCAATAATTACCAATGATTCACACAAAGAGTACTCATAGATTCAGTTCTCTATCAACCTTTCTTATTCATTCATTCATCAATTCCTCCTTACGATTCCCTTCCCAGCCTGCGCACACAGCAGCAGGGTCCACACACAGCTGGACTTGGATCTCTGTGCACACAGCTAGCAGGAGTCCTTTCCCCAAAACCCAAACAGATAGCTTAAACCACAATTCTCATCAATAGCTCTTCATTTCCTACCTTACAATAAAAAAATGTTCCTCTATTTATAATAATCTAGCCTAGACTTTCCTATGGTCTGCAAACCGTGGTTTTCGGACCCCTGGTTTACCCTTTTACCCATTAAAATGCTTTTGGGGCTTTGACCTGCCCCAAAACCCCTACGCTAGACTAAATTTAATCAAAAGTATTCAAAATGGACCAGTTTCGCAGCTTGTAGGAGACCTTGTTCCAACAGTCCCCCAACACAATCTTTTGACTTGTCTTGAGTCACTGCGGTGGTGCGGCCTCGATTAGAACACGAAGGATATCAAGAGCACAAGAGAGTGGAGGGATCTCTTCCTGACTCTAGACAACAACTCATTGTGCAATGTTGATAAGTGTTAGGGAGGCAGGCCGTCTGGAGTTGCGATAACCTGTTCTAACATCCGATGGAGGTGCACAATGGCGGTATGAGCATCTTGGGAGAGCTGGAGGGCGGTTTTACCCCATGGTTTAAACCATTTCCTAATGACATGCTTGGCTCGTTGGAGATTCAAAATAGTTTCCATGACGACCAAACACTGCGCATAAATGCTGGAGGGCAAGGGAGCTCTGATCTGAACGAGAGCAGCTTCCGCCTACCATATGTCGTCCTGTATATGCTGAAGCATAGGATGGCACTGGACTATCATCGAGAGCTATGTAGCTTCTTTGACCAATTTCATGCCCGCGTAAGCTGCTCCTAAATAATATTTGTTGCTTCTGTGATCAAGGCAACCCGCTGTGCCTAAACTTCTGGAGGTATTTCATGTTGCTGTCGCGCAGTCCGGTCACGGTGGCGAACCTATTGCAACACTGTGGTGTATAATCCTTGTAGTGATTCGTGGGGTAGCTGCGCCAAATCTATTTGTATGTCCTTAGCAGTTGGAGAATGATCGTTAACTAGGACAGTGCGAGGAAGCGAACAAATCTGGCATCTGCTGGTCGATAATCCAGGACTGTGGAGGAGTTGCAACATATCCCTATATCTCAGCATTCCTTCCTAGCACATGACTAGCCATGACCTTATTGAGACACTGTGGGTGGGGCACCATGAGAATAGTGTACCCTCCTCTACTGTATCATCTGAGGCCATCCGGCTGGGTCCTGCGGTCAACCCCAGGGTGCGAAGGTCAGGTCCTCCGATCACGCAACTATGGTGCCTCTCCGTGTGGGTTTCATAGGAAATTCCCTCTATAGGAGGCCAATGACCAATCATTTGATCAAACTTGGCATTCCCAGGCCCTCTCAGTATGATGTCTGCGGGTGCTGAATAGCCAGGGATAGAAGCATCCGATGGGTTAGGGACCGCCATAGCAACAGAAGGGCAGGCGTCCTAGAAAATGTCGATGATCCCATAAACCAGTCGTCGGATAACAGGGGCATGGCGTAGATAAAATATGTAGCCCGTTGCCACATTGTCCGAAGCTATTTAATGGAAGAGTAACATGTAGGTGAAACTTACCATTGATCATTCTAATCAAACTTGCCATAAATTTCCGCATTGATGGCATGCCGCCCATTTTTATAACTGTAAGGTTCCTTTCTTTTCAAAGTGGGGTGGGCTGACGATTGTTATTTGTACCAGAGGTCTCTCCCATGGATCGTCATACCACGGATGACGCCTACGTGTTGTTTGCATACTCCGAATTAAGGTTGATGCCAGGTGTTTCGTAACATGGTTCAGGTACCAGTTCAGCAATTTGGCCACCAAACTTCTCGATCGGTGCACTTATTCCTTGGTCGATACCTCCTGATTCAGCAGGGCTGCGTCAAGCGTCTTCGCGCCATCTGTTACCTGAAGTGTTCACAACTCCTCCCAATTGTGCGTGGGTTGGTGCAGTTTCGTAGTCGAATGCAAGCCTAAGTTATTAATAACCTGATGGGCCTGTTCGGGTAGGGTCCTATCTGACCCTCGAATTTCGCATGTCAGAAAGTATCTACATGGGTCTACCGCCCTTGGGGCCCACTTGTCAGCTGGGGTCCCTAAGCGCAGGATCATCCTACTCTAGCACTTCTCCGGCCCTTGCGTGTCCCACCAACACGTAGGTGCTCCGCACAGGGTTAGCGGTAGTGCCCCTAGCCTGTGTTCCTTGGGAATTTTTTCTTCAACCAACTTCATAATATCACCTGTGTTATCATGGTAGTGCAGGTCTCTTACCTTGGTAGAGATGCGGCAAAAGTTCCTAGTGGTCTGAAGACATCATAGTGCCGACACCTCGTGCAATCGTCCTTGCCAGTTTTCTAGTTCCTCATCAAAGTCGAAAAAACATTCACTGTCCTTTTCCCAGCAAAGTACTCCTTCAATCATGGGGTTAACCTGATTTTCATCCCATGTAGTCAATTTTTAAATGTGATCTATTTCCTCCTCCTCGTAGGCTGGCTTTGTATACCGTGCACCTTCTGCTCGATATAGTGGTACTATTACGTGCCTACTGTTGTTCTCAAACACCATGCTGAACCTTTTGAGATTGATGACACCCCCCATGTCTATATCCTAGTCCAATCCTAGGAGTGCGGGGTAAGGATCCGCATCCTCCATAATTTCTATGACTTCAAAGTCAGCTAGGACTTTTACTCTAGTGATATCTACCATGAATTTTGGAAACCTTCCTAGAGGGATGATCTTTTGTTGATTCTCCATGCGCAGCTGGATGGTGGACCATTCCAATTTAGGCTCTCCCATTCGTTGCCATGTTTTCTTTGGTAACATGTTTTCATCTAACCCTAGATCGAGAATAACTTGATCCATCTCGTAGTCGCCAATCCGTGTAGTCAACCGCATTTCTCTTCTAGTGAATTTTTTATAACTATATAGTTTGTGTACATCCTTGGTCCTAGGAATCAAACTGGGCTGAGCTGCACAGGGGTTCATTAATTCTTAGAGGTTATCTACGGCCTGCGAATTTCGTAGCAGCTTCAAACATGCCTGCAGGAAGGGCTCACCCCCCTCCCCTATCTTGTTCGGTAGCTACGTGGGGGCTGCTAGTGATTCCTATTCATTGTAGTTCACTCCTTCCCGAAATGCAAGCTCCTCCTTTTCTCCCTGGGTGATCATCCCGTTGCACGTCATGACTTTTACACTTGGATCTATATTTCTTAGCTCGGTTTTAACTCTTTGCACATTCTTTGTAGGAGTGGGTTGTTTTTCTACATCTTGGCTATTAAAATTGGGCAATCTTCCACCACATGGTCCAGTTGTTTATAATACTTGCATGATGGCCTGGTGGGATTTGGAAATTCTATGGTGAAGTGTCCTATCTCTCCGTAGTTATAATAGATTAGTTTCCCACGTCCTCATCCTGAGCTTCCTCCCCGATCTCCTCTACCTCATGATGGGGATCCTACGAGGTGCGTGGACGGTCTTGGAGACGTAGGGTCTGATTGTACCCTATATAAGTTCCCATGATCTATCATCAAGTCATAAGTACGACAATTTTACTCATCGTGTCCTACGGATCGACAGAACCTACACCATTGTTGCTTTAGTTCTGGGACATATGGACCTAGCCGAGGGCAATGGTTTGTATCATGCAACCCTGCTACACGATAGTCATCACACCACAACGTAGGTCCGCTCGAGCCTTGTCATGTTAGGATGGGTTCCCCAATTGCTCCTGGGTGTATCGGACTAGGTCCTCCCACCTGGATGTAATCTGCCAGTAGCGGACACTGATCCTTTGTGTGGCTAGATACCCGACATCATATGCACCATACATTTGCACGACCATCCTTTCCTCGCTCTTTTCGCAGGTTCTGAATTTCCATATGTATAGCCCCAAGCTGTTACTGAATTTGCTATACCCCTACCGATGTATCCTCTCTGGGTGCAGATTCTAGTTTCATAGGGACTTCCACAACTTTTTCCTACGATTCAAAGGTTTGGTGACTCATTGGAATGTGTAGGTGAGGTAACAACATAGCGATGAACCACTCTGTGTGTTGCCTATCATCATACTCGAATCCTCCTTCCCTGATTGCTCTCTTTATTCACTAATCAGCCTCCCATGCCGACTCAGACACACCCTGTTTTAAGTCCTTTACTTCTGCTACCAGCTGAGAGTAAGATTTTGGCTTCCAGAACTGTTGTTTCAGAGCATCTTTGATATCTTGAATAGATGACTCCCATTCTGGGAAATGTATCTCATATACCAGTCCAGTGCCCTATCCTAAAATGCTAGGGATAGCTATTCCCTCTTCATCGTATCGGTTGCCACATTCTGTGCAGTCTAGATGAAGTCTGCAACAAACCAAAATCGGTCCATATCTTCATCCCCCACCCCCTTGAAGGTAGGTAATCTCAAGTGCGCAGCCATATAATTGTTCAGCAGGGGTGGTGGTGTGGGAGAGTTCTTACCTTTGTGCTGCCTGGGCGGCAGTGTAGCCAGGGGATCTTGCGCAGCTGGTTCTTGCAATGGATTATAGGTGGATCTCCCCCCATCAAGGTTGGTCCAATAATATTTACCACTGCGCGTTGTGCTCCCGTCTAGATCTAAGGTCATTCAGTCGGTATGACTACACATAATGCTCTTTTCACATAGTAATATCTTAATCAGCAATGGTAATGTCCTCAAAAAATTTCCCCGGAACCCTTTAAAGAATCGTTCTTTTGCCTTAAAGTATGAGATAAACTGATCAATGGAAAATTCTGTCACAAATCCCCCTAGCACACTGTCCACCCAGTGATCACCATGCGTGTGATAGTATTATCAATCCTCTCCAGCTGCTGAATTAGCTTTGGGGTCCACTAAGTGACTTGCTCGTCCTTCCAGCACTTTTGGAACTCTATGAGTATGGCCAGCCACTCTTGAAGCTCGATCGCAAATGTCACAAAGAATATTTCGTAGCTTTCTGTAAGAATGTACCTATTTTTCCACCTTTCTACCGTCAAATTTTCGCTACGATTTTCTTTTACCACAAATTCCTGGATCTTCTTTTCGAACCAGTCTGTGATTTCCTTTCTTTCAGGCTTCCAATATTCTCTTGTCATTACCTGATCCCTTTCTCAAGATTCTTCAGGTCTCGACAATATAACCATTTTTTGGCTCGAGGGGTACTGACCCAAGTTCGAAGCTCAAGGTTTGCCAACAAACCCCTATCCTACTGGCCCATTCTGCAATGACCTACTTGCGCAAGTCAAAGTCTCACCCGAAGTAGTATGGGTGGGTGCTAGAACTAGGTTTCCACACCCTGAGAAAGGATAGGTAAGGCAAGCAGAACTGCATTAGACCATGTGATTCCTAGATTACCTTGTTCTGTGTGGGGTCAATTAGGTCTGGATTCGCATCCACGTGCACTAGATCTATAATTATATGCTTTTATGACAGTAGCACTGTATTGCATAAATAGAACAGAACATATCAAGATATAGAAAACACACTTACACAGATCTTCACAGCTTAAATACAGAAAATGCACAATGCAGTAATTACCAACGATTCACACAAAGAGTACTCACAGATTTAGTTCTCTATCAACCTTTCTTATTCATTCATTCATCAATTCCTCCTTACAATTCCCTTCCCAGCCTGTGCACATAGCAGCAGGGTCCACACACAGCTAGACTTGGATCCCCGCGCACACAGCCAGCAGGAGTCCTTTCCCCAAAACCCAAACAGATAGCTTAAGCCACAATTTGCATCAATAGCTCTTCATTTCCTACCTTACAATACAAAAATTTTCCTCTATTTATAATAATCTAGCCTAGAATTTCATATGGTTCGTAAACCATGGTTTTCGGACCCCTGGTTTACCCTTTTACCCACTAAAATGCTTTTGGGGATTTGACCCACCCCAAAACCCTTGCGCTAGACTAAATTTAATCAAAAGTATTCAAAATGGACCAGTTTCGCAGCTTGTAGGAGACCTTGTTCCAACAATCATCTGCAAGATCAACCAATCATCATAATACATGTATAGACATAATAATAGCCACATAGAGACATATAACAAATAGGAGTATCAACATATAAATGTCATTCTAGCTATAGTCGAGCCATCAATGCATGACCATATAAAACTACACGTACCATGACCTGATGCATGACAACGACAACCACATCAATGTATCCTGACAACATGCAAGCATACACAACATGCATCCAATCATACACTCATGATGACACGCTCCAGGAAAACACCCTCACTTTCACATGGAAACATCACCACAAGCATGACTAACATAATAAATATGCAACAAGCATATAGACTTCAAGGATGATTAACACATGTGAAACTGACTAGAATGCATGACCAACACACACCGCCTATTCAGTCTAAGTGGTGAACCATACTCTGATTCCACTTTGTAACACCCTCCTCCCATATCTACCCGCTAACCAGTCAACTTGGGTAAGCATGTGATGATAGGCTACTATGATATGATTCAACATCCGAGGTCACCTTAAGGAAGTGGAACCAATACCACACCACTACACAGATCTTCTGCACCTGCTACAGGACACCCAAGAACCATGAAAAACTTCCACAAGGCTAACGCCTGAATCAAACTGACCTTTTCATCCATAAATCCCAAATTTCTCCCTTAACATGGGCAAGAGTGTGATTGGGACCCTCTAGTCACACTCACAACATGGGTATGCATTCGACTAGGGACTTTTCCCTATCATTCTGAGTCTACAACCCTAATTTCTATGCCACTTTTTTAGACTTAGAGCGTAGGTCACTACCCAAAAATCCGTGACACTTTCAGAAATAAAAGTTAATAATAGAATAATGATACAAATTCGTTCACTTCAACAAGAACTTGACTCGACCCCTACTAGCCATGATAGGAATTTCTTCAAGCAAGTAACAAATATGTAATCTACAAGTTTAAATAATATATCTGACCATAGAGGTCTCATAGCTATCTGAGAATCTCTAAGAAGAATTATTCTCTGATATCATTAGCTTCATTATCATCTATTAGGTCATATATACATTTTTCATCCATTTAGAAATCAAAAAATGAGGAGATCCATACATCATCACTGTCATAATACATGATTACAACCAACATAATAACAACAGAAATATCAAGGAAATATCAGCCATATATTCCACATATAAACCAGTACATTAACACATAATATACCAAGCAAGGAACCTATAATTAATGAATGCAAAAAAAAACTAGTATGGGACTACCACATTGCACCCAACCGTAGATTATTTGAGCCAAATCCCTCTTCATCCAATAACCCCTGTTCCATAATCTAAGCATGATTGTGGGACTATAACTAAAAGAACCAACCAGGGTATCCCGAAGCTAAACCACCTCACCCTCATCAATAGAAACCATGCTTTAATGCAATTCAGATCGAATTAATAGGAAAAAACAATAAAACATGTAATAACACGATTTAGCATGATCTCCACCAGATCACTAAGCCAAAACAAGCACAGATTCCACTGGATTTCTCCACCTACACCGTGAGGAATTTTCCTTTCTCCTAGTCTCTTGGACTTACTGAAATCCATACCATATCGCTAGTCCCTAATCGAGACTCCACTCTCCATGCTTTATCGTATATCCCATGCTTTATCGTATATCGCTAGTTCCTAGGCCTAATGGAGAGCACCCACCTCTAGGATTTCCGTATATACCGCCATTCACTGGTCAGGATTCCTAGGCCCATCGAAGAAAAACAAATTCCATCTTTACCACAACCCACATTACAATTCAGGGGTTACTAGCCCATGTGTCCTTTCATTCAAAGATCCACCTCACTCAAATTTGGATCCATCCAACAATCGAGCTCAACCAAAAAATGAGAACCTCATCACACCATGGCTATTTGAAAATGGAAATGATAGGATGAAGAACATTGTCATACATTGAAAATCCCATGCCAATGATAGAAATAGAACCAATAACACACATGCAACACTGTACATGCCAAATCTAGCAAGGAAACCACACATGCAAATTGGTACCTACAAAGAATCTCATTGTAGCTTCTTGATCCTACTCTTCCTTGCTTGATATTTTATTCCTCCTTACCTTATTTTCCTTTCTTGATCCAATTTTGAAATTCTCCAAGAAAAATCAAAGTGTCCAATATTGTGTGTTTTTGTGTGTGAGAGAGAGAGAGAGAGAGAGAATAGACAGGGAGCCCCAAAACTGAGCTAAAAAAAGGTACGAACTGATTTGCAAAAGCCTTTTTATTAATTAGGCCTCTATTTTCATCATTTTCCATTATTTTTCTTCATTTTCTTTGTTTTGCCTTATTTTCCTTGATTTTATTCATTTTATTCACCTTCCTTTTCTCCTAATTTACCTTATTTTATAAATAAAATTCCAACTAATGCCACGTTCTCTTTCCAAATCCTTAGCCATTACCTTTGCCAACTTCCTTAGCCATAACAACATAAATGAAAACCCACACTAGGACTTCTTTACCAACATTCAACTTGCAATAAGTGTCCCGTAACTATGGTTCTTTTTTCCTTTATTATTTTTTATTACATGGAATTTTCATGAGGGATGTTACACGCCAATCCTCTTAAATTGAATTTTTAAGGGGTTGTAAAATGCAAAAAACGCTCTTCTTTTCACAAAATAAATAAATAAATAAATTTTTTCTTTTGAACCTTAGGGATTATATTTTTTGAGAATATACCATTAGGAACATATTATTTTTTTCAAATTTTTATTATTCCTTTCATACTATAAAGAGGAAAAAAATAAAAACTTGTTTTTGTGAAGGTGCTAATTCAGGCCTTTTGAGTGCGATTTGATTTCCATCTTTTTCCTAGAACTTATATATATTATTTTTCATTTGGTGAGGCTCATATGTGCATCATATCTACTTCAAAAAAAAAAAATTTTTAGATACATATGATCAATTTTTCAATTTTAGTTTTTTCATCAATGCGCATTTGCTTTATTTTGCTTGCATTCGGTAGCATTTTTGTGGTAGTGAAAAACTAGATCTAAGAGGTCTAGATGAACCTTTTGGATACATTTACTTGATAAAATCTCAAAAATTATCTTTCCTTTCCATACATCTCTAATCTTGGCCTTGAATTAGGGTTTTGTTTTTTACCTTTTTAGATTATTGTTGTTGCTTGATTTTGTTGTCTCTATTCAACTACAATCCTAAAAAAATTGCACTTCCATTTTTCTAATTTTTCATCTTGTGATTGGTTTCTTTTTGGTGATATTTTCACTTCCAAATCCATGATTGATATTTTGAGGTGTTTCTTGTTTGCTTTTTTTTAGCTAGTTTTGGAGTGTTTTCTTAAGTTAATTTTTTTTCTAAAAATTTAGTGAATTTCAAGAGTGAAAATGAGAGTGTTTCAGGTTGTTGTATTTCATTTGAAAAGGAAAAATACTCTCTTCCCCTCTATAGTTTGATTTCAGTAAATGAAAAAAGGAAACAATATCATTTCCATATAGCTTTCTCTAGGGTTGTGTCTTGAGATTTTACACACCGTATCGGTTGGACACTACTTCCGTTTGAGTAAATAAAAACAATAAAATGAACATGTTACCACTGCGATAAACACCCTCAATTTTTTTTCCTACAACCAAATGTTGGAGCGTCCTTATGATCATGCCATCCTCCATTTCTAGCCATAAATGTCATGTTCAGTGATATTTCTCAAAGTGTTAAAGACTTCCTTCAAGAATTATAAATGTTGAAGTGATGTGTTATTACATTTTTGTCTTATGATTCCTACATAGTAAACCTCTTTGAAGTAAGCCTAATAACCAGTGTGTATTTTTGGAAGACAAACATTGCACAATCCTTCAGAACTGTATCTACACAGTTCCTGATGAGAGTGATTGTGCAATTCCCTAAGGATAATGATTGCATAGTTCTTGAAGGAAATTCTTGTGCGGAATCTAGTGACAACAATTGTGCACTTCTTAGAGTGTAAGACTGAACAATCCTAATGGATATTGATAATTTGAGGGAATCCTTTGCAGATAGTGATTACACAGTATTTGTCCATAGTGAAAGTGTACTTCTTCAAGTGAGTTAATTCACTTTTCTCTCCCGGTTTTCGTACATGCACTAAGCACACTCACCAATATGAAAACTAGATGCATGTTTATTCTCCCTGTATAAAGAGTCCAATATAGAGTTCATCCTTGTGATCATATTTCTCTTTTGAGCTTTCTTACTCAACTGTCATTTTCACTTTCATAAGTGTCTCTTTCGCTTTATTTTTCTTTTAAATGTGTCTCTTTTTCTTGCTTTATATTTTACGAGTGTCACTTTTTCCTAATTTCATTCTTACATGTGTTGCTTATGCTTTCTTTCTGTTTGCATGTGTTTCTTTCACTCTTGCATGTGTTGGTTGCACTTGCTTTCACACATCTTAAAGAGAACCACTGATCCAAGTGGATATTGGCGGCCACCTACCTATTCCACCTAGACCCCCCAAGATTTTTTCTTTCAATTTCCTTAATTGTAGAACAATTTACTTTTTTTGTTGTTTTTTTGGGTCCTGAACTTCTAGAGCTATTTTGAGGCCATAAATGATGTTTTTTTGGAAAATGAGCAAATGCATTTCTTGCTATGGGGGTTTGAAATAGAAATTTCTAGTCCTAGGATATATATTTCTAATGAGGTATCGTACATGTAAACCGAAGGTCATATGCCAATGTTTCAAACATGATAATTTTATGTACCAATTTACCCCAACTGGGCCCACATATGTTTGGCACTTCATATCCCACTGTTAGGTTCTTGGATGTTTAAGTTTTTACAATGTTACTCAATAATAAATAAGCCTTTAAGCCTCATTGTAACATAGTTAAGAAGCCAGGTATTTGCCACATCTATTTTCAGATTTAAGCTACCATTTCTCGAGCTTGTTTATTTCCATTATGCATGTAAAAAATTTTCATTAATTTGTTATTAATGAATTGATGTTGCTTTTTCATTGTATCTATGTGTTTATTTTTATATATGTATTTCATTTCATTCCTTCATAAATTTGGATAAGTGGTATTAGAGTGGTATTTTCTTTCTTTATTTTTTTGTGCATGTCCCCAATGAGGTCGAGGTATAAGGAGTTATGGCTCTAACTAGTTGAACCATTGCAAGATCAACCTTGCTGACCCTGATGACCTCCCATGGTATAAGAAAAGAAATATGAGGGAGCAAGATATCCTTTCAAAAAAATTCTCTAAGAATCACTCGTGAATTAAAGGAATGCAATGATGGACAATTTTTCCTAGATCCTTCAATGGATTCCCACTAGCGATGCATCTTCATGCAATAGTCACTTCAGGGGCACCGCCCCATTCAAGGTACAAGTGAACTTCGCTTCCATATAGTCAAAGTTCAAATAGATGTATATGTTGTAGATAAATGTTTGAATATGTTGGAATGCTATTTTTTAGTCCATAGTTTGTCCGATATGGAGAATATTACTTTTTCACTTCTCAAGGGCCCTTCCCATATTAAAGACTGGTGGGAAACTTACTGTGATAAAATGGTCAAGGAACCCTCTTTGTTTATGATCGTACCAACTTGGAAATATTTCTGAGATGCTTTCAAGGAACAATATTACCCCATGGGGAGCTAGGAGGAAAATTACATACATTGTAGCACATTGTGGTAGTAAAGGGACCAAGATGTGCATGACCTCACAAATGTTATTCATACTCTATGCACAAAGCTGACTATCAACTATTTTGAGCAACATATGGTTCTCAAGTACCATGGTTCTTTACAAAAATAAATTTAGGAAGAAATGGATTTCCTAGATATCTCCTCACTTGGTGTAGCATATGAATATGCTACTAAGCTTGAACACAAATTTAAACAAAAGAATTGTGACTTTGAATATATGAACCAGAAGTAGTGAAAGAGCACCCTTAAACCGCAAAACAAAGGAGGGGAACCATGAATATGAAGAAGGACACTGTAAAGTGGTGTTATTTCAGTAAGATCCCTACTCACAACACAAATGTGTCGCACCAACAAATCATTGGTGGTCGAAATGAAAGCTTCAGAGTCTGATGCATATTTTGATTTAGAGCCAGAACTCGACAAAGGGAATGAAGACAAGAATAATATTATCAATGCCAAATGAAGTTCCATCATTTCTACCACTAAGGTAAAGAATATTTAGCCCCAAGATCCAGAGAAGGGGAGCATCTATTCCACTCACACGTTTGGGTGAAGGGTTTGATACTATAGTTCATTATCAAGAATGACAGCTAAAATAACCTCATTTCAGTAGAGGTCATGAAGAGTTTGGGTCTACTAACAACACCATCCCAATAATTGTACACCATTGGGTGGCTTCACCAAGGATGATATCTTCACATCAACCAACAGTGTCACCTTCCCTACAATATCAAGCCCTTCACAAATGAGGTATTGTGTGATGTTGCTCCTCTTAAATTTCATGATGTATTATTAGTCCAACCATACTTGTGGAAGATTCATGCTATGTATGAGTCTATTCCTTGAATTTATGTTATTACTTTGGACAGTAAGCTATAAAGGATGCCAGAGGTAGCCCTGCCTATAGCCATCTCTTTCAGATTTGATAAGGAATGCAGTAAAATCATCTCCCAAATTGATATTTTTTTTCTTTCTTATTCACTCTCAGAGTAAGGGTAAGATCATGGCCACATCCATGGCCCCCAGGAAAGGTTCCTCCACATAGTAGAAGCAGGTGGATAAAGTCATGGAAGAATACAATGACATATTCTCCTCACCCATATGGGTGCCCTTATACTATCAGGTCAAGCATTCAAAGAATATGACCCCCATAGAACCTCTACCCAATGGGTTGATATACATACGCTCCATTTTAGAAAATTAAGATATCAAGTAGAAGATCCAGGAGCTACTTAGAAATGGGAACATTTTATCAAGTTCCTTACCTTTTGGAAGCCTGATTGTACTTGTACAAAATAAGGATGGGACATGGAGGCCCAGCATCGATTACTCATCACTAAAAAGGATCACTATCATGAACAAGTATCCAATGCCAAATATTAATGACCTTCTTGACCAGCTCAAGGAGGAAAAGTAGTTCAACAAGATCGATCTCAAGTCTGGCTATCATCAGGTTCCAACAAAATCTATAGATGTATGGAATACCACCTTTAAATTCAAAGGGTGCCTTTTTGAATCATTTTTCATGCCTTTCGGGTTGAAAAATTCCCCTGATAATTTTACGAGGCTAATGGATGACATTTTTTGGCCCTTCACCAACTCAATTGGAGTTGTATATCTAGATGACAATCTTATATTTAACAAGATTTGAGAAGAGCACTTGGAAAATGGTGAGCTCTGGTATTGGACCAAGAGTGTTGCAACTCCTATAGGCTACTCAACTTTTTTTTATCAACCCAGGGTTCATACAAACTTGGAGGTGAGAGTGGTATATGCACATTAGATGATTTCTACTAATGTCATCCTCTTCTCAATTCTATAATGAGGTGTTACTACTAGGGTTACTTCTAGGACTCGAAGTCTGTCACACTTCTAAATGAAATCTAAGACTATAAAATAATCATGACCATTAATCTATCAATAGGGCAAGAAATTATTCTAGATCATAATGATTCATCTAGTTATGTGTAAGAAAGATAAATTTACACTTAAACTAATGCAATAAATAAAATTAAACTAGGTGGAATTCGTAATTTAGATTGTTGAATTTAACTTAGATAAAGGGAAACTAATATAGGCACACATGTTGAACCAAATGATTAATTGAGTTCTATTTATCTTATGCTTAACTATTGTGCTTAATAATTCATATATGCATGTGCGAATCACACTTTTAAATGAATTTGTTTTGCAAAAAACGAAGGAGGCAACAAGGTGACCTAGGAGGGTCCCTAGCTCAAGGTTTCACAGCTAAAGGTGTGCTGGAGGTTTGGATAGGCTTATATGAGGTGAAAGAGTGATTTTTTTCTGAAGGAGTTAGTGGTTAGCACTACCACAGGATCTCTTGTCATGCTACAAGATGTCCTAAAACACTACAGGAAACATGTCGACGGTATTTTGACGATAGAAATAATGATGAAAAGGTTAGGAGAGGTGGAATGAAGGTGGATATAGGTATACGATGAGTATCCAACCCCTTGTTCAAGATTAGAACCCTTCACAAAGGTTGTCTTGCACCTCCAAGGTGGCTTTCATTGTTGTGGTGGAGATTTCCAGAAAGAGGGTTGAATGCGAATTGGATGGAAGTTGGTTAATGAAGGGTGGAGATTGAAGCTAATGGTGCTGGGGAAGTCCTCCTCTGGTGCTCTATTCAAAACTACAAGCAAACTACCTTTTCATGCACTCATCATTGACAAAACTATCATAAAAATTATGGAAAACATGAGTTGAATTTAAATAAACCTACATATGCATTTGAAACATAAATCTACATCTGCATCTACAACATGTGCATGATTAGAAATGAAACCTTTCTAACTTTTCAAAGAAATCATAAACTAAAAGCAATTTTGGTTTCTAGTTAAGTCTTCCCTCCTCAAGCTCCATTGGAAGAGGTGAGAGAGGGAGGCTTTAGAAAACAATTTTCATATTTTACAAGCTACTAAATATGAAATGGAAATATATTAACTACTACAACATGAAAGAACACACAAGTACATAACAAGGACTCAGGCTAATGGATTTGGCCCTAACCCCAAATCTTAGCTCCCTGAAACTAACTCAGTGGAGAAGAAACCAAAAGCTCATTTTATCATAATGAGTCTTGTACATAACATATGAAAGTGAGATATGTATAATACTAGAGCTAAGAGGGATCTAGCTACATCAAAAGATCTAATATTAGTGAGATCTTTCTCTGGCCTATTTATCCTAGAGGGTAGCTACCAACAACTCCCTAAAAATAGGTGTTTTTACCCTTGGTACTCGAGAAAAGTACAGATTGGCTCCCCTCGATCTTCCACGTGCTTAGATGTCTCTTATTTCGAGTTGTTGGAGGAGAATATGAAGGAGATATTGGTTTACTTTAGGAGTTACAGAGGTGGTCAACCCTCCTACAATCACTCCTTGTTGTCTACTCTGAGACCTAATTGTGTAATCTTCTTAAAAATTGGCATATTCTCTTGATTTTCCTGCATTTAGACCACATTAGGCTTAGAAGTATGAAAACCCTTAACACACCATATTCACTAAGCAACATATAACAATAATTCAATTAAACGTGAGAAAGAGAGACTAATAAGGCTAAAAAGGTGACAATTAACACCTTAAAAAGTACCTAATGATGGTGCTCATCCTCACCCCCCTACCAAATGGTTTCTCATCGTCTGAGAAACTTAGTCCTCCTCCTTAATTTCTTTTAGTTCCATTGTGGCATCTCTGACATCCCAAGTAATCATGGAAGTAGTTCCCTCAGGATGGTAAAATCTTGCATTCTTTTATGCTTCCTCACATTCCTTGTTCTCTTCAGGTTGATATTTTCCTTCACCCTATCCCAACAGCAAAGTTGGATTGAGTTTTAAGCCAATAAATTGGATATTCATTGTATGAATGGCCCTCTTGTACAAAGGTGCCCTTTCTAAGGCAACTCTCAATCTTATAGGATTATGATACTCCATGTTTCTTAGGCTAAGTGGGATTGGAAACACATACTATAATAACATGGGAGAAAATGAAATATACGTTCTTAGAAAAAGACAAATTTTATCATATGCAGAAAAAGACAAATTTTATCATATGCCCCATAACATTACAGGTGAATTCTTTAAAATGATGAAAAAAGTGGATGAACATCCTGAAGATTTGGTTGAAATATTTTCTTAAAATCTTAAAAGGGCTAAAATGCATAACCTAGATGATGAAATTTTGAAAGTTATTTTGCTAAAAGCCATTAAATATGAGTGGATATATATTCTCAATTTAATGGGTAAAGGATATGCTTCACAATTATCATTTAGAGACATTTTTGAACTTTGTACAGATACTTCAAGAGCTAATGCTAGAACCAGCAAATATCCAAGAGATTGTGTTATGTCTAGCATTAATAAATATATAGTTGGAACAATAAGTAGAGTAGAAATAGGAATCTTGCTTGGCAATTTAAAAACATATATTTTGGGGAGTATTAATGAACAAATAGATACCCTTAAAATACAAAACAAGAAAAAGGATGAAAATGTTGCATTATCTACGTTTTGTCGAAAAAGTAGAAAGAAGCATGTCTTGAGAGAATGCCCTCTTGACTTAAAAAGTGTAGAAACCTCTTTTATATGTGCATAAAATCACGATAGAAAGGAATTTCCTTCAATATTGGTTCTTAAATTTGTTTATAAAGATGAATTAATACCAAATCAAATAGAACCTCTTTGTTTTATTTGTAAGAGACCATGGAAAAATCCAAAATTAGATATGAATCGAGGTTTCAACACTCAAACATATGCACAACCACCACAAAGTAATTGGATTGCACCCATGCCTTGGAAACATTGGCCTCAATCATTGGAACAATGATGGAAAAATACTTATGGAAAGTATCCTCAATATCCACAATTTCAACAACCTTACCCTATTTTTCCACTGTGACATTCTCCTGAGTCTGTTAAACCCTCTTAACCTAAAAATCCAAATCCACAACTTTCATTACCATTTCCACAAAAGTTAAATCAACTTGTTGCTCAGCCACATCCAAATCAAAATAATAAAAAATCACAACCTGTTTACAACGTAGAAGGGAATAATTTCGAAACTTAGATGATATCTCCATTATATCTAAACAATGTTCAACTTATATTTGCTAAAGTATTGGAAAAGAAGTGACCATTTGTTGTTATCGAGGAATCTGAGAAGGATGAACTCTCTGAGAAAGATACATATCTTCATCAAGAGGAAGATCCTCAAAAGAAAACCACCCCTGTACATTCTGATGATACTCCAATAAAATAAACTCCCATTATAGAACAACCTTCTATTTTTGGTCAAAATCCACCTTTCCCTAAGAGATATAAAACTGAAAAAGGGGTAGAAAAGCAAATTGTGTTTCCATATTATGACATGATATATGAAATAAATAATACTTGGATAAAAAATCCTTTCACTACAAGAAAAAAGGAAATTGGTGAGGGTCATGCCTGTGATGGACCTTTAAGGTCTGTCACTATTGTCACATATGGTGATGGTCCTTAAAAAATCATTGTTGTAAGTGCTTATAGTGATAGTCATTTAAGGTTTGTCCCCAAATCCATTTTCAGTGACACTTTTAGTGAGGGTTGTTAAAGGCCCGTTACTAATTCTCTATTTTGTGACACTTTTAGTGACAATATTTTATTGACCCTTGCAAATAATGTTTTTGGTTACTTTTGGTGATTGTTGAGAGATTTTCAGCATCATTTATCATTCTAATTAGTTTTGATGACATTATGTGAATGTTACTATATTATTTGTCAAAAGATAAAAATTTAATATCATTGTTGTGGATTCTTTTTCTTTATGCATCCAAGTCCATATAGTGGTTAGATTTAGTCACTTTTTCAACAAGTAATTAGTGTGTATCATATCCTTCAAGTAAAGAGAATTTAGTTTTCCTATGAGTCAATACAAGATTCATCTCTATTAGGTTTATTATCTAACAAATTCCTTTAGATAAATTTACACTATTGTGTGTAGAAACTATATTATTTAATACATAATCAAGCTTTGTCAATTCTATTAATGAGAGATATCTAGCACTCCTAAACACTCTCAGAACATCTTAACATGATCTGGTACACACTAACATTCCTTGGCACCTCTCATATCTTAGAACATCGTTGTACATAGATAATATTTCCATGACGAGGACACCCAAACACATGTTCCGAGGCCCTAGCATAGCATAAAACTATCCTAGCATTCGTTGGCATGCCATGTAGTCGCTAGCTTGCCCCAGAACACTTTGGCATGGATTAACATACATGAGCACTTGGCACACAATGGAACTTGGCATGTATTGGATCCTATTATTAGTGTGCCTAGCATGCCCCTTTTGAAAAAGATAAAGTCCTAACTTATTAACCCTCTTATGTGTTCATTTCCTTGAATTTTATCTTGGTTCTTGTTTTTTTTCCCTTGATACTCCTTGACACATATTGGCATACCCTTGCACCATGCACATCCTATCATGCCCTAGCATCTTGTATGTCTTCGCACTATTTGGAAAATGTTAACACACACTGGAACTCCCTAGCACACTCTGCCACTTCTTGGCATTCCGTGATATTCCCTAGCATCCCTTACTAGTTCTTAACATACCTTGTCACTCCCTCCTTGGCATGCTAACTAGCACTCATTGACACTCCCTAGAACACCCTCATATTCACTCACTTCCATGCATTTTTACATAGTTCTCCCTTGTTTCCCCCTAGTACTCCATAACAATCCTAAGCATGCATTAGAACAATCTCTCACACTTTAACACTCTTCAAAATGTCATTCCACTTCATAACATGTATATCACTCTCTAACACACATTGGCACTTGCCACGTGTTGTAGGTTAGAAAGTATTAGCATGTCTGACATTCATTAAGATGCCTTGGTATGCTTTGGCAGGGTTTAATATTAAATTTATTTGTAATCAATTATTGGAAAGTAGATCATAAGTAATAGAGGATGATATGGCACTTAGAATGCACTAACACTTGGCACTTGCCACATATTTCCACCTAGTGTTGGTGTTCCTAGCATGCCCCTCTTAGAAAAGGTAAATTGATGACTTATTAACCCTCTTATGTGTTCATTTCCTTGTAGTTTAACTTGTTTCTCCTTTTTGTTGCCTTGATAGTCCTTGATGCATATTTTCAGACCCTTTCACATATTGGCATGCCTTAGCACTTGAAACATATTAGCATATTTGACATGCCTTAGAACTATATGGCACATGTTAGAATTCCCTAGCACGTCTTAGCACTCATGCCCTCACAACTAGCCTTACATTTTTTAACAACTTTGGAGCTGTATCAAGTCCTTAGCAACTTCAGTTCATGTGACATTGACCTACTTCAGCCACAACAACTTGACCAATTACACCTACTACAAATAGATTGTGGCTTTTTCACCTAAGAACTACCTATACCTCAGCTTAGGCCACTCATGTCCAGGTTGAACTTTCCCCATTTAACAACTTACCAAGACAATGATCACATCTAGCCATGGCCATAAAACAACTAAGCAAAAATATATCTTACATAGGCAATATTTCACATGTATCTCTAGTTCATATAAAAAATAGAGCATTAATTCGGAGTTTCTAAGAACCAAAAGATACACAAGACACACAAGAATATATAAGTTGGCACAAGCCAAGTTCTGCAAAACTTATAAACAAAAAATTGCAATATGAAATTTTATAAAATAGTTTAAAACATGAGAATTCACCCAAAGTGTGCAACATGTCATATAAAACTAATAGATAAAGGAAAAATAGTTTTGTTCCCAACAAAAAATATCCCTTTGTCTAAAACTACTTTGTTGAGCCCCTTATCTCAATTGTAGGATTGCCTCTTGCAACTCCTATTATGAACTTCTTCTAACACACTTCATCCTTGGAACACTTGAATTCACTCACACTCCCTAGAACACACTCTTATTTGTTCGTTTCCATGCATTTTGACCTAGTTCTCCATTGTAATGCCTCGACCATCCTTAACACTCCTCGGCATGCATTGACATTGTACGACATGTGTTAGCATGAATTTTCATTCCTTGGCATGCCCTAACACTCCCTAGCTATCCTTCCCTGACAACTAACCTTACATAATTTTCGACTATGGAACCTAACTAGGTCCTTTCTTAAGTACAAGAGCTTGACCAAGTTATTATTCGTAAAACTAGACTATGTTGTTGAATTGTGTAGCTTTGGAGGTACTCCACAAGCCTATTATGATTTCAATGGTGTTTTTGTGTGAAGGCCATAATAATTTTTGAAATAGTATAGAGGGTTGAGACCCTATCTTGTGGTGGTTAGTAGGTTGCAAGGTCTATGATAAAGATCAACACAAATGGAGGAGGGTGTGCATTATAATTTAGGGTCATAATAGAAGTAGTTGCAAATGTAA
Source organism: Pinus albicaulis (assembly GCA_034641835.2). Classification (NCBI taxonomy): domain Eukaryota; kingdom Viridiplantae; phylum Streptophyta; class Pinopsida; order Pinales; family Pinaceae; genus Pinus; species Pinus albicaulis. The sequence continues at coordinate 1,530,571,983 of CM076578.1, forward strand.
TATTGATTGAGGTAACCATAGTTTGAGGGTCATAGATATCTAAAGTTCAGGTCAATATTTAGTCAAAGAAATTCCCATAATATATGGATCCATTTGAGCTAGGTTGAGTCTCTTACAGAGAAAAGTGTTGTTATTTTTGTTATGGTTGGATAGGGTTTTTTCTAAAGAAATTAGAATAGAATTATAATTCCCTAGTTAGGGATTTTTCATATCATGTTTAGTCCATAAGGTATGCCCGTAAAACTATGACAAATATGCGTAGAAGAATAGAGGTTTTGACCCTTAGAGAGAGGTTTATTGTTGCAATATATACCATAGATTTGGAATATAGGTTTCATAGGTATGTGCGGAGATAGAAAATGCAAAGGAAGGTGGAACCTGAGCAGAGGATTGAGTAGAAGAAACGTTCCATATTAGGAATGTATTGACATGAAGAGGAGTTTATTCTCATGGATTTTTCATAGAGTTTTGGATAAAGATTTGAAACAAACTATAAACAATTAGTCAATGGACTATTAATGGATGATTTGTGATGCTAGTTCAAGCATCTAAAAATTGTTAGAAGGATTATAAGAGGAGTATTTCATATTTTCTCAAAGACTGGACAACAAATAAATTGGTAAACAAGAGTAGTTATTTTTAGAGGACTCAAATAACTATTAGGTTGAATATTTGAAGAGCCCTAGATGAGGGAAATGTTGTGGGAACTAAATCAGTAAAATAATTGACTATGGCTGGGAAAATTGATGGAAGTCAAAGCATAATTGGAGGGTTTTTAGGTGATTGTGAAAGAAAAGCCCTAAATATTGTACTTGTGAAGGAAAAAAATATTGGTAGAAGGGTAGGTATTTTTGGCCTAAGGACGTGCAAACTTTAAAGGACTAAAGTAACAGTCAAGTGGGATATCCAACTAGCCCTACTTGAATTTATTATAGAGTATTGAGTTATTGAGAAGAAGGGAAACTTCCATAGCCCTAGACTTGTCATCTTAGAGAAGGAGTATGGAAAAGGTGGCTAGACTAACAAGCTGTTCAGAAACAAATTTTTGAACAACTAACTGAAAACCCTATGTGTTGCAAACCTTGAAGGAAAAAAGAGGTAGATACAGGGAAATGTTTTTTGAGTCGAGTTTAGTAACCTAAAGGATTTGAGTTCATTGATAGAGGCATATTGAGGAGTTGCATAATGGGAGGAAAGGGAGCATGCTATATGTGTTCAGGATATATGGACTAAAAGGGCTATGTGTGGCCACCATCAAAAAGTGGGTCAAGTGTTGTCTTGTTCAAGGTAGATTGTTTGTCAAAGGACTAACAGGAAGCCTTATTTTTATTACTCGTATCAGTGTGATTGTAAAGGGCCATGGTCCCCGGTACAATATATCTAGCCTATTCTTTTATATTTTGTAATTTAATGAAGAAATGTTTAAAAAAGTTAAAAATTTTCATGTGCACTAGTTGATTCCCTGATGTGTGTAGATTTCGTTGTGCAAAGTATGTGTTGTGGTACTTGAGTGTGTTTTCATCAAGTATTCTAAGACCAAACCTGGATTCACATGCATCATGGAGATTCAAAATATGCCATGTTCACCTAAGAACTACCTGTAACTCATTTTAGGCTACTCATATCCAATATCAACTCTTCCCATTTAACAAGTTACCACGACAAGGCTCATAACATCCAATTGTGGTTGTAAAGAAACTAAGAAACATTGTTTACAACTTGACATGCCATAGCACCTATCATGTATTAAATTCCTTATGACTATGTGGCATTTGTTAGCATCCCCTACATTTCTTGGCCTTCTTTTATGCTCCCTAGCACACACTAGCACTTCCTAACACACCTTGGTAGTTTAACATACCTTGTCACTGCCTAGAATATAACCTTGTCACTCCCTCTTTAACACATCTAGAACTCATTGACACTCCCTGTCACACACTCGTATGCATTCATGTCCATGCATTTTTATCTAGTGATTCATTTTTTTTCCTTCACACTTCCTAACACACATTGGCACGCCTTAACACCTGACACATCTTGGCATTCTGGCCTATCACTCTAAAATACCTTGGAACTACCTCAAGCTTCACTTGAAGGCTTGAATTATAGGTGAAGCATATTTTACCCTCCTCAATCTTGTTAAAAAAGGAAGAGGTAATTGTCAGCAATGACCTTGGAAATTTTTGGGAAAAGAACAAAATACTTTATGGTAGCAGGTCGCTCTTGAACATGACACTTTCACTTCATATCTGTGGCTTTGGGTTGGGTACTTTTCTTGATGGTCTATCATACATATGGTTTATCATACCATCCATCACTTCAATTTTGGGTCAATGCTTCCAACTCATTTCAGTGTCGTCGATATGTTCAAGAGAAGTCATATAGTAATTCCTCATCTTCTGCAATACTCATAAACCTTCATTTTCATTACTGCCATCCCTGAAAATTGCTTCATCAAGTCACATTTTGTCTCCAAAATAATTACTCTTATTTCATGTTATATCTGCGATGAGTCACTTCATGTCAACATCAGCTTATCATCCAAGAAGTTGACTGAGAAACATCTTTCCAGTGACTTGCAACTTACTTACATCAATGATAGTTTTCTTGCTTCTGGTGATAGCTTGACATCACATACCTTTGACCAAAATATATTTTTTGGTGTTTGACATCAATTCGTCTATTCACACCTCGTAAATTTTACTACAGTAGCTTGAGAACCATTAACATCAACAGTGGTTTCTTTCGCGTCTGTTAACGACTTACATCATTGGCTAGTAATCAGAGTATGTTTTCCCATGTTCGACTTCAAATCACATATTTGAATTTTTAGTCTTGTATTTTAATGATAAATTAAATGATATAGAAGACCCCGTATCTAGTTTCATCCATCTGGTTTGTGATTTCAGGAATTGTACCACATCATCCATACGACGGATTTACATACAGGTTGTCATCCTATCATGGGCCTATATATTTAGGCATGTCTATATCCGTAGACGACTTTCTGATTTATGTACGTGTTATGATAGTTTATGTGTTGAGAATGGGTATGCCTCCCTTAGCAATTCATGTCCAATATGTACAAGATATCATGATGTATTGTATTGCAAATTGATGCACGTCACTGTTTGCTTTAGATCGTACTCATCATACTGTAAAGCATCTCATACAAATATTATCATTATTTTGACTTTATGCTTTAGGGGGTAGCTGTTATAGGTCAATTTGGGCATCCTCCCTAAGACCAGTATGAACATGATCTATCATCCCCTAATTTAGTTTCTACATGCTCTAGAGAAGTCATTCCATTGTTAGCTTTAATTCATGAGATTTTAAATGTTTTAAGTATAGCTAAAATGACCCATTCACTCATCAACGCTCTTGGATGTTGCTGAAGTATTGTGATGCTTCTGGATTGATGTTTGGTGTGATGAGGATGGGACGAATTTGGAACAATTTGACAATGAACTGATCGAATCCTTTTAATATATTCCTCTTAATACTGCAACAAATATATTTGTTCTTTCTCCCATATATGAATTTATACCTTGTGAATGAATTCTCAATATGTGCATATATTCTCAGATTTAGTCAGTTCAATCTGGTTATGATAAATATATATCTTATATTTTTATCTCCGTGTGTTTTCTTCTAGTTTTAATTTCATTTATTGATCTGGCAATTTCAGTTGGATCGAAAGCGACAAAAGCGATGAAAGAAGAAGAATCAGAGCGAAGGATCACAAGTAAGTCTCTTCATATTCTGTTTATTTGTTTATTATAGAGAGAAAAGAATTTACCTTTCCTCTGTTTTTGTGAGTGAAGGAACACCACACTTAGGGAAGACTAGTTTATCTATAGATTATAATTCCTCATAACAATGATTGTCATCATGATCTAAACTATGGAATGTATATCAGAAATATAACCAAAGGACGTGCTAGAGTAATAATGGAAGGAAATAGAACTTGGTTCAGGCCCTAATGAATCATAGTTTCTTTCTTCCTCAAGGGTTACCATGACTTACATTCAAGCAAATTTAAAATATTAAAGTATCATTACCTTTCACCTTAAGCATCATGTCGGGAATTGTACCTTACCGATCTTACCTTCCAACGGTCCAGTACTTTGATACTGATTACCTTTGTATTGAAATAATAACCCACCTTGAAATCACATCATATGCACAATTTTATAGTTAATGATCTCAAATAATAATGAAAATGATTAGTACTTTATCATATTAATTTAAGCTAATGTTCTTTCTAGAATTTTTTCTTCAGGAAATCAGTGCCGTTGCTACAGGAAATGTAACCACAATTTTTGAACGTTCTGCAGAAAACCATTTCTGCCTCTTTTTGTACAATTTATCACACATGAATGGAGGTGTTGATGTCGAACAATGCAATGATCTCATTGGATTACCAGTCATTAAGGTGTGTTGTTAACCAATGCGAGGCCCATCACCATTAATGAGAGTGAGGACCAAGGTACATCTGATGCATCCTATAAAGTGTCAATTTATAAGTTGTTGAACCCCCTGTAGGATCCACCAGTCAAGGAGCCATAATGAATCCTGATTGCTGGTGGAGACATAACATGTCATTAAGGCATACAAGCTTCAAGGCATCACAAGGATTTTATCTTGCACCCAGATAATTTGTTGATGTTGATGGGACAATATTGTTGGAAGGAAGGCCTTAAGGAATCCCACATCAATCCAACATGAGAAATCCAAAAACTAACAGAAAAACAAAATTTATTGAGAGGATCCCAAAGGATCTACTGACCTATTTTTTTAACGAGCCTAGGGCAGTCAATGCTAGCCAGATAACAATTTTAGAGAGTCTGAAATACTAAAAAAGAAGACTCCAAGGGGGCTCCTTTTTTGTAACTAGTCCATTGGGCCCAGAAAAAGCAATAAACTTGTACCCAATAGACATTCCTCTCATGGTTTACTGAGCACGAGAAGGAACAATTTTTCATTAGGAAATCAAGAAGAGGTATGAAAGGAATGACCTCTCCCACCATTTCTGGCTCCTTTTTCTTAAAAATTGCTTCCATAAATTCCTACTTATATTAGGGTTTCCAATATATATAGAGTCTGTGCCCATTCACCAAGAAGGTAGCATTCCCATCATCAATTTTTTTAACCCAAACAAATCAATTATCAAAAACTTTCTCAATTTCATAGGGACCTAGCCAATGTGTGTTGGATTTTGCTTTGAAATTCTTAAATTTTGAATCATACAACAATGCCCAAAATCCATCTTTGAACATGTTCTTCATAATGTATTGTTACTGTCATTTACCTTGCTTTTGTTGGATCAGATCAGTACGTTGAAGAGCATCCCGCCTAATCTCATCTAACTCATTGAGCTGCAGGATTCTTTGCTAGTGTGCCTCATCAAGGTCTATACCCAAATCTGTTTTCATCTTGAAAATTCTGATCTTAATTTCAATGGGTATTAAAACTTGTGCGATTTCCATAAACCAATTCATATGGAGAGAAGACAGTGGTGTTTCTCCATGTGATCCTATAGGCCCACAATGCCTCAGGAACTTGATCAGACCAATCCTTCTTATGTAATAGCCATGTCTTTGTAAGGATTGTATCCAACACCTTATTTGTTGATTCCACCTGCCTATTGGCTTGTGGATGGTAAGGAGTGGACTTCTAATGAGTAATATGATATTTCTGTAAAATTACCTACATGGGATTTGACACAAACTAATTACCCTTATCAGGAACTATTTCCCTTGGTACCCCAAATCTTACAAAAATATCAGAAAAAATAAAATCTACCACTGGTTTTTCTGTTGCTCTATGTATTTCCCTTGCTTCCACCCACTTCATAACATAATAAAACAAACCAAAACATAATTCTTACCTTTGGACATAAGATTTATGGGACCTAAAAAATCAGGAGCCCGCCTCTCGAATGGTTTTATGAGAACTTGTGGCTTCGAAGGCATTTCATCGGATTGAATAGGTCACCCTATTCTTTGTCAGCTATCAGATTTCTAGGCATACTCCTTTGCATCTTTGAAAATACTTCGCCAATAGTAACCTGAGCGGAGGATCTTATAGGTTGTCTGCTTATCTACAAAGTGTCCTCCACAAGGTTCATCATGACAAGCTCTCAAGATATCATATATCTCATCCTCTTTGACAAATTTGTGAATAATTAAATTAGGTCCAGTGAAAAATAGGTCTCCCCTAATCCAAGATTAATAAAATTTTTTCCTAACAATTCTATTCTTTTTATTAGATGAAAAGTAGGGTGGAAACTTTCTTGTAGCAAGGTAGATGTCCATGTATGCAAACCAAGGTGTTTTGAAAAAAATAGAAAACAAAATCTCACCACAAAATCTATCATTAACAAGAACATCCTCACCTGCATGGTTGAGCCTAGATAGGAAATCAACTACCTGGTTTTCTTTTCCTATCCTGTCCAATATTGTGATGTCAGATTCCTGCAGCAGCAAAAGCCACCTGGTGATCCTGCCATTCGTGACTGGTTTTTTCATGAGATATCAGATGGTAGAATGATCAGTGTGTGAAAAAACTTCATAACTAGTGATGTAATGTCTAAACTTATTAATAGCATAAATTACAACAAGGAATTATTTCTCAGTTATAGTGTAATTCAATTCTGCAGTAGTTAAATTTTTACTAACAAAATAAATAGCATGGGTTACGAGATGTTCCTTTTGACCCAATACTGCTCCTATGGATGAATTAGAGGCATCAGTGGAAATGTGAAAGGGAAATTTCCAATTTGGGCCTCTCAAGACAGATTCTGAACAAATCTTTTCCTTGAGTGTATCAAATGCATCTTGACACTCATCATTCCAATGAAATTCAGATTCTTTAGTCAATAATTTAAATAATGGAGAGGCTACTTTTGTAAAATTCTCAAAAAACCTTCGGTAGTAGCTTGTGTTTCCAAGGAAACTTCGAACTCCTTTTTGATTGGTTGGTGGGGGATGCTTTACAATATATTCAATCTTAGCCGGATCAACTTTAATTCCTGCAACATAAACATGATGACCCAAAACAATAATCTTAGTCGTAATCATAAAAAAAAATTCATTACTCAATGAAATATTAGTTTCTCTACATCTCTGCAAAACCTTCTTAAGATTATGTAAAAATTCTTCAAATGTATCAGCCATCACTGTAAATTCATCCATCTAAACATCTACACAATCATGGAAAAGGTTAGATAAAATACCAAGGACCATCCGTTGAAATGTTGATGGTGCATTGCAAAGACCAAATGCTAATAGCTTATATGCATAGGTACCCTAGGGACATGTAAATGTTGTCTTCTCTTGGTCCTCTAGAGCTATCCTACTTTAATTTTACTTGTTGAACCCATCTAGGAAGGAAAAATACTTCTTTCCTTCTAGAGTGTCCAATACTTGGTCTATAAAAGGCAAGGAAAAATTATATTTTAATGTAGATTTGTTTAGTTCCTTGTAATATACACAAACTCACCATTTACAATCCTTTTTGTAATAATAAACACTAGATACACCCACTAGATATCTAAGATAGGATAGATGAACCCTACATTTAACAATTTTTGCAATTCATTTTTCACAATTTCTCTCAATGCGGGGTTCATCCTCCTTTGTGGTTGTCTCACAGGCTTGAAATTTTCTTATATATATATATGATTAATGCATCTATCCAGGTGAATACCCCTCATGTTTTTATATCCACAGGAAAATATATCTGAATTTTTTTTTAATGCTTGAATTAATTGTTTCTCTTGTTGATGAGTTAAGGCATAATTTATCTTTAAAGTTTTTCCAAAAAAGAAATCTCAATTACATTACCCCCCCCCCCCCCTTTCAGTCATTGAATATGTAGGGAATTCAGATAAGAGGATGAATGTAGTTCAGTTGTTGTACTATGTTCATAAAAATCCTACAAATTAGTAATGATATCTATATTATGACTAGACATCCCTTCTAAATGCTCTGAAAAATCAGGATTAGAAATACAACAATTTATCAGATTTTATTCTGAGTATTGTTTAAGGAAAATGATTTGGGCTATTGTTAAAAATGGTTCGGTACATTATGAATCATGCTTATCTTCTTCAACCCAATGAGAATTTTGTGATCTTAAGAGGGGTTTAGCAAGGGGATACAAATTGATATGCTTTGTTTCAGCTCCATGAGTGATGGTCATATTTCCCGACCTACACCCTATGTAGGCATATTTCATGGCTAACCAAGTGTTGGAGAGGTAAATCCCCTCTTTTGACAAAGGTGATCCCTACTAGCCCAGATCGGGTCTAGCAATAATCAAGTCATGCTAAGATGAAGGTCTCTAGTTACAAAATGACAAGAAATGATAAGTTTCTTACCTCAGGTCCTACGCGATGGTCATCAAAAGAAGGATGATGCTTCCTGTCCTCCGCTTCGGCAGATCACGATCCTTCCACTTAGCACGTCTGAACACCTGCACACATGTGAAGAAACATGACGATACACAGCATAGAATCTAAATCTTGTAACTATACATCAGTCAAAGAAGTTGTAACTCATTGCATCAAAGATAAAGATACACAAATGAAACCATAATCAAAGTCGCTTATCATTAATAAAACAAAGGAACGATACAACCTTAAGCTTTGACGTTGGATCTTCCTTCAGTAGGGTTGACAGTGGAGCACATCTCAATGAAGCTAGTCGGAAATGGGACAAAGCTCTCTCTCTTCGGCTTGGCTCTCAAAGGATTTCTGGTGATAGTCTCCTTGCTACAAATTTAGTTCTTAGTACTAGCTTGCTAAGGGAAAATGCCAAGCTTATATAGATGGTGGAAGGGGAGTTGGGATCCATACAATGGTGGGATTAGCCCTATCCTCAAGGAAGCTTCCATAATAGGTGGAAAACCACTTCCCTTACATGGAGATCCGGAGCCAAACCTCCCAACTCATTTTAGAGACTCATTCAGGACTTGGTTGGAATCAAACTTCTGCCATTTATTTTTAAAAAAAAATCCTTATTAAGCTTGGCATGAGCAAAACACTGGGACAGAGCACCAGTTGGTGCGCCCTCTTTGCTAGATTTCCTCCATTGGCGCGAGGGCTGAACTGGCTGGTCGCGCCAAGGCTAAAAGGTCTATTTTTAGGGTTTTTCATAGGAAACTGTCTTCAGGGGAATGATTTTCCTTGTCAAGGGGGATGCCATGAAAGTGGTTTCAGGTCATGTCACTGCTCACAGGTCATGGAAAAGGCCCTCCAAAGTGTGGTACGGGGGATTGCAAGGACGATGAAAAATTACTGTGTAACAGATGCCCCCTAAAGCATGAGGCCCGAGAGAGAGAGGGGGGTGAAATGCTTTATGAGAACATGTCCAACTAAAAACACTACCATCGGAAAACCTACATAGACAAGTACAACTGATATCTCAAATACATGACGTGTGGTATGGGCGCAACCATCCATAATAGAGTATACAATAATCAGGATCCAAGGCATGGACGCAGCCATCCAGAAAGGATTAGTAAATAGACTCAGGTATGGTAACAACCATCCAATCAATGAGTCATGTAGCCAATCATGATAATCCACAAAATCCACAGCTTGAATTCCATCAAACAAAACCCAGGGTCTTGTGCTCTATCTCGACCTACACAGAGTACAAGTCCTCACATGTGAACATGTGAGCTGAAGTCAAACATGCAAGAACATCGTATGATTACCATCCAATGATGAAAGTTGTTAATAGATGCGAGAGGAACCACTAATAATGACAATGGCCCTCAAGGTACTATAGGTACAATCCATGGAATGTGAACTGTGAGCTAGCGTCGAACACTCGCAGAATCATCTGATCGAAGGTCAATGATGAAAACCTTACATCGAATACGAAGAAATTGCCATTGAGGCATGCAAGCTCCAAGGTACCTGAAGGGAGTCTTTAGATCAGCTTCCTGGATAATGGGATGAAGTCGACAGGAAGTGACCTTGATCGAAGGTGGGCCATAGTGTTTCCCACATCATCAACATGAGACAGGGGAACATAATGTTTGTGAATCAGGATCAGATGAGAATTAGAGGAGGGTTAAAAACTGCAGAGGTCAACTTCTCTTGAACATATCGGCGGCACGCCATTGGATTTGGTATTATTTGACATCAAAAGATCTGAGGTCATGATGATGAGGCAAAGATCAGATGAGAGTTCAAAAGGGATTACCCAAAACCATGGAGGCAAGCAGAGAATGAGATGAGATGTCCCCAACCTGACATGAATGCAGACAAGTGTCATGTTCAAGAGCGACATACTACCGACACGACGATGATACTGGTTTCATTTTCTCCCCACTATTTCTGGCGAGTACCCCAATTATGTTCGAAAACAAGCTTGAAGGGGATAGCATATGCTTGTGAGATAAGTTCATCCTTCATACAAATCCAACCTAGTACATTTAACGAGCCCTAGGAAGGAGAAACTCGAGCATCATCATTACGATAGAATCCGATGTCATCAGGTTTTAACGAGTCTGACAAAGGAAGAACTCAACGTCTTTTCATGTTTAGAGAGTTTGAAAGACAGCAGAAAAATAAACTCTAATAGTCCCTTTTCATAGATAGTTCCTCAAATCCGAAAAGGTAGAAAACTATGTCTAAGAAAGCCTCCTAGTTGCGATAGGCTAGGGTATTCCTTTTTCGTAAATAATCTATCCTAGCCTGAAAAAGGGGTAAACGTATACTGGATAGATGTCGTTTCGCAGCCAATTTAACGAGATAAAAATGACAAGCGACTCGGCAATATTTTCATGTTTAGAGAGTTAGAAAAGAGCTGAAAGATGACTCCAGTAATGACTTTTTTGTGTTTTTACCGAGTCCGAAAAATTATAAAATACAACTCGTATCGTCATCCAAGATGTGTGAAATTTTTTTTCTGCATATGAAAGCGAGTGTAAAACCAATTTTTATACAAAATATAATAAAATATTGGAAAAATTACCTTCAAAACCTAATTTGACTTTGAAAAGTTATAAATATGCCAAAAATAGTAAAAACATATTCACTTTTACTTTTTACCTCTTGTGAGAGCAACAGTGAGTTTTTCTGTGCAAAATTGCGGCAGCGATTGTGGTCGATACAATACGTCATTTCAGTTCTCGTTCATTCCAGGTAAGAGGCGCTCTCCTTAGCTTTGTTTTAATCCATTTTTTATATATTTCCATTGTGTTTCTGGATCCCTGAGGGGACCTTTGCAATTTTAGGGCTCGACCAATTGGCGCGGGTATCGGGCATGGACCCACGCCAATTGTCTCCTTTGTGCAAAGGGGTCGCGCCAGTTGGCACGACTGTTAGCAAGGCAAAACCTAAAATTCCGCTCAAGATTTACAAAAATTGAACCAATCAGCTAGATTTCTGAGTGCTCAAGAGATCTAATGAGGTGTTTATGACCATTTTGGTGTAGATACACGACCACAATGGTGATCAAGTGGAAAGAGAGGGAGCATAATGAAGAAGATGAAATGGCCATGGAGAACAAAGCATGCATGAACGCTCTCTGAAACTGCGGTCTAAAAAAGTTCTTCTTAACACCATGTTTGAGGGCACATCCTGAGTTATTACAGTATTTGATTAGTATTTGGTATGAGAACGAAGAAAAGTTCAGGCTTCGAGACCAAGTGTTGGAACTCGAAGTATCCGACGTTTATTTCATAACTAAATTGTCTCGCAGACGTCCAGTTCCAATCTTGACAGGTACTGGGCCATCTGGTGAGAAAATGGCAATGGTGATGGAAAGAGTGTGCCCAAGGGCACGAAAAGGTAAAGTATTGGGAAGGTTGATATCCACACGGTTCCTGTAATAGCACTCAGGGTGGTGCTCCATACCATTACAATTCTCTTAGCATCTGAATGCATGAACCTAACACTATTTTATTGTGCCACTGCCGTAACAATGAACATCAAATGGAAGTTGACGAAGTGTAAGAAGGCCAAACTGAAACAGTTTGGGTACAGATCTATCTTGGTATCGTTCATCCTCGAACGGTTACAAATCTTCTAGGGCCAGGGGGTGATAGTCGTCGATCCACTGCTGAGAGAGCCACAGATGGCTCAATGGGCAGCACTCATGCCTAGATCAAGAGGGGGCCAACAAATGTCATGGAGGCCCGAGTTCTTTACATGGATTTGGTGACAACTAATCGTCGTAGAGGACTGGCCCTATGCTGGTACAGACTTCACGGGAGACCCAGATATTCCACTTTCGGAGGGGGATGGCTAGGATGAGGAGCTGGGTAAGACTCTTTTTGATTTTATGTATTTATGATTTTTTTGTGATACATGCCTATTCTAACAAGAAATCCTATATGCAGACGTTGGCCCAGAGAGGCCTGCCGAGATGTCACCCATCGCATGGAGGACCCCTCTCACACATGATCCTCAAGCTGAGGGTGGCGAGGGGAGTGAGCTAGTCCAGAATTTGGAGGGAATCGCCCGGGGGCTCCCAGATTATGCTCGCCTAGTAGATGTCCCATTGGCTTATCAGAGGCACGTTGTAGGGGTGCCTAGTCTCCTTCATCGTTTACTGAGGCAACTGGTGCAGGCGGTGACATGATATCATGAGAACCATGCTAATTAGTCATCTAGGGTTTTTCATTTGCACATTTTTGAGAGACATGTTGTCTTCGGCTATTATTAAAACAAACATGTATATTTTTTATTTTATGTTATGTACACAAACTGCAAACCATTTGACATATATATATATATATATATTTCTAGATGGATATTTTTACATATGATGATGTTTTTACAAGTTGCGTAAATGTCTATCTAAAACCATATTAGCTACTACATTAGTTAACGTATTTATGTGTCCGGGTATGTGTTGATATGTAATGTAATCAAAATTTCTTTCCAGTAAATGAATACATAGATACAGTCGTAAAATGGATGAGTTTCTAACTAAATAATGACCATTAAGTTGTAACACTACAAGTTGTGAGTCCAGATATACAAGTAATGCACGAATATCGAGGTTAAAAACCTCGTTTAATAATTCCAAAATGACACTATACTCCACGACATTATTCGTGGTAGGCCCTAAACAAACACCTTGTAAATTGACCAACTCACTAGCAGGATTGTAGATTACCCAGGCTACCGAGGATAGATTCATGGTACTGTGGGAGGCACCATCTGTGAAATCGACAAAAGGAGTAATAGACATCTATACAATCAGGAAGACCCAATCAGCAGAAAGATGCTTACAAAGCACACCACACCACACATGCACAAAAATGAACACACTCACTTATGTACAGACACCACACAAGAATAATTCAAGCGTAGTAATTCTTGAGGTATAACCCATTTCTAGGCTGCACCAGAGGAATACCTTCATAATCGATTAGCTCATAGGCCCCTTTTTTTAATACTCGCTTGACGATATAGGGCCCATGCCACATGGGCTAGAATTTTCCCGCCCCAAGTTTATCATGTGCTTGGTCATATAGGAGGACGAGGTCCCCTTTAATGAGAGAACGTGGAGAAACTGATTGATCAAAATGGGCTTTAACCCGCTTTTTCTGTGCCTCAATAACCAAGGCAGCCAAGTGGCAGGTTTCATCCATTCGTTCCAGATACAAGATACGTTCTTCCTCTGGAGAAGTGTTGAGCAATAATTCCACTGCCAATTTCAGAGAAGGAATTTCACATTCAACTGGGAGAGTTGCTTCTAGACCATACACCAACTAGAAAGGTGTGAATCCAGTCGCGTTCTTTACTGATGTTCGATAAGTCCAGGGAGCTGAGAACAATTGGAGATGCCAATTAGATTTGTGAATACCAATCATTTGTTGAAGCATCGTGAACAATACCTTGTTCACGGCCTCAACCTGGCCATTCGCTTGGGGGTAGTATGGCGTTGAGCTATCATGGCGTAAGCCCAACTTCGATGTCAACTTTGCCATCATGTAATCCTGAAAATGAGTGCCATGATTGGTGACAATGGCTTGAGGAACTCCGAAATGTGTAACAACATGGTTAAAATTAATTGAGCGGTTGTCTTATCGTCAGAAACTAATGTAGGCATCGCCTCAACCCACTTAGTGAAGTAGTCCACGGAAACGATTATATAAGCATGCCCCCCAGCCGAGTGAGGGTTACATGTCATAAAATCTATGCCCCATATGGAAAAAGGGCCTACGGTAATGACAGGATGCAAGGGTAGGGGTGGCATGCGCATCTTGCACTGAAATACCTGGCACGCATGACATTTTCGAACTGCAACTATACAGTCTTTGAATATAGATGGCCATAAGTAACCCGCATGAAGAATCTTTTGGGCGATGGCATATCCAGACATGTGACCGCCATAGGCACCACTATGGCAGTCGTTCAAGACTTTCTCAGCCTCTTCCAGGGTCAAGCATCAGCGGAGCACAAAATCAACTCTGACACGATACAAGGTATCTCCTACAATGTGGTATGGTTGAGATTGATGCCGAATACGACGTCGAGCATCTGTTGCCAACTCAGACCGGAACGTGGATGTTTGAAGATACACGATAATGTCATCGTGCCATGGATCATGAGTGCTGATAAGAAAGAGTGTTTCATCCGGAATGTGATCCTCGGATTGGGATGGAATGGAGTCTGTCAGGAGAGAGCAAATAAGATCAACAAAAACTAATGATTTCGTCAATTTGGCAATTGTGAAATCCAAATCAAAATCTTGAAGGATTGCAATCCATTTGGAGTACTTGTCCCCCAGCAATTGTCAAGACAAGATGTATGTCATGGGGTTGCAGTCAGAAACCATAGTTAGTGTATGCAACAGGATGTAATGGTGAAACCGTTGAACAACTTGAACAAAAGCGAGCGCCAACTTCTCGACGTGGGCATAGTGTGTTTCCGTGTCAATAAGATTCTGAGATAGATAGTAAACTATGTGTTAATTTCCATCATCGTCATCCTATACTAGAACCATAGCTATCGTGCTAATCGCACCAGCCAAATAAAGGGTAAAATCGCGATGATAGTTGGGAGGAAATATCAACAGAGCGTTAATGAGCAACATTTTAAGCTTATAGAAGGATTTCTGGGAAATCTCGTCCCAATGGAAGGGAACGTCTTGTTTCAAAAGTCATGTAAACCCCTTGGCCACTTCCGCATAGCTTGGAATAAAGCGCCGTAAAAATTTGGCTTTCCCCTGAAGACTTTGTAGTTGATGCAATAAGGATGGGGATGGGAGGTTAACGATGGCCTCGACCTTGAGGGAGTCAAGGAAAATTATGTCTTTGGAGACGATAAATCCCAAAAGACGACCAAAATCCATGCAGAAGATGCACTTGTGAGGATTGAGCCTAATATTGTAACGTCTACAATGGAGGAAAATCTGGCAGAGGTGTTTAGGATGGTCCTCACGCCGAGCTAAATGGGCCGAAAAATTGTCCAGATATGGCTGAAAAATATGATGTATGTCGTGGAAAGAATAGGACATAGCACGCTAGAAGGTGGCCCCAGTGTTTTTCAAGCCAAACGGGAGCTTTTTGTAAGCGAACGTACCCCACGAATAGATAAAGTTAGTCTTATGTTGATCAGCGGGTAAAATATTAATTTGATTGTAACCTGAGAAACCGTCCATAAGGGAATAAATCTCACTGCCCACGCATTCATCGATGATCTGATCTATAAAAGGAGTGGGATAATTGTCCTTAGGACAGGCCCGATTGATGTCTCGGTAGTCAACACAGACCCGTATAGTGCCTTGCTTCTTATCTATAGGGATGATATTAGAAACCCATTCTGTGAGGGGAATTAGATATATAAAGCCTGCGTTAAGAAGTTTTTCAACTTCTACCTTTATAGCTGCAACTTTCCGGGGATGCACTAGGCGTAGACGCTGATGCACAGGCTTTGCACTTGGATAGGTGGGAATCTCATGCACGACTATACTGGGATCAATCCCAGGCATCTCCTCATAGGACCATGTGAAAACATCCTTGAATTCGCGAAAAAGTTTAGTATAAAATTGTATCTCTTCGGGAGAACAAGTCACTCCCACATGAATGTTCTCGACTACCCTCGGTTTGATAGAGATGTCGATAGGCATAGTTTGTGTAATATTACTCATATTTCCCTTCGAAGGAACCTCATGAGTCAAAATCGGTGTTTGAAGAGGTGGAGTGGGAACCTGAGATGCGAAGCGCTCTAGACAATTTGACAATGCCCCAAGGCCAAGCATGAACGAGGAACGATGATTTCCATCACTCCACAGCAAATCTTCAAGAGACATCATTTCAATGATAGCTTCATCAGAAGGGAAGTCTTCTCTTCAAGGATCAGGAGAATCTGCATCGCCGAGCCAAGGGGATTGAGAATATACATCTAGAGCCATGCTCAAAGGAGCATGTTCAGGAGGAGGAGAATCAATTGCAATGACGATTTTGCAATAATTAATCTCAACTGGAGTTAAAGGCATTGATTCTCTGAAAGAGGTCACCTGTTCAGGCGAAGGGATGATCCAAGGGTCATCTGACCTAGAGATCATATTAACTTGAACGGTGTGCGGTGGTGGCGTGGTAAAAATAACCATGAGGACGGGGTCCTTGAAAATACTGGGTCCTACACTGTCAGGGGAATTGGGGATCTGATCCATGTAAGGTACGTTGTTCTCAGAGGATGAGGTGAAGAAAGACAACTAATCAATAGTGATAATTTTCCCTCATGAGGAAACTTCAGAAGACGGAAGAGGGTGGATGGAATGCATAGCATGGCGTGAGTCCCACTGCAACTAAGAAGAAGATTGTAGTTGAGTTTGGCATCAACCACTTCTACTTCCACGTTGACTGACTTACCCTGTAATATGATCAGTAAAATCTCGAGAACACCGAGGGGTTTTGATTCCCGACCATCAAATGCCTCTAGGGCATTGGGAGACGAAGTGAGAGCTGGAGAGCCAATGGATTTCCAGCAGGCAGATGACATAACACAGGTTGAAGCACCTTCATCCACAACGGATCTATGGATGTTGAGGCTGTTGATACCAACTTGGATAATAAGATCGATTTGATGTGGAAGTCGGGGGACAAAATTTTCGAGATCGAAGGTGAGAAGACTAGAATCGGCGGGATCGATTCCATCGATTGCGAACAACAAAGCTTTCTGTTGCGATGGGAAACTTTGAAGCACTTCCAACATAGACATTACAGAAGGCGCCTGTGCCAAATCCTTAACAATACTATAGTGTTGAGCGGCACAGGCATTTGGATTATAGGAAGATTCTCACAAAACACCTTTGGAATGTGGCCTTACAACGGGTTTAGCGCTCAGCTTCTCAATTTCTAAAGGACCAGAGATAGGTGGGGGAGGTGGGCCATCAACGACTTCCTTCCCAGCGACCTAGCGTGATCCAGCATAATCCTTCGAGCGCGTAGCAATCGAAATAGGTGTAGCACCATTCATCATAAAAACTTGGGACCCAAATGGTGCAGTTGGTGAAGGCTGCTCGACCATATGGGTCTCCTGAGACGGGAATGGTTCTTTGAGAACTATCGGAGTCCCTTTGGAGCCTTTCAGAAGTTGACTAACTTCAGATCGTTGGGGACAATCTTTGGTATAATGATCTCCTTCACAGATAAGGCAGGGGTACTTCAGTTTTCATTGGGAACCATCGTCAACATGAGGTTTAGAAGACTCTGGTTTCGGGGCATCGGGTTTGGATTTTCCTTTGCCCTTGTTCTTCCCTTTGGAGGTTTTTTCCGTAGGATTGGCCTAAACGGCATTGACATCCGTAGTCTTACCAGAATCTGGAGGGGCAGGAAGAGCAGAATTATTGGAAGAGTTTGACTTCTGCTTCCCATTACAGGACTTCCAAGAAGTCTAAGAAATGAAACCAATAACACCATCTACCAATGGGGTAGCTGGTGATTTAGAGGTCCTTGGCCATGGGGCATCAGTCAAGATATCATAGAGCATGTCGGACTGAGATTACACCAGATCAAGGTACTGGGCACGCATGATGGCTTGCTCTTCGGTCACACATGCCCCCATAGCAATATCTTGAATGATCTTGTTAATGAAGGAGGTAGTGAACCAATGAGTTAGCAGTTGATTAGGTATATCAAACTTGATCAGTCTATGACGACGTCGCCACTCATGAATTTGATCTGATATGTAAGTGGCTTTATCCTGCTTAAGAGAAGTCAGGAGATGCGTCCTGGCTTCGTAATGAACCGATAACTGGAAATGTGTGAGAAAATCCATAACTAACGTATTAAAGTCTTGAAAGATACCATGAGGTAATTCTATATACCACTTAGTGGCAGCATCGGTAAGAGTGAGCTGGAAAATATGTAGATGAATTGAATCATCCACCCAAGATTTTGAAGAACACCATAGACGGTAGGTCATGATAGGAGCTTGGGGGTCCTCTCCAGATTTACCTTCAAATTTAGGACAGTCACCGGGCACCTTGGTTGGAACCGGAGGCCAATAAGGATTGTGAAGAATCGGATCATTGGTCTATTTAGAAACATCCTGCAATTCCAACGTGGCAAGGAAAGGTAACTGAGGATTGAACAACACGCCGGGTCCCCGATAAGGACCCGTACCTGTACTCCACCCTGGTTGAGCATAAATTTTCCCCCATTGATTCTGTCTCGGAGGATTCTGACCATAGGGGCTGTAAGCCATATAGTTAGGTTGATACGATTGCTGATAACCAGTGTAAGGGGGTTGATAACTGGGGTACTGACCCTGATTATATGTAGGCCCCATTTGATTAGTATATGGATTTGACTACTGAGTATATGTATAGCATGGTTGTTGAAGGTAATAACCAAAAACTTGGGGTGGGTTATAAACCGGTCGAGATTGACCTTGGAGGTAATAACCGCCTTGGGGTTGAGCGGGTTGTTGGCAAGTGGGGCCCTGCTGAGCCTGATAAGTCGGCCGCACAGGAAGATTCATCTGTGGTATAGAGTAAATCGGCTATTGAGCAGGGTTGACTAGATGTGCAGGTTGGCCTGGTTGACCTGGTTGAGTGGGCTACCCTAGTTGAACAGGTTGACCCGGGTAAGCAGGTTGTCCTAGTTGAAGAGGTTGAACTGGCTGATGAAGGACACCAGGCTGCCCCGGATGAGCTAGTTGGCCTGGTGGTGGAATAGGGCCAGGTTGTGCTTGATAACCAGTTTTACCTGTAATAGGACCATAATATGGCCCCGGCTGTGCAACATTCAGACCAGTAGGAAACTAAGGTTGCAGAGGTTGCACCATAGGTTCGGAAGGATGGATCTACCCCCCAGGACCATACAACTATCCAGGTTGATACCCCGGTTGACCTGTGGGTCCTTGAGGTTTCCCTGGTTGGAGCACAGGGTGACGTTGTATAGGTTGACCTTGAGGGTTGTAGGACTGCCCTTGTGGACCGTATAACAACCCCTGCTGGCCCGAAGGTTGGCCCTGGAAGGGTTGTCCTTGCAGGTTGGAAGGTTTTCCAGCCTGGGCAGAAAAAAAACCTTGGACATACTGATAAGCCTCTGGAGCAGGAAAGTATATACGATTTCCTTCCTCATCGTACTGCTATGGAAAAACATAAATGGGGGTACCGTTAGCTCCATAATGGGAAAAATAAGTACAGTTGGGATTTTAGGAGGATTGACCAACCTCGGAGTTCAACTTTTGTAGAGACAACCGATACTCCTCGGGAGATATATTCTCCAGAATAGTAGATGCTATGTAAATGTCTTCGGGAAGTGACGAGGTCCTGGTAGAATGAGTAGTAACAGTGGGCATAGATGCAGCTACACAGAGAGTAGGCCTAACAAGTACCGATGTGACCTAAGGAGATGACGTGAGGGGTGTCCTTGGAGACATCCCTAACGAAGGAATAACCGGCCTCGTGGACGGAGTTGATACTCCCATAGAGGCAACAACGACCACAATCTGACTTAAGGATCTATATCCCGCTGGAAGCGAAGGACCAAGAGAAAACATGATGGAGGACTCGAGGTTGTTTTATGGGAAAAGCTGGTAATATTCACCAGATGTAGGAATTTCCTCACTAGGAGAACGACTAGGTGAGTCCATATCTGACCCTGCCGCTAGATCTTCTAAAAGATAGTGAGGACTAGGAGGAATAACAATAGCTAAAAGGGGTGATCCCGATGTAAGAGGAGGGAAATATTCCCCTACTCCAAATCCAAACCAAGCGTTGGATAAGGGCCAATTGAATTCAACTGGTCCACCAAAGGGAAGCTCAGATAGAACCGGTTCCCCATCGAGAAACTCAGAGACAATAGGCTGCTAAGGTTTAGTAGAGGACTGAGAGACCTCTAATGAATTTTCTGTGTAAGGACTACCAGTAGAAGAAACTGAAGGTTCTGCCACTGTGAAAATAATGAAAAGAGGAAGAGATAAAAAAAAAATCACATGGGGAAAAACCAAGGCAAACAAACAAACAGCCAACAAGCAAATTCTAAAAGGGTGTGTGATTGCAGGTGATTAATTTTACCACATTGAAACTTGAAAATTTTACCATTTCATGTTTTAAGAGTCGAGAAACAAGTAAAAGGTGACTCTATCTCTTTCAATTTGGAAACAAGCGTGAAAGGACAAGCGCTTGATGATCCTTTCAAATTTAATGAGTCAGAAAAGATCGAAATGACTACTCTGGAACTCTAGGCAAGAGGGTGTACCAAATATCCGTGAACTACAATATACACCTTGGTTCAAAAATCAAAGAGAAATAAACCAAGGAATTGACGTACGTGCAGGTAATCTCCCTAAATGCTGTGTCCTGTGTATCACAGGTATAAGGTGGCAGACTCGGCTTCCTACGGATAAAGTATAGCAACCTAGTGGGGTCTCCCTTTATATACGCAATGGTATGGGGAGAAAAAGTCCATACTAGTGCTATCTAAAGCCAAGAGGTGAACGAGAGCTACTAGGTTTAATGATGCCGGAACACGTCACTAGCCTAGACCTCTAAATATTTCGTTAATGTTTCAATGCTGCCTTAAGCTAAATTGAATAAATTTTAGAGTTAATCTTCAATTATGTTTCAATTTCAGGCCCTACCAAATGTTATGTCTCAAAATCCTCTAAATGCACACTACATGCCACTACAAATCACTTTGTTCGATGAATAGCTAACTACAGGAAGGTTGAGCGCTTTCCAAACAATAACAAAATGATCACAAAACAACCACTAGTGTCTCTAATGCATGCTAATGAAACTAAAAGCTTTTCATTTAGAGTTATATAACACTAATAACACATAAAAATTTTCAATTTACAGTAACTAATCAAAAGCAAAAGACTTGTTTTTGTATTTCCAATGTTTTAAGAGAAAAATGCACTAAACAAATGAAAACTAATAAGAGACCAATTTGAGAAATGATAGCGAAAGAGTAAAGACAAGCAAGTTCACTCAATACAAAATACACAATCAGACCTCAAACTGATGGAGAAATCCCTCAAACCAAAGAGGAATCCCAAAGACTCATACAAGCCGTGTAATCTAGGCTCGAAATGACACAAAGCGAAACTCGAATGAGAAAGAGAAAAATCACTCAAATAATGCAATAACACAATGGAAAACCACCAAACAAATGCAAGGAGGAAAAATGAAGTTCACTAAACAAATGAAAACCGAAGACTCCCATGGGAGGCTCAGCACACTGTAACACCTAGATGCCCTAGGGCTAAAATGTAAAACCGATAGTAGAGGTAAAAAAACCAGAGGATGGAGGTCACACATAGTTAACCAAGACCTCAGGGCTCTCAGAGAGTCGAAAAAATGACACCAAAACCATAAATCAAGCTCAGAAGGCTCAGGAGCAAGCAAACCCTAGCACCACATAGGATTGGCGCGACTGTCCAGCTACATCTAGTGCCAGAACAGGATTGGTGTGGGGGCCTAATTAGCAACAAGCACCAGTTGGCGTGACTATTAGATCAAAAAGCGCGCTAGTCGAGTTTACTAATGACAAAAAAATAAGAGCAAATAGGGAGTAGACCAGGTATGGTGGGAGCTAAACAGAGGCTTTACACCAGAAAAAGATAGACCAGAAGAGAAAATCAAGCAGACAAAAGCCAAAAGCAACCGCAAGAGACAAGACAAACTCCAATCAATCTCCCCAGCAGAGTCTCCAGTTTTTTGGAGAGGTAAATCCCTTGCGGACAGAGGCGATCCCTACTAGCCCAGATCGGGTCTAGCAATAATCAAGTCATGCTAAGACACAGGTCTCTAGTTACAAAATGACAAGAAATGATAAGTTGCTTACCTTAGGTCCTACGCGATGGTCGTCGAAAGAAGGATGATGCTTCCTGTCCTCCGCTTCGGCAGATCATGATTCTTCCGCTTAGCGCGTCCGAACACCTGCACACATGCGAAGAAACATGACGATACATAGAATATAATCTAAATCTTGTAACTATACATCAGTCAGAGAAGATGTAACTCATTGCATCAAAGATAAAGATACATGAATGAAACCATAATCAAAGTCGCTTATCATTAATAAAACAAAGGAATGATACAACCTTAAGCTCTGATGTTGGATCTTCCTTCGTCGGGGTTGACAGTGGAGCGTGTCTCAATGAAGCTCGTTGGAAATGGGAAAAAGCTCTCTCTCTCTTCGGCTTGGCTCTCAAAGGTTGTCTAGCGATAGTATCCTTGCTACAAATTCAGCTCTTAGTACTAGCTTGCTAAGGGAAAATGGCAAGATTATATAGATGGTGGAAGGGGAGTTGGGATCCCTACAATGGTGGGACTGGCCCTATCATCAAGGAAGCTTCCATGATAGGTGGAAAACCACTTCCCCTACATGGAGATCCAGAGCCAAACCTCCCAACTCATTTTAGAGACTCGTTGAGGAGTTGGTTGGAATCAAACTTCCACCATTTATTTTTAAAAAACAGTCCTTATTAAGCTTGGCGTGAGAAATACACTAGGACAGAGCGCCAGTTGGCACGAGGGTTGAACTGGCTGGTCGTGCCAAGGGAAAAAGGTCTATTTTTAGGGTTTTTCATAGTAAACTATCTTTAGAGGAATGATTTTCCTTGTCAAGGGGGGTGCCATGAAAGTGGTTTCAGGTCATGTCACTGCTCACAGGTCACGGAAAAGGCCCTCCAAAGTGCGGGACAGGGGATTGCAGGGACGGTGAAAAATTACTGTGTAACACCAAGGCCTACCCATGATCAAAGGATGTCATCCCAAGTTATTTTTAGGTTGAATAACATAAAATTATGTAGGTTACTCCCAAGAATCCAATGACATGACAATGTCTTCTAATACCCCCTCTGGCTTTACCTTATACCTATTTGCTAATTCTAACATGGTAGGAGTAGGAAGTAAGTCAAAGGATCCTTTGTGAGATAAATTTTCCATAGTCATTATATTTATGGCTTCACCTAAATAAATTGGAGTGTTCTTTATTAGATACCCAATGATAAAGGTGGTAACCAAAGGGATTCTAGGGTCTACATATTTCTTAATAACAAATCCAGTGGACATAAGGCTTGCAAGTTTCACACCTACTTGAATGATGGAGGGTTCTTTATTTTTTCTTCCTGGTTCCTTGGTACATATCTCCCTCACTATTTTGGCATAAATTGGGATATCCTTAATTTCTTGTAGTAACAAGATCTTAAAGCACACATTGCTCAGTTCAGACATAAGATAAAACTGGGGTTGTTTTATTTTCATCTCCAGCCTCTCTGGAAAAGGAGGCTGGACCATATGGGATGAGGAAGGTTGTTGTCATCTTAAAGTGGTTTGTTTTGTAGGTTCGATTGTCTTTTCTACTTCATTTATTTACAGAGTGTCTTCCTCTATAATTTGTTAAATGTTTCCAAGCTGAGTCACCACTTTTCTTGATCTGAGCTTAATTTTCTACAGTGACACAAGAAATTCCTACAAAAAAGGAACCAAAATTTCCTCCAGAGGTTGTGGTATAAGACAATAAGTAGGAAAATTGGGATAAGTGACCACTCCAATATTGTGAGTAGATTGGATGGTTTTATTTTTGGGGTTAGATACTAGCTAGGCATGAATTTTTGTGGGACGAGGTTGATTTGGTGGGGCAACAAACTGAAGTTGTTTCTTTTATGGATGTACCATTTGTTGCGGTATGGGCTGTGATGGGTAAAAATTTTGAGATAGAAAATTCTGAGTAGCAAGGTAAGAAAATTTCCCCTGCCAAGTGTTGGGTGCTAAAAGGTGTCTTTTAAAACTCCTAATCGCCTAAAATTAATTATCAACCTGGGTAAGTATTTTTCTTTCAAGAGTGTACACAATATGTGCAAGATATAAATCCAAAGAGTAATGATGTGAGATAATCTATTAAATTCAGTACAAGACTAAATAGATGTAATCATAAATCTCAAGCTGTAACTTTTAAAGGAAATAATACATCTAAGATTCAAGATTCAAACCTCTACGAAAATCATAATTAAATCTCACACAAGCAATTTTAATTAACAATAGCATCAGCCGAGAGCACAGTAGCAATAACTCATCTCTTCTTAGCTGATTCAATCCAAATCATACTCAATCTCTACAAAGAAATCCAAATGGAAATGATATCAATCTGAAAGTTCAATAGCAATAATTAAACTCTTACAGATGATTTAAGAAATGCAATGTGCTATCTTAAATAACTCACGCTGTAATGAACAAGATTCAAATCAAATGGTATCGAAGTAAATCATAAACAAAACACATAATATCTCAATACGGGAAAATAATAAACTGCTAAATTAAATAGATTCATAGAAATAGGAAATTATCAAACCAATTAAATGCTCAAAACATCAGAAGCATAATACAATAAGCAGTTAACTCCACCAGAGGTCGGACCCTTAGCCACCAGCGAGCACTGATAATTTACTTCAGATAATGCGAGAGAACAACAAATCCAATTAGATATTAATCATCGAACTTGAGTAGCATTACAATATAATTCTGTCTTTTCAGAGCTACGTTCTGTCCATAATTATTCTCATAAATAAATCTATATTCCCTTTCATAATTCTCTTCATAATTCTCTCCCTTTGATCTCTGTTTTTCATTTAAATACACATAGATTAGAGAGAAGTTACAACAGAGATGATTACAAAAATGATTCTCATAAAAAATTGGATTTTTCATAACCAATTGATTAGCAAGATCATATCTGAAATATCTTTCCATCAATCATTCAACAAGAACAAGTCGAATTTGGTATTGGAACTGAGATAATTTGGAAAACGGTCGAAAGAGCGAATCTGGGAAAATCATCTTCAGAAAACCTTCTATTTCTCTTAATACGAACTGAATTTGTACAAAATTCTCCTTTTTGAAGTTAATTCGATCTGTTTTGGACAAAACCCATGTTTCGGATTTTCCAGATTCTTCTCCATTTGCCCACAACGTCCAGTACAAAACTATCACTTCTTATTCCAGCGAATTTCTGAGTTTGGAATATTTAATGATGAGTTGGAGATCAAATCTGCAATCTGGAGAATACCTTGGAGGCTAAAATGGTGAGTGATGTTACAAAAAATTTATTAATAAACCATAATTGATAAAATCATGCATATTAATCATCAATTTATTAAACATAAAGGAGAATAAATAATATTTATCCATAAGAGCATAAATAATTATAAAATGGAACTATATGATAAACCATGATAAATGACAGGATAAATAATGGTAGAAATGGATGAAATAGGTGTTAAAAAGTGATAATAATAATGACAAACTAGTGGCCCAACACCAAGGTTATTGTGGAAGCTTGGGATGCTAGGGCATTGGAATATTCCACATCTAAGTCTAAGCATAGTGAATATGAAAATTTGATTGTGACATACCTGTAGGACATGGTTTCCATGGTATTTTAAGTGCCATTGCATAGAGTGCATTTACAAATCCCCAATATGATAAATATGTTACTTTAATCTTAGGAAGAGAAGGACATTGATTGATAGAATTCTCAACTTCACAAATTTGGCATACCTTTATGTTGTCTGTAGAGCATTCCCTTAGAGAATTTTTCCTCCTGCATTTGGAGCAGAACAAGATAAGAGATTTCTCCAATTCCCCTTTTTTTCTTAGCCTGCAAAACACCCAACTGTGAATGAAAAGTGCTAAGAATATTAGACTTAAAATTTTCAAGATACCCATTTCAGCTCTGGTTACTCTAGCTTTGACAACTGATTTGAAAATCATCGAAGAAGTGTCTCTTGATCCTCCTCCTAATTTGGATTTTCCACTTCAATACCTTCGACACAACCCACACACATCATCATAAATCAAGTTTGATATATCACCTACTCCCATTAAGTTCAAAATCTCCATAAATTTTGGTTTGATTTCCCTGAGAAATTTTTTTCTCTTGGTCACTTTTCTCAGTTGATTCATCTTGGATATATGCCTATTGTATTGAAATTTCTCCACCAGGTCTGCAAGACTCTCCCCTTCCTTCTAAATCATGCCAAAAATTTCTTCTCTGAGGTCTCTAGTCTTACAATAATCTTGATACTTCTTCAGGAATACCTTCTTCATTTCATCCCAAGTGGAAATGGAGTTTGAACCCAACCCGATAACCACTTAAGATTTATGTCCTTCAATGTAGGTGGAAGTAATTTCAGCTTTTGAGCATTGGAGGAATAGTCATAGCTTTTTCATAACACATCGAATTCAAATAAGAAGGGATCAAGATCTTCACTAGAGAGACCACGAAAATTAGCCAAGGCCGAAGGAGGAACTTTTTTCATCTGAGTAACTCCACCAGTCTCCCTGATAGGAAATTCAAATGTGACTAGTTCCTTTTCCTTCGCATTATAGCCCCCATCTCTCTTACTAGTACCCTCTAGATGGGCCATATCGGACCAAGAGAGAGTAGGACCCTTGTAAACTATAGATTGTTTAGATTCAATGTTCTGGAACTCTTATTCTTGAATAGGATTGATGAGGAACTCCTTTTCAAGCTAACCACGAAGTAGAGAATTTAACTTTATTCCAAGAGGAGGTTCTAATTGGGAAGCAAAAGAAGATTTTGTTACAGAAGTATTGATCTACTTAGGGTCAATGACCAATCTCTTTTCATGACTATAGACCTCATGTACGGATTATTCTTCATTTTCTACCTTGTTTCTTGCATATTTTCTTGTTCTTGTCAGTTTATTAATGAATGAAGCGGTGCTCACACCACGACCAAAAAAATTTGAAAATATTGGACCCTATTAATATATTATGCAAACAAATTAAAAAAAACTTCTACTTACCAAACAATCAAGACATGGCTTTGGCGAATTCTGATCTATGCAGGTGCATAGGCCTTACCCTACGTCTTACCACTTCGACTCCCCAAGTCTTGAAGAATATCAAACCAGAGAAATCATAATAAAACAATTTCAGTATCATCCCTTAGCAGCTCCCCAGCAATGATGCCAAAATGTTGAGTTAAATTCGAAAACATAAATTATAAACCAAGGGTAGGTAAGCTTGTGGGATGCTATGAAAAGTATATGCAGGCTAATACCTTAAGTGCTTCCTAATTAAATAAGGCACACATAAACAATCCTAGTGTCTCTTTTCTGCATCAACACTTGGCAGCAAAGGCTATGGAATGGATTCAATCATCCCTCTACAACTCTTGATATTTCTCGTGTTGATCAGAAAAGATAAAATACCAAGCACACATCCACAAGAAAATCAATTCACCATTTAAAAAATAAAACTTGATTAAATGCTTCCAAAAAAGTTTGTCAAATAAAATTCATCATCTAATCATTCACAAATGCTACTAAAACTCATAAAAGAGAAACATTAGTTGTTCCAATAATGTTATCACTCCATAAAAATAATCAAAAGAACACACTGGTATAAATAATTGATTTGAGAAAAAAGGGGGCCCTCCCTTACTCACAACCCCTTCACTGTTAAAAGGGTTTACTCAGAAAATTGAATAGAACGTATATTTTTATATTAATTTGAAAAGTATTATAGTCATACACAAGCCTAATATGTTCGATCAACCAATAGGAAAATGCCCATGTTGGAGCGTGGTCCCCTAAGGCACAATTTTGATGTATTTTTGTATATGTTTGTATGTTCGAGCTGCGCAATAGAGTCAATGGGATTTGAGGTGGGTCAAGGCCCCCAATTTTGATGTAAATGGGTTTAAGGGTAAACCGTGGGCATCAAACCATGGTTTGAGAGCATAGTATCTATGCACTAGGTGAATATAAATAGATAGATAGATTGAGTCTAAGTGAGTTAAATCAACAAATTTAAGCTAAGTAATTTCATGATATTGATGCATCTATGATACATTGTAAGGTTTTTTCTGGGTTAGGTTAAGAGTCACCTACTGGATGTGTGCATGGAGACCTAGTCCTGGTTGTGTGTGTGAAGACCTAGTCCTAGCTGTGTGTGGACTCCATTGGTTGTGTGCGAGAAATAGTTTTGTAAGGGTTGTTGATGTCCTGATTGAACATATATGAAGCTAATAGAAAGGAAAAATTTGGAAAACTTATGATGTTATGAATCTGATTTGTTTATTGTTTATGTTCTATTGAGATCGCACTGCTTTTGTCTTATTACCGATTACTGTGCAAGGATATCTGTTAATATTATTAATTATTATTGATAGTTGATAGATTTTTTAAGTATTTGCATTTTTTAAGATATCGATCTGGTTCTATTCTTTTATATGTGTTGAGGTGAACAACAATTCTATGTGATTATGTTAAAGTGTGCACATTCTTTGTGTTTCTGCTAAATTTTGTTGTGCGCATCTGTTTACAATTGGTCTAAGTTTGCATTTGTTTTCTTGATGACCACTTCACTAAATTCTCCTTGAGGGTGTAGAAACATGGTTCTAACACCACCCCATACTGATTTAGGTGATACTTTGATCTCCACAAGCAGATCATTACCGAAAGGGATAGTAGTTGGAGGGTTTTTTTGTTTATCCATAAACTTTGAACCTAGGTCAAGACCACTCAAGCCAACAAATGGTTGTGTTTTGAGGACCAGGATCATCATTTTGAGGAAGATTTGATGTTCTGGCATCCTTCGTGCAACGAATCACAATATTGGTTGGATAGAAATATCATTGAATTCACACTAAAATAAAATTGAAGTATTAAGTTGTTTGACGAAAAGTGGGTGTGGAAAAATATTTATAAAGAAGTGCATGAAATAATTTTTTTTTTATTTTGCACATGAACTATAGAAATGGTTGTCTTGCTTAGATGAATTCCATCACTGCATAAAAGACGAAACAATCACTGAGTGGACTCCTGAATTGATCCAGCAAGTAGAAAATTTTTACAATAAGATCACTCGCATTGTAGATCATTGGATTGATTTCCTCTATGGAGGATTTGTCACTAAACTTGACATTGATCAATTTGTGTCATATTATGAAGCAGAAATATTTTTTTTCAAAGGAACTAGAGGTAAGCTCTGGTCCTCATTGAAATTATTTCTGAAAATGCTCTTATGTGAATGGGG
The DNA here is from genome assembly GCA_034641835.2 of Pinus albicaulis. Classification (NCBI taxonomy): domain Eukaryota; kingdom Viridiplantae; phylum Streptophyta; class Pinopsida; order Pinales; family Pinaceae; genus Pinus; species Pinus albicaulis. The sequence continues at coordinate 1,530,601,487 of CM076578.1, forward strand.
TTGTCTGTGCGAACATACTTCTTGAATGCATCAAAGAGGTCCAACTATGCGCAGCGGAAAAATTGATCGAGAAGATTCTGAAAAATTTACTTATATCCCTCTAAACCCTAAATTTGATTTTGAACGAAAACGAGAAACTTCTAGTTCAAGTGACTTTGAAGAAGAAAGCTCAAAATCCTTGAATATTTTCCCTAATCCATCCACTCCACTTCTACACTCACATCATAGATCACCCACTCCATCACATAATCCATCTCCACCACCACCTCCACCTCCCACTGAAGTAAATATGGCTGCATTAATGAAGTTATCTAATTTCAGTGGAATTGTAAATGAGGAAACTGAGCACTTTTGGTTTGTGACTAAGGTCGTATGGAAAGCTCAATAAATTAACAATATTGATATTAGAAAGGAAAAATTGGCTACTTCTTTCCAAGATCAAGAATTATCTTGGTACATCAGGTGTGCTCAAGAGAACATTAATGCTACTTTGGAAGAAATCAAAGGAGCCTTAAAAGAGTAGTTTAAGAACCCTAAGTCATATGCGCAACTGGTGACAGAAATGAAGGACATTCGTCATGAGCCCAATTAAACTGTATGGGAGCCTGATCAAAGGTTGAAGCACACCATCAAATATGGCGGATTTGTTATTGATGATACTCAGCATAAGGAATGGTTCATTGCTATGTTTCTCCAACATTTGTGCCAAACCTTAGGGTAATAAAAGATTGCCACACAAGATGAGGTTGTGGAGGTTGCAATGAAATTGGAGGCTACCTTAGCACCTATTGCGCTGGGAAATCAACAAATTCATAATTAGTTGGAAGACATGAATCTACAAATTCAAATTCTGTGTAAATACAAGGGCAAGGAGGTCTTCACAGAGGTTTGGTGTATAAAATGTAAAGCTTTTGGGCACCATAAAGACCAGTGTCGTGTCTTCAACAATTATCTGAATGTTGGAGGTCCTAGTCCATTAAAGAATCCTGTCTTGTGCACTATATGCAAAATTTTAGGATTACATGACACAAATTCTTGCCCAAGAATCAAAAAGTGTCAAACTAAATTGAAGAAATTGTTTTTCAAATTATGTTCATCATTGGGTCATGATGAGAAGCATTGTCACACTTTTGGTATGATTTTAGACAAAGCAAAAATCTATAGAATTTAGGCTGAGCCATTAGGGGAATTTTGAGGTCTAAAATGGGCCTCCTAATAAAAATGTACAACTAAAATAAACTTTATAAGAACCACTAGGATTCAAGATTATGATGTCAACCATCGGGGATGATTCACCATTTTTGGAGTAAAAAAGTAAAAATATTAAAAAATAATAAAATAATAAAACTACATTTTCAACTCATATTTTAAAATTATCCCCCTAAGGGTTTCCTCACATTTCGAGTGAGAATATTCATTGGATGAAAAATTTAATTCCTCATCCAAGGAGTACCCTTGTTGCATACTTTTGATGGACCCTACTACACGAAAAATGAGAAATACATAAAAAAAACGTAATTGCAATCTCATTTTTTATGTATTTCTCATTTTTCATGTAGCGAAGTCCATCAAAAGTATGCAACATGGGTACTCCTTGGATGAGTAATTAAATTTTGCATCAAACGAGTATTCCCACTCGAAATTTGAGTAAAAGATTAGGGAGATAAGTTCAAAATATGAGTTGAAAAGGTAGTTTTTTCTTTTTGCCTCTAAAATTTGATGGTGTAATCAAATATTATTTTATTATTTCCACTATTATTTTATAATTTCCTTAGGAGGCCCATTTTAGACCTCAAAATTCCCCTAATTCTATATCACCAGCATCCCCCTTTGGGCACGAAGGATGTCAAGGTAGAGGAAGAGACCGACAAGGTGGATCAGCTGGCTGAGGAAGAAGACAAGTCTTTTGCTATAATTGTGGTGATGTTCATTATACGCACAACTATATGAATCTAGCATGATATTATTAAAGGTACTGTAGACAATTTTATCATCTCATAGAATATTTTCTTGTCTTAGTTGCTAAAATGTATGAAAAGAAGACGCATAACCCAACACAAAATCTACAAATGGTTCGCATTGAGACCCTTCAAGAATATCCCAGTGTGAATTTGGGTACTAGGAGTGGTTTAGCAACCAATAAAGATAAAGGAAAGCAACCAGCTACTGATGTATGGATCCATAAATCACCTAAAAACCAAGAATTCTTTAATCTTCAGTGCACATAACAGACCTTTATTGAAGCTCAGAAATAATTCATAGAAGGAAGTGCGTCAAGGAAAGGAATAATAATGAAGGAAGCAGGAGGAGATGAGGAAATCAAGACATTTATACACGCATGTATACAGTTTCTACGCAATAAGAAGGCAGTCAAAAATATGGAGGCATTGATAGATAATTGCGTAGAGAAAGAAAAACCCATGGTAGAACATTGCGCGATAAAAAAAATTATAATAACAGGAAGAGAATGGGTAGGGAGATGTGTATGACCATGTAGAGTGGTGCTTATGAAATGGACCAAGTTATTTTACATCTGGGATCGGATGCTAATTTTCTACCTAAGCAAACATGGTAGCGCATGGGAGATCAAAAGTAGGAATGGTCTACCATAAAACTGCGCATGGCCAACAAGCAGAAGATCATTCCTTTAGGAAGTCTATCAAAAGTTGTGGTCAGTATAGAGGGTGTTAAGATGATGGAAGACTTCGAAGTTATCAAAATTGTAGATGATACTGATCCCTATCCCGTGCTCCTAGGATTAGACTGGGCTATTGACATGGATGGTGTTATAAATATGAAGAAAAGGAGGATGGAATTTGAAATTAATGGAGTTAGTGTAATCATTCCTCTAGATATTGGAAAAGGCCAAAGATATACTGAACCAATGTGTGTTGAGGACAAGATCGATCAAATCTATAAGCTAACTTTGTGTGAGGAAGACTCGATTAACCTAATGACCGATGGGAATATTAAGTGGGAGAAAGATAGCTCTTGCTTTTCAGACTCTGATTATGAACTGGAGAATTGGAAGAATGATTGCATGAGGTATATGCACTGCTCTGTAATTGTGTGACTCTAGATTGGTGTTTTATAACATCTGAGGTACATGGTTTACCACACTATGATGACTCAACTGATGTAAACATGTTTATAGGAGAGCTTGAAAGGACTGTGCCTAGAGGAAAAATATTCCATGCTTTATATCTTGGTTTGCATGCTACGGTAGAAAGATGGTGGGAAAATCATAAGGAGAATATGGGAAACTAGGAGGAATGTGTACACATGATGAGGTCATGGTTTGAATGTCAAGTTATTAAAATGGAAGATGTATACTCTAGAAAAGAGGATCTACACAGACATTGAGAAAGATGGAATCAGGTAGGGGGTGTAGAAGCAAGACCTGAATGGGTCCATATGTTTATTCACACATTAGGAAAGGTTCCTATTGAATGGTACTTGGAGACAAGGTTGCACATAGTAACTAGTGAATGGTTTGCATTGACAGAGAGTTTTTTTTCTTACATTTAGCTATGAGAGTGGATTTGATGTGGTTGATCAAGTTTTGATTCCAGGAACTATTAATGCATCAATAATGGAGACTATGAATTGTAGCAAATTGGCACTTATGGAATCTCAGAAACCATGTGCAGTCAATGGAGCCTAGATCCCCTCACCTAGGAATGTCATCCAAGTGCACTCCCTAATAAGCCTTGTGGGATATTAGAGGTAGCACATTCCAAATTATGAGTTCATAACTACGCCCATGACCAGATTACTCAGAAAAGGTGGGACACTCCATTGGGATCAAGAATGTCAGGGGAGTTTGAAATTACTAAGGGATGCGATAGACACTACTCGATATGCTTTGAATTACCTGGTCAACAAGCCGTTGTTGGGGGGACAGACTGTTGATGATTATCTTTAGCTAAAGAATATGTGTGTATCCAGGTGCGACACACGCAAGGTAGCTTCACAAGGAGGTTGACTCAGTCGTAGAGGTCTAAAAAAATATCCATTGGAACAGTAAAACTGGACAAGAGATATTTATTACCATTTTTGGGAGCATCTAGGATGCATTTAATACATAGATTTTACCATATTTGGGACTGTTTTGTCAATAATGGAACCTCATTAATGTACAAGGATTCGTTGGAGAGGCACCACAAGTATAAATATGACCTATGGGGTTGCAATAGTTCCCTTTTATTTCTAAATGAATTCTATGTTTTTAGCTCTTTGATTACCACAACAATTTCTATGTCTATGTCAAGTTTGGATCCAGTGTTTGAGGATGCATTGTGCAAAGCAGGGTTGGGTTACTTTCTTCCTGCCTGCATGACTACTACAAGACCTAGGGATGACCCTGCTCTGCCAGAGGTCCCCATTGTTGAAACATATGTGCCATCTAAGACTAAGAATAGGCAATATTTTGGTATGCGCAGATCTCCCAGAGAGAATACCCCAATGCCGCGCCCTTCAATGGGTTAGAATATGAAGAGAACTATGTCATAGGTCCAAAAAACCATTGAAAAAGAAGAAGAGGATGTGATTGAAATAGACCCATTCACATGGCTACCAAGCTATATTGCACCATGAAAACCCTATATCCAAGCACCTAAGGACCTGGCCAAGCTACGCGCAGTTATCCAAATACCCTTGATCCCTGAGGATGTCCCAAAGGAAGGGTAAATGCTCGAAAATATTCCTCATCTCTACTTTTATGATTGGGACATCACCAAAGTCAAGAAATTCCCTGATCTTGCACTAGAAATATACCTGGACCAGATCACTTATGAAGGAGGGATTGTGCACCTCAAGTCTAAAAGATGGGTCCTAGGGTTGCATAAGGCAAGCCTGCTCATGTCACTCCAGATCCCTCATTTTGGGAGCAGTCCCATAAATGATATCTATGTAAGATGGTTGCTGGCTTTAGTGCATGATGATGCGCTTTGGTTTGGAGAGCACATCCTGATTGACGTTGAATTGATCCACAGAATCACGATTTTACCTGCTAATGGAGCCAACCCTATTTCTAACTTTGGTGGTAAGGCACAAGAGAAGGTGGTTTTTGATCAAATTAAGAATAAATATAAAGTCACAAGGAATAGCTAGCATTTCTTTGTAAATGAAATTAATGACCCTATAGTGCACTTTGGAACAATCATCTTGGCTTGTAAGATGATGCATAAGGGCAGACCTAAGGAGGTTCCCATGCATGTCATTGCACTCACGAGACGATATGGAAAGGGGGTGATTTAAAATTGGTCAAGCTACCTTTGTAAATAATTTTTAGAAAATGTAGGCGAGGCACATGAGGAAGGAAATCCCTTCCAGTACACTTGGCTCCTTTTGTTAATTTCATTGATTGGGTAGAGGAACCCAAAAGATACACAGTTCTTAGACATTGAGCCAAAGATGTTTGATGCTCCGCACTATGAAACATTGTGGAAGTCTTTCGAACTAGCACACACTAAAAATAAATAAATTTTATGGGTTCTATTTGAGGCTACCTTAAACCAAGTGGTACAGTCAAACTCACAACTATCACCTACCTTGTATTATTAGTACAAACTGGTAGCGAATTTCAAGGCTACCTCTCATAATATACACATTCGTGCCAAAGGAAACGTAGATGGAGTATGGCATGAGCTACCATACCTTGTGACTGAATATGATTTAGTGAGTGTCATAGTAGAATGGTCATCAGCCTAGTTGACATGATCCACCCCAACAAAGTCGCGTACTCTGACAAGAAAACCTACCGAGAAAGCAACTGAAACAGTCGCAGAGAAAGTTATGGAGAAATTGACAAAGAAGGTCACAAAAAAAGAAGCGACCCCCAAAATCACTTGTGAGACTGTCAAAACTGCAACGATGCCAGAATATAATGGATATGTGTTGAAAGAGATAGGGGAAGCTGAGACATCGAAAGGCACCAAGCGCGACTCTTAGGGAGTTGGAGGATCACGGAAAAGGCATAAAGGTTCCAAGCAGGTAGGGAAAGAAGTCTTGACACTGACAAATGAAAATTTAAACGAAATAGAAAACACTGTCATGTCTGCGACTAAGGATCGCTGGATACACATGGAGGTTCAGTACAAGTATGTGCTAGAACTTATACAAGTTGGACTGCAAGAATTAAAATTGCACGCGAGCGAGATTCAAGAGTGTGTAGCTTAGGCAAGCCAGACCAATGCGCAAGTCACAGGTGCACAACCATTAGCCATTTCTCTACTAGCCTCAAGGGAGGGTCGCTTTTTCCACATCTCCTTTCCATCCATTTATATGGATGCCAACTAGCATATCCAATTCAGCGGATCAAGTGATGTTCACACTAATATTTCTGTGTTATCTACAAGAAAGTTACACATTATGCACTCAATGATTGTAGATGAGCTTCAGTATAGAGAGGCTACCATGCATATGAAGACGAATGATGCACAATAGCAGGCCGAGAAATCGCACCACCAACAACAATGAGCAAAAGCAGCTTGTTGTGAATTAGAATTCGAGCATGCTGCGCTAGAGGCTAAAATCCACCAAGTCTTCCAAGACATTAGAGTTGTCCTGGCCACAGCTGTGCCTGTAGAAAAGTTAGAAGGATTGGCTACCATGGCGAAAGAAGCAGGTAGAGAGATGCAAAGAGTCAGAATAGAGTGTGAGTGGTGGATTGCAGACATCCATACAAAGTTACAGCAGGAGGCACCATCAGAGGTTCAGATGTAGAGAGTAGCAAAAGTAAAACAAGCACGTGATAGTATTTCTACTATGGTCACCCAATGCAATAGTCTATTAAACTATGCCATGAATGTTTGGAATTCTGTCTAAAATTATCCTGTAGTGCAGAAGCTCCGTGACACCCTCAATGAGAAGGAGTAGTAGTTCAAGGAGATCAAGAGAGTGGCACCAACATTGGTTCTTACACAGTGCCTCACTTGTCTGCAGGAGTGCAGAACAGTACAGACAGAGATTTGAGGTTTTCGCTAGAAGGAACATGTACTGAAGGACACATACAACCATGGGTAGAATCATCACTTAAATTATCACAAACGCTAGAGAACACATTGAATATCATTTAGAAAAATCAGCACAACATCGAGATGGACGTTAAAGAGCCTACTACAAAAAAGTTAATTCAACAAGCACAGAGTGATGCAATGCAAAATACAGAGTTAGTGCTCCCTCTCAAAACTTCTATTAGCATGCTTAAGGCTAAGACCAAGAAGCAGGCGCCTCAGTGACTCGAGACGAGACACAAGTTTGTGTTGGGGCCCTATTGGAGCAGGGATCCCTGAGGCACAATTTTTATGTATTTTTGTATAATTTCGTATGTACGCGTTGCGCAATAGAGTCAAGGGGCTTTCGGGTGGGTCAAAGTCCCCATTTCTTATGTAAATGGGTTTAAGGGTAAACTATGGGCCTCAAACGATGGTTTGATATTATAGTATCTATACGTAAGGAAAATATAAATAGATAGATAGATTGAGTCTAAGTCAGTTCAGTTAGGAAAATTTAAGCTACGTAAGTTCATGATATTGATGCACCTGTGCTACATTGTAAGGGTTTTTCTGGGTTGAGTTAAGAGGCTCCTGCTGGTTGTGTGCACGGATACCTAGCCCTCTCTGTGTGCAAACTTCGCTAGCTATGTGGGTGGAAGGGTTTTTTAAGGGTTGTTGATGTATTGATTGAACAAATCCGAAGCTAATAGAAAGGAAAAATTTTGGTGAAGTTTTGATGTTATGAATCTGAGTTTCTTATTGTTTATGTTTTGTTGAGATCACACTGTTTTTGTCTTATTATTGAATATTGCACAAGAAGATCTGTTATGATTATGAATGATTATTGATATTTGATAGATATGTTTAAGTATTTTTATTTTTCAATATCTCGATCTAGTTCTATTACATTATTTTCTCTAAGGTTAACGATAATTCGATGTTATTCTGTTAAACTCTGTGCATTCTTTGTGATTTTGTTGAATATTGTTGCACACATATATTTACGATTGGTCTATGTTTTCATTTGGTTTGCTGAGGACCACTTCATTAAATTATCCCTCAGGGTACGGAAACCTGGTTCCATCACCCCCTCTATAATGCTCCGAGTGAGATTTTCATCTGTGCAAGCGTATCACTGTTGAAAGGGATAGAACCTCGAGGGTTTGTTGGTTTATCCATAAACTTTGAACTTGGGTTAGGACCCATCAAGCCAACCATCCATGTAGGTGGATTTCATCATAAAACTCATGTTCATGTTCATCTTGAGACTAAGTGGAACATATCCAACCATCGATTCTGTTGCAATAAATCTGGGCGATTACAGGAAATCCGCATCTATAGGAAATTATAGAGTGTCTGCAGGAAGTCGGAGACTGCAAGCTGTCTAAAGGAAATTATGGATTTGATTCAAATCATGACTAATATGCATAAGAATTTAATCATTCAACTTGATAATTTTATTAGGAAACAATTAGCTTCAATGAATACTTAGGAACTATATAAAATGACAATTTTTAAGATAACTTGCATAGCTTAAGCACATAGCACCATTTTGGTCAAAACTTAGGTAATATAATGAAATATGAGTAATTAGCAGTCAAATAGAGTTCAAAAAGGGGGAAACAAGGTTTTAGAAGGCTATCTAAATTGAGAAAAATTGGGACTCAACAATATGTGTAGGTTATAGCAGTGGGGTTATATATAGCTATCTCAGTAATGGCTGTCTGGAACTTTTTCTACTGTTGGAAACCACTGTAACAAAAGCTTATTCCCTCTTGCTCTAAATGAATAGTTATGGGTTTATAATTTTTTGATGAATATCTCAAGTGAAAATACCTCCATTTTTATTGGTCCAAGTTCGGTGAAGGAGGCACAACTTCTACTCCTGGGTGCCCTACAGGTACGTAACCTTTCCCCACATTAATTTCTAGCTTTCTGTAGCACTCGATTTTGTTTTTCTTTCCAATTAAATACTCATGACATGTCACGATTTCTATCACAAGTACTCTCAGAATGATTCCTCTTGATACCATCTCTATCCCATCTTGGTTTTCAACGAATTTTAATGTGCTTCTTTTCCATCCGCGTCAGTCTCACAACTACTTTATTATACCCACCGACTCTCTTCTTTTGGAAGAGCACATTTGGTTTTGAGAAGTCTCCAAGAGTGAATTCTCAGTAGATGATTCGCCTATGTTTAGAGTCACTACTTGCCTTTAAAGTTTCGACACAAGGGTGTGAATTCCTCATGTGTAGACAGAATTTAATTAACTGAGTTTTTCTTAGTGAGTTTGAAATGTCCATATTCATCTTTGAGGCCACACTGGTACTTTGTTTTTTTTCTTATGGTTTTTTCCAGTACTCCTCTTTAGGGAGATATATGTAATGATTTAAGTACTCTTGGTTTAGAAAATTAAATTTAAATTTCTTTCATGCAAAATTATGTTCATTGTTCTTGTCCTACAACGCTACTGGTTTATTGAATATATATATATATATATATATATATATATTTATATTGAGGGATGCACAAAGTCTTTATTCTATAATTTTTATGAAAATACTTTCTTCATTATACGCATTATCCATAAAGAGTTTCCACTGCCTAGTTTAATATTATGAATTTTTTTTAGTTATATATATACATGTTTTGCTCAATATATTTCATTGTTATAACAAAGTTGACTCATAGATATACTCCATGTATTTCGATGTAACAGTAGATACTTTGATTTTGGTTACCATTTGCCACAACAACCCAAAGGGTTTACTCTATTTATTTTCATCGCTTGTATTGGTTATATTGTGTGGAACTTATGTTACTATATTATGAACAAAATATTGCCACAATTTTATTCTACAGATACCTTTTTGTCATAATGAGCTAGTTTGCAATCAATCTCTACAGTTTAACTTAGGTTTGCCACCATCATAGTTTGATAGCCACAATTGTTCCAATATTAAATCAGAAGTTAAGTTTGACACATAACCCACCATTAATACTCATTCTCGGGGTAATTTCATAATTTCCTAATTACAATCGGGTCCAACTTTGGTACTAAATTCCATAAATTCGCCGAGAGAATCCTATGGATGGAAAATTATACTATTGAATGGTTTTCCATATAAAAGTAACTCTTATTTAGTTTTAATTAAATTCAACATCATTTATAATTCTCTCAATATTCCAAAAGATAGGAATTCCAGTTGGTATTTCCAAGACTAGCTAATAATGCACTTGGGCCCAGATCCGATACTTCTTACACCAGTTACAGTTAATACACTTATTACCCTTAGAAAATTATATAACTTCAAATTAAACATACAATCTCTGACATTATTTATGTATGAACACTAAATACAACATGATCACACATAATCCTATTTCTATTTTCAGAAACCGGATTATCCACGGTATCACAAAACAATTGTCAACGTTCCGAATCCCAACGGGGATCCATCCTGAAGATGGATCCCCGTTGGGATTCGAAATGTCGAAAATTGTTTTGTGATACTGTGGATAATCTGGTTTCTGCAAATAACAACAACCATAAGAGTTTAAGAACCATTATCCTATTTCTGTTCTGATGAAGGTCACCACTAAATATTCTTATCTCAACCCCATTAATTGTAAATTAGAAACAATCATTTCGACCCTCTAGTTGAGAGTCATATTATCGTACTTTCTTATAGTAGTATTATTTCAACAATTCACCAACTTAAATCTTTACATACTACTTTAGAAATGACATAAAATATTTTTTCTCTAGTGACGACAAAGGAATGCTATAAAAATCAAATAATACTATATCAATTCCCTAACAATATATACATCAAACAATATTATTCATTCCTTAACAGTACTTAAATCAAAATTTACACTGAATATATATCAATAGTGTATAAGTTACCATAGCATATGTTGTTCGCGACTTAAAATTTCACTAATCACGCCAACTAAATTAACTTTAAAGACTATTTTACCTCCCAACCATGAACCATCACCTCTGGTTCTCTCCCGTGCTTAGATCCATTTTCCAACCAAGATCAACAACATCTTATCCTCTTGAGGAAGGAAATTTATCCTTGTTTTCCCTTGTAGACTTTCTGAAAAGACATCCCATTTTTCTAGTCTCTAGTTAATCCCATAGCCTACTCTTTTATTACAAAAGTATAATATTTTCCATTTAAAGCCTAATTTTGTCCCCTACGATGGTTTATTCACCCATCCCCAGTGTTTTTCCCCCATACTGGGTGATTTATTAGATTTTTCTCTCCCAATAGAAAAATCACTTAAATTCACTGCTAGGGATTTTTAGGAGTACTTTGGGAAAGTATTTAACTCCATCATATCCATCCAGATTGGAATAATGATCTCATAAAAATAGATTATTTTCCATTTTGATTCTCAATTTTTTTCTTTAATATTATTCAACAATATTTTATAAATCATCATAATTTTTCAATAAAGTCATGTATGTCTTCCTTTTTATTTCTAAAAATAGTTTAGCTACTTAAAATATGCACATAAACCTAGGTATTACATATTCCCCCTATAAAACAAGAACACCTTCCTCAGTGTTTATGATTCAACCACTTCCTTCTCGAATAGGGTTGGATAAGATTCCTTCATATTTTATTCACGTTCCCAAGTGGCTTCCTCAAGTGTAAAATGCCTCCATTGCATTTTAACTCGAGCAATGACTCGATTCCGGAGCATGATTTATTTTCATTCCAAAATATGAAGTGGCTCTCGTAGAAAGTCACTCTCGGGTTCCACCTATATCAAATTCCAGTCAACCACATGAGAAGGATCATGAAAATATTTTTTTAATAATGATATATTATATATGAAAAAACATTATGAACTCTAATGTGATTGGGTAGAGCCAATTTATATGCTAGTGGACCAACTCGGTCCAAAATTTCAAATGGCCCACAAAACCTTGGTCACGGATTCGCATAGATGTCAGTATTGATAATACTTTTCCTGGGTTTAACCCTCATATATACATAATCTCCAATTTTGAAATCTCTATGTGTTCTCTTTTTTTCTGCATAGCTCTTTTGTTGGTCTTGATTTGTCTTGATATTCTGTTGAATTTTCCGTATTGTCTATTCCATTTCATGTAATGTATTAGGCACAAGAATAAACATATCCTCCGACTAGCTCCAACTGAGAGGTGTATATCATTTTATTCCATACAAATATTCAAAGGGGTTCATTTTTATAGAGGTTTGATAGTTTTTGTTATAAGAAAAGTTGGCTAAATGAAAAAAATATTCCCACTTTGTGGGATGTCCATCACATACATTCAGAGGTTATGTTCTCAATTTCACCTCAAATTTAATAATTTAATTTCTCTATCGTAATATTGATTTCAACTCAATTATTTTGAATATGGATTAATACCAAAAATGACTTAGTAGCACAAATCACAAAGCCATTATTTTTTTTCTTTTAGGTACTAGTTTAGGAATTAGTTTTAATTACTAACCTCAACTATTAGTGTATAAATAGAGAGGTAATGGAGTATCTTAAATCCAAAAGGGTATTGATATTTAAGTAATAGATTACCCTTAAAAGAGTACAACTGATGATAATATCATCAAATTAAACAATAATATCTATCAGATCCAATAATATTAGGATTTTGTTATGCTACCAAATAAATCCTTCTTATTAATGAAATGGTGATAGCAGACATTATGTTATCATAGTCTATGAATTATACTATTTTATACTTTGCACCCATTTTGAGAGATTCCTTCTTCTTGCTAACTTTCAATCTAGCTTTCCATATATAATCACATGCCTGATCGCTAAAATTTCATAATGTTTCCACTGCATTTTATTTGATGCTCATGTATTGAAGGGAATAAAAGTGAATTTTGACATCCCCCCTTACAATCTCATGGTATTAAATTGTACTAATTTATATGCAATAATATACAAAAATTAAATCATAAAATTAGGGTGACACGCAGTACTAAATTCACATTTTACAATGATAAAGAAATTAATACTCCCTTCAAATGCTTATGATATTTAACTGGTACTAATTCCTAATTATACAATATAGAAAATGATCTTCATTCCTCACAAATATAGGACATAATTGAATAATCAAAACTTATGCATGCATCATTAAGCTGGTCATAAAAATGAATACTGATCATCATAGATGCCACAAATGAACTGGAAAGACGATTTTCCTCCCATCGATGAGCTTCTCCTCAAAGCTCTCCCTCGAGCAGAGATCTACTTTTCTCCATTACTAACAACCTCTTGTCATACTCGTGAAGGAAATTTTATGTGAACATTCGCCAAAAATTTTTGGTAATGAAGTCCCGTTATTCTGAGCTTTTATTTCCCATAACCTAGGATTTTCTTTTTCTTTTTCAAATTTTTTTTTCCTTCTTCTTTAAATCTCGCTTTTCTACAACATTTCTTTCCCTACCCCTTCCTAGTGAAATTTCCTCTTTACTCGGGTATCACTAGATACTTTTCTTCCATCTAATTTCTTAAAATTTTATTTCTCTCCAAGGGAATTTGTTTTCTCAAAGGTTTGGAAAGTATGAATTTTATATCCTATCCTCTCGAATTATAATTTTTGGATCTCTTAATACTTTGTATTTTCCAATTTAGTATGAAATCCCCTCAATCAATTTTTAAAAATATAATTTTTCCAACATTATAATTGTTTCATAGGTCCACATAGTAATTTTCCAATCTAACATAATTAAACTTAAAACATAATAAATTGTAAATATAGGGTATTACATAGTCCCCTCCTAAAAAAAAAACATCGTCCTTAGTGTTATCAGATAGTTATTTAATCCTTGAACAATGCTAGGTAAGCCTCTTTCATGCTTTCTTCTAACTCCCATGTAGCCTCCTCAGGTGTAAAGGGATTCCATTGCACATTAACCCAAGTGACAGTTCTATTCTAAAGCATGGTTCCTTCCCAACCTAATATACGAAGTGGTTCTGGAAGAAATTCCCCTCCGGGTTGACCTATATCAAATTCTAGTCAACCGCATCACAAGGGTCATGACCATATTTCCTCAATAAGGAAATATGAAAAACATTATGTGCTTTAACATGACTAGGTAGAGCCAATTGATATGCTAGAGGACCCATTCAGTCCAAAACTTCAAAGGTCCCAGAGATCCGGGGCACTAACTTAGCACAACTTCTACTGTTAGTGTACTCTTGTGATGTTTAACTCTCAAGTACATATGATCCCCAACCTTAAATTATTTATGTGTTCTTTTTTTGTCTACATAACTTGCCAACTTAGTGGAGTATGGAATTTTCTGCAGTATAAACCTTTGAATGGACTCATATTTATAGAGGCTTGATAGTTGTTGTTATATGAAAATTGGGCTAAGTGCATAAAATCCTCCCACCTTGTGGGTCTATCCATCACATACATGCGAAGCATGTCCTATAATATTTTATTTTTTCTTTTAGTCCATCTGTCTGTCTTGGGACGGTAGGTTGTGCTGAAATATGTTTTTGTTCCCATCCCTCAAAACAAAGTTTTCCAGAAGGTTGATGTGAAATTTACATCTCTATCAGAGATGATCATCTTTGGTACCCCATGAAGCTTGAAGAAATCCTTCATAAAAAAATTTCCCACTTGTGTTGTCCCAAAGGTATATTGCATAGGAAAAAAATGTGCAACCTTGGTTAGTGTGTCAACTACCACCATAATAGAGTCATGTTGGTAGTTGGTCTGAGATAATATTGTTATGAAATCCATGGATATTACTTCCCACTTCCATTCTGGAATTGGAAGGGGGTTTAGCAACCCTGTGGGGTGTTGATGCTCTACCTTGACCTGTTTGCACTCTAAACATGTTGCCAGATAGTCTATTGTATCCTTCTTCATTCTGGGCCAAAACCAGTCTTTCTGCATTGTTTTCACCATATTTTAGTATTTCATATGACCCGAGTAAGGTATCTTATGTTATTCATCGATTATCATCTTATTCAAATCAGGTATGTTAGGAATATACAACCTCTTTTTATAAAAATTTAATCCTTTTGGATTTATGTTATACCTAAGAATCCCTTGTTGCTGCACTTTCATTTGCAGTTCCATATACCAGGGGTCTTGTGCTAGGGCTTCCTGAACCCGTTGTTAGTGCAAGGAGTCACTCCTTGATTGAAAAAGGAGTAAGCCTAAGACATCACAACTCATTTAGAATTTAAAGGTTTTTGAGTGGTGGGATGGCTTCTCAAGAGTTTGAAATGATTTTTATTCTTTAAGACTTTCATGCATTTGGAAACTTGTGGAAAGTATAAATTGTATGGGTAAATTGGTAATATAGGGAATAAATTGTAACAAATGAGGGAAATAGATAGATGGTGCTTATTATAACAAATATTTGTATCCTAAATCAGTCACACAACTACAATAATGGCTCTTTACATAAACTCTGTTTTATGTAAAGTAAACAACATTTAGAAAGTAGCATACATTTATAAATAATTTCATAAATCCATCATGAAACCTTCACTGACATGCTCTACAATATACATATGATTTGTAGAAGAATGACATCTGGTAATTAACTACTAGATCCTCTAGTAATTCTCTAGTAATTCTCTTACTCATACTTTACTAGTTGTTGCAACTCATAAATCAGAAGGAATAAATAATGAGGGAAACACACCATACATTAGATAGTCCTTGAATCACAAAATCCTCGAGCATGAAATGAAAAATGGATTTTTCTTTATTATATTATGTTTTCAGGTAAACCAAAATACAACCCTGAAATGGTATTTACAAATGGTATATATACAGAGAGAGGCACCAGCTCCATCTCTCCTAAAACGAAGGAACCACAATTCCTAACGTTACATAGGTGTTATAGGACATTAAAGCTATATCCCATCAAAATATAATTGAAAGGACATATGTAGTTGAGAGAAGAGGAGAGAATTTGGACAAAACTGCTGAGTATGTTGACATGCTACCCCTTTTTCTATTGATTTGTCTCCTCATGACTATGGTTCTTTAATAACCATATGTCTTAATTAAATATGACCTTCAACACCCTCATAACCACATACCAATCATAATTTTGTATATCCATATCATTATGAGTCCTTCTTTTTCTTGAACTTTCTCAGAAACTTTGCTGACATATGTCAAAAATCATTCAAAAAGGTGATACCAGAAATTCTAGTAAAAACCTGTAACTGCACAAAAAATGTAATGGTACCAGAATTTCCAATAACGCTCTATTTATTTTTCAAAAATTCACATGAGACACCTCAAAAACTTGTGCAAACTTATACACTTCTAAATTTGAGCTGCTATTCAAAAATGCACGTGATAAGAAAAAAGGTGTTTAATTATGAAACCCTTTTACCTTTCTTCCATATGGGTTGTAGCTTCAGCAAGCCCTTCCAAGTCTGATTTTTCATCAAAAATTGATTTTGATATTGTGGTCCTTGTGATTGTTTCTTTGACAATGATATTTTCCTCCTTTGAACCCTTTTGAATTTTTCTTATTTTTGAGGATTTTGTTTGCTGATCTAAAGGGGATTTGCCTTTTTCTTTCTTCGTTGACTCATTAGTTTGTAACCATTCATATTTTCCTTCTACATCTATGAACTCTATCAACAAACTTGGATTATGGAGAGCTTTAGACTTGAGCCTAAACTTGTTACTGTCTCTGGTGTGTCTTTTTCTACTAACAACAACAACTTTGGCATCCTCTTTCTTTCTTTTGCTGTTGATTTCATATCCTGCATATTTTAGGAGTTCTTCATCATATTTAGTGGGCTTATATTCCTTCTGGATTTTTCGTTGAGTGTCTACTTTCAAAACTTCCGGTAGCACCTATGCTTTGGATTTTTTTTACAGTTGCAGACCTTGCTCTTTGTGCTCTAGTATAAAATTTAGGAAAACGAGGAATGGGGGCACCATCTTCATGGATTTAGGCTTATATTCATGAGCTCTCTCCTTTCTTCAACTTCCTCTCAACCTTGACTGAAGGAGTCTTTTCTTTTCTTCTCTTAGCCTTTTTAAGGATATTCTCCTTCTTAGCCTTTCTCTTTGTTCTCCTATAAGGTTGAGGGTGTTGCTGTGAAGCTAGAGATAGTTGAGTTAGAACATATGGTGTAGGTGCAGGTTGGCCTGCCCTGTAAAATAGAAAATTGTCCCATGATTTATTTCTTTTCCTCAGTTCTTCCTCGACCAATACTTTAATAAAAAATTTCTGATACAAGTTGTCTTCTTATGCAGTTATGTGTGTTTGAATCGTAGCTAACATATTTTTCAAGCTCTTCAGCTGAACGAATGGCAAGTTGAGGGTTTTAATACATGCAACATGAAACATAAATCTCATATGATAAAGAAAAGCTATAGTATACCTCCTCTCACAAGTGAGGTAAATTTTTATGAGCTTAATAGCTTCAGTGCATTCACTTTTGAGGTAACCTATGGAAATTCCTTAAGCCCAGTTGGGATCTCTGTGTCCATCTTTAAGGAAACTATTGAGGTCTCCTATAGTGACAACTTGGCCTTAAACCACTTTTATCATTCCTGTGGAAGATTAAATGCCTCAACAATTGAATTTGTTGATAACTGTAATATGAGAACATAGATGGTTGCTTCATGTAAATTAAAAGAATGTGAAAAATCCTAAGCTACTCCTAAGTGAGAGACTCCTATTCTTGAACATAGTGGATACCACCCTACTTGAATAAACAAGCTTCTCACATTTGAATTAGCATCCACTAGGTCGGCTCCTTGGGGTTCAATTTGTTTTAGCTTTCCTCCTCTCTTAGTCATCTTCATTAATACATAATTTTGTCTCTTGAAATATGATAGGTGGAAAGGCTATAGGAGATCACCTAACAGGTGTTGCCATGTCTTCTATGAGATCTTGTCTAAAATCTAAGACTCCCTTCTCAAGCTACTCACTGGAATATCGTATTCACCAATAGTTAAAATCAAAACTGATAGTATTCCTTCCTTTTCGGTGGTTTAAAACAGATACATTGGTTCACCATCCCATGCAAGAGATTTTTCATAATTGTAAGTATCTTGGACCACAACATACAACCTGTGAGAGTCATTGCGATCTTCAGTTTGATGTGGAGTTTTAGATGGTATGCTATAAGTGGATGGAGATGAGCAGAACTATAACAGGCAGTAACCTCCACTGAATCTTTATTACTAGCCTAAATTTCTAGCAACGTCCATGCATGTTCAACCAAACGGTCATCGCATTAAAATTGTGGATCCACGATTTATTTTAACACATAACACATACTTTGACATGTGTATGAGGTGACTTAACTAAGAGGCAAGATGGACAATGATAGGTTTTTAAAATTACGGATTGACACCTAGTGTTCACAATGTATAACCATGACTTGAACTTAACATTAGTTTACGTAAACCTTTCCTATCACGTGACCTAAATCATGATAAAATATTTAAAATTTATTTTATAATAGGAACACGTGGCTTAACAAAAAGAGGATGCACTTTTCTTATTTTATAAAAATAGAGGAAGTTACTATAATTTCCGGTAGCACAGGGTTAAATAAAAACATACACAAGACATAATTAAACAGATTGTCCAAAAAAGGCTAAAATAAATGCTTCCGTAAATTTCTGTAGCGTTCAATTTTTTTTTTTTTCAATTTAAAAATTATATCCTAAAAAACAAAAAATTTAAAATAGAAATACTTCTTCATTACTGCCATTGTTTTCTCGACCCCGAAATGTCCAGAAATGCGACTGTAGTGTGCTTCCCATATCATCTTGGAATGCTCGATTGAAGGAACACAAAGGTGTCCCAGGTGACATAGCATTGCATCTTGGAGGTGAAATTTTGGAGCTTACATACCCCCCAAGTGTGCCTTGTATGTTTGGCAAAATTCTGGATCGCTCTTGTAGAGAAGCAGCCAATTAGAAGCCTGATGCCCACAAGAGTTGATAATAGTGGTAAGTGCCACAATTGGTGGTCAACTGAGGCAGTCTACAAAATTATTGGTGCTACCCTTCTTATACTTGATGTTTAAAGGAAATTTTTGCAGATACGTGGACCACATCTGATGGTGATCGTTATGCAACTTCCCTTGTGTCTATATGAACTACAGGGGTTGGTGGTCTGTGTGGATGATTGTTTCCTTCCCCAAAATGTAATGCTTCCATTTTCTACAAGCCTGCACAATGGAATATATTTCTTTTTCATAACTGGGATACTTGTAGACAGTGTTAGACAATGTCTCACTGTGATATGCCACTAGATTCCCTTGTTGAGTAAGAACTTCCCCAATAGCATAGTCAGTGGCATTTGTCTCTATCTCAAATGGTTGTTGCAAGTCTAGTAATGTGAGAATTGGGGCAAAACAGAGGCGATGTTTGAATTCTATAAATTCCTTCTGTTGAGATTCTGATCAAAATAATTTTTCTTTCACTCGTCCCTTAGTGACTTGACTCAAGGGCCAAGTGATATGAGAGAATACCAACACGAACCTACTATAAAAATTAACAAGGCCGAGAAAGCTATGAAGCTCTGTTAGAGTGTTTGGGGCTGGCCAATCCTGAATGACTTGGATATTGGTTTGATCCACATAAACCCCTCTTTCATCAATAATGTATCTAAGATGTTTAACCTGGATCATGTCAAAAGTGCACTTCTCCAAATTGGCACACAACTTGTGTTGCCACAGTGTTTGGAGGACTTGTTGGATGTGGTGGAGGTGCTCTTCCCAAGTCTTACTAATGATCAGAATTTCATCCAAGTACACCACTACAAATGAGTTTTTTGAATGGCCATAATATTTCGCCCATAAACATCATGAAGGTTGCGGGAAAATTCTTCAACCCAAAAGGCATGACCAGTCATTCAAAAAGGCCCTCATTGGCTTTGAGGGCACTATTCCACACATTAGAGGGTTTGATTGGTACCTGGTGATACCCAGACTTCAATTCTATCTTGCTGAAATATTTTTCCCCTTTGAGTTGGTCCTGAAGGTCATCAATCTGTAGGATTAGGTACCTAATCTGGACAGTGATCTTATTTAGCGCCCGATAGTCAATACAGAGTCTCGAAGTCCCATCCTTCTTCTGTACCAACATGATTGGGCTCCCACAGGGTCATCAACTCGGCTGGATGTGACCTTTCTGTAGCAATTCCTGAATATATATCTTGATTTCATCATTCTCTAGAACCGAGCATTGATATATTGGTCCATTGGGTAGCGGCGCACCTAGGGATAGATCAATGGGGTGCTTTACCTGACAGTGAAAAGGAACCCCTATTGGTAAGGTGAAGATGTCCCCGTACCCCTTCACAACCTTGTCCATTTGATGTTTTCATATGGAGGAGCCCTGTTAGGAGGTCGTGGCCATAGTCTTATTCTTGCCCTAGGGGTAGATGATCAGGAAAATAGATTTCCTGCTTTTGGAAATGAGCTTATTTCATTGTTTTGCAGTAACCAAAGAGATAGTGACAGGTGGTGGTACCTCTGGTATCCTGTAAAACTTATTTCCAAAAGTAACAATAACAGCGCGAGGCCGAGAATCATAGAGAGAATGTCACTTCGACAAGTATGGTTTGCCTAATAATAAATCACAAACATCAAGAGGAGAAATTTCACATAATACCTCATCCATGAAGGGATTCATATTGTAGGGAAGGCGACACTGCGAGCTGAGGCAGAGATCCCATCCTTGGTGAAGCCACCCGATGGTGTATGGATGTGAGTGTTGTGTGGTTGGCAATTCCAACTGCTTCACGACGTCTGCTAAAATGAGGTTCTTTTGGCTCCCATTATCAAAAATGAACTGTAGTGGGGAACCCTTTACCCACATCTGGGAGTGGAAGAGACGCTCCTCCTCCTCTCAATATTTCGGTTCCTCCTTCTAGATCTTCGCAATGGAAACAGTGGCATTGGGATTCGCATCAATAATTCGTTTCCCTTTTTCATTCCCCTTATCATGTTCTTATTCAGAGTTGGAGAATGCATCTGATTCAAAAGCCCTCATCTCGGCCACTGGAGACTACTTGGCCCGATAGTCACTTGTGTTGTGAGTGGAGCTCTTATGGAACTCATACCACTTTCCCATGTCCTTCTTTGGCTTCACGGTGTTGTTCTTTTCTTGCAGATTTGGTAGGTTTTCTTGGGCCATATTACCTTGGCTTTGTCCTTTTTTATGCTATTTCGGGGCATCTTTCCCTTGCTTTTGATTCACATATCCAAAGTCTCGCTTCTTCTGTTTGAATTTCTGCTCAATCTTAGTAGCATACTAGTATGTTGTACCAAGCAAGGAGATGTCAAGTAACTCCATTTCCTCCTGAATGTATATATGAAGACAACTACGATAGTTTAGCACCAAATGTTTCTTCGAATATTTGAAACCCAACTTTGTGCGTAGGGTATGGAACAGATTCATTAGCTCATGCACATCTTGATCCCTTTCTTGCCACAACGTGGTCCATTATATGTACTTGTCCTCATAGCTCCCCATGGGATAGTATTATTCCATGATGGTGTATTAGAAATAATTCCAAGTGGGTATGGCTAAGAATAGAGAGGGTTCTATCTCATCATTTTTCTCACAGTAGGTTTCCCACCAGTCATTGACATGGGGGGTAGCTTTGAGGAGTGCAAAAATAATCTTCTCTTGGTCGAAAAAGTCATGAACCAAGAAATATCCTTCTAATAGATTCAACCATCTATCTACGACATCTAGATCTATTTGACCCTCAAATATGGCAATGTCAAGGTTTAATTGTACCTTAAAGGGTGTCGCGCCTCCAGAGTGGCTTCTAGATGCATATGTGCCACCGGTGGGAAGTTGCTGAAGGATCTGGGAAAAGTTATCCGTCATCGTGTTCCTTTTTTTTTCAACAGCCTCCTCAAGAAATATTTTGATAGGATCTCCTACTCCATCATATTTATTTTCATCCCCCATGGACAGTCGTCGGGGTTAAAAATTTACCACGACAAGTCTCATAACATCCAATTGTGGTTGTAAAGAAACTAAGAAACATAGTTTACATCTTGACATGCCATAGCACCTGGCATGTATTAAATTCATTATCACTATGTGGCATGTGTTAGCATCCCCTACATTTCTTGGCCTTCTTTTATCCTCCCTAGCACACACTAGCACTTCCTAACACACCTTGGTATTTTAGCATACCTTGTCACTACCTAGAATATAACCTTGTCACTCCCTCTTTAACACATCTAGAGCTCATTGACACTCCTTGTCACACACTCGTATGCATTCATGTCCATGCATTTTTATTTAGTGCTTCATTTTGTTTCCTTCACACTCCCTAATACTGCCTAACACACATTGGCATACCCTAACACTTGAGACACCTTGGGATTCCAGCCTATCACTCTACAATACCTTAGAACTACCTCAAGCTTCACTCGAAGGCTCGAATTATAGATCAAGCATATGTTACCCTCCTCAAGCTTGTTAAAAAATGAAGAGGTAATTGTGAACAATGACCTTGTAAATTTTGGGAAAAAGAAAAAAATACTTTATGGTAGCAGATCGCTCTTGAACATGACACTTTCACTTCATCTTCGTGGCCTTGGGTTGGGTAATTTTCTTGACAGTCTATCATACCATCCATCACTTCAATTTTGGGTCAATTCTTCCAACTCATTTTAGTGTCATCGATATGTTCAAGAGAAGTCATCCAATAATTCCTCATCTTCTGCAATACTCATAAACCTTCATTTTCATTACTGCCATCACTAAACATTGCTTCATCAAATCACATTTTGTCTCCAAAATCATTACTCTTGTTTCATGCCATATCTGTGATGAGTCACTTCCTGTCGACATCAGCTCATCATCCAAGAAGTTGACTTAGAAACATCTTTCCAGTGACTTCGAACTTACTTACAGCAATGACGGTTTTATCACTTCTGGTGATAGCTTGACATCACAGACCTTCAACTGAAATATAGTGTTTGGCATTTGAAATCAATTCATTTATTCACGCCTTGGAAATTTTACTACATTACCTTAAGAACCATTAACATCAATGGTGGTTTCTTTCGCATTTGTTAATGACTTACATCATTAGCTGCTAATCAGACTATGTTTTCCCATGTTCGACTTCAAATCAAATATTCGCATGTTTAATCTTGTATTTGAATGATCAAGTAAACGATATAGAAGACCCCATATCTAGTTTCATTCATCTGGGTTGTGATTTAAAGAATTGTACCACATCATCCATACAACAACTTTACATACAGATTGTCATCCTATCATGGGCATATATCTGTAGGTATGTCTATATCTGTAGACGACTTTCTAATTTATGTACGTGTTATGATAGTTTATGTGTTGAGCATGTGTATGCCTCCCTTAGTAGTTCATGTCCAATATGTACAAGAAATCATGATGTAATGTATTGTAAATTGATGCACGTCACCGTCTGCTTTAGATCGTACTCATCATACTATAAAGCATATCATACAAATATTATCATTATTTTGACTTCATGCTTTAGGGGGTAGCTGTTATAGGTCAATTTGGGGATCGTCCCTAAGACCAGTATGAATAGGGTCTATCATCCCCTAATTTAGTTTCTACATGCTCTAGATAATTCATTCCACTGATGGCTTTAATTCATGAGATTTTACATGTTTTAAGTATAGTTAAAATGACCCATTCACTCATCAACGCTCCTAGATGTTTCTAAAGTACTGTGATGCTTCTCGATTGATTTTTGGTGTGATGAGGATGGGATGAAGTTGGAACAATTTGGCAGTGAACTGATTGACTGCTTTTAATATATTCCTCTTAATACTGCAACAAAGATATTTGTTCTTTCTCCCATACATGAATTTCTACCTTGTGAATGAATTCTCAATATGTGCATATATTCTCAGATTTAGTCAATTCAATCTGGTTATGATAAATAGATATTTTATATTTTTAAGCACTGAAAGAAGAAGAACGAGAGCGAAGGATCACAAGTAAGACTCTTCATATTATGTTTATTTGTTTATTATAGAGAGAAAATCATTTACCTTTCCTCTATTTTTGTGAATGAAGGAACACCACACTCAGGGAAGACTAGTTTATTTGTAGATTATAATTCCTCATAATAATGATTGTCATCATGATCCGAACTATGGAATGGATATCAGAAAGATAACCAAAGGATGTGCCAGAGTAATGATGGAAGAAAATAGAACTCGGTTCAGGCCTTAATGAATCATAGTTTCCTTCTTCCGCAAGGGCTACCATTATTTACATTCAAGCAAATTTAAAAAATTAAAGTATCATTACCTTTCACCTTAAGCATCATGTCACGAATTGTACCTTACTGATATTACCTTCCAACGGTCCAGTACTTTAATGATGATTGCCTTTGTCTTGAAATAACAACCCACCTTGAAATCACATCATATGCATAATTGTATAGTTAGTGATCTCAACCAATAATGAAAATGATTAGCAATTTATCATATTAATTTAAGCTAATGTTCTTTCTGGAATTTTTTCTTCAGGAAATCAGTGCCGTTACTGCAGGAAATGGAACCACAACTGTTGAGCATTTTGCAGAAAATCATTTCTTCCCCTTTTTGTACAATTTATCGCACATGAATAGAGGTTTTTATGTCGAACAATGCAACGATCTCATTGGATTACCAGTCATTAAGGTGATTTGTTAACCAATGTGAGGCCCATCACCGTTAATGAGAGTGAGGACCAAGGTACATCTGATGCATCCTATCAGGTGTCAATTTATGAATGGTTGAACCCCCTGTAGGATCCAACAGTCAAGGATCCATAATGAATCCCGATTTTTGTTGGCGACATAACATGTCATTAAGGCATACAAGCTTCAAGGCATCACAAAGATTTGATCTTGCACCCAGATAATTTTTTGATGTTGATGGGACAATATTGTTGGAAGGAGGGCCTTAAGGAATCCCACATCAATCCAACATGAGAAATCCAAAAACTAACAGAAAAACAAAATTTATTGAGAGGATCCCAAAGGATCTACTGACTTGTGTTTTTAACAAGCCCAGGGCAGTCAATGCTAGCCAGATTTCAATTTTAGAGAGTCTGAAATACTGAAAAAGAAGACTCCAAGGGGGTTCCTTTTTCGTAACTAGTCCATTGGGCCCAGAAAAAGAGATAAACTTGTACCCAACAGACATTCCTCTCATGGTTTACTGAGCATGAGAAGGAACAAATTGTCATCAAGAAATCTAGAATAGGTATGAAAGGAATGACCTCTCCCGCCATTTCCGACTCCTTTTTCTTAACAATTTCTTCCATAAATTCCTTCTTATATTAAAGTTTCCAATATATATATAGAGTCTGTTCCCATTCACTAAGAAGGTAACATTCCCATCATAAATTTTTTTAACCCTAACAAATCCATTATCAAAAAATTTCTCAATTTCATAGGGACCTAGCGAATGTGTGTTGGATTTCCCTTTGAAATTCTTAAATTTTGAATCATACAACAATGCCCAAACTCCATCTTTGAACATGTTCTTCATAATGTATTGTTACTGTCATTTAACCTGATTTTGTTGGATCAGATCAGCAAGTTGAAGAGCATACCGCCTAATCTCATCTAACTCATTGAGCTGCAGGATTCTTTGCTATTGTGCCTCATCAAGGTCTATACCCAAATCTGTTTTCATCTTGAAAATTCTGATCTTAAATTCAATGGGTAGTAAAACTTCTGAGATTTCCATACACCAATTCATATGGAGAGAAGCCACTGGTGTTTCTCCATGTGATCCTATAGGCCCACAATACCTTAGGAACTTGATCAGACCAATCCTTCTTATGTAATTTCCATGTCTTTTTAAGGATTGTATCCAGCACCTTATTTGTTGATTCCACCTGCCTATTGTCCTGTGGATGGTAAGGAGTGGAATTCCAATGAGTAATTTGATATTTCTGCACAATTCCCTGCATGGGATAAACACAAAATAATTACCCTTATCAGTAACTATTTCCCTTGGTACCCCAAATCTTACAAAAATATCAGAAAAAATAAAATCTACCACTGGTTTCTCTGTTGCTCTAAGTATTGCCCTTACTTCCACCCACTTCGTAACATAATCAATACAAACCAAAATATAATTATTACCTTTGGACATAAGATTGATGGGACCTACAAAATCAAGAGCCCACGTCTCGAATGGTTTTATGAGAACTTATGGCTCCAAAGGCATTTCATCGGATTGAATAGGTCACCCTATTCTTTTCCAGCTATCACATTTCCAGGCATACTCCTTTACATCTTTGAAAATAATTTGCCAATAGCAACCTGAGCAGAGGATCTTATAGGTTGTCTGCTTATCTAAAAAGTGTCCTCCACAGGGTTCATCATGACAAGCTCTCAAGATATCATATATCTCATCCTCTCTGACACACTTGTGAATAATTAAATCAGTTCCAATGAAAAATAGGTCTCCCCTAATCCAAGAGTAATAAGCACTTTTCCTAACAATTCTATTCTTTTTATTAGATGAAAAATAGGGTGGAAAATTTCCTGTAGCAAGGTAGTTGTCCATGTAAGAAAACCAAGGTGTTTTGAGAAAAAGAGAAAACAAATTCTCACCATAAAATCTATCATTAAAAGGAACATCCTCACCTGCATGGTTGAGCCTAGATAGGAAATCAACTACCTGATTTTCTTTTCTTGTCCTGTCCAATAGTGTGATGTCAAATTCCTATAGCAGCAAAAGCCACTAGTGATCCTACCATTAGTGACTAGTTTTTCCATGAGATATCAGATGGTAGAATGATCAGTGTGTACAAAAACTTCGTAACCAATGATGTAATGTCTAAACTTATTAATAGCATAAATTACAACAAGGAATTATTTCTCAAATACAGTGTAATTCAATTCTACAGTAGTTAAATTTTTACTAACAAAATAAATAGCATGGGTTACGAGATGTTCCTTTTGACCCAATACTGCTCCTATGGACGAATTAGAGGAATCAGTGGAAATGTGAAAGGGAAATTTCCGATTTGGGCCTCTCAAGACAGATTCTGAAGAAATATTTTCCTTGAGTGTATCAAATGCATCCTGACACTCATCATTCCAATGAAATTCAGATTCTTTAGTCAATAATTTAAACAATGGAGAGGCTACTTTTGTAAAATTCCCAAAAATCCTTCAGTATTAGCTTGCATTTCCAAGGAAACTTCGAACTCCTTTTTGATTGGTTGGTGGTGCTTCTTTACAATATATTCAATCTTAGTCGGATCAAATTTAATTCTTGCAACAAAAACATGATGACCCAAAACAATAATTTTAGTCGTAATCATAAAAAAAAAATTCATTACTCAATGAAATATTAGTTTCTCTACATCTTTGCAAAAATTTCTTAGGATTATGTACAATTTCTTCAAAAGTATCACCTGTCACTGTAAATTCATCCATATAGACATCTACACAATCATGCAAAAGGTTAGATAAAATACCAAGGACTGTCTGTTGAAATGTTGATGGTGCATTGTAAAGACAAAATGCTAATACCTTATATGCATAGGTATCCTAGGCACATGTAAATTTTGTCTTCTCTTGGTCCTCCAGAGATATCCTACTTTAATTTTACTTGTTGAACCCATCTAGGAAGGAAAAATACTTCTTTCCTGCTAGAGTGTCCAATACTTGGTCTATAAAAGACAAGGGAAAGTTACATTTTAATGTAGATTTGTTTAGTTCCTTGTAATATACACAAACTTGCCATTTACAATCCTTTTTGTAATAATAACTACTAGATACACCCACTAGATATCTAAGATAGGATAGATGAACCCTACATTTAACAATTTCTGCAATTCATTTTTCACAATTTCTCTCAACGTGGGGTTCATCCTCCTTTGCAGTTGTCTCACAGGCTTGAAATTTTCTTCTATATAGATATGATGATTGCATGTATCTAGGTGAATACCCCTCATGTTTGTATATCCCCAAGAAAATATATCTGAAATTTTTTTTAATGCTTGAATTAATTGTTTCTCTTGTTGATGAGTTAAGGCATAATCGGTCTTTAAATTTTTTCGAGAAAGAAAATCTCAATTACATTACCCCCCCCATTTCAGTCATTGAATATGTAGGGAATTGATAAGAGGGATGAATTTAGTTCAGTTGTTGTACTATGTTCATAAAAATATTACAAATTAGTAATGATATCTATATTATGGCTAGATATCCCTTCTAAATGCTCTGAAAAATCAGGATTAGAAATACAAAAATTTATCAGATTTTCTTCTGAGTTTTGTTTAAGGAAAATGGTTTGGCCTATTGTTAAAAATGGTTCGGTACATTATGAATCATGCTTATCTTCTTCAACCCAATGAGAATTTTGTGATCTTAAGAGGGTTTTAGCGAGGGGATACAAATTGATATGCTTTGTTTCAGCTCCATGAGTGATGATCATATTTCCTGACCTACACCCTATATAGGCATATTTCATGGCTAACCAAGGCCTACCCATGATCAAAGGATGTTGTCCCAAGTTATTTTTAGGTTGAATAACATAAAATTATGTAGGTTTCTCCCAGGAATCCAATGAGATGACAATGTCTTCTAATACCCCCTCTGTCTTTAACTTATACCTATTTGCTAATTCTAACATGGTAGGAGTAGGAAGTTAGTCAAAGGATCCTTTGTGAGATAAATTTTCCATAGTCATTACATTTATGGCTTCACCTAAATAAATTAGAGTGTTCTTTATTCGATACCCAATGATAAAGGTGGTAACCAAAGGGATTCTAGGGTCTACATATATCTTAATAACAAATCTGGTGGACATAAGGCTTGCAAGTTTCACACCTACTTGAATGATGGAGGGTTATTTATTTTGTCTTCGTGGTTCCTTGGTACATATCTCCCTCACTATTTTGGCATAAATAAGGATATCCTTAATTTCTTGCAGTAACGAGATATTAATGCACACATTGCTCAGTTCAGACACAAGATAAAACTCAGGTTGTTTTATTTTCATCTCCAGCCTCTCTGGAAAAGGAGGCTGGACCATATGGGATGAGGAAGGTTTTTTTCATCTTAAAGTGGTTTTTTTGTTGGTTCAATTGTCTTTTCTACTTCAGGCATTTACAGAGTGTCTTGCTCTATAATCTCTTCAATTTTTCCAGGTTGAGTCACCACTTTTCTCGATATGAGCTTAATTTCCTATAGTAACATAGGAAATTCCTACAAAAAAAGGAACCAAAATATCCTCCAGAGGTTGTGGTGTAAGACAATAAGTAGGAAAATTGGGATAAGTGACCACTCCAATATTGTGAGCAGATTGGATGGTTTTATTTTTGGGGTTAGATACTGGCTAGGAAGGAATTTCTGTGGGACAAGGTTGATTTGGTGGGGCAAAAAACTGAAGTTTTTTCTCTTGTGGATGTACCATTTTTTGTGGTATGGGCTGTGATGGGTAAAAATTTTGAGATGGAAAATTCTGAGCAGTAGGGTAAGAAAATTTCCCCTGCCAAGTGTTGGGTGCTAGAAGGTGTCTTTTAAAAATCCTAATCACCTCAAATTAATTATAAACCTGGGTAAGTATTTTTGTTTGAAGAGTGTAAACAATATGTGCAAGCTATAAATCCAAAGAGTAATGATGTGAGATAATCTATTAAATTCAGTACAAGACTAAACAGATGCAATCATAAATATCAAGTTGTAACTTTTAAAGGAAATAATACATCTAAGATTCAAGACTCAAACCTCTACTAAAATCATAATTAAATCTCAAACAAGAAATTTTAATTAATAATAGCATCAGCCGAGAGAACAATAGAAATAACTCATCTCTTCTTAGTTGATTCAATCCAATTCATACTTAATATCTACGAAGCAATCCAAATGGAAATGATATCAATATGAAATTTCAGTAGCAATAATTAAACTCTTACAGATGATTTAAGCAATGCAATGCGCTATCTTAAATAACTCACGCTATAATGAAGAAGATTCAGATCAAATGGTAATGAAGTAAATCATAAACAAAATGCATAATATCTCAATACAGGAAAATAATAAATAGCTAAATTAAATAGGTTTACAGAAACAGGAAATTATCAAATCAATTAAACACTCGAAACATCAAAAGCTTAATACAAAGAAGCAGTTAACTCCACCAGAGGCCGGGCCCTTAGCCACCAGCGAGCACTGCTAAGTTACTTCAGATAATGCGAGGGAACAAAAAGTTCAATTAGATATTAATCATCGAAATTGAGTAGCATTATAATATAATTTTGTCTTTTCAGAGCTATGTTCTGTCCATAATTATTCTCATAAATAAATCTATATTCCCTTTCATAATTCTCTCCCTTTGATCTCTTTTTTTCATTTAAATACACACAGATCAGAGAGAAGTTACAACAGAGATGATTACAAAATTTATTCACATAACAAAATTGGATTTTTCATAACCAATCGATTAGCAAGATCATATATGAAATATCTTTCCATCAATCATTCAACAGGAACAAGTCGAATTTGGTATTGCAACTAAGATAATTTGGAAAATGGTTGCAACAATGAATCTGGGAAAATCGTCTTCAGAGAACCTTCCATTTCTCTTAATACGAACTGAATTTGGGCAAACTACTCTCCAAAGAAGTTAATTCGGTCTATTCTAGACAAAACCCATGTTTCGGATTTTCCAGATTCTTCTCCATTTTCCCACAACGTCCAATACAAAATTGTCACTTCTTATTCCAGTGAATTTCTGAGTTTGGAATATTTAATGATGAGCTAGAGATCAAATCTGCAATCTGGAGAATACCTTGGAGGCTAAAATGGTGAGTGATGTTACAAAAAATTTATTAATAAACCATCATTGATAAAATCATGCATAATAATCATCAATTTATTAAAAATAAAGGAGAATAAATAATATTTATCCATAAGAGCATAAATAATTATAAAATGGAATTATATGATAAACCATGATAAATGACGTGATAAAGCATGGTAGAAATGGATGAAATAGGTGTTAAAAAGTGATAATAATAATGAAAAACTAGCAGCCCAACACGAACGTTATTGTGGAAGCTAGGCGTGCTAGGGCATTGGAATATTGCACATCTCAGTCTAAGCATAACGAGTATGAAAATTTGATTGTGACATACATGTAGAACGTGGTTTCGATGGTATTTTAAGTGCCATTACATAGAGTGCATTTACAACTCCCTAATATGATAAATATGTTACTTTAATCTTAGGAAGATAAGGACATTGATCGATAGAATGCTCAACCTCACAAATTTGGCATACCTCTATGTTGTCTGCAGAGCATTCCCTTAGAGAATGTTTCCTCCTGCATTTGGAGTAGAACACGACAAGAGATTTCTCCAATTCCTCTTTTTTTTTCTTATCCTGAAAAACACCCAACTGTGAATGCAAAGTGCTAAGAATATCAGACTTAAAATTTTCAAGATACCCATTTCAGCTCTGGTTACTCTAGCTCTAACAACTGATTTGAAAATCCTCGAAGAAGTGTCTCTTGATCCTCCTCCAAATTTGGAATTTCCACTTCAATACCTTTGACACAACTCACACACATCATCATAAATAAAGTTTGATATATCACCGACTCCCATTAAGTTCAAAATATCCATAAATATTGGTCTGATTTCCTTGAGAAATTTTTTTCTCTTGCTCTCTTTGCTCAGTTGATTCATCTTGGATATATGCATATTGTATTGAAATTTCTCCACCAAGTCCTCAATACTCTCCCCTTCCTTCTAAATCATGCCAAAAATTTCTTCTCTGAGGTCTCTAGTCTTACAATAATCTTGATACTTCTTCAGGATTACCTTCTTCATTCCATCCCAAGTGGAAATGGAGTTTGAACCCAACCCCATAACCACCTGAGATTTTTGTCATTCAATGTAGGAGGAAGCAATTTCAGCTTTTGAGCATTGGAGGAATAGTCATAGCTTTTGCATAACACATCGAATTTTAATAAGAAGGGATCAAGATCTTCACTAGAGAGACCACGAAAATTAGCCAAGGCCGAAGGAGGAATTTTTTTCATCCAAGTAGCTCCACCAGTATCCCTGATAAGAAATTCAAATGTGACCAGTTCCTCTTCCTTCTCATTATAGCCCCCATCTCTGTTACTAGTACCCTCTAGATGGGCCATATCGGACCAAGAGAGAGTAGGACCCTTGTAAACTACATATTGTTCGGATTCAATGTTCTGGAACTCTTATTATTGAATAGGATTGATGAGGAACTCCTCTTCAGGCTAACCATGGAGCAGAGAAGTTAACTTTATTCCAAGAGGAGGTTCTAATTGGGCAGCAACAGAAGATTCTGTTGCAAAAGTATTGATCTACTTAGGGTCAATGACCAATCTCTTTTCATGACTACAGACCTCATGTACAGATTATTCTTACTTTGCTACCTTGTTTCTTGCATATTTTCTTGTTCTTGTGAGTTTATTAGTGAATGAAATGGTGTCCACACCACGACCAAAAAAATTGGAAAATATTGGACCCTATTCATCTAATATGCAAACAAATTAAAAAAAGCTTCTACTTACCAAACAATCAAGACATGGCTTTGGCGATTTCTGATCTATGCAGGTGCGTAGGCCTTACCCTAAGTCTTACCACTTCGACTCGCCAAGTCCTAAAGAATATCAAACCACAGAAATCATAATAAAACACTTTCAATATCATCCCTTAGCACCTCCCCAGCAATGATGCCAAAATGTTGAGTTAGATTATAAACTTATAATTCAAAAACATAAATTATAAACCAATGGTAGGAAATCTTGTGAGATGCCGTGAAAAGTGTATGCAAGCTAATACCTTAAGTGCTTCCTAATTAAATAAGCCACACATAAACAATCCTAGTGTCTCTTTTCTGCATCAACACTTGGCAGCAAAGGCTATGGAGTGGATTCAATCATCCCTCTACAACTCTTGATATTGATCATGTTGATCAGAAAAGATAAAATATCAAGCACACATCCATAACAAAATCAATTCACCATTTAAAAATAAAACTTGATTAAATGATTCCAAAAAAAATTGTCAAATAAAATTCATCATCTAATCATTCACAAATGCTACTAAAACTCATAAAAGAGAAACATTAGTTGTTCCAATAATGTTATCATTGCATAAAAATAATCAAAAGAGCACACTGGTATAACTAATTGAGTTGAGAGAAAAGGGGGCCCTCCCTTACTCACAACCCCTTCACTATTAAAAGGGTTTACTCAGAAAATTGAATAGAACATATAGTTTTATATTAATTTGAAAAGTATTATAGTCATACACAAGCCTGATATGTTCGATCAACCAATAGAAAAATGTCCATGTTGGAGCGTGGTCCCTTGAGGCACAATTTTGATGTAATTTTGTATAAGTTTGTATGTTAGAGCTACACAATAGATTCAATGGGATTTGAGGTGGGTCAAGGCCCCCAATTTTGATGTAAATGGGTTTAAGGGTAAACCATGGGCATCAAACCATGGTTTGAGACCATAGTATCTACGTGCTAGGTGAATATAAATAGATAGATAGATTGAGTCTAAGTGAGGTCAATCAGGAAAATTTAAGCTAAGTAATTTCATGATATTGATGCATATGTGATACATTGTAAGGGTTTGTCTAGGTTGGGTTAAGAGTCACCTATTGGGTGTGTGCATGGAGACCTAGTCCTGGTTGTGTGCGTAGAGACCTAGTCCTGGCTCTGTGCAGACTCTGCTGGTTGTGTGCATGAAAGGGTTTTGTAAGGGTTGTTGATGTATTGATTGAACATATATGAACCTAATAGAAAGGAAAAATTTTGGAAAAATTATGATGTTATGAATCTGATTTGTTTATTGTTTATGTTCTGTTGAGATCTCACTGCTTCTGTCTTATTACCGATTATTGTGCAAGGATATCTGTTAATATTATTAATTCTTATTGATAGTTGATAGATTTTTTTAAGTATTTGTATTTTTTAAGATATGGATCTGGTTCTATTCTTTTATATGTGCTAAGGTGAACAACAATTCTATGTGATTATGTTAAAGTGTGTGCATTCTTTGTGTTCCTGATAAATTTTGTTGCATGCATCTGTTTACAATTGGTCTAAGTTTGCATTTCGTTTGTTGATAACCACTTCATTAAATTCTCCTTAAGGGTGCAAAAACATGGTTCCAACACCACCCCATACTGATTTAGGTGATACTTTGATCTCCACAAGCAGATCATTGCCGAAAGGGATAGTAGTTGGAGGGGTTTTTTTTTTATCCATAAAATTTGAACCTGGGTCAAGACCACTCAAGCCAACAAATGGTTTTGTTTTGAGGACCAGGATCATCATTTTGAGGAAGATTTGATATTCTGGCATCCTTCGCGAAACGAATTACAATATTGGTTGGATAGAAAGATCATTTAATTTAGGCTACAATAAAATTGAAGTACTAAGTTGTTTGACAAAAAGTGGGTGTAGAAAAATA
This sequence comes from Pinus albicaulis, assembly GCA_034641835.2. NCBI lineage: Eukaryota > Viridiplantae > Streptophyta > Pinopsida > Pinales > Pinaceae > Pinus > Pinus albicaulis. The sequence continues at coordinate 1,530,635,978 of CM076578.1, forward strand.
TTTATAAGTGCATGAAATATTATTTTTTTCTTTTGCACATGAACTATAGAAATGGTTGTATTGCTTAAATGAATTCCATCACTACATAAAATATGACACAGTCACTGAGTGGACTCTTGAATTGATCCAGCAAGTAGAAAAGTTTTACAATAAGATCACTCGTGTTGTAGATCATTTGATCGATTTCCTCTACGGAGGATTTGTCACTGAACCTGCCATTGATAAATTTGTGTCATATTATGAAGTAGAAAGAATTTTTTTCAAAGGAACTAGAGGTAAGTTCCTATGCTCGTTGAAATTATTTCTGAAAATGTTCTTATGTGAATGGGGTTGTTTGTGCGAACATACTTGAATGCATCAAAGAGGTAAAACTATGCGCAGTGGAAAAATTTACCGAGAAGATTCTGCAAAATTTATTTATATCCCTCTAAATCCTAAATTTGATTGTGAACCAAAACAAGAAACTTCTAGCTCAGGTGACTTTGAAGAAGAAATCTCGACATCCTTGAATCTTTTCCCTAATCCATCCACTCCACTTCTACACTCACATCAAAGATCACCCACTCCATCGCACAATACATCTCCACCACCACCTCCACCTCCCACTGAAGTAGATATGGCTACATCAATGAAGTTATCTAATTTCAGTGGAATTGTAAATAAGGACATTGAACACTTTTGGTTTGTGACTAAGTTCGTATGGAAAGCTCAACAAATTAAAAATATTGATTTTAAAAAGGCACAATTGGCTACCTCTTTCCAAGTTCAAGAATTAGCTTGGTACATCAGGTGTGCTCAAGCGAACATTAATGCTACTTTGGAAGAAATCAAAGGAGCCTTAAAAGAGCAGTTTAAGAAGCCTAAGTCATATGCGCAGCTGGTGACAGAAATGAAGGATATTTGTCACGAGCCCAATTAACCTATATGGGAGACTGATTAAAGGTTGAAGCGCACCATCAAATATGGTGGATTTGTTATTGATGATACTCAACATAAGGAATGGTTCATTGCTATGTTGCTCCAACATTTGCACCAAACCTTAGGTCAATAAAAGATTGCCACAAAAGATGAGGTTGTGGAGGTTGCAATGAAATTGGAGGCTACCCCAACAGCTATTGTGCTAGGAAATCAAAAAATTCATAATTAGTTGGAAGACATGAATCTATAATTCAAAGTCTACATAAATACAAGGGCAAGGAGGTCTGCACAGAAGTTTGGTGTATAAAATGTAAAGCTTTGGGCACCATAAATACCAGTGTCATGTCTTCAACAATTATTTGAATGTTGGAGGTCCTAGTCCATTAAAGAATCCCGTGTTTGCACTATCTACAAAATTATAGGATTAAATGACACAAATTTTTTCCCAAGAATCAGAAAGTGTCAAACTAAATTGAAGCAATTGTTTTTCAAATTATGTTCATCATTGGGTCATGATGAGAAGCATTGTCACACTTTTGGTATGATTTTAGACAAAGCAAAAATCTATAGAATTTAGGCTGAGCCATTAGGGGAATTTTGAGGTCTAAAATGGGCCTCCTAAGAAAAATGTACAACTAAAATAAACTTTATAAGAACCAATAGGATTCAAGATGATGATGTCCACCATGGGGGATGATTCACCATTTTTGGAGTAAAAAAGTAAAAATATTAAAAAATAATAAAACTACTTTTTCAACTCATATTTTCAACTTATCCCCTTAAGTGTTTCCTCACATTTCGAGTGAGAACACTCGTTGGATGAAAAATTTAATTCCTCATCCAAGGAGTACCCTTGTTGAATACTTTTGATGGACCCTACTACACAAAAAATGAGAAATACATAAAAAAAAAACGTAATTGCAATCTCGTTTTTTATGTATTTCTCGTTTTTCGTGTAGCGAAGTCCATAAAAAGTATGCAACATGGGTACTCCTTGGATGAGTAATTAAATTTTGCATCCAATGAGTATTCCCACTCGAAATTTGATTAAAATCGTATGGAGAAAAGTTCAAAATACGAGTTCCCTCTAAAATTTGATGATGTAATCAATTATTATTTTATTATTTCCACTTTTATTTTATAATTTACTTAGGAGGCCCATTTTAGACCTCAAAATTCCCCTAATTATACATCACCATCATCCCCCTCTGGGTGCGAAGGATCTCAAGGTAGAGGAAGAGACCGACAAGGTGGATCAGCTAACTAAGGAAGAGGACAAGTATTTTTCTATAATTGTGGTGATGTTGGTCATTATACGCACAACTATATGAATCTAGCACGATAGTCTTGAAGGTACTGTAGACAATTTTATCATCTCATAGAATATTTTCCTGTCTTAGTTGCTAAAATGTATGAAAAGAAGACGAATAACCCAACACAAAATCTACAAATGGTTCGTGCTAAGACCCTTGAAGAATATCCCAGTGTGAATTTGGTTACCAGGAGTGGTTTAGCCACCAATAAAGATAAATGAAACCAACCAGCTACTAATGTATGGATCCATAAAGCACCTAAAAAGCAAGAATTCTTTAATCTTCAGCGCACATAACAGACCTTTATTGAAGCGCAGAAAGAATTCATAGAAGGAAGTGCGTCAAGGACAGGAAGAATAATGAAGGAAGCAGGAGGAGATGAGGAAATCAAGCCATTTATACACGAATGTATAAATTTTCTATGCAATAAGAAGGTATTCAAAAATATGGAGGAATTGATAGATAATTGCGTAGAGAAAGAAAACCCCATGGTAGAACATTACGCAGTAAAAAAAATTATAATAATAGGAAGAGAATGGGTAGGGAGATGTGTTTGACCACGTAGAGTGGTGCTTATGAAATGGACCAAGTTATTTTAGATCTGGGATTGGATGTTAATTTTCTACCTAAGAAAACATGGTAGCACATGGGAGATCAAAAGTTGGAATGGTCTACCATAAAACTGTGCATGGCCAACCAGTAGAAGATCATTCCTTTAGGAAGTCCATCACAAGTTTTGGTTAGTACAGAGGGTGTTAAGATGACGGAAAACTTTGAAGTTATCAAAATTGTAGATGATATTGATCCCTATCCCGCGCTCCTAGGATTGGACTGGCTATTGACATGGATGGTGTTATAAATATTAAGAAAAGGAGGATGGAATTTGAAATTAATGGAGTTACTGTAATCATTCCTCTAGATGTTGCAAAAGACCAAAGATATACTGAACCAATGTGCGTTGAGTACAATATCGATCAAATCTATAAGTTAACTTTGTATGAGGAAGACTCAATTAACCCAACGACCGATGGGAATATTAAGTGGGAGAAGGATAGCTATTGCTTTTTAGACTCTAATTATGAACTGGAGAATTGGAAGAATGATTGCATGAGGTATATGTGCTGCTCTGTAATCATGTGACCCGAGATTTTTGTTATATAACATCTGAGGTATGTGGTTTACCACATTATGATGACTCAACTAATGTAAACGTGTTTATAGGAGAGCTTGAAAGGACTATGCCTAGAGGAAAAATATTCCATGCTTTAGATCTTGGTTTGCATGCTACGACAACAAGATGGTGGGAAACTCATAAGGAGAATATGGGAAGCTGGGAGGAATATGTACACATGATGAGGTTATGGTTTGAATGTCAAGTTATTAAAATGGAAGATGTATACTCTAGAAAAGAGGATCTACATAGAAATTTAGAAATATGGAATCAGGTATGGGGTGTAGAAGCAAGACCTGAATGGGTCCATATGTTTATTCACACATTAGGAAAGGTGCCTATTGAATGGTACTTGGAGACAAAGTTGCACATAGTAACTATTGAATGGTCTACACTGACAAAGAGTTTTTTTCTTACATTTAGCTATGAGAGTGGATTTGATGCGGTTGATCAAGTTTTGATTCTAGGAATTATTAATGCATCGATAATGGAGACTATGAATTGTAGAAAATTGGCACTTATGGAATCTCAAAAACCATGCGCGATCGATGGAGCCCAGATCCCCTCACCTAGGAATGTCATCCATGTTCGCTTCCTAAAAAGCCTTGTTGGATATTAGAGGTAGTGCATTCCAAATTATGAGTTCAGAACTATGCCCATGACCAGATTAGTCAAAAAAGGTGGGACACTCCATTGGGATCACGAATGTCAGAGGAGTTTGCAATTAGTAAGGGATGCGACAAACACTACTCGCTTTGAATTACTTGGTCAACAAGTCGGTGTTGGGGGGACAGACTATAGATGATTATCTTTAGCTAAATAATATGTGTGTAGCCAGGTGTGAGACATGCAAGGTAGCTTCACAAGGAGGTTGACTTAGTCGTAGAGGTATAAAAAAATAGCCATTGGAACAGTAAAATTGGACAAGAGAGATTTATTACCATTTTTGGGAGCATCTAGGATGCATTTAATACATAGATTTTACCAGATTTGGGACCGTTTTGTCAATAATGGAACCTCATTAATGCACAACGAGTCATTGGAGATGCGCCACAACTATAAATATGACCTATGGCGTTGCAATAGTTCCCTTTTATTTGTAAATTAATTCTATGTTTTTAGCTCTTTGATTACCACCGAAGTTTCTATGTCTATGTCAAGTTTGGATCCAGTGTTTGAGGATGCAATGCGCAAAGCAGGGTTGGGTTACTTTCTTCCTCATCTCTTCTTTGATGATTGGGACATCGCCAAAGTCGATAAATTCCCCAATCTTGCACCAGAACTATACCCGGACCAGATCACATATGAAGGAGGGATTATGCACCTCGAGTCTCAAAGATGGGTCCTAGGGCTGCATAAGGCAAGCCCGCTCACTTCTCTCCATATCCCTCATTTTTGGAGTAGTCCCATAAATGATATCTATGTCAGATAGTTGCTGGCTTTAGTGCATGATGATGTGCTCTGGTTGGGAGAGCGCATCCTGATTGACGTTGAATTGATCCACATAATCACGAGTTTACCTGCTAATGGAGCTGACCATATTTCTAACTTTGGTGGTAAGGCACAAGAGAAGGTGGTTGTTGATCAAATTAAGAATAAATATAAAGTCACAAGGAAGAGCTGAAGTTTCTTTGTAAATGAAATTAATGACCCTATAGTGCACTTCGGAAAAATCATCTTGGCCTGTAAGATGATGTGTAAGGGCAGACCTAAGGAGGTTCCCATGCATGTCATTGCGCTCACGGGACAATATGGAAAGGGGGTGATTTAAAATTGGTCAAGCTACCTTTGTAAATAATTTTCTAGAAAATGTAGGCGAGGCATAGGAGGAAGGAAAGCCCTTCCAGTACACTTGGCTCATTTTATTAATTGCATTGCTTGGGTGGAGGAACCCAGAAGATACACAGTTCCCACACATTGAGCCAAATATGTGCGAAGATCCACACTATGCAACATTGTGGAAGTCTTCTGAACTGGCACACACTAAAAAAATTAAAATTTTATGGGTTCTATTTGAGGCTACATTAAACCAAGTGGTGCAGTCAAACTCACAACTATCACCTATGATCAGTACAAAATGGTATCGTATTTCAAGGCTACCTCTCATAATATACACATATGCGCCAAAGGAAACGTAGATGGAGTATGGTATGAGCTACCATACCTCATGATTGAATATGATTTAGTGAGAGTCACAGAAGAATGGTCGTCGGCCTAGTTGACATGAGCCACCCCAAAAAATTTGTGTACTCTGACAAGAAAACCTACCAAGAAAGCAATTGAAACAGTCGCAGAGAAAGTTATGGAGAAATTGACAGAGAAGGTCACAAAAAAAGAAGCGACCCCCAAAATCACTTGTGAGACTATCAGAACTGCAACGGTTCCAGAATATAATGGATCTGTGTTGAAACAGATAGGGGAAGTTGAGACATCAAAAGGCACCAAGTGCGACTCTTAGGGAGTCGGAGGATTGCGGAAAAGGCATAAAGGTTCCAAGCAAGTAGGGCAAGAGGTCCTGATGCTGACAAAGGATAATTTAAACGAAATAGCAAACACTGTCACTTCTATGACTAAGGATCACTGGATACACATGGAGGTTCAGTACAAGTATGTGCTAGAACTTATACAAGTTGGACTGCAAGAATTAAAAGTGCACGCAAGCGAGATTCAAGAGAGCGTAGCTTAGGCAAGCGAGACCAATGTGCAAGTCAGGACTGCACAATCATTAGACATTTCTCTACCAGCCTCAAGGGAGGGTCTCTTTGTCCATATCTCCTTTCCATCCATTTATATAGACGCCAACTAGCATATCCAATTCAGCGTATCAAGTGATGTTCACACTAATATTTCTATGTTATCTGCAAGAAAGTTACACCTTATGCACTCAATGATTGTAGATGAGCTTCAATATAGAGAGGCTACCATGAATAAGAAGACGAATGATGCAAAATAACAGGCCAAACAAGGGCACCACCAACAATAATGAGCAAAAGTAGCTTGTCGAGAATTAGAATTCGAGCATGCTGCGCTAGAGGCTAAAATCCACCAAGTCTGTCAAGACATTAGAGCTGTCCTGGCCACAGCTGCACTCGCAGAAAAGTTAGAAGGATTGGTTGCCATGGTGAAAGAAACACATAGACAGATGCAAAGAGTCAGAATAGAGTACGAGTGGTAGATTGCATACTTCCAGACAAAGTTGCAGTAGGAGGCACCATCAGAGGTTCACACGCAGAGAGTAGTAGAAGTAAAACAAGCACGTGATAGTATTTCTACTACGGTCACCCAATGATATAGTTTATTAAACTATGCCATGAATGTTTGGACTTCTATCCAAAATCATCCCATAGTGCAAAAGCTCAGTGATGCCCTCCATGAGGAGCAGTAGTTCGAGGAGATCAGGAGAGTGGCACCGACCTTGGTTCTTACACAGTGCCTCACTTGTCTGCAGGAGTGTAGAATAGTACAAATAGAGATTGGAGTTTTTTTCCAGAAGGAACATGTACTGAAGGAAGCATGCAACCATGGGTAGAATCATCACTTAAATTATGATAAATGCTGGACAACACATTGAATATCATTCATAAAACTCAGCGCAACATCGAGATGGACATTAAAGAGCCTAATACAGAAAAGTTAATTTGGCAGGCACAGAGTGACACAATGCAAAATATAGAGTTAGTGCTCCCTCTCAAAACTTCTGTTAGCATGCTTAAGGCTAAGACCAAGGAGCAGGCACCTCTGTGACTCGGGATGAGACACATGTTTGTGTTGGAGGCCTATTGGAGCAGGGACCCTTGAGGGACAATTTTTATGAATTTTTGTATAATTTCATATGTACACATTGCGCAATAGAGTCAAGGGGCTTTCAGGTGGGTCAAAGTCCCCATTTATTATGTAAATGGGTTTAAGGGTAAACTATGGGCCTCAAAAAATGGTTTGATATCATAGTATTTATGCACTAGGAGAATATAAATAGATAGATAGATTGATTTTAATTCAGTTCAGTTAGGAAAATTTAAGCTACGTAAGTTCATGATATTGATGCACCTATGCTACATTGTAAGGGTTTTTCTGGGTTGGGTTAAGAGGCTCTTGCTGGTTGTGTGCATGGATACCTAGTCCTGGCTGTGTGCAAACTTCGCTACCTATGTGGGTGGAAGGGTTTTTTAAGGGTTGTTGATGTATTGATTGAATAGATTTGAACCTAATAGAAAGGATAGATTTTGGTGAAGTTTTGATGTTATGAATCTGAGTTGCTTATTGTTTATGTTCTGTTGAGATCACACTGATTTTGTCTTATTATTGAATATTGCACAAGAAGATCTGTTATGATTATGAATGATTATTGATATTTGATAGATATGTTCAAGTATTATGATTTTTTAAGATCTCGATCTAGTTCTATTACATTATCTACTCTAAGGTTAACAATAATTCCATTTTATTTTGTTAAAGTTTGCGCATTCTTTGTGATTTTGTTGAATATTGTTGCACACATATATTTACGATTGGTCTATGTTTTCATTTGGTTTTTTGAGGACCACTTCATTAAATTATCCCTCAGGGTGCGGAAACTTGGTTCCATCACCCCCTCCATAATGCTTCAAGTTAGAATTTTATCTGTGCAAGCGTATCACTGCTGAAAGGGACAATAGCTGGAGGGTTTGTTGGTTTATCCATAAAATTTGAACCTTGGTCAGGACCCCTCAAGCCAACCATCCATGTAGGTGGATTTCATCATAAATATCATATTCCTGTTCATCTTGAGACTAAGTGGAACATATCCAACCATCGATTATGTTGTAGTAAATCTGGGTGATTACAAGAAATCCACATCTACAGGAAATTGCGGAGTGTCTGCATGAAGTCGGAGACTGCAAGATGTCTATAGGAAATTATGGAGCTACTTCAAATCATGACTAATATGCATAAGACTTTAATCATTCAACTTGATAATTTTATTAGGAAACAATTAGCTTCAAGGAATACTTAGGAGCTAGATAAAATGACAAATTTTAAGATAAATTGCATACCTTAAGCACATAGCACCATTTTGGTCAAAACTTAGGTAATATAATGAAATATGAGTAATTAAGAGTCAAATAGAGTTCAAAAAGGGTGAAGAAAGGTCTTATAAGGCTATCAAAATTGATAAAAATTGGGACTCAACAATATGTGTATGTTATAGCAGTGGGGTTGTATATAGTTATCTCAGTAATGGTTGTCTGGAACTTTTGCTACTGGTGGAAACCACTGTAACAAAAGCTTATTCCCTCTTGCTATAAATAAATATTTCTTGGTTTATAATTTTTTGATGAATATCGCAAGTGAAAATACCTCTGTTGTTATTGGTCCAGGTTCAGTGAAGGAGGCACAAATTCTTCTCCTAGGTGCCCTACAGGTACATAACTTTTCCCCACATTAATTTCTAGCTTTCTGTAACACTCAATTTTGTTTTTCTTTCCAATTTAATACTCATGACATGTCACGATTTCTATGGCAAGTACTCTCAGAATGATTCCCCTTGATACCATCTCTATCCCATCTTGGTTTTCAACAAATTTTAATGTGCTTCTTTTCCCTCCACGTCAGTCTCACAACGACTTTATTATACCCACCGACTCTCTTCTTTTGGAAGAGCACATCTAGTTTTGACAAGTCACCAAGAGTGAATTCTTAGTAGATGATTTTCCTATGTTTAGAGTCACTACTTGCCTTTAAAGTTTTGACACATGGGTGTGAATACCCCGTGTGTAGACAGAATGTAATCAACTAAGTTTTTTTAAGTGAGTTTGAAATGGCCATATTCATCTTTGAGGTCACACTGGTACTCTATTTTTTTTCTTATGGTTTTTTCCAGTACTACTCTTTAGGGAGATATATGTAATGATTTAAGTCCTCTTGGTTTAGAAACTTAAATTCAAATTTCTTGCATGCAAAATTATGTTCATCGTTCTTTTCCTACAATGCTACTGGTTTATTGAATATATATATTTAAATTGAGGGATGCACAAAGTCTTCATTCTATAATTTTGATGCAAATACTTTCTTCATTATACGCATGATCTATAACGAGTTTTCACTGCCTAGTTTACTATTATGAATTTTGTTTAATTATATATATACATGCTTTTCTTAATCTATTTCATTGTTATAACAATGTTGACTCATAGATATACTCCATGTATTTTGATGTAACAATAGATACTTTGATTTTGGTTACCATTTTCCACAACAACCCAAAGGGTTGACTCTATTTATTTTCATTGGTTGTATGGCTTATACTGTGTGGAAATTATGTTACTATAGTATGAACAAAATATTGTCACAATTTTATTCTACAGATACTTTTTTGTCATAATGAAGTTTGCAATCAATCTCTATAGGTTACCTTAGGTTTGCCACCATCATAGTTTGATAGCCACAATTGTTCCAATATTAAATCAGAAGTTAATTTTGACACGTAACCCACCACTAATACTCATTCCTAGGGTAATTTCAAAATTTCTTAATTACAATCGGGTCCAACTTTGGTACTAAATTCCATAAATTTGTCGAGAGAATCCTACGGATGGAAAATTATACCAGTGTATGGTTTTCCATATAAAAGTAACTCCTATTTAATTTTAATTAAATTCAAGGTCATTTATAATTCTCTCAATATTCCAAAAGACAGGAATTCCAGTTGGTATTTCCAAGACTAGCTAATAATGCACTTGGGCCTAGATCTGATACTTCTTACACTAGTTATAGTTAATACACTTATTACCCTTCGAAAATTATCTAACTTCAAAGTAAACATACAATATCTGACATTGTTTATGTATGAATACTAAATACAACATGATCACACAAAATCCTATTTCTATTTGCAGAAACCGGATTATCCACAATATCACAAAACAATTGTTGACATTTCGAATCCCAACGGGGATCCATCCTGAAGATGGATCCCTGTTGGGATTTGAAATGTCGACAATTGTTTCTTGATACTGTGGATAATCCGGTTTCTGCAAATAAAAACAACCACGGGAGTTTAAGAACCATTATCCTATTTCTTGTTTGGTGAAGGTCACCACTAAATATTCTTATCTCAACCCCATTAATTGTAAATTAGAAACAATCATTTCGACCCTCTAGTCAAGAGTCATCTTATCGTCTTTTCTTACAGTAGTATTATTTCAACAATTCACCAACTTAAATCTTTACATGCTACTTTAGAAATGACATAAAATATTTTTTCTCTAGTGATGATAAAGGAATGCTATAAAAATCAAATAATACTATATCGATTCCCTAACTATATATACATCAAATAATATTATATTCATTCCTTAACAATACTTAAATCAAAATTTACACTGAATACATATTAATAGTGTATAAGTTACCATAGCATATGTTGTTCGCGACTTAAAATTTCACTAATCACGACAACTAAATTAAATTTGAAAGACTAGTTTACCTCCCAACCATGAACCATCACCTCTGGTTCTCCCCCGTGCTTAGATCCATTTTCCAACCAAGATCAACAACATCTTGTCCTCTTGAGGAAGGAAATTTATCCTTGTTTTCCCTTGTAGACTTTCTAAAAAGGCATCCCATTTTTCTAGTCTCTAGTTAATCCCATAGCCTACTCTTTTATTACAAAAGTATAATATTTTCCATTTAAAGCCTAATTTTGTCCCCTACAATGGTTTATTCATCCATCCCCAGTGTTTTTCCCCCATACTGGGTGATTTATTAGATTTTTCTCTCCTAATAGAAAAATCACCTAAATTCACTGCTAGGGATTTTTAGGAGTACTTTTAGAAAGTATTTAATTCCATCATATCCATCCAGATTGGAATAATGATCTCATCAAAATAGCTTATTTTCCATTTTGATTCTCAATTTTTTTCTTTAATATTATTCAACAATATTTGATACATCATCATAATTTTTCAATAAGTCATATAGGTCTTTCTTGTTATTTCTAAAAATAGTTTAGCTACTAAAAATATGCACATAAACCTAGGTATTACATATCCCCCCTATAAAACAAGAACACCTTCCTCGGTGTTTATGATTCAACTGCTTCCTTCTCGAATAAGGTTGGATAATATTCCTTCATATTTTCTTCATGTTCCCAAGTGGCTTTCTCAGGTGTAAAATGCCTCCATTGCACTTTAACTCGAGCGACGACTCGATTCCAGAGCATGATTTATTTTCATTCCAAAATATGAAGTGGCTCTCACAGAAAGTCACCCTTGGGTTCCACCTATATCAAATTCCTGTCAAACACATGAGAATGATCATGAACATATTCTTTTAATAATGATATATCATATATGAAAAAAAATTATGAACTCTAACGTGACTGGGTAGAGCCAATTTATATGCTAGTAGACCAACTCGGTCCAAAATTTCGAATGGCCCACAAAACCTTGGTCACGGATTCGCATAGATGTTAGTATTGACAATACTTTTTCTGGGTTTAACCCTCATATATACATAATCTCCAATTTTGAACTCTTTATGTGTTCTCTTTTTCTCTGCATAGCTCTTTTGTTGGTCTTGAGTTGTCTTGATATTCTATTGAATTTTCCGTATTTTATATTCCATTTCACGTAATGTATCAGGGACAAGAATAAACATATCCTCTGACTAGCTCCAGCTAAGAGGTGTATATCATTTTATTCCATTCAAAGATTCAAAGGGGTTCATTTTTATATAGGTTTGATAGTTTTTGTTATAAGAAAAGTTGGCTAAATGAAAAAAATGTTCCCACTTTGAGGGTATGTCCATCACATACATTCGAAGCATGTCCTTCAAAATATGATTTTTTCTTTCAGTATGTTCATACGTTCGAGGATGGTATGCAGTAATGTCAACTTGGTACCCATTCCTATGAACAAGGCCTTCCAGAAATTTGAGCTAAGCTTTGCATCTCTATCTGACACTATAATTTTTGGTATCCATGAAGTTTGAAATTTTTGTTCATGAAAATGTCGGCAACTACTACAGATCCAAAGGTAGACTATACCATAATAAAGTGTGTTTCTTTTGTTAAGGTTTCTACAACTACCATTATAGAGTCATGTTGACACTTAGTCATTCGTAACCTGCTTATAAAATCCACCATTATTACCTCATACTTCCATTATGGTATTGGTAATGGATTTATTAATCATGCCGAATGTTGATGCTCCACTTTTACTGACTAAAGATCTATACATTTTTTCAAATAATATACTACCTCCTTCTTCATGCTTGGACAAAACCATTTTTTCCTTAAAGTTGTTACCATTTTCTAGTATCTGGGATGAGCAACATACGGTCTCTTATGATACTCATCTATTATTTTTTGTTTTAAAGTAGGAACATTAGGAACATAAAATATGTATTGGTAAGTCATTAATCCTTTCGGGGTTATGGCATATCCTGGAATTCTTTTTTTCTATATTTTCACTGTCATCTCCTGATACTACAGATATTTGTGTAACTATTGTTGCACCTGTTCTTCAAAATTTGTTTTCATGCTACTCCCAGCATTCACTACAAAAGAATGAGCACGTCTACATAGTGCATATTCAATTTTGTTTTCTTTTCCCTTGATAAGTTTTATTTCAAATTAAAATTCACATAGAAAGGTTAACCATGTAATGTGCCCTATTTTTTTTCTACTAACTCACTCTCCGAGGTATAGGAGTTATTTCCTTATAATTTCATAAGATATGGTTTTTCTTATCAAGGTTATCACACTTTTCATGTCCCTCTCATACTACTTAAATTAGTTTTCATATGTAACCCTATACTTATGAGATCCCCTCATTAATTCATTTTTCTCTAATTCAATGTTTAACTTTAATGTGGGAATGAGGAAGAATATTTAAGTCTCTTGACTTCTCACCTTTATGGCACTACACCACCATTCTCACTTTCTTGGAATCATAATTACCTTATGTACATCATCTACCTTTTTCCCTATGAATTTAAGCACAATGGAAACAATATATATAAAGTAAACAACATCATGAGCATAGCTCCCCTTGAATGAACATTTAATAAATTAAGTTGATACTTTACCTATGTTGTGTGTAATATTAATCCATCTAAGTAATCAGAGATAATATTAACATATCCTCTCCATTTTACTTAAGGTTAATTGAACCTTGGAATACTATACGCATGAGGTTATATCTCCATTTCGGAAACATATTAAATATATTAACTATGGGTCCTTAATGAATTTATTTCCCTTAATTTTATACGGCTAGCACTCATATCAGTACTCCTACATGGACGTATGCTCTACTCATAAGCTTTCAACAACACACATTCCATATTACCCCTTGTGCCTCCATGTGACATCGCTGGTTTTCGAGGTGGGTGGATATTTGCCAAGTGGAGGGTTGATATCAATGCGTGGTAAGGATCAGTGGTCATAAGGGCATTGGTGCAACCCTAGGTGGTTACACGCTATCTTAGTTTTTTCCTGACCCATTTCGTATCTTAAAGGTTTGGAAACAGGGGTGCTAGAGGCCACGAAATCCAATCAAAGCGTGAGCAAGCCTTCTCCTCCCGTGTGATAGAAAAACCTAAATTTAACGCTACTAGAGTATGAGACCAACATGGAGAACATGGTGGTTGGGTCTTAATCCACTCACAGGTAAAATGTTTGTGTTAGTATGAATCCTTTGTCGAAGTGTACGAAAAAATACCACTTTAGCTATGCATAACTAATATCCCTAACATCAAATATGGCTGCCAATATCTTCAGATCTATAGTTAGTTGATCAAGACAAGAGCTGCAAAAAACTAGATCTATGCATAGAAAGAGATTAAGTAGTAAAAATAAGGTTTTGCTCCATATATCCAATAGACAAGACAAGAACAATTTTTGAAAGAATTTTTTGTATTAAGGGCACCTGGGAGGAAAACAAGAAGATGTTTCCAATTCTCTTCAATGGGATGGGTTCTTGGAAGTCCTCAGCACTTCAGATCTAGAATCTCTCTCTCTTGTTGGTGTAGAAAACCCAGACAAAGATAGAACTCAAAGGGAGCTCACACAGCAAATAATGTAGAAAAATGTGACCAAGTGTATAGATCCGGAGTGACCTAATAGGCAACAAAAGGTGAAGAATGGTAGGAAAAACCCTCCTATTTATAACAAAATATTGGGTCATTCTAGATCTTGGTGCATGATTAAAATAATGTTAACCAAATCTAGATCCATATTTTATGGAATATTTTATTATATTTGTTGGAGGGAAAAAGTATTTGACTTGGGTCAAATCCCTTTATTTGTTAATAATAAATAAATAAATGATTTATTTATCTTTTTAAGGAAGTGGTTGAAGGATAATCAAATAAATAATGATTTATTTGATTATTTGTAGGTGATTTGGTCATATTTAACAAGGAATATTATCTAAATAAGATTTAAATAATTATTCCTAGAAAATAATAAGATAAATAAAGGTTTATCTAATTAATTTCTTTGTTTTGGGTTAAAAATGACCCGGAAATCAAACAAATATAGGTTTGTTTAATATTCCCTTTTTAGGGTTTCTTGTTTAGACCATAAACAACCTAATAAATGTTTTTATTAAGTTATTTTAACATAGTGAAGGCAATTTTACTTAGGGTAAAATTGGTCTTACATGGTATACTTGGGTCCATCTAATGATAATAGGTTAGATGACCAAAAAATGGTGTAACAGATTGCCCCCCAGCGTGCGAGTGTTAGGAGCAAATCGTATGACCGAAGTACGTTGTAAGAACTCAATCACCAGACATCAAAAGGGAAGTCGGAGAGAGAGATGTAAGGTAGACTAATGTGCTGAAGAACTAGACCCTGAGGAGACGAGACTTATAGGTGCAACAAGTCTCTTTTTATGAGAGGTTACCTGTGCTAAAGGCGGTGGGGGAGGCATACCTATGCCCACCGAGACAAAGTACAAAAGAATAGTGTGTCCAGTAAACAAGGGACCAAACCATAAAGTACAACCGGCATAAACATGAGCCAGATAGAAATACAATGAAGGATCCCACATACATGCTATGCCTGGGATAACAGCCAGGACTTATACAATAATATCTAAGTACATGAGATACAAATACAACCCAAATGCCCCCTGAAAATGGGGAAGGGCTCGCAAAATATGACTGATACATGAAAATCAAAGAGGCGCTGCAAGCGGCTAAGGCCGACATCATCAAATATATGGAGCTGCATCAAAGGTTGCAATGAAGAGGTCATCCAAGCATGTGGGGGGCTACCTGCAGGGCCACCCCCTCATGAGGGCTGAGACATCTCACACACACCCGGGAATCACCAAGAGCTGCTGCTGCATCACTGAACCATCAAGTATACGGATCTCGATCATGCTGAAAGGAGCTGGAGCTGAGAAACAATCAAGTCAAAGGGTAATGAGAAAGACCTTTGCCTGATCCGAGGTACCAAACAAGAATGGAAGTTGGAACCAAGGTACACTGCCCTCTAGACCGGTCTTCTAGAATGAATGAGCTGATGCCGACAGAAGGAGATCCGCCATGGGTGAGGCAATGAGAGATCCTCAACTAAGGCACGAGAGAAAACAGTCGAGCGACTGACAGACTAATACCAATGATGATAATGACATGGAGGGGACTGAGTAGCGAATGGAAGACTTCCCTTGTTAGAGCATAAAGGGCAAGAATGACATGGCAGCGACTGACACAATATCATGAGGGATAGGGGACAGTGGGACTGAAGGCCATAATGTGCGACACAAGAGAGGGATCAAGCGATGAAGGATGGAGGACTATAGCGAGGTACAAAGGGACTCGGGATAGACTCCATGAATGCGATGATGACTCAACTTGGATGCTCTAAACAAGGGTGACTTGATGGTGCTACCACATAGAAAAGAGCCCATGGGGGACCCGAAAAACATGAGTACAAGATGATATCTCATGACAAAAATCGGCACAAACAAAGACAGGTATGGAGGCAAAGTGGTGCCCCAAGTACAAGTGTTGTAAGTGCGGAAATTCGATTTTGGGGGGAGGTGAAGTGACCCATCGGGGACAAAAGGTGTCCTGGTGAAGTTTCAAAGTACCGAAACGAAAAATCTGCTGGCTATCTAAAAGAAAATAAAACATGCATTTTAGAAGGGAAATGCTAAGGGTAATATTTCTTAAGATAGAGTGCATTGCGAGGATTAGGAAGGGGATTGCCTTCGAAGTCCTCTAAGAGGTATGCCCCCTTATCGAGATCCTTACTGATGATGTAAGGGCCTAGCCATAATGAGTTGAACTTCCCATGACCAAGGACATCATGGGCCTAGTCATATACTAGAACAAGGTCGCCTTCGTGAAAAGTACGAGGCTGTACTTTTCTGTCATACTGAGCTTTGGTGCGTTTCTTGGCTGCTTCCATGGTTTGCAATGCAACACGACGGTCTTCAGAGGCGCGCTCAAGCATGATAAGTTGTTGTTCTAGAGGTTGGGTGTCAGGGAGAAGTTCAACGTCCAGATGCAGGGAAGGGATTTCACACTCGATCGGTAAGACTGCCTCCTCTCCAAAAACGAGGTGGAAAGGAGTAAACCCGGTGGCGGTTTTAACAGAAGTTTGATAGGCCCACAAAGCAGGGAAGAGCATAAGATGCTAGTTGGTTTTGTGCTTATTCACCGTTCATTGAAGCATAGTCTTGAGGATTTTGTTGACTTCTTCAACATGGCCATTACCTTGGGGGTAATAGGAGGAGGAATATTGGTGCTCAAAACCCAACAGTGAGGATAGCTCACGCCATATCTCATCTTGAAAATTTCGGCCGTGGTCAGAGACCAGTTGTTTCGGAACCCCGAATCGAGTGATAACGTGGTTAAAGAAAAAGAGGGCTGTGGTAGCTGCCATGTTGTTAAAAGTTGGCATAGCCTCAGCCCATTTTTTGAAATAGTCGACCACCACGATGATATATTTATGGTTACCAGCGGATGGTGGGCGACACTCCATAAAGTTGCTGGCCCATTTACAAAAGGGACCAGTTGAGACGACAAGATGGAGGGGAGCTGGGGGAGCTCGCGCCTTAGGAAAAAAATGTTGGCAATTGGAACAATGATTGACTGCCTCAATGCAATCACTGAAGAAAGGAAGGCCAAAAATACCCCGCGCGCATGACTTTTTGGGCACTAGCAAGATCGGAGAGGTGGCCACCGCAAGCACCGCTATGGCAGGCATTGAGGACTTGTTCAGCTTCAACATGTGTGAGACAACAACGAAGGACAGTATCTATACCGCAATGATAGAGGTCGTCACCGATAAGAAGGTAGCGGGGAGCCTGGTGTCGGATACGTCGTCGAGCGTCACGATCAAGGTGAAGAGTGAAATTTTGGGTTCGCAAGTAAGTGAGGATATCGCCATACCAAGGATCATCCGAAGTAATGGCGAATAAGTGCTCATCAGGAAAATCATCATTAACTGGGGATCCTGTGTTCCAGTAGGTAATTCGGAAATGAGTTCAGCAAGGGCTAAACCTTTCTTACTTTTTGGTGTGACAAATTCGAGGTCGAATTCTTGAAGGATGATGACCCAATGGGCATACTTTCTAGTGAGGATGCAACGACTCAATAGGAAATCCATGGGGTTGGAATTAGTCACGACCTTGGTGGAACGCATGAGAATGTAATGACGAAGTTTTTGGACCGAGAACACGACAGCAAGTGCTAGTTTTTCTTCATATGAGTAGGAAACAGGAGGCCCTATGAGGTTCTTACTGATGTAGTAGATCACATGCTCGATACCATTATCATATTCCTAGATAAGAACTCCAGCGACCGAATAGGTGGAAGCGTAGATGTACAGGATGAAGTCCCTATCAAAGTCGGGAGGGCGGATCAAGGGAGCGGATGTGAGAGCCTGCTTAAGGGAATCGAAAGACTCATGAGCATAGGTATCCCATACAAATGGGATATTAGAGCAGAGGAGTCGAAGGAACCCATGTTCGGTGGTGGCATAGTTAGGAACGAACTGAGGAAGAAAATTAGCTTTGCCTTGGAGACTTTGTAGCTGGCATAAGGTACGCGGAATGGGAAGTTCAAGAATGGCTTGAAATTTCAAAGGGTCAAGAGTGATACCATCCTTAGACACTATAAAGCCTAGGAGACGGCCGACGGGGACACAGAAGACGCATTTCAACGGGTTAAGGTGGATATTATACTTGCGACATCGGAGAAAGATGATACGCAGATCTTGGAGGTGTTGTGCCTGATGCTTAGAACGTGTAGTGAGGTCATCTAAATAAGCAAGGATAATATGAGCTAAGTCATGGAAACAATAAGACATGGCCCGTTGAAAAGTGGCGCCGACGTTTTTAAGGCCAAATGGCATAACTCGGTAAGCGAAAGTTCCCCATGGACTGATGAATGTGGTTTTAAGTTGATCAGCGGGACGGATAACGATTTGGTTGTATCCGGAGAAACCATCCATAAAGGATAGAATCTCATACCCTGCACACTCATCAATGATTTGGTCAATAAATGGCGTGGGGAAGTTGTCTTTGGGACAAGCTTTGTTCAAGTCGCGAAAGTCCGTACAGACACGGATGGTGCCTTGTTTCGTGAGGACGGGAACTGGGTTGGACACCCAAGTGGTGTATTCGATGGGATAAATGAAACCAGCCTGCTTGAGCTTATCGATTTCGGCTTTGATAGCATCGCGTTTGGAAGGATTAATGGGTCTCAACTTTTGACAGACTGGGTTGGCATCAGGCCAAGTGTCGATATGATGTTCGACGATGGTGGGATCGAGTCCGGGCATTTCGGAGTAGGACCAAGCGAAAATATCGCGGAATTCTTTGAAAAGCTTAGTGTAAGCTTCAATTTCTTTCAGGGTGCATTGGGCGCCCAAGGTGATATATTATTCGACTCTCGGTTTTACCAAAATGTCGATTTTAATGGTAGGAGAGATATTGGCCATGTTTCCTTCTTCGAAAGCATCAGGCGCAGGGATGGGATTTTTGAACCAATTGACTGCATTGGGAATGAAGTCTTTGGTTTCCACAACATATTGGTCATGGGACTGCTGTGGGAGGAAGTATGCGCGATGGTGCATATCATCCCACGGAAAGTCAGGGTTGGTCATGGCTTCCATAATGTCTTCGTCAGACTGGAAGATGGGAAGACTGGAGGAAGGAGGAGCACCTGATGATGTAGTAATGTGTGACTAGTTAGATTGAGGAGAAGGGCTCACAGGTGCAACGTCAACAGATCCAAGGTCGACTGAAGGGGAACCGAGAGTGTTCGTAGGTTGAAGGTTAGGTGAATCATCTCTCAAGGATGACGATAGGTACAAAATGGTGGTCGAAGGCTCCGTTGGTTCAATAGCGGGAGGAGGAATGTGGATGGGAGTAGGAATATCCTCTGGTCCTATTGAAGTAGAACTCGCAGACAAGTGATAAGGTATCTTGTCGTGCGTAGCCTTGAATTGGCAGTACGTGTCTAAGGAGGAATGATACTCGTCAAGGCGGGGACAGAGGTGGGTGTAATGGCCATGGAAATCACACAAAGCACAAGGGTGATTTGTGCACAAGGTTTTGAGTTTCAGGATAGAATCCAGGATAGTGACGTAGACTTCAGGGATATCAGAGTCAGGAAACGTCTCGTTCACCATGATCTTGAGGTGCGACAATTCAGGACACATATGGGTGGCATGACCAACAATATCGCACAAAGCGCACTGGATAGCGTGCTTTGGCGGTCAAGGAGGGGTAGGGTTCATCGGGGCGGCTTGGTCCTGATTGGTTGCACCCTTGCGAGCTTTGCCTTTCTTTCCGAGCGCTGTCACCACAGGGGCAGGGTCTTGGGGAGGTGCGGGGGGCCTGGTGGTAATGGAGGAAGCGAGGGGGACCGCTTGAATCGGTGTCAAAGAAAGTTAGGGTTTGGGGTGACCAGGTGGTGTAGCGACTGGAGGGTCAAGGTACCAGACAGGTATGCCCAGGGTCAGGTTAGGGAGAGAAAGGGTGGCCATGACGGGGACCGTATAGACTTCGGGAGGGGGAGCTAGGACAGGTATCTGACCAGCGGGATAATGACCAGGAGGGACGGCTCAGAGATGGTTAAGGCCTGGGGTAATCGACCCAGGAGGATAGAGGGGTTCAGAGATACCAGCTGTAAGAGAAGGGCCAGAAGGAGGAGGTCCGGCTGGTTGAGATGAATGGCTAGGAGCGGGTTGCGGTGGGCGAGGTTGAGTCTGAGGTTGCTGACTAGCCGAAGCGGGTCACTTAAGGGCAGCCAGAGATGATTGCATCATGCAAACATTCGATAAGCTGGGATTAGAGATATGAGGAGGAGGGAGACCAAGGAAAGTTCCAAGTAGGGAGGAGTCTTTGTAGACGCCGGGAGAAACACAGGTCAAGGAATCGACGGTTTGCATATTGGCTACAGAAGAGATGGTCGTCTCCGAGGAGGTCTGAGACGGTGGCTCATGATAATTCAACTGGTCAATGGTGACTATCTTTTAATTGTGAGGAAAAGACATCTTGTGAAAAACTGCGGATGGGATAACAGACATGGCATAGGTGTAGCTTCGCCCCAATAGAATGTTGTAGTCTAGAGGGGCGTTGATGACTTCGATGTCAACAAAAACAGTCTTACCGGCAAGGGTGATAGGACAATTACGAAAAAGGCCAATGGCTGGGAGGCATGGTCGTCCCACGCTCGAAGGGTGATCGTGGAAGGGGCCAAATCAGGAGATCCGAGTTGCTTCCAAACCAAAGCAGACATCACACAGGTGGATTCCCCCTCATCAATTATACACCGAGAAACGTTGGCATTCCGGATTTTGACTAGGATTTGGAAGGCAACGGAAGCAGGAAGAGGAGGATGTTCTGATTGATGGGTGTCGAAAAAAATCATTTGGTCATCAGCAGGATCTACAGTGCCCATGGCAGATAGCAAAGCCTTCTTTTGGGAAGGGCACGACTGGAGGAGTTCCAATGTGGAAATGGCAGCAGGAGATTGCGCCAAATCATCTACTATGCTATATGAATGAGTAGCTCGACCAGAAGCAGCATTTCGACATAACGGTCCTTTAGGAATCTTGGTATGAACCTCAACTTTGGGTTGAGGGATATGTAAGGGACCATAAGATGTCGAAAGAGGCTCTGTAGAACCGGAAGAAGGGGACTCGGGGGCAGAATGAGCAGAAGGCTTGGGGTACTGGCGAGACCGAGTTTGAAGGTGAAGGTCGACGGTTGGGGATGGGTCAGAGTTCATCATGAGGATCTGGTAATCAGAGGAACCAGAAGGGGCAGGTTGAGTGGCGACCTGTTCGTCAGGTGGTTGGGTAGCCACGAATCCTTGCTGAGGGAAAGGATCAGTAAACACAGCTGGTTGGGTAGTGGCCACATTAGGGGGAGCATGAGGGGAGGCATGTTGTCCTCACAATGTGGCTTGAGACTCCCACATCTACCACATCTTTGGTAAGAGGGGAAAATCGTGGGTGTAATGACCGTAAACACTGCAACATGAACAAGGCTTATTGGTGCGAAGAGGCCTATCCTGCTTGGGCTGAGTGCCCTGTTGCTGGTTAGCAGTGTTAGAGTCAGTACCTTGAGGATTGGGGCCACGCATACCAGGGGTGGATTGATTTGGGTTGCCTCTTTGCCTTCTTTGAGAAGGGGGATTAGTCGCGCCCTGCTGTGCAAAGACTTGCCCTGGAGGGGGCTGTAGGTGCTGTTGTGGGGGCGGAGGAGGCAGGGGAGGTGGAAGTGTATATACTGGAGGAGCTGGCGCACCAGGCTACGGATAAGGATAATGGTTAGGTTGGGCAACATTGAGGTAAGCAGGAGGTTGGGCAAAAGGATGAGGCATGTCGTATCCTGGATACATGCTATCTGGAGGGGGAAAAGTGCTAGAGGTGCTGGCCCCTCCCGGAGGGAGACCATAGCCCATAGGAGGTTGAGCATACGGATGAGAGAGGGCTCCAATGATACCGTTGGTGGAATGAGATGCCCCCGAGGTGTTAGCGCCACTGGGCCTGGGGAGGTCAGGAACGACGGTATAAACATAACCAGACTGAGCTTAGATTAGGTTATATTTCAAGGCTACCTGGAGGGTGGCTTCTTCGGTTTGAGGGAAATGGGAGGCGACATCTTTGCCAGTGGGAGGTAAGAGAGTGTGAAGGAACTAGTCCATATAAACCCGATCTTCGAAGGGGGGAGCTCGACATAAGCTCCGTCTTCTCCGCCATTCCTGGACATGGGTAGAAAGGCGAGTCGAAGAGGTTTGCTTGAAAGAAGTCAAGAGATCCGTACCAGTATCGTATCGGAGAGGGAGCTAGAAATAAGATAAAAAGGCTTGGGCAATGGTCGCAAAGGTGGTATGGGAAGAGGTGGCTTGGTCAACATACCATTTAGAAGCTTCGCCGGTAAGTGTGCGTTGGAACAACCGAAGATGGATGGAATCATCGGTAATGGAATTGGAGGAACACCACATGTGGAAAGATCAGACATGGTCGATTGGATCTTCTCCAGCAAGGCCTTCGAACTTAGGGATGTTGGAGGGGAGCTTGGTTGGCATAGCAGGCCAACCAACATCGTGACAGATAGGGTCATTGATCAACTGATTGAAATCGGGGAGGCTGAGGCCTACCATGTAAGGGAGCAAAAGTGCAGCTGAGGTAGTTCCTGTGGTGGTTCCGCTAGTAGTAGTTCTGGCATTAGGGCCGGGATTACCGCTAGCATTAGGCCTTGGACCAGACATAGTGAAGGTGATAGGGGGAGAACCAGAAGTAAAAGGAGAACCCAATGAATCAGAAGAGGAGTCGGAATGCAGACTCGGAGGAGGACTGGCTCGACAACGGCGGGACGGAGCAGGTCGACCGACCGGAAACTGAGGGTGAAGGCCAAGAAGTCTCCGGGAGGTGTGTCTTAGGGGTGCAATGATGACAACACAAACACAGCACAAGGGGAAGAATAACAACTGACAAAGGCAGGGAGGTGCAGAATCAAGTGATTACAATGTTGAAACAAGGGAAAAAAGGTGCAGTGTCAATTGATTTTAAAGTCTTTTCCTGGCGGTGTAAACCAGGCTCTCCTTTTCTTAGGGTGAGTGTGTGGCATGTGTTAATTTTAATTTTTAAACCCTTTTCGTTTTGAGAGCAAGAGAAAAAGTGTGCTGCGTAACTGAAAATAATGTTGCAAAAACAGTATATAATGCTGAAATAACAGAAAATTAACAGCTACTAATGCATCGATTCAACCAAAAAAGGCGGGTCTCTCAAAAATAATCTAAAAGAGGGAAAAAATATAGTCAAAACACACTAAAAATAGGCCAATAGATCTAGGGTCAAAAGGGACAGGGATCTAAAGGAGAAAGCTGCTAAAAAGAGGTGCAGATCACAACCAAGAGGCAGAGGCAAGGTGGTTGGAAAAAAGGAGGAAATCAGCAAAAAACAGAAAGGACAGGGAGGAGGTCCTAAAGGGAGGTCCAAACAAAACTACAAGAGGTGGTTTGAAAGGAAAAAGAGCTGATTTAAAGGGATCTGAGAATGAGGTATCAGATCTGAAAAAGGGAAGGCTGAAACTCTGAAAAATTAGACACCTGAAACAACTAAAACTCTTCCACCAAAAGTGGAGGGTACTGAAGCCCTAGGGGGATAGGTTCCCACTTAGATGAGAAAAACAGATCAGAAACAGGTCCAAACGGGCGGAGACAGAGGCTGTAAAACCCTGACAGAAGCTTCAACAAAACCCAGAAAAATTGCAGAAAAACAGTAGAAAAAAGCACAGGTCGCAGGTTCTGACCTGTTTTCCTGGTTAGGTTGCAGAAAAGGGGCTGAAAAGTGCAATTTGGAGTCCAGGTCACAATTTTTGGGCTGAAAAGTGCGACCTCCAACTCCGGTTGTCCCGGTGGCAGATTTTCAGAAAAGTTGTCGTCTCAGTTGCGGCTGATGTCTGTCACCTGCGCAATAGGGCCAGAAACACGCGGAAGTTAGAAATTTTAATGTTTTAGGGTTTTATAGGTGAAAAACAACATGAAAATAGGAAAAAAAAAAGATGAAAAGAAACCCTAGGGTCTGAAGTAGCTGGATATGCAAGAATATGAAAAACGACAGCGGTCGTAATTGAAAACCCGTGTGGAGTCGCCAATTGTTAGTATGAATCCTTTGTCGAAGTGTACAAAAAAAGAACACTTTAGCTACGCATAAGTAATAGCCCTAACATCAAATATGGCTGCCAATATCTTCAGATCTGCAGTTAGTTGATCAAGACAAGAGCTGTAAAAAACCAGATCTATGCATAGAAAGACATTAAGCAGTAAAATGAAGGTTTTTCTCCATATATCCAATAGACAAGACAAGAAAAATTTTTGAAAGAATTTTTTGTATTAAGGGCACCTGGGAGGAAAACAAGAAGATGTTTCCAATTCTCCTTAATGGGATGGGTTCTTGGAAGTCCTCAGCACTTCAGATCTAGCATTTCTCTCTCCTGTTGGTGTAGAAAACCCAGACAAAGATAGAACTCAAGGGAGCTCACACAGCAAATAATGGAAAATATGACAATGATAATGGCTCAAAGTCAGACCAAGAGTTTAGATCCAGAGTGATCTAATAGGCAACAAAAGGTCAAGAGTGGTAGGAAAAACCCTCCTATTTATAACAAAATATTGGGTCATTCTAGATCTTGGTGCATGATTAAAATAACATTAACCAAATCTAGATCCACCTTTTATGGAATATTTTATTATATTTGTTGGAGGGAAAAAGTATTTGAATTGGGTCAAATCCCTTTATTTGTGAATAATAAATAAATAAATGATTTATTTATCATTTTAAGGAGGTGGTTAAAAGATAATCAAATAAATAATGATTTATTTGATTATTTATGGGTTATTTTAGTCATATTTAACAAGGAATATTATTTAAATAAGGTTTAAATAATTATTCCTAGAAAATAATAAGATAAATAAAGATTTATCTAATTAATTTCTTTGTTTTGGGTTAAACGTGACCAGGGAAATCAAACAAATATAGGTTTGTTTAATATTCCCTTTTGGGGTTTCCTGTTTAGACCATAAACAACCTAATAAATGTGTTTTATTAAGTTATTTTACATAGTGGAGGCAATTTTACTTAGGGTAAAATTGGTCTTACATGGTGTACTTGGGTCCATCTAATGATAGTAGGTTAGATGACCATAAAATGGTGTAACAATTTTCCAAGTATTTCTCTGTTTATGTCATTTATGAAGACCAATTAAACTTAGAACTGAAGTTTCTTTTATGTTATGGCCAAGTCTACAAGAAATGACTGTTGTCCACCAAATTTTTTTGCAGGTAAAGTATTGACATCTAACTACAAACCTTTTATTTAAATCGGTTATCCACCCTTGATTTGCAGTGCAAATTTTTTATTATACCGACTGGTTTTTAAGCTCCTTGTTGAGCTAATATTTAACAATAGGACATGTAATTTTGATCATTTCTGGGGTTTTCATTTAACAATTGTTGAACACCAAGTTTTAAAATCTTCTAAAGTATTAAACCTCCCCCTATTCTAGAGGCATAGCATTTCACTAGAAATGTGAATTAAAATTTAGGTTATTTCTATATACCCTTATGAATTCCAGTTTTCCTCTTTTCTTTTAAAATGAAAGGCATTGTTAGTATATGGTATCATACATTCCTCTGTTTTTTAATTTTTCTTTTGGGTCTCTATATTAATTTGAGTATCTTCCACCCAGCTCTATATTGCAATAAAGAAAGGGTGGAATGGAAGTGACAACACGCTACTACCACTTAATTGTTTCTCCTATTAGGTAAATTCCCTAAACTTGCTCGTAATTTTTCAGTAATTATAACTCACAATGAAATGTTTACATTATTCTCCACTTCTAATTAAGGGTTTTGGTTCTCTGTGCATGCAGGTGGAATAGAGTGGACCTGCCGCAAGGGAATTATGGTAAACCTTTCCTCTTGTAATCATTTCACTAAATTTTGTATTGTGCTTTATGGTATTTTCCATTCAACTAACTATGATTTTATTGACGCCTTCTCATACAGGTTTGCCTCTACAATTATGGGCTTGCGTTAGGTTTTTTTTTATTCAGTTGAAAATTATTACATGCTTTCAACTCTTCCAGGTTTTTATCCCACATATCTCATCTTGTTTCCGCGTCCGATAAGGACCTATGTGCCTTCTCTCATGGGATTTTCTACTAATGCCTTATATCTGTATTTTCAATGCTATGCCCAATTGGCCAGGGCTCCTGGTTGTAATTTTTCTTTGTAAATATTTGACTATATAACGAGGGTGACTCTGTACCTCAAAAGAGGATTTTTGGTCTTATAAATACTTTGCAAAGGGTGTTCTCGTTGTTATTATATATTTCTTTATAAAATACCACACTTCCTCGTACCAATAGCTTTATGTGTGAAATTTGAATTACTCTACTTATCTTGTTAAATGACGTGAAATGGCTTAATTTCTATGCTTATGTGATTACTGTATAATTTTCTTTGCCTATATGTATGGAAATCGAACTGTACAAGAAATATATGAATTCTGTAACTTTGTTCGGTAGTTTTCTTGGATTATTTTTAATATTTTTTATCACTGTAACAATTCCAAAATGGAGGTGAATCCCAACATTAGAATGGAACTAGGTGGAATTACCCCCTCTACGTTCAAATCCAGCATAAGGGTTGCTTCCCCTTCTATTATTTTTTTCTTTTTTGTATTACTTAGAAATTATCTTTTTCGATTTGAAGTTGCTTTTAACTACCCACTTTCTGTCTATCATGCAATTCCTATTATTGAAATTAAAAGAGAAATTTTTTGATCTGTGTTAGGCATTTTTATTCCAGATTAGACACTAGAATGAAAAGGTGCATATTCGATGCTTGAGTGCACCTATTTCTTATCCTACCAAAGTTATTCTACACAGTTTAATTATTTTTTTCTCCTTACTGTTACGATAATAGGAAAAACATAGTAGCCTTATGAATATGTGTGATGGAGATAGTAGAGGCTATGTTCTCAATTTCACCTCAAATTTAATAATTTAATTTCTCTATTGTAATATTGATTTCAACTCAATTATTTTGAATATGGCTTAATACCAAAAATGACTTTGTAGCACAAATCACAAAGCCATTATTTTTTTTCTTTTAGGTAGTAGTTTAGGAATTAGTTTTAATTACTAAAATCTACTATTAGTGTATAAATAGAGAGGTAATGGAGTATCATAAATCCAAAAGGGTATTGATACTTAAGTAATAGATTACCCTTAAACGAGTACCACTGATGATAATATCATCAAATTAAACAATAACATCTATCAGATCCAATAATATCAATATTGTGTTATGCTACCAAATAAATCCTTCTTATTAATGAAATGGTGACAACAGACATTATGTTATCATAGTCTAGGAATTATACTAGTTTATGCTTTGCACCCATTTTGAGAGATTCCTTCTTCTTGCTAACTTTCAATCAAGCTTTCCATATATAATCACATGCTTGATCGCTACAATTTCATAATGTTTCCACTGCATTTTATTTGATGCTCATGTATTGAAGGGAATAAAAGGGAATTTTGACATCCCCCCTTACACTCTCATGGTATTAAATTGTACTAATTTATACGCATTAATATAAAAAATTAAATCATAAAATTAGGGTGACACACAGTACTAAATTCACATTTTACAATGATACATAAATTAGTGCTCCCATAAAATCCTTATGGTATTTAATTGGTACTAATTCCTAATTATACAATACAAAAAATGATCTTCATTCCTCGTAAATATAGGACATAATTTAATAATCAAGACTTATGAATGCATAATATAAACTGGTCATAAAAATGAATACTGATCATCATAGATGCCACAAACGAACTAGAAAGATGATTTTCCTCCGATCGATGAGCTTCTCCTCAAAGCTCTCCCCCGTGCAGAGATCTACTTTTCTCCATTACTAACAACCTCTTGTCATACTCATGAAGGAAATTTTATGTGAACATTCACCAACAATTTTCTGTAATGAAGTCCCGTTATTCTGAGCTTTTGTTTCCCATAACCTAGGATTTTCCTTTTCTTTTTCACAATTTTTTTTTCTTCTTCTTTAAATCTCACTTTTATACAACGTTTCTTTCCCTACCCCTTCCTAGCGAAATTTCCACTTTACTCGAGTATCAATAGATACTTTTCTCCATCTAATTGTTTAAAATTTTATTTCTCTCCAAGGGAATTTATTTTCTCAGAGGTTGGGAAAGTATGAAAAGTAAACAACATTTACAAAGTAGCATACATTTATAAATAATTTCATAAATCCTTCATGAAACCTTCACTAACATGCTCTACAATATACATATGATTTGTAGAAGACTGACATCTGGTAATTAACTATTAGATCCTCTAGTAATTCTCTAGTAATTATCTTACTCATACTTTACTAGTTGTTGCAACTCATAAACCAGAAGGAATAAATAATGAGGGAAATGCACCATACATTAGATATTCCTTCAATCACAAAATCCTTGAGCATGAAGTGAAAAAATGAGTTTTATTTATTATATTAAGTTTTTAGGTAGACCAAAATACAACCCTGAAATGGTATTTACAAATGGTATATATATAGAGAGAGGCACCAAATCCATCTCTCCTAAAAAGAAGGAACCACAATTCCTAAAATTACATAGGTGTTATAGGACATTAAAGCTATATCCCATCAAAATATAATTGAAAGGACATATGTAGTTGAGAGAAGAGGAGAGAATTTGGACAAAACTGCTGAGTATGTTGACATGCTACCCGTTTTTCTATTGATTTTTCTCCTCATGACTTTGGTTCTTTAATAACCATATGTCCTCATTAAATATGACCTTCAACAACCTCATAACCACATACCAATCATAATTTTGTATATCCATATCATTATGAGTCCTTATTTTTCTTGAACTTGCTTAGAAACTTTGCTGACATATGTCAAAAATCATTTAAAAAGGTGGTACCAGAAATTCCGGTAATAACCTGTAACTACGCAAAAAATGTAATGGTATCGAAATTTCCAATAACGCTCTATTTATTTTTTAAAAATTCACAACAGACACCTGAAAAACTTGTGCAGACTTACACACTTCTAAATTTGAGCTGCTATTCAAAAATGCACTTGATAAGAAAAATGGTGTTTTATTATGAAACCCTTTTACCTTTATTCCATATGGGTTGTAGCTTCAGCAAGCTTGTCCAAGTCTGATTTTTCATCAACAATTGATTTTGATCTTGTGGTCCTTGTGATTGTTTCTTTGACAATAGTATTTTCCTCCTTTGAACTCTTTTGAATTTTTCTTATTTTTGAGGATTCTGTTTGCTGATCTAAAGGGGTTTTGCCTTTTTCTTTCTTCTTCGACTCATTATTTTGTAACCATTCATATTTTCCTTCTACATCTCTGAACTCTGTCAACAAACTTGGATTATGCAGGGCTTTAGACTTGAGCCTAAACTTGTTGTTGTCTCTGGTGTGTCTTTTTCTGGTACGAACAACAACTTTTGCATCCTCTTTCTTTCTTTTTCTGTTGATTTTATATCCTGTAGATTTCAGTAGTTTTTCATCATATTTAGTGGGCTTATATTCCTTCTGAATATTTTGTTGAGTTTCTGCTTTCGAAACTTCTGGTAGCACCTATGCTTTGGATTTTTTTACAGTAGCAGACCTTCCTCTTTGTGCTCTAGTATAAAATTTAGTAAAATGAGGAATGGGGGAACCATCTTCATTGATTTAGGCTTATATTCATGAGCTCTCTCCTTTCTTCAACTTCCTCTCAACCTTGACCGAAGGAGTCTTTCCTTTTCTTCTCTTAGCCTTTTTAAGGATATTCTCCTTCTTAGCCTTTCTCTTTATTCTCCTATAAGGTTGGGGGTGTTGTTGTGAAACTAGAGATAGTTGAGTTAGAACATCTGGTGTAGGTGCAGGTTGGCCTGCCCTGTAAAATACAAAATTGTCCCATGATTGATTTATTTTGCTCAGCTCTTCCTCAACCAATAATTTAATAATATATTTCTGATACAAGTTGTATTCTTATGCAGTTATGTGTGTTTGAATTGTAGCTAACATATTTGTCAAGATCTTTAGTTGAATGAATGGCAAGTTGAGGGTTTTCATCCATGCAACATGAAACAAAAATCTCATATGATAAAGCAAAGCTACAATATACCTCCTCTCACAGGTGAGGTAAATTTCTATGAGCTTAATAGCTTCAATACACTCAATTTTTAGGTAAGTTATGGCAATTCCTTAAGCCCATTTGGGATCTCTGTGTCCATCTTTAAGGAAACTATTGAGGTCTCTTGCAGTGATAACTTGGCCTTAAACCACTTTTATCATTCCTGTGGAAGATTAAATGCCTCAACAATTGAATTTGCTGATAACTATAATATGATACCATAGATGGTTGCTTCATGTACATTAAAATAATGTGAAAAATCTTGAGCTACTCCTAAGTGAGAGAATCCTATTCTTGAACACAGTGGATACCACCCTACTTGAACAAACAAGCTTCTGACATTCGAATTAGCATCCACTAGGTCAGCTCCTTGGGGTTCAATTTGTTTTAGCTTTCCTCCTCTCTTAGTCATCTTCATTAATAAATAATTTTGTCTCTTGAAATATGATAGGTGGAAAGGCTAGAGGAGATCACCTAACAGGTGTTGCTATTTCTTCTATGAGAACTTTTCTAAAATCTAAGACTCCCTTCCCAATATGCTCACTGGAATATCATATTCACCAATAGTTAAACTCAAAACTGATAGTCTTCCTTCCTTTTCAGTGGTTTAAAATAGATACATTGGTTCACCATCCCATGCAAGAGATTTTTCATAATGGTAAGTATCTATGACCACAACATACAACCTGTGAGAGTCATTGCGATCTTCAGTTTGATGTAGAGTTTCAGATGGTATGCTACAAGTGGCTGGAGATGAGAGGAGATGTAACAGGCAGTAACCTCCACTGAATCTTTATTACTAGCCTAAATTTCCAGCAACGTCCATGCATGATCAACCAAACGGTCATCGCATTAAAAGTGTGGATCCACGAGATATTTTAACACATAACACGTACTTTGACATGTGTATGAGGTGACTTAACTAAGAGGCAAGATGGGCAACGATAGGTTTTTAAAACTATGAATTGACACCTAGTGTTCACAATGTATAACCATGACTTGAACTTAACATCATTTTACGTAAATATTTCCTATCACATGACCTAAATCATGACAAAATATTTAAAATTTATTTTATAACAAGAACACATGGCTTAAAAAAAAGAGGATGCACTTTTCTTATTTTATAAAAATAGGGGAAGTTACTAGAATTTCCAGTAGCACAGGGTTAAATAAATACAGACACAAGACATAATTAAATAGACTGTCCAAAAAAGGCTAAAATAGACGGTATCATAAATTTCTGTAGCATTGAATTTTTTTGGTTTAATTTATCCTAAAAAATAAAAAATTTAAAATAGAAATACTTCTGCATTACTGCCATTGTTTTCGTGACCCCGAAATGCCCAGAAACTCGACTGTAGTGTGCTTCCCATATCATCTTGGCATGCTTGCTTGAAGGAACACAAAGGTGTCCCAAGTGACATAGAAGTGCATCTTGGAGGTGAAATTTTGGAGCTTACATACCCCCCAAGTGTGCCTTGTATGTGTAGCCTAATTCTGGATTGCTCTTGTAGAGAAGCAGCCAATCAGAAGCCTCATGCCCACAAGAGTTGATAACAGTGGTAAGTGCCACAATCAGTGGTCGAATGAGGCAGTCTACAAAATTATTGGTGCTACCCTTCTTATACCTGATTTTCAAAGGAAATTGATGTAGATACGTGGACCACATCTAATGGCAATCGTTATGCAACTTCCCTTGTGTCTGTATGAACTGCAGGGGTTGGTGGTCTGTGTGGATGATTGTTTCCTTCCCCAAAATGTAATGCTTCCATTTTCAACAAGCCTGCACAATGAAATATATTTCTTTTTCATAAGTGGGATACTTGCAGATAGTGTCGGACAATGTCTCACTATGATATGCCGCTAGATTCCCCTATTGAGTAATAACTGCCCCAATAGCATAGTCAGAGGCATCTGTCTCTATCTCAAATGGTTGTTGCAAGTCTGTTAATTTGAGAATTGGGGCAGAACAAAGGCGATGTTTCAATTCTATGAACACCTTCCATTGAGATTCTGAAAAAAGAATTTTTCTTTCGCTCCTCCCTTAGTGACTGAAGGGCCAAGTGATATGAGAGAATCCCAATATGCACCTACTGTAAAAGTTAACAAGACCCAGAAAGCTACGAAGCTCTATTAGAGTGGTTGGGGTTGGCCAATCCCGAATGACTTGGATCTTGGTTGGATCCACATGCACCCCTCTTTCATCAATAATGTATCTAAGATATTTAACTTGGATCATGTCAAAAGCGCACTTCTCCAAATTGGCACACAACTTGTGTTGATGCAGTGTTTGGAGGACTTGTCGGATGTGGTGGAGGTGCTCTTCCCAATTCTTGCTGAAGATCAGAATGTCATCTAAGTACACCACCACAAATAAGTTCGTGAATGGCCATAAGATGTCGTCCATCAACCTCATGAAGGTTGTGGGAGAATTCGTCAACCTGAAAGGCATGACCAGTCATTCAAAAAGGCCCTCCCTGGCTTTGAAGGCACAATTCCACACATTGGAGCCTGGAGGGTTCTATTGGTACCTGGTGATACCCAAACTTCAAGTTGATCATGCTGAAATATTTTTCCCCTTTGAGTCAGTCTAGAAGGTCATCAATCAGTAGGATCAGGTACCTAATCTAGACAGTGATATTGTTTAGCGCCCGATAGTCAATACAGAGTCTCCAAGTCCCATCCTTCTTCTATACCAACATGATCGGGCTCCCACAGGGTGATCAACTGGGCTAGATGTGACCTTTCTATAGAAACTCCTAAATATGTCTCTTGATTTCATCGTTCTCTAGAACCGATCGCTTATAGATCGGTCCATTGGATAGCGGTGCACCTCTGGATAGATCAATGGGGTGCTTTACCTGATAGTGCAAAGGCACCCCTATGGGTGAGGTGAAGATGTCCCCGTACTCCTCCACAACCTTGTCCATTTTTTGTTTTCATATGGAGTAGCCCTGTTAGGAGGTCATGGCCACAGTCTTCTTCTTGCCCTGGGGAAGATGATCAGGAAAATAAATTTCCTACATTTGGAAATGAGCTTATTACATTGTTTTGCAGTAAACAAAGAGATAGCAGCAGGTGGTGGTACCTTTGGTATCCTGTAAAACTTATTTCCCAAAGTAAAAATAATAGCGTGAGGCCGAGACTCATACAGAGCATGTCGCTTCCACAAGTATGGTTCGCCTAATAATACATCAAAAACATCAAGAGGAGCAATGTCACATAATACCTCATCCATGAAGGTATTCATATTATAGGGAAGGTAGCACTGTGGGTTGAGGCAGAGATCCTTTCCTTGGTGAAGCCACCCGATGGTGTATGGATGTGAGTGTTGTGTGGTTGGCAAGCCCAACCGCTTTACGACGTCTGCTAAAATGAGGTTCTTTTGGCTCCCATTGTCGAAAATGAACTATAGCGGGGAACCCTTTACCCACATATGGGAGTGGAAGAGACGCTCCTCCTCCTCTCGATCTTTCAGTTCCTCCTTCTAGATCTTCATATTAGAAATAGTGGCATTGGGATCTGCATCAATAATTTGTTTCCCTTTTTCATTCCCCTTGTTAGGTTCTGATTCAGAGTTGGAGAATGCATCTGATTCAGAAGCCCTCATCTCGGCCACCAGCGACTACTTGGCCCGACACTCACTTGTGTTGTGAGTGGAGCTCTTATGGAACTCGCACCACTTTCCCATCTCCTTCTTTGGCTTTACGGTGTTGTTCTTTGCTTGTAGCTTTGGTAGGTTGTCTTGGAACATCGTACCTTGGCTTTTTCCTTTGTTATGATATTCCTGGAAACCTTTCCCTTGCTTTTGATTCACATATCCAAAGTCTTGCTTCTTCTATTTGAATTTCTGCTCAATCTTGGCATCATACTGGTATGTTGTACCAGGAAAGGAGATGTCAAGGAACTCCATTTCCTCCTCAATGTATCTGTGTAGACAACTGTGATATTTTAGCACCAAATATTTCTCCGAATCTTTGAAACCCAACTTTGTGCGCAGGGTATGGAATAGATTCGTTAGCTCATGCACATCTCGATCCCTTTCTTGTCGCAACGTGGTCCATTGTATGTACTTGTCCTCATAGCTCCCCATGGGACAATATTATTCCTTGATAGTGTCTTAGAAAGAATTCCAAGTGGGTATAGCTAAGAACAGAGAGGGTTCTCTCTCATCCTTTTTCTCACAGTATGTTTCCCACCAGTCATTGACATGGGAGGTAGCTTTGAGGAGTGCAAAAATAATATTCTCCTGGTCGAAAAAGTCATGAACCGAGAAATATCCTTCTAATAGATTCAACCATCTATCTATGGCATCTGGATCTATTTGACCCTCAAATATGGGAATTTCAAGGTTTTCTTGTACCTTAAAGAGGGTCATGCCTCCAGAGTGGTTTCTAGATGCAGATGCGCAGGCGGTGGGTAGTTGTTGAAGGATCTAAGAAGAGATGTGGTAGCTACAGATCTTTGACCTATGTTATAATGAGGCTTGATGGCCTATTATTATTTAGAAATAATGGAAAACCCTAACCCTGGGAGATGAAGTGCCAAAACTACAGGCCCCGTTTGGTTAAATTGGTGTTTCAACTTCCCGAGTACGTACCTTTTCCATATGATCTCCATTTGATGCGCACCATACCTAGTTATAAAGATCTATCCACAGTATCACAAAAAAATTGTTGATGTTTTGAATCCCAACGAGGATCCATCCTGAAGATGGATCCCCATTGGGATTTGAAACGTTGACAATTGTTTTGTGATACTGTGGATAATCTGGTTTCTGCAAATAACAACAACCACAGGAGTTTAAGAACCATTATCCTATTTCTAGTTTGATGAAGGTCACCACTAAATCTTCTTATCTCAACCCCATTAATTTTAAATTAGAAACAATCATTTCGACCCTCTAGTCGAGAGTCATATTATCGTATTTCCTTACAGTAGTATTATTTCAACAATTCACCAACTTAAATCTTTACATGCTACTTTAGAAATGACATAAAATATTTTTTCTCTAGTGATGAAAAAGGAATGCTATAAAAATAAAATAATACTATATCGATTCCCTAACAATATATACATCAAACAATATTATATTCATTCCTCAACAGTACTTAAATCAAAATTTACACTGAATACATATTAATAGTGTATAAATTACCATAGCATATGTTGTTCGCGACTCAAAATTTCACTAATCACGCCAACTAAATTAACTTTGAAAGACCAGTTTACCTCCCAACCATGACCCATCACCTCTGGTTCTCCCCCGTGCTTAGATCCATTTTCCAACCAAGATCAACAACATCTTGTCCTCTTGAGGAAGGAAATTTATCCTTGTTTTGCCTTGTAGACTTTCTAAAAAGGCATCCCATTTTTCTAGTCTCTAGTTAATCCCATAGCCTACTCTTTTATTACAAAAGTATAATATTTTCCATTTAAAGACTAATTTTTTCCCCTACGATGGTTTATTCACCCATCCCCAGTGTTTTTCCCCCATACTGGGTGATTTATTAGATTTTTCTCTCCGAATAGAAAAATCACCTAAATTCACTGCTAGGTATTTTTAGGAGTACTTTGGGAAAGTATTTAATTCCACCATATCCATCCAGATTGGAAGAATGATCTCATAAAAATAGATTATTTTCCATTTTTATTCTCAATTATTTTCTTTAATATTATTCAACAATATTTTATACATCATCATAATTTTTCAATAAAGTCATATATGTCTTCCTTGTTAAATTTTCTAAAAATAGTTTAGCTACTAAAAATATGCACATAAACCTAGGTATTACATATTCCCCCTATAAAACAAGAACACCTTCCTTGGTGTTTATGATTCAACCACTTCCTTCTCGAATAGGGTTGGATAAGATTCCTTCATATTTTCTTCACGTTCCCAAGTGGCTTTCTCAGGTGTAAAATGCCTCCATTGCACTTTAACTCGAGCGATGACTCGATTCTGAAGCATGATTTATTTTCATTCCAAAATATGAAGTGGCTCTCGCAGAAATTCACCCTCGGGTTCCACCTATATCAAATTCCAGTCAACCACATGAGAAGGATCATGAACATATTTTTTTAATAATGATATATCATATATGAAAAAACATTATGAACTTTAATGTGACTGCGTAAAACCAATTTATATGCTAGTGGACCAACTCGGTCCAAAATTTCAAATGGCCCACAAAACCTTGGTCACAGATTCGCATAGATGTTAGTATTGACAATAATTTTTCTAGGTTTAACCCTCATATATACATAATCTCCAATTTTGAACTCTTTATGTGTTCTCTTTTTGTCTGCATAGCTCTTTTGTTGGTCTTGACTTGTCTTGATATTCTGTTGAATTTTCTGTATTATCTATTCCATTTCATGTAATATATCAGGCACAATAATAAACATATCCTCCGACTAGCTCCAACTGAGAGGTGTATATCATTTTATTCCATACAAATATTGAAAGGGGTTCATTTTGATAGAGGTTTGATAGTTTTTGTTATAAGAAAAGTTGGCTAAATGAAAAAATATTCCCACTTTGTGGGTATGTCCATCACATACATTCAGAGAATTTCCTCCAAAATATGATTTTTTCTTTCAGTATATTCATCTGTTCGAGGATGGTATGAAGTAATGTCAACTTGGTACCCATTCCTATGAACAAGGCCTTCCAGAAATTTGAGCTAAGCTTTGCATCTTTATCGGACACTGTATTTTTTGGTATCCATGAAGTCTGAAATTTTTGTTCCTGAAAATGTCGGCAACTGCTACAGCTCCAAAGGTATAATGTACCATAATAAAGTGTGTTTCTTTTGTTAAGGTTTCTACCACTACCATTATAGAGTCATGTTGACACTTATTCCTTCATAACCTGGTTATAAAATCCATCGTTATTACCTCACACTTCCATTATGGAATTGGTAATGGATTTAGTAATCATGCCGGATGTTGATGCTCCACTTTTAACTACTAACGATTTATACATTTTTTCAAATAATATACTACCTCCTTCTTCATGCTTGGACAAAACCATTTTTTCGTTAAAGTTGTCACCATTTTCTGGTATATGGGATGACCAACATATGGTCTCTTATGATACTCATCTATTATTTTATGTTTTAAAGTAGGCACATTAGGAACATAAAATATGTATTGGTAAGTAATTAATCCTTTTGGGGTTATGGCATACCCTGGAATTCTTTTTTTCTGTATTTTCAGTTGCATCTCCTAATACTGTGGATCTTTGTGTAAATATTGTTGCACCTGTTCTTCAAAATTTATTTTCATGCTACTCCCAGCATTCAGTACAAAAGAATGAGCATGTCTGCATAGTACATATTCAATTTTGTTTTATTTTCCCTTGATAAGTTTTATTTCAAATTAAAATTCACATAGAAAGGTTAACCTTGTAATGTACCCTATTTTTTTTCTACTAACTCACTCTCCGAGGTATAGGAGTTATTTCCTTATAATTTCATAAGATATGGTTTTTCTTATCAAGGTTATCACATTTTTAATGTCCCTCTCATACTACTTAAATTAGTTTTCATATGTAACCCTATACTTATGAGATCCCCTCATTAATTCATTTTTCTCTAATTCAATGTTTAACTTTAATATGAGAATGAGGAAGAATATTTAGGTCTCTTGACTTCTTACCTTTATGGCACTACACCACCATTCTCACTTTCATGGAACCATAATTACCTTATGTACATCATCTACCTTTTTCCCTATGAATTTAAGCATAATGGAAACAATATATATAAAGTAAAGAGCATCATGAGCTAGATCCCCTTCAATGAACATTTAATAAATTAAGTTGATAATTTACCTATGTTGTGTGTAATATTAATCCATCTAAGTAATCAGAGATAATATTAACATATCCTCTCCATTATACTTAAGGTTAATCGAACCTTGGAATACTATACGCATGGGGTTATATCTCCATTTCGGAAACATATTAAATATATTAACTATGGGTCCTTGATGAATTTATTTCTATTACTTTTATACACCTAGCACTCATATCAGTACTCCTACATAGAGGTATGCTCTACTCATAAGCTGCAAACAACGCACATTCCATCTTACCCCTTATGCCTCCATGTGACATCACTGGCTTTCAAGGTAGGTTGAGATTCTCCAGGTGGAGGTTTGATATGAATGCGTGGTAAGGATCAGTGGTCATAAGGGTGTTGGTGTAACCCTAGGTGGTTATATGCTATCTCAGTTTTGTCCTGACCCATTTCTTATCTCAAAGGTTTGGAAACAGGGGTGCTAGAGGCTGCGAAATCCAATCAAAGCATGAGCAAGCCTTCTCCTCATGTGTGATAGAAAAACCTAAATTTAACACTGCTGGAATATGAGACCAACATGGAGAACATGGTGGTTGGGTCTTAATCCACTCACAGGTAAAATTTTTGCCAAATATTTCTCTGTTTATGTCATTTCTGAAGACCAATTACACTTAGAACTGAAGTTTCTTTTATGTTATGGCCAAGTATATGGGTAATGACTGTTGTCCGCCAAATATTTTTTGCAGGTAAAGTATTGACATCTAACTACAAACCTTTTATTTCAATCGGTTATCCACCCTTGACTTGTAGTGCAAAGTTATTCTTATACCGACTAGTTTTTAAGCTCCTTGTTGAGCTAATATTTAACACTAGGACATGTTGTTTTGATGATTTCTGGGGTTTTCATTTAACAATTGTTGAACCCCAAGTTTTACAATCTTCTAATTTATTAAACCTCCCCCTATTCCGGAGGCATAGAATTCCACTAGAAATGTGGATTAAAATTTAGGTTATTTCTATATACCCTTATGAATTCCAGTTTTCCTCTTTTCTTTTAAAATGAAAGGCATTGTTAGCATATGGTATCATACATTC
The DNA here is from genome assembly GCA_034641835.2 of Pinus albicaulis. NCBI lineage: Eukaryota > Viridiplantae > Streptophyta > Pinopsida > Pinales > Pinaceae > Pinus > Pinus albicaulis. The sequence goes on from CM076578.1 coordinate 1,530,675,483, forward strand.
CTCTATCTTTTAATTCTACTTTTGGATATCTATATTAATTTGAGTATCTTTCGCCCAGCTCTATATTGTAATAAAGAAAGGGTGGAATGGAAGTGACAACACACTACTACCATTTAATTGTTTCTCCTATTAGTAAATTCCCTAAACTTGCTCGTAATTTTTCCGTAATTATAACTCACAATGAAATGTTTACATTATTCTCCACTTCTAATTAAGGGTTTTGGTTCTCTGTGCATGCAGGTGGAATAGAGTGGGCCTGCCGCAAGGGAATTAAGGTAAACCTTTCCTCTTGTAATCATTTTGGTAAATTTTCTATTGTATTTGATGGTATTTTCCATTCAACTAACTATGATTTTATTGGGGCTGTCTCATATAGGTTTGCCTCTACAATTATGGGCTTGCGTTAGGTTTTTTTTTATTCAGTTGAAAATTCTTACATGATTTCAACTCTTCCAGGTTTGTATCCCACATATCTCATCATGTTTTTGCGTCTGATAAGGACCTATGTGCCTTCTCTCATGGGCATTTATACTGATGGCTTATATCTGTATTTTCGACGTTATGCCCAATTGGCCAAGGCTCCTGGCTGTAATTTTTCTTTGTAAATATTTGACTGTATATAACGAGGGTGACTGTGTACCTCAAAAGAGGCTTTTTGGTCTTATAAATATTTGCAAAGGGTGTTATCATTGTTATTATATATATTCTTTATAAAATACCACACTTCCTCATACCAATAGCTTTATGTGTGAAATATGAATTACTCTGCTTATCTTGCTACATGACATGAAATGGCTTAATTTCTATGCTTCTACAATTACTGTATAAATTTCTTTGCCTACATGTATGGAAATCGAATTGTATAAGAAATATATGAATTCTGTAACTTTGTTCAGTATTTTTCTTGGATTATTTTTAATATTTTTTATCACTGTAACAATTCCAAAATGGAGGTGAATCCCAACGCTAGAATGGAACTGGGTGGAATTACCCACTCTATGTTCAAATCCAGCATAAGGGTTGCTTGCCTTTCTATTATTTTTTGTTTTTTGTATTACTTAGAAATTATCTTTTTCGATTTTAAGTTTCTTTTAACTACCCACTTTCTGTCTATGATGCAATTCTTGTTATTGAAATTAAAAGAGAAATTTGTTGATCTGTGTTAGGCATTTTTATTCTAGATTAGACACTAGAATGAAAAAGTGCATATTCAATGCTTGATTGCACTTGTTTCTTATCCTACCAAAGGTATTTTACACAGTTTAATTATTTTTTTCTCCTTACTGTTATAATAATAGGAAAAACATAGTAGCCTTATGAATATGTGTGATGGAAATAGGAGAGGCTATGTTCTCAATTTCGCCTCAAACTTAATAATTTAATTTCTCTATCGTAATATTGATTTCAACTCAATTATTTTGAATATGGATTGATACCAAAAATGACATAGTAGCACAAATCGCAAAGCCATTATTATTTTTCTTTTAGGTAGTAGTTTAGGAATTATTTTTAATTACTAACATCTATTGTTAGTGTATAAATAGAGAGGTAATGGAGTATCATAAATCCAAAAGGGTATTGATACTTAAGTAATAGATTGCCCTTAAAAGATTACAAGTGATGTAATATAATCAAATTAAACAATAATATCTATTAGATCCAATAATATTAGGATTGCGTTATGCTACCAAATAAAACCTTCTTATTAATGAAATGGTTATAGGAGACATTCTGTTATCATAGCTTAGGAATTATACTAGTTTATACTTTGCACCCATTTTGAGAGATTCCTTCTTCTTGCTAACTTTCAATCTAGCTTTCCATATATAATCACATGCCTGATCACTACAATTTCATAATGTTTGCACTGCATTTTATTTTATGCTCATGTATTGAACGGAATAAAAGGGAATTTTGACATCCCCCCTTACACTCTCATGGTATTAAATTGTACTAATTTATACGCAATAATATACAAAAATTAATTCATAAAATTAGGGTGACACACAGTACTAAATTCACATTTTACAATGATACAGAAGTTATTACTCCCTTCAAATCCTTATGATATTTAACTAGTACTAATTCCTAATTATACAATACAGAAAATTATCTTCATTCCTCGCAAATATAGGACATAATTGAATAATCAAAACTTCTGCATGCATGATATAAACTAGTCATAAAAATGAATACTGATCATCATAGATGCCACAAAGGAGCTGGAAAGATGATTTTCCTCCCATCGATGAAATTCTCGTCAAAGCTCTCCCCTGAGCAGATATCTACTTTTCTCCATTACTAACAACCTCTTGTCATACTCGTGAAGGAAATTTTATGTGAACATTTGCCAACAATTTTTTGTAATGAAGTACCGTTATTCGGAGCTTTTCTTTCCCATAAACTAGGATTTTCTTTTTCTTTTTCACAAAACTATTTTTTTCTTATTTAAATCTCACTTTTCTACAACGTTTCTTTCCCTACCCCCTCCTAGTGAAATTTCCTCTTTAATCGGGTATCACTAGATACTTTTCTTCCATCTAATTTTTTAAAATTTTATTTCTCTCCAAGGGAATTTGTTTTCTTAGATATTGGGAAAGTATGAAGTTTATATCCTATCCTAACGAATTAGAATTTTTGGACCTCTTAATACTCGGTATTTTCCAATTTAGTATGAAATTCCCTCAATCAATTATTAAAAATATAATTTTTCCAACATTATAATTGTTTCATAGGTCCACAGTAATTTTCTAATCTAACATAATTAAACTTAAAACATAATAAACTGTAAATATAGGGTATTACACAGTCCCTTCCTAAAAAAGAACATCGTCCTCAGTGTTATCAGATAGTTATTTAATCCTTGAACAACTCTAGGTAAGCCTCTTTCATGCTTTCTTCTAACTCCCATGTAGCCTCCTCAGGTGTAAAGGGATTCCATTGCACATTAACCCAAGTGACGGTTCTATTCTAAAGCGTGGTTTCTTCCCAACCCAATATACGAAATGGTTCTGGAAGAAATTCCCCTCCGGGTTCAACCTGTATCAAATTCTAGTCAACCACATGACAAGGGTCATGAACATATTTCCTCAATAAGGAAATATGAAAAACATTATGCACTTTAAAATGACTAGGTAGAGCCAATTGATATGCTAGAGGACCCATTTAGTCCAAAACTTCAAAGGTCCCACAGATCCGGGGTGCTAACTTAGCACAACTTCTAGTGTTTAGTGTACTCTTATGATGTTTAACTCTCAAGTACATATGATCCCCAACCTTAAATTATTTTTGTGTTCTTTTTTTGTCTACATAACTTGTCAAAATCAATGGAGTATGGCATTTTTTGCAGTATAAACCTTTGAATGGACTCATCTTTATAGAGGCTTAATATTTTTTGTTATATGAAAATTGGGCTAAGTGCAGAAAATCTTCCCACTTTTTGGGTCTATCCATCACATACATGCGAATAATGTCCTATAATATTTTATTTTTACTTTTAGTCCATCCGTATGTCTTGGGACGGTAGGTTGTGCTGAAATTTATTTTTGTTCCCATCCCTCAAAACAAATTTTTCCATAAGGTTGATGTGAAATTTGCATCTCTATCAGAGATGATCATCTTTGGTACCCCATGAAGCTTGAAGAAATCCTTCATAAAAAAATTTCCCACTTGTGTTGTCCAAAGGTAGATTGCGTAGGAAAAAAATGTGCAACCTTGGTTACTGTATCTACTACCACCATAATGGAGTCATGTTTGTACTTAGTCCGAGGTAATCTTGTTATGAAATCCATGGATATTACTTCCCACTTCCATTATGGAATTGGAAGGAGGTTTAGTGACCCTGTGGGGTGTTGACGCTCTACCTTGACCTGTTTTCACTCTAAACATGTTGCCAGATAGTCTGTTGTATCCTTCTTCATTCTGGGCCAAAACCAGTCTTTCTACAATGTTGTCACCATATTTTAGTAGCCCATATGACCCGAGTAAGGTATCTTATGTTATTCATCGATTACCATCTTCTTAAAATCATGTATGTTAGGAATATACAACCTATTTTTATAAAAATTTAATCCTTTTGGATTTGTGCTATACCCGAGAATCCCTTGTTGCTACACTTTCATTTGTAGTTCCATATACCAGGGGTCTTGTGACAAGGCTTCCTGAACTTGTTGTTAGTGCAAGGAGTCACTCCTTGATTGAAAAAGGAGTAAGCCTTAGACATCACAACTCATTTAGAGTTTAAAGGTTTTTTAGTGGTAGGATGGTTTATCAAGAGTTTGAAATGATTTTTATTCTTTAAGACTTTAATGCATTTGGAAACTTGTGGAAAGTGTAAATTGTATGGGTAAATTGGTAGTATAGGGAGAAAATTGTAACAAATGAGGGAAATAGATAGCTAGTGCTTACTCTAACAAATATTCGTATCCTAAATCAGTGACACAAATACAATAATGGATCTTTACATAAACTCTATTTTATGTAAAGTAAACAACATTTGGAAAGTAGCATACATTTGTAAATAATTTCATAAATCCTTCATGAAACCTTCACTGACATGATCTAAAATATACATATGCTTTGTAGAAGACTGAAATCTGGTAATTAACTATTAGATCCTCTAGTAATTCTCTAGTAATTCTCTTACTCATACTTTACTAGTTGTTGCAACTCATAAATCAGAAGGAATAAATAATGAGGGAAACACACCATACATTAGATAGTCCTTGAATCACAAAATCCTCGAGCATGAAGTGAAAAAAGGAGTTTTCTTTATTATATTAAGTTTTAAGGTAGACCAAAATACAACCTTGAAATGGTATTTACAAATGGTATATATAGAGAGAGAGGCACCAACTCCATCTCTCCTAAAAGGAAGGAACCACGATTCCTAACATTACATAGGTGTTATAGGAAATTAAAGCTATATCCCATCAAAATATAATTGAAAGGAAATATGTAGTTGAGAGAAGAGGAGAGAATTTTGACAAAACTGCTGAGTATGTTGACATGCTACCCCTTTTTCTATTGATTTGTCTCCTCATGACTTTGGTTCTTTAATAACCATATGTCTTCATTAAATATGACCTTCAACAACCTCATAACCACATACCAATCATAATTTTGTATATACATATCATTATGAGTCCTTATTTTTCTTGAACTTGCTCAAAAACTTTGCTGACATATGTCAAAAATCATTTAAAAAGGTGGTACTAGAAATTTTGGTAAAAACCTGTAACTACGCAAAAAATGTCATGGTACTGGAATTTCCAATAACTCTCTATTTATTTTTCAAAAATTCACAGCAGACACCTAAAAGACTTGTGAAGACTTATACACTTCTAAATTTGAGCTGCTATTCAAAAACGCACTTGATAAGAAAAAAGGTGTTTTATTATGAAACCCTTTTACCTTTCTTCCATATGGGTTGTAGCTTCAGCAAGCTTGTCCAAGTCTGATTTTTCGTCAACAACTGATTTTGATCTTGTGGTCCTTGTGATTGTTTCTTTGACAATGGTATTTCCTCCATTGAACCCTTTTGAATTTTTCTTATTTTTGAGAATTTTGTTTGCTGATCTAAAGGGGATTTTCCTTTTTCTTTCTCATTCGACTCATTAGTTTGTAACCATTCATATTTTTCTTCTACATCTATGAACTCTGTCAACAAAATTGGATTTTGCAGGGCTTTAGACTTGAGCCTAAACTTGTTGCTGTCTCTGGTGTGTCTTTTTCTGATACCAACAATAGCTTTGGCATCCTCTTTCTTTCTTTTGCTGTTGATTTCATATCCTGCATATTTCAGGAGTTCTACATCATATTTAGTGGGCTTATATTCCTTCTGGATTTTTTGTTGAGTGTCTGCTTTCAAAAATTCTAGTAGCACCTATTCTTTGGATTTTTTTTACAGTTGCAGACCATCCTCTTTGTGCTCTAGTATAAACTTTAGGAAAACGAGGAATGGGGGCACCATCTTCATGGATTTAGGCTTATATTCATGAGCTCTCTCCTTTCTTCAACTTCCTCTCAACCTTGACCGAAGGAGTCTTTTCTTTTCTTCTCTTAGCCTTTTTAAGGATATTCTCCTTCTTAGCCTTTCTCTTTGTTCTCCTATAAGGTTGAGGGTGTTGCTGTGAAGCTAGAGATAGTTGAGTTAGAACATCTGGTGTAGGTGCAAGTTGGCCTGCCCTGTAAAACAGAAAATTGTCCCATGATTGATTTATTTTCCTTAGTTCTTCCTCAACCAATACTTTAATAATAGGTTTTTAATACAAGTTGTATTCTTATGCAGTTATGTGTGTTTGAATCGTAGCTAACATATTTATCAAGATCTTCAGTGTTGGAAATATTGTCATTGATGGCAAAGGCGGCAGCACTCAGGCAAAAGAGGCAGCGCTAAAGCAAAGGAAGGCAAAAGAGGCACAACGAAAGCAATAGAGGCAACAAGAAGACAGTCAAAATGTAACAGTCATAGAAGCATAGTGAGACAGAGGCAGAGTGACAGAAGCAGAGACAGAGGCAGAGAGCAGTTACAAAATTCCAGGAATCGCACACTCCAGCGAGCATTATACATATAATATAACACGAATCTTATTCTAGGAATCGCAGAGTCCAGCCGAGCGTTACACATATAATACAGAACCATATTCTGGGAATCGCACTCTCCAACCGGCGGAGCACATATAATATATAAACCATATTCCGGGAATCGCTTAACCCTTTGGCAAAGTATACATATATGTCCATTATATTATGGAGCGCACAAAACGAAGTTTTAGATGGTGGGACCTCTCCCCAATCGCAATCAAAACTTTCCGATTGATCGCAAGTCTTTTGTTATATGCTCCGATCGAAGGCCGGACCCGATCGAGTTATATGCCACAGTTTATGAGCCAATCGCATCTGAGTTCCAAATCGCAATCGGAACTTTCCGATTGATCGCAAGTCTTCTCTTATATGCTCCGATCGAAGGCCGGACCCGATCGAGTTATATGCCACAGTTTATGAGCCAATCGCATCCGAGTTCCCAATCGCAATCGGAACTTTCTGATTGATCGCAAGTATTTTGTTATATGCTCCGATCAAAGGCTGGACCCGATCGAGTTATATGCCACAGTTTATGAGCTAATCGCATCCGAGTTCCCAATTGCAATCGGAACTTTCCGATTGATCGCAAGTTTTTTGTAATATGCTCCGATCAAGTGGCGGACCCGATGGCGATTATACGATGGAATTAATTGGTTCAATCGCGTCTGGAATCTCAATCGCAATCGGAATTCTCCAATTGATCGCACGACTTTGTAATATGTTGCGATTGAAGTGGCGGACCCGATCCTGTTATATGCGGGAGTTAATTTGTGCAAATCGCATCCGTGTTCTGATCGCAATCGGAACTTTTCTATAATGCGTCCCGATTGCATGTGTTCAAATTTCAGACCCGATTGCAATATGAGCCATGTTTTATGTGGTCATCGCGTCTGTTTGATCAATCGCAATCGCAAGTTTTCGTTTGACACCACCGATCCGCCGACGGAGATGTGGGGCCCGACCCTTTCATGTATTAGTGGTTGTGATTCGACTTATTGGATTGTAATATAAGACCAAAGGCTTAAGGTGGAGGGCGATTGCTTATATATAAAAGGATTGTTGTTAGATATATAAAACACGGTTGCAGTTGTATTAAAATATGTCACATGGGCTATGAACCCACGGGCCTCGGCCTAATGAGAGGGCGATTATAAATATACAATGACTGTGATATATGTCCGTTCCATTTGCGGAATGTTCCACATCAACAAGACACTTGTTGCAAGTCAGCAGTCACGCATTTTTCTAAGAGGCACTGATATAAAAGCACTGTTACACGTATGCAACAAATACACTACAACAGAGGATAGAAAAGCATACAGAGGAGAAAAGAGTCAAAACACAGTCACAGAAAAGACAAATGCACAGCAAACCAAGAGACAAAATAAGTGAGCTGGAATTCATATTGTAATTCGAATGTAAATGTTTTAATTGTTTTTATTTTTTGTGATGCATTGGAAAGTCTCCGAGAGAAAACAAACTCCCACTGTAATGTTAAAATTGACACCTACAGTTATAATTTCTGAGTAAGCTGATAAAAGGAGTGAGAAGGCAGAAGGCAAAGAGACATGAATTTCCATTTCGAATTCCAGGCAGAATACAAACAGTCATGTGAGGAAATCTATAAATAATATCATCTTGATTTGCAGAGAGAGTTTTTTTTTTAGAGCAAGGGAGAGAGAATATATAGAGAGAATGCAGAATATAGAAGGCAGAGAAGATTAAGAGAAGCTACAGAACAGAGCTGATATCTGAGGTAAATCAGCAAACATTCAGTTTTAGAAAATGAGGAAGTTGGAGCTTCCCTATCAAGTTGCAGCTTGATAGCTGTCAGTTGTAGCTGACTGAGGTTGGAGCCTCCTGTAGGTTGGTGCCTGCAGAAAATCGAAGGGAGTTGGTGCTTCCTTGCAAGTTTTAGCTTGCAGAATTGAGGATAGAGCCTCCTGTAGGTTGGTGCCTGCAGAAAACAGTGGTGAGAGGGAGTTGGAGCTTGCCTTTGCATCACAACAATAATAAGATGTGGTTTTCTCCCTTTATGGGTTTCCACTTATATCTGGTGTATATGTGCATGATATTTATGTATTGATCTGATATGTATTATTTGCTTAATACCTGCTGCTCTCATATTAAGTCTACTGCTCTATTAAACTAATACTTTCTGATTACATTCTAAAATTACTCTCACATCAAATAGAGTTTGAAATGAAGGTGTAAATAAGTTTAATGAAAAGTTTAAAAGATCAGGAATGTATTAAACTGATTCACCCCCCCCCCTCTCAGTTTAATTAGAGATTCAACAATTGGTATCGGAGCGAAGTTCCTTTGTACAAGTCTAACAACTGAAAGGAGATCCTAGGTTCCCAAGATGGCTAGTAAAGAAGGATGCTCAACCAATAAAGCCCCTTTCTTCACTGGTGAAAATTATGCTTTCTGGAAAATAAGAATGAAGACATACATAATGTCTCTAGGAATAGAAGTCTGGGCTGCTGTGGAATTAGGATATGCCCCGAAGGCAACTGACTCAGAAAAGGACGCAAAACAAGATTTTGTGGCTAATGCAAAAGCCATGAATGCCATCCTGAATGGATTATGTGAAGCAGAGTTTATTAAAGTAATGCACAAAGACACTGCCAAGAAAATATGGGATACTCTTGAAGACATACATGAAGGAGACCAGAAAGTAAAAACTGCCAAACTTCAAGTATATAGAGCCCAGTTTGAAAACTTAAAAATGAATGATGATGAAGATGTTGGTGGCTTCTTCTTAAAAGTTGCATAAATTGTTAACAATATGAAAGCTCTTGGAGAAACCATACCAGAAAGTATAGTTGTGCAAAATATTCTAAGATCACTCCCATCCAGATTTAATCCCAAGGTATCTGCAATAGAAGAGACAGTGGATTGGGAGACTTTAACCATGAACCGGATACTTGGAAATCTAACAGCCTATGAAATGAGGCTCCCACAGAAGAAACCAAGTTCAAGGGAAGCAGCTTTTAAAACAGAAAAGAAGAAAGAAGAAGAGGAAGAAATATGCTCTTGCCCAGATGAAGAAGAAGAAAAATTTGTTAAGAAACTGGACAGAGGTTCAGGTAAATACAAAGGTAAACTTCCTTTCAAGTGCTTTAACTGTGGAAGAGTTGGACACTATGCTGCTAAGTGTCCTCACAAGAAAGCAAGGAATCAGGCTCAAGAGTCAGAAAATAATAAATCAAAGAACTAGCAGAAGGGAAATAAGTTCAACAGAAAATATTTCTATGCTAAACAAGACAGCTGTACATCTGAAGATTCAGATGAACCCTCATGTGAAGAAGGAACCTCAGATTTTTTATTGATGGCCATAGAAGATCTTGAGGGACTCCTACTAGAAGACGAAGAAGAAGAAGGGGAAGTCAACCTCGAGGGGGAGCTAAGAAGTGCTCTAGAGGAGATTGAGAGACTCAAAATAAAATGCAGAAAACAAAAAGAGATTCTCCTCAAATGTGTGAAAGAAGAACAAAATTCAGAAGTCCTCATGCTGCTGAAGGTAAGGCTTGAAGAAGCCAAGAAGATAGAAGATATGTTACTTCAGCAAGTCAAGGATAAAACCCAAGAACAAGAGAAGTTGGAGGAAGAAGTGGTAGGTCTCAGGAAGAAACTAGAAAATGCTCAAAGGACAGTGGTTATAAACTCTTCTCTACCAACAAGCTCTAGCAAGTTGAATGATATCCTGGTTGCTCAAAGATCCCCAGTGATAAAAACATGAATAGGCTATGAAGGAGAATCGAGTAAAGGCAAAGAAAAGGAAGACAAAAATATAATTTTTGTAAAAGCAATGAAAACTGATGAAGAAGCCCAGACCATTCCTATAAAAGAAGAAACATGTAATAAGAATGACAAATATCAGAAGAAATCTCTAGTAACAAGGAATATAATGAATACTAAGATGGCAGAAAAAGAATCATATGCCCCTAAGTATATCAAATTTGGAAGTCATCAGAGGAAATTCTTCCCTCCTATGAAGAATGCCACCTGCTATGTCTGCCACAAGCCTGGACACACTGTTGCATATTGTTATGCAAAGAAGAGTAATTCAGACCTGCAAAAGATGCAAACAGTGAAGAGGCTATCTCAAACAAACAAATGGAGAAAACAATCTTACATCGGGTATGCAAATAATTTCTATGGTTATTGTTTTTATTGTAAGGAATTTGGCCATAAAATTATTGAATGTAGAAAGTATGGACAAAGACTGATGTTCAATACCTCAAGGAGGTTTATGAGTCAAAGAAATTTTGTTCATGCTCACAATTATGCAAAAACTATAATCAAATGTTGTATATGCAATCAAATTGGGCATATATCTTCCAAGTGTTCTCTAAAGGGATATAATTCATCACCTCACCAAAGATACCAAAAAAAAGGGGGCCTCCAGTGGATAAAGAAAGTGAATAAATGTGACCTGGCTCTAACTGCTCAAGATCTGAAAAGCCAGTGGTACTTGGATAGTGGCTGCTCCAAACACATGACTGGAGACAAAAGCAAGTGTATAACTCTTGATGAAAAGAAATTTGGCAATGTTATTTTTGGTAATGATAAATTAGGAAAGATCAAGGGAAAAGGCTCAGTCAGCATAGACAATGGCAGAGGAAAAGCCCAAGAGGTACTATTTGTGGATGGACTGAAAGAAAATTTACTGAGTGTCAGTCAGATGTGTGACAAAGGCTGTGAAGTTCTTTTTAGAGCACAAGATTATGTAGTCAGGTCAAGCACAACAGGAAAGACTCTGCTCAAAGGTGTTCGAACAAAGAACAATGTATACATAGTGAAAGAGGAAGATGAAGCCTGCCATCTTAGCAAACTTGAGGAGTCATGGTTGTGGCATAGGAGATTGGGACATCTCAGCTTTGACCATATCATCAAATTGAGCAAGAAGAAAGCTGTCAAAGACATGCCAGAAATAAAAAGGCCTTCAAGTACTATATGCAAATCTTGTCAATTGGGGAAACAGACTCGCACATCCTTTAAATCTAAAGAGGAGTTGTCAGCAAGAAGACCACTCCAGCTTGTGCACATGGACCTGTGTGGACCTGCTAGAACTAGAACACCAAGTGGAGAATCCTATTTCATGCTGATAATAGATGACTTCTCCAGAATGACATGGGTTTCCTTTCTCAAAAATAAATCAGAAGCATTGGAAAAATTTAAGATATTCAGAGCATTAGCAGAAAATCAAACTGGATGCAAGCTGAAATCTATCAGATCAGACAGAGGAGTAGAATTCACAGATTATGACTTTGCAGACCTATGTAATGAACATGGAATAAAGCAACAATTTACTATTGCAGGGACACCTCAGCAGAATGGAGTAGCAGAGAGACAAAACAGGTCTGTACAACAAATAGCTAGAGCTATGATGCAAGAGAATAATATTGCTCAAACCTTCTGGGCAGAAGCAATACACACAGCAGTACATATCCTTAATAAAGCTCACTTAAGGCCAAGCAGTGACAAAACTCCATATGAACTATGGCATGGAAAGCCAGCTTCAATAAAACATTTCAGAGTCTTTGGTAGCAAGTGTTACATAAAGAATAATAATGAAAACCTTGGGAAATTTGATGCAAGAGCAGATGAAGGGATTTTTCTAGGATATGCTTCCAAAAGCAAAGGGTATAGGTGCTACAACAAGATCATTCGGAAGATAGTTGAAAGTATTGATGTGAGATTTGATGAAGAACTTCCAAACAATACAAGAAATACAGACTGCTGCAGTCCATCAAACAACCATGAAGAGGAAGAGAAGGATGATGATGAAACAAGCAAGACAATAGATGATGCAGAGCTGAGCTTGAAAACCCCCTCAAGATACACTTAGAAGAATCATCCTGAAGATCAGATCATAGGAGACAAGAAAGCAGGAGTCCAGACAAGAAGGCAGCTAACAGAACAAACAGAAGAAGTATACATAGCCATGTTATCACAAATAGAGCCAAAGAAATTTGAAGAAGCCGGCAAGGACAAGTATTGGATAAAAGCAATGAATGAAGAATTGGACCAAATTGAGAAGAACAATACCTAGGAACTAGTTCCTAGACCTATTGAGAAAAATATCATTGGTTCAAAATGGGTATTCAAAAACAAAATGAATGAGCAAGGACAAGTAATCAGGAATAAAGCCAGGCTGGTCTGCAAACGATACTCACAAATTGAAGGACTTGACTATGATGAAACATTTGCACCTGTAGCCAGAATGGAGGCTATCAGAATGTTCCTGGCATTTGCATGCTACCAAGACTTCAAGGTATATCAAATGGATGTCAAGTCTGCTTTTCTTAATGGAGATCTAGAAGAAGAAGTGTATATGGAACAACCAAAAGGCTTCTCATTGACAGACAAAGAAGACTATGTGTGTAGATTGAAGAAGGCCCTATATGGACTGAAACAGGCTCCTCGTGCTTGGTACTCAAGACTGGACAAATATTTGCAAAAACAGGGTTTTAAGAGAGGTGGAGTAGACATCAATCTATACATAAAAGCGCATGAAAATGAACTCCTAATTGTTGTTGTATATGTTGATGACATTATGTTTGGAAGCAACAAAGATGACCTAGCAAAAGGGTTTGCTGATGAGATGAAAACAGAGTTTGAAATGTCTATGATTGGAGAACTCAGTTTCTACTTGGGACTGCAAATTCAGCAAAAGAACACAGGAACATTCATTTCTCAAGAAAAATACTTAAAAGAAATGCTGAAAAAATTCAAAATGGAGGACTGCAAACCAATGACAACCCCCATGATCACGGGATGCAAGCTGTGTGCTGATGATAGGTCTGCAGATGTAGATCAAAAACTCTACGGATCCATGATAGGAAGCCTGCTGTACTTGACAGCTTCAAGACCAGACATCATGCTAGCAGTAGGACTAGTGGCAAGATATCAAGCAGCACCTAAACAAAACCATCTTCTGGCAGTAAAAAGAATACTCAGATATCTACAAGGAACAACACAATATGGGCTTTGGTATCCTAAAGGCAAGAGCTTCACCTTAACAGTGTACACAGATGCAGATTGGGCCAGCTATGTGGATGACAGGAAGAGTACAAGTGGAGGTGCATTCTATCTAGGAGAAAGTCTGGTGGCATGGCTAAGCAAGAAACAAACATCCATATCTTTGTCTACAGCTGAAGCAGAATATATAGCAGCAGCAGCATGTTGTACACAAGTCATGTGGATGAAGCAAACTCTTCAATACATGAAGGTAAGAATTAATGAACCTATCTCAATCAAATGTGATAATACAAGTTCTATAAGTATATCTAAAAATCTTGTGCTTCATTCAAAAACTAAACATATACCAATCAAGTATCATTTTCTCCGAGAACAAGTGGCTTAGAAGATAGTTAAACTGGACTATGTATCAACGAAAGAACAGATAGCAGATATATTTACCAAACCACTTGCCAGAGAACCATTCGAATACTTGAGAGACAAACTAGGGGTAGTATATGTAGATACTATTCTCTAATATGAAGAGAAAGTACAGTCTCAGGGGGAGAACAAAACGAAGATATCATTCCAGGGGGAGAACAGCCAGCAAGATAAGCATAAAACAAGTCCATAGGATTAGCATTATCAATATTATCAGCATTCAGAAGCAACAAGAACCTTTCAATCGTAAAATGCATCATCTCTGTCTGCAATCTAGCACATATTACAGGCACTACAAATGAAACACAGCATAGTCCAATTTTAGCAGAAGAGGACCTAAACGTAACTCAGAGAAAGGAAATACAACGACAGAACCCATACGGAGGGATGAGGAGTCATCCTTTGCCATTGATGTCAAAGGGGGAGGAAGAACAAATAGCAGGAGGAAGAGCAAGCAACAAGAGAAAGAGAAAGAAAACAGAGAAAGTGGATTGCCATCAATGCCAAAGGGGGAGACTGTTGGAAATATTGTCATTGATGGCAAAGGCGGCAGCACTCAGGCAAAAGAGGCAGCGCTGAAGCAAAGGAAGGCAAAAGAGGCACAACGAAAGCAATAGAGGCAGCAAGAAGACAGTCAAAATGTAACAGTCATAGAAGCACAGTGAGACAGAGGCAGAGTGATAGAAGCAGAGACAGAGGCAGAGAGCAGTTACAAAATTTCGGGAATCGCACACTCCAGCGAGCATTATACATATAATATAACATGAATCTTATTCCAGGAATCGCAGACTCCAGCTGAGCGTTACACATATAATACAGAACCATATTCCGGGAATCGCACTCTCCAACTGGCGGAGCACATATAATATATAAACCATATTCCAGGAATCGCTTAACCCTTTGGAAAAGTATACATATATGTCCGTTATATTATGGAGCGCACAAAATGAAGTTTTATATGGTGGGACCTCTCCCCAATCGCAATCGGAACTTTCCGATTGATTGCAAGTCTTTTGTTATATGCTCCGATCGAAGGCTGGACCCGATCGAGTTATATGCCACAGTTTATGAGCCAATCGCATCCGAGTTCCCAATCGCAATCGGAACTTTCCGATTGATCGAAAGTCTTTTGTTATATGCTCCGATCGAAGGCCGGACCCGATCAAGTTATATGCCACAGTTTATGAGCCAATCGCATCCGAGTTCCCAATCGCAATCGGAACTTTCCGATTGATCGCAAGTCTTTTGTTATATGCTCTGATCAAAGGCCGGACCCGATCGAGTTATATGCCACAGTTTATGAGCTAATCGCATCCGAGTTCCCAATCGCAATCGAAACTTTCCGATTGATCGCAAGTTTTTTGTAATATGCTCTGATCAAGTGGCGGACCCGATGGCGATTATACGATGGAATTAATTGGTTCAATCGTGTCCGGAATCTCAATCGCAATCGGAACTCTCCGATTGATCGCACGACTTTGTAATATGTTGCGATTGAAGTGGTGGACCCAATCCTATTATATGCGAGAGTTAATTTGTGCAAATCGCATCCGTGTTCTGATCGCAATCAGAACTTTTCTATAATGCGTCCCGATTGCATGTGTTCAAAGTTAGGACCCGATTGTGATATGAGCCATGTTTTATGTGGTCATCGTGTCCGTTTGATCAATCGCAAGTTTTTCGTTTGACACCACCGATCCGCCGACGAAGATGTGGGGCCCGACCCTTTCATGTATTAGTGGTTGTGATTCGACTTATTGGATTGTAATATAAGACCAAAGGCTTAAGGTGGAGGGTGATTGCTTATATATAAAAAGATTGTTGTTAGATATATAAAACACGGTTGCAGTTGTATTAAAATATGTCACATGGGCTGTGAACACACAGGCCTCGGCCTAATGAGAGGGCGATTATAAATATAAAATGACTGTGATATATGTCCGTTCCATTTGTGGAATGTTCCACATCAACAAGAAACTTGCTGCAAGTCAGCAGTCACGCATTTTTCTAAGAGGCACTGATATAAAAAGCACTGTTACACGTATGCAGCAAATACACTACAGTAGAGGACAGAAAAGCATACAGAGCAGAAAAGAGTCAAAACACAGTCACAGAAAAGACAAATGCGCAGCAAACCAAGAGACAAAATAAGTGAGCCGGAATTCATATTGTAATTCGAATGTAAATGTTTTAATTGTTTTTATTGTTTGTGGTGCATTGGCAAGTCTCCGAGAGAAAACAAACTCCCACTGTAATGTTAAAATTGACACCTACAGTTATAATTTCTGAGTAAGCTGATAAAAGGAGTGAGAAGGCAGAAGGCAAAGAGACATGACTTTCCATTTCGAATTCCAAGTAGAATACAAACAGTCATGTGAGGAAATCTATAAATAATATCATCTTGATATGCAGAGTGGTTTTTTTTTTTTTGGAGCAAGGGAGAGAGCATATATAGAGAGAATGCAGAATATAGAAGGCAAAGAAGATTAAGAGAAGCTACAGAACAGAGCTGATATCTGAGGTAAATCAACAAACATTCAGTGGGCAGTCGTTGAAGGCTCTGGGAAAAGTTATCCATAATCGCATTACTTTTTTTCGATGGCCTCCTCAAGCAATATTTTGATAGGATCTCCTGCTCCGTCATATTTATTTTCATCCCTCATGGGCAGTCGTCGGGGTTTGTGAGTTTGATCTTGCAACGGTTCAACTAGATCGAGCCCTAAATCCTTATACCCCAACCTCGTTGGGCACATGCAAAGAAGGATCGAGAAAAAGCAGACTGATCTGATACCACTGATCCAGATTTATGAAAAATACAAAAGAATACACATATAACCATAAATAAAATGATGCAATGGAAATAAAACTTCGTTTCATTGATATCAAAGAGCTGAAATTTTGTTACAGACAAAATGGAAATAAACTAGCTAGGGCGTTGGTAACTTATCTTTGAGAGGAGATGTGGCAGCTACAGACCTCTGACCTATGTTACAATGAGGCTTTAGGGCCTATTATTATTTAGAAATAATGAAAAACCTTAACCCTAGGAGATGAAGTGCCAAAACTATGGGCCCCATTTGGGTAAATTGGTGTTTCAACTTCCCGGGTACGTACCTTTGCCATATGATCTCCATTTGACGCGCACCATACCTCGTTATAAATATCTGTCCGAGGAATACAACTTTTGATGTGAGAAACATCGGTCCATGGATCCACGTTTCTCCAATTTTCCCAAAAAATGTCGTTTAGGGCCTCAAAATGACTCTGGAAGTTCAGGACACGAAAAACTACTAAAAATAGTAAGTTGTGCCGAAACTGAAAAAATAAAAGAGACAATGGTGGGGACCCAAGTGGAATAGGCGGGTGGCCACCAATATCCACCTGGATCACTGGTGATAAGCAATTCAAAAATTAATTTTTGATAATATTGATGCTCCCCTTACTATTTTTTCTAAGCAATTTATTACTACATTCTTTTGTTCCAATGAATCCATACCAACCAATATGTCATGGGATCCTAAAGGAAGAACATTCAATTTTAGGCTTTTAGGATACCCATTTAAAATTACAGGGTATTTATGTACTTTATGAGTTTCCTTTCACTTGATGCATGTAGCTAACTGCACCAGCTAAGAGTGCTGGACTTTTTTGTCCACAATTTACATTTTTCTACTACCTGGGGGCTAATATAACTTAGGCTAGTCCCATTATCAATTAAAATAGATATGGGTTATTTGAAAATGACACATTAAATTTTTATCATGGTTGATTGATGTTCATCCTCTTAGTATTATAATGTTGCATTGATTCGTGGAATACTTATGGACACATCATTCACCATGGTTGCCTTGTGCATTGCTTCAATGTTTTGAATAACACAGGGGTTGTGTGGAAAGTTCTGCAACAAGTGAGGTTCTCCACACCATCAGAATTTTAGAGGTTCCTTTTCTTTTCCTAGTGCATCCCACTTTTTTTTCAGTTTCATGGGCTTGGATCCGGTATGGGATTGGGTTGGCTAATTTTCCCCACCTTTACTGAATTTCTTCCTCTCGTGGTTTCTACCAAAATTCTTCAAATAGGTTGGTTTGTGTCTTTTTGAGCTTGTTCCTGACTTCCCTTTTTCTTTGCTCTACCAAGTTTTAAAGTTACCATTCTATCCCTTCAATTACTGGTAGCATAGTCAGGATTTTATAACAGCTTCTTCTATAATATTCAGGTTTTCAAATTCAATTTTATCTTTATATATCATGGTAAAAAAAATTAAGAACCTTTGTTCCTTGATTTTTTTCAGTTATATACAGTACATAGCGAAGTAAGTTGGTGAATTTCATCACAAATTTGTCTACGGTTAGTTTTCCTAGTCTTAAATCATGAAATTATTTGGAACTGTCATCATAATATCTTTCACTGAGGTATCATGCTTTGAACTTGTGCTGGAATTATTCCGATTAAACTGTCTTCTCATCCAGTAAGTGTACAAATTTGGTCTCTTCCCATCAGAGGGTAGCCTTACCATGCAAATCTTAAACTGCCAGTATTTCTTTTAGATTACTTCCATACTAATATAGATTAAAATATTTAACCATATTCATGAGCCATGCTTCCTCATCCTCTTCATTTTCACCATCAAAGGTTGAAGGATTTATCTTACGGAATTCTCTCTCTAACTCCTTATTTTTCTTGGTCTTAGATTCTGCCTTCCGAGACTCTTCCACACTCAAAATTTTCTGACTTTGTTTCAACCTTTTCCCTTTTCGATTTTCCTATTCCCCCTCCAGATGACTGGATCTAGAGGTTAATTCCCTTATCAACTACTATTGTTCATTCCTATCTTGCAGTAGAAGTTCATTAATAGTCCTTAGATGAACCAACACCTGCTACAAACTCTTGATAACTCCCAATATCTAGTTGTTGGGATATGGAGGATTATCCTCCTCCCCTAGCTCCACTTACAATTCTTCTCTGTTCGAAATGACAATGGTTGCAAACCTGTTTGCACATTATATCTGATACACACTCAATCATTAACATTAGTCAATCTTTAACATAATCATTGTATAGATCATATTTTTTCAAAACAATTTTAGCTATACAATTAAAATTTGAGACAACAAAATCTTCAAGTGTTGAGGTCCATAAGCTCATTGTTTTAACATGGTCTCTCATAACACTTGTAACGTACCAATTTTTTTTTTTCTAATAACTGACTCTTCGAGGTATAGTAGCCATTTCCCTATAATTTCATAAGATATGGTTTTTCTTATCAAGGTTATCCCACTTTTCATGTCCCTCTCATACTACTTAAATTTTTTTCATATGTAACCCTATATTTATGAGATCCCCTCATTAATTCATTTTTCTTTAAATCAATTTTTAGCTTTAACATGGGAATGAGGAATACTATTGAGGTATCTTGAATTCTCACCTTTATGCCGCTACACCACCATTATCACTTTCCTCGAATGATAATTCCCTTGTGTACACCACCTACCCTTTTCCCTATGAATTTAAGCACAATTGAAACTATTTGTATAAAGTAAAGAGAATCTTGAATGTATCTCTCGTTGAATGCGCATATAATCAATTAATTTGATACTTTACCTATGTTGTGTGTAATATTAATCCATCGAAGCAATAAGAAATAACATTAACATATCCTCTCCATTAGACTTAAGGTTAATTGAACCTTGGAATACAATACGCATGGTGTTATATCTCCATTTTAGCAACATATTAAAAATATTAACTATGGATCCTTGATGAATGTATTTCCCTTACCATTCTATGGCTAGCACTTAGATTAGTACTCCTACATGGAGGTACACTCCACTCATAATCTACCAACAATGCACAACCTGTGTGACTCCTTGTGGCTCCACGTGACATCGCTGGTTTTCGAGGTGGATGGAGATCTGCTAGGTGGAGGTCTGAGATCACTGTGTGGTAAGGATAAATGGTCAAAAGGGAGTTGGTCCAACCCTAGGTGGTTATACGGTATCTCAATTTTTTTCTACTCCATCTCGTATCTGGAGGGTTTGGAAACTGGGGTGCTGGAGGCCACGAAATCCACGTAGAGCCGGAGCAACCGTTCTCTTCCTGTGTGATATCATAACCTACCTTTCACGCCACTATAGTCCAAGGCCGGAATGGAGAACATGGTGGCTGGATCTTAATCCACTCACAGGTAAATTTTTTTCCAAATATTTATCTTTTTTGTCATTCCTAAAGCTCAGTTATGCTTGGAACTGATGTTTCTTTTATGTTATGGCCAGGTCTACAGGTAATAACTCTTGTCTGAAAAATATTTTTTCCAGGTAAAGTCTTTTCGAATTTACATTTAACTGTAAACCTTTTAGTTTAGTCATTTTTCAACACTCAACTTGTAGTGCGAGGTTTTCCTTATACCGAGTGGTTTTTAAGCTCCTTACTGAACTAATATTTAACACTAGGATATGTTGTTTTGATGAGTTATGGGGTTTTCATTTAATACTTACTAAACCTTAAATTTTCAAATTTCCTAATGTATTGACTCTCCACCCTTGTTGTCAAGGCGTAGCATTAAACTCAAAATGTGAAATAAGATTTAGGATATTTCGATATACCCTTCTGAATTCCAGTTTTCCTCTTTTCTTTTAAAATGAAAGGAATTGTTAGTATATGGTATCATACATTCCTCTATCTTTTAATTTTTCTTCCAGGTCTCTGTTTTAATTTGAGTATCTACTGCCGACCTCTATGTTGCTACAAAGAAACTGTAGAAATTTTAATACAAATTATGTATTGCCTGGATTCTCCTGATCTAACAATTATATGTCACTATTAAATATAGAATAACCTCTACAAAAATCTTTGCGGAATTTAAAACATGATCACCAATTGCAATATCAAGATGAAAGACCAATCAAATATAACACAGATGTTTTTACTGGGAAAGCATAAACTGAAAACACCGTTATCATATATTATGTATATATCATGCATCATGGAACGATCTCATACAAAAACCCTAATCCAAGTTCTCTCACTACAATATACAATTGTCTCACATTGTCATACAAAAATTTGAAATTTCATCTGTCAATTTACTGTCTCCATACAACCTACCTCCACTGCACAATCCTAGCTGATAACAATCCCTGAATGAATGGAATCATGCTTGCCTTGATTGCGCAATCCTCATGGGCACATCCAATGTGTGTGTGGTTGCATGAGTGCACCCACTAATGTCACAACTAATAGTCAAATTGTCCCTTTCACCTACATCTCAATTGGGTCTCCACTGGATCTGACATGCATGTAGTTAACTGATTGCGAATTAATTAATAATTATTTCATTGATCTCTCACTAGTGTATCTTCAATTACAACTAGAAAAATTGACTTTAACTCACTTAACTGAGTTAAAATACGTTACAGCTCACATAAATACACATGCAACTCTGTTAAAAATTCGAATCACTCAGTTACAACTAAGTCCACTTGATTGTCCCACCAACCAACCTTTGAACTCAAATTTCGTATAGCTAAATAATTTTCCACTTCAGTTAACTATTTCCAAGTGCTCATTGAGAATAGACTATTGTTTATTTTATAAATATTATTAAGGGATAATAATTAGTCGACATGCATCTATAAATAGACATGCAATCTATAAATAGAACTTGCACATACATCTATAAATAGACCATCATCTACAAATAGAATTTTCTTATCATCTATAAATAGAATTTTCTCATGCATCTATAAATAGACCTCCACCTAAAAGTTGCCTGAGGATCCATCCTAGTATAGGTGCATAATTTTCTCTAGGATCTTCTTGTTGAATCTGAACACTCCCTCTGAACAAGAAAGGGATTATCCTTCACCTTGATCATATCTCTATGGTATTCAAATTTTCTC
Source organism: Pinus albicaulis (assembly GCA_034641835.2). NCBI lineage: Eukaryota > Viridiplantae > Streptophyta > Pinopsida > Pinales > Pinaceae > Pinus > Pinus albicaulis. The sequence continues at coordinate 1,530,697,376 of CM076578.1, forward strand.
CTAGTGAGCGCCTTCGTCAGAATATCTGCATCCTGATCTTCTGTAGGAATGTACTAAAGCAACATGATCTTCCCATGCACAAAATATATGATATGATGATACCAGATATGTATATGCTTAGATCTATAACGAAACAAAGGATTAATTGAGATTTTAATGCAACTCTGATTATCACAATGAATCATTTTCGGATCTAAATGATAACCAAAAAAACCAACCAATATCTTTCTCATCCAAATAGCCTCACATGCATTTTGAATCACTACCATGTATTATGCTTCCACTGAACTAAGTGCCACGGTGATCGAGGTGGATATCGGTGGCCACCCCACCTATTCCATTTGGACCTGCAACATCAATTCTTGCAACTTTTCACTTCCAGCATCTTACTATTTTTAGCAGGTTTTCGAGTCCTGCATGCCTGAAGCCATTTTAGGGCATTACTGATCTAGGTGGATATTGGTGGCCACCCACATATTCTATTTGAACCCCTGCCATCAGTTCTTTCTGTTTTCCAGTTTCAACACAACTTACTATTTTTAGCAGTTTTTCGGGTCTTGGACTTCTAGAGCTGTTTTGAGGACCTAAACGACATTTTTTGGGAAAAACGAGAGCGGTCGAGTCTATCTTTCTTGCATCAAATGTTATAATCCTCGCATATACTTTTGTAATGAGCTATTGAGCACGTCAAACAGAGATCGTATGCTAAATTTACATCCCCGAGAAGTTGAAACACCAATTTACACAAACGGGGCCCACAGTTTTGGTGCTTCATCTCCTAGGGTAAGGTTTTCGGACATTTCAGATTCTACATTGTTTCTCAACAATAAATAGGCCCTTCAGCCTCATTGTAACATAGTTTAGGGCCTTGTAGCCATCACATCACTTCTCATGGATACGCTACCAGTACCCTAGCTCATATATTTCCATTATGTATGTAATAGGCCTTCGAGCCTCAATGTAACACAGTTCAGAGGCCTGTATACGCTACATCGCTTCTCAGAGATACGCTTCCAACACCCTAGCTTGTTTCCATTATGTTTGCAATCTTATTTCAGTCATTATTTTATTAATAAAATGAAGCATTTTTCCACTGCATCTCTATATTTATGGTTATATGTGTATTTTGTTGCGTTCATGCATAAAATATGGATCACACGGATCTTTGCTTCTTTCTATACCAAGAAGCAACTGTATATCTGATACTAAAGATCCCCCTTGATGTGATCTTTCTGTTTGTTGGGCTGTCCACTCAATCTGCATCTATGAAGCCATGAAACTTCACCTCATCCATCTGTATGTATCATAAGCCATACTTAGATGTGCCCCTCAAGTATCTAAGGACATGCTTGCTGCCTTCCAAAAGAGATTGGTAAGCTTAACCATCACTTGACTCAGCTGGTTAACTGCATAGCAAATTTTCAGTCTCATGTTTACTAGATACAATAGCGAACCCTCTAACTATCGATAGACAATAACATACACTACCTTTCCAGATGTAGCACCCTCTTTCCTCTAGTTTCCTAGAATGGGTTTGCAACCCTCCATGTGAAACTTACCTAGTATCTCCCTTGTAAACTTTCCTGGAGACACAAAAAGTTCACCATATCGCTTCCATATATCCAATCCAAGGAAATAATGATGGAGGCCCATATCCTTCATCTCAAACTCCTTTGCAAGATCCTCGCATGAGTGTATCAACTACTCATCACCAATCAGTATTAGATCATGAACATAAAGAACAATGATTAAAATCTTACAATCCTCCACAATTTGATATAGGTTTGCATCCACCTCACTTTTACTGAAGCCAAGTCTAGTGAAATAACCGTCTATCTGAGTGTACCAAGCACGGGGTGCTTGCTTCAGCCCATAAAGTTCTCTTTTGAGTCGGTACACATGCAACTCACTACTGAAGAACTCAAATCCTTGAGGTTGCTCTATGTACACCTCTTCCTCAATGATCCCATTGAGAAATGTAGTCTTCACATCCATCTGATGAATGGGTCAGCCCATCTGCGTTGAGAGGGCAAGGATGGCCCTTATGGAAGAATACCTTGCGACAAGTGAAAATGTTTCTTCATAATCAATCCCCTCAATCTGTGAGAAACCTAGGGCCACACATTTGGCCTTGTATTTCTCAACACTCCCATCAACAGCCTACTTTACCTTGTAGATCCATCTTGAACCTACCACATATTTATCAGCCGGCCTTAGAAAAATTTCCCAAGCACTATTTCTAAAAATGGAGTCATACTCCACCATTTTATCTACCAATGTGGGCTCCTGCACTACTTCCTGAAAGGAAGATGGCTCAGTCATAGTACATTTTCTCATGGGATCCATGTATCTAGTAAATCATTCAGGAGACTTTCTTTGTCTGCGATGTGAAGTAGGGGCTCCTACATTCTACATAGCATCAAGTCTTAGCCTATCATCTTCTATGGTACAACTTCTTCCAGTTATAATGTTTGGCTCTGCATAAGTGGACTCCTCCACTCCATGAACCTCTTCCTATAGCTTATCCACATCTAGAGAGTCATCTTTAGGAACTAGTAGTTCCTCTTCCGCATGTAATTCCAACTCCCTCTCAAGCAAAAACGACATGGATTTCCCCTCATCGAATTTTATAGCTCGTTTTATAATAGTCATCTTACTATTAGGAAAATACACACGATAATTATGTGTTGTTTCTATGTACCCCACAAATATCCCAACTTTAGCAGTCAACTCCAGCTTCTTCTTGGCATTCTTGGTCACATGCACATAAACATATGAGCCAAAAATATTAAAGTGTGAAACATCTGGTTTGTTACTAGTGAAATCTTCTTCAGGTGTACTCATGACAAGTACTCTATGAGGACAATGGTTTTTCACATAAACCATAGTGTTGCATGCTTCTGCCCACAAATGCATTGGTAGGCCTTGATTATGTGACATCGCTTATGATGCACCCACGATCATTATGTTCTTCCTCTTCGTGACCCCATTTTATTGTGGGTTATGAGGTTTTGTGAGTTTACTTCGAATTCCTCCTTTGCTACAGAAGTCTTTGAATTCATTAGAGATGTATTCTCCACCATTATTGGTCCTTAGAGCCTTCACCTACTTCCCTAACTCTTTCTCTAGCAATTCCTTCAACTCACAGAACTTTGAGAATGCTTGATCCTTATTCTGCATGAAGAGGATCCAACATTTATGAGAAAAGTCATAAAAAAATAACATAATACTTATGTTTTGTTGTTGAAGCAATTGAGAATGGTCCACACACATCTGTGTGAACTCTCTCCAAGATCAATGAAGCATAGTTCTCTTTTCATGAAAGGTGGACTTTACATACTTCCCCATGGTGCAACCCTTGCACTGATCTAATTGAGAAAGTGTTCCCATTGGAAGTCCAGTAGATATTTTCTGCATGGATTTCAAGGCTCCATGATGAAGATGGCCCAATCACCTATGCCATACTTCGCCCTCATCCCGACTCACCAATTTTTCCACCTTGCCCATCATGGTAGCACAACCACCTACCTCCATCTTGTAGATATTCTTAACTCGAATCCCTATCCTCTTGGTTTGACCCATTGTTTTATGTCGCAGGAAAGATTTTACATTACTTAAAACAACGTCATAGCCTCTGTCCTTCAACATTGCGACTGAGACCAAGTTTTTCTTTAGACTAGTTACATGTATAAAATATTTCAATTGAAATGATTTACCTAACTCCCTCTCAAAGGTAATGGTACCAATTCTAGTCGCACTATATCTTCCGTCTTTTCCCATCTCTATATGCATTTGGAGATATTTCTCCTCCAAGTCATCGAAAATATCCTTATCTCCCGTCATGTGGAAGGAAGCGCCAGTATCCAAATACCACACTGATCCCAATGCACTTGACACCATGCATGTGATCAAGGAGAAATCAAGTTAAAATTTGAAGGCAAGGGCCTCACTAGCTACAACTCTAGTAGCCTTCTTGTTCTTCTTCTTTTGCAGATGATTAGTAGCAAGATGCCCATGTTCGTGACAGTGAAAATGCTTCACCTTGGAAAAATCCAGCTTCTTGCCTTTAGACTCAGATTTAGAATGGAATTTGTTCCCCTTTCTATTCCTTGCATTAGCAGCCAAAGAACAATCCTCTTCATCATCATACTTTGATGAAGAGCCATCTCTGGTGTTCCGCCTGAACTCCTCCTGCACTAGATTCAACCATAGGCATTCCCAATTCAAAAGTTTTTCCTGTCCATTGATAGAGTATTCATAAATGTGCCAAATATTAGGAACTCCCAAGAGAGCCAAGCTCCCCAAATAATCATTAGCCATAGTGATTCCCACACTCCCCAGTTCATCCCGACATTGGATAAACTTCATGAGATACTTTGGAATGTTGTTTCCCTTTTCCATCTTGATCTTCCTGAGTTTATCTTTCAGTGCCAATTTCCTATAGTCACTGTTTCTTTGGAAAATATCCATCAAAGCCTTCCACATATCATATGGTGTGGCTTTACCGTGAAGGCTTGAGACAATGTGGTCTCATACACCTTCCAATAGAATCCTCCTTTCCATTGCCACTTTATTTTTCCAAGCATCAAGTAATGCAACATCTGTCGAAGTGGGCTTAGGAACATCACTATCAATGAAATCCTTCAAGCCATTATCTTCGAGCACCGCCTCCATCCTGTCCTTCCAGGAAATGTAGTTAGAGCTTCCCTCAAGTGCATACTCTAGCCGCAAGCCATTGAAATCCATTTCGATGTTTACTCAACTGTAGCACCAAGAAAATATTTTTGCAAATTCGAATTCTTTCCAACAACAAACTCAGCTCCTGCTTCAAAATTGTAATCTTCTGTGCTCTGATACCATGTAGAATTTTTAATAAAAATTATGTATTTCCTAGATTATCCTGATCTAATAATTATATGCCACCATTAAATATAGAATCGCTTCTAAAAAAATATTTGCAGAATTTAAAACTCAATCGCCAATTGCAATATCAAGAGGAAAGAACAATCACACATAACACTGATGTTTTTACCTAGAAAGCATAAGGCTAAAAAATCCACTATCATATATTATGTATATATCATGGATCATGAAAAAATCTAAGATAAAAATCTAATCCAAGAGCTCTCGGTACAATATATAATCGTCTCACACTGTCATACAAAAATTTTCAAATTCATGTGCCAATTTACTGTCTCCAGACAACCTGTCTCTACTCTGCAATCCCAACTAATAAAAATCCATAAATGAATGGAATCATTCTTTCCTTGACTGCGCAATCCTCATGGGCACATACAATGTGTGTGTGGTTGCATGAGTGCACCAACTAATGTCACAACTGATAGTCAAACTGTCCCTTTCACTTGCATCTCAACTGGGTCTCCACTGGATCTGACATGCATGTATTTAACAATAGTAAATATTTATTTGCATGTGAGACCACTGATTGTGAATTAATTAATAATTAATTCACTGATATCTCACTAGTGTATCTTCAGTTACAACTAGCACAACTGAGTTTAACCACTTAATTGATTTTAACTACTTTACAACTCACATAACTACACATCCAACTCTGTTACAACTTCGAATCACTTAGTTATAACTAAGTCCTCTTGGATGTCCCACCAACCAACCTTTGAACTCAAATTTCCTATAGCTAACTGATTTTCCACTTCAGTTAACTATTTCCAAGTTCTCATTGAGAATAATTTATTGTTTATTGTCCAACTATTATTAAGGGATAATAATTGTCGACATGCATCTCTAAATAGACGTGAGATCTATAAATAGAACTTACACATACATCTATAAATAGACCATCATGTATAAATATAATTTTCTCAACATATATAAATAGACATCATCTATCAAAAGAATTTTTGCATGCATCTATAAATAGACCTCCACCTAAAAATAGCCTGAAGCTCCATCCTAGTGTAGGTGCATAATTTTCACTAGGATCTTCTTGTTGAATCTCAAAAAATGGTGGAATGGAAGTATAGATAGGTTGCTACCACTTAGGCATTCTTCCTGTCAGGTAAATTCCTTGAACTTGCTGGTAATTTTTCCTTAATTATAACTCACCCTAAAATGTTTACTTTATTCTCCACTTCTAATTAAGGTTTTTGGTTCTCTATGTGCACCAGTAGAATAGAGTCGACCTGGAACAGGGGAATTTAGGTAACCATTCCTCTTGTAATCATTTCTCTAAATTTTATATTGCGCCTCATGGTATTTTTCTATTAAGCTAACTTCAATTTTCTTTGTGCCTTCTCATACTAGTTTGCCTCTACAATTTGTACCTGCGTTAGGATTTTTTTTCTTCAGTTGAAAATTATTATAGGCTTCCCACTCTTCTAGGTGGGTATCCTACCTATCTCGTAATTTTTCCGCGTTGGATAAGGACCTATCTGCCTTTGCTCATGGGCATTTCTACCGACAGCTTATATCTTGTATTTTCGGCATTATGCCCAATTGGCCAGGGCACCTGCTTGTAATTTTTTCTTTGTAAAGATTTAAGTTTATATAAATAGGGTGAATATGTACCTCAAAATAGGCTTTTCAGTCTTATAACGACTTTGAATAGGGTGTTCTGGTTGTTGTTATATATTTCTTTATAGAATACAAAAGTTCCTTATACCAATAACTTTATATGTGAAATCTAAATTACTCTGCTTATCATGTTGTATGATTTGAAATTGGATAATTTCTATGCTTCTGGGATTACTCTACAATATTCTTTGTCTGCGTGTATAGAAATCGAACTGTACAGGAATTCTATGATTTTTGTAACTTTGTTCGGTAGTTTTCTTGGAAGAGTTTTTAGATTTTTTTTCACCATAACAATTCTGAAATGGAGGTGAACCCAAATTCTAGAATTGAACTTGGTGGATTTACCCAGTGTACGATTGAATCCAGCATAAGGGTTGCTTCCCTTTCTATTATTTTTTTTTGTTTGTATTACACAGAAATTCTCTTTTTTATTTTATTTGAAGTTGCTTTTAACTACCCACTTTCCGGCTATGATACAGTTCTCGTTATCAAATTTAAGAGAGAAAGATGTTCATCTGTGTTAGGAATTTTTAGTCTAGTTTAGAAATTAGAATGTAAAAGTACAGATTCGATGCTTGACTTCACTTCTTCCTTATCCTACCAAAGGTATTTTACACAGTTTAATTATTTTTTTTCTCCTTACTGTTGTGATAATAAGAAAAATAGAGTAGCCTTATGAATATCTGTGATGCTAATAATAGAGGCTATGTTCTCAATTGCACCTCAAATTTAATAATTTAAATTTACTATCATAATACCGATTTCAAATTAATTATTTTGAGGATGCTTGAGTAGCACAAATGCCTTAGTAGCACAAATTGCAAACCCATCAAATATTTTTTGAAGTACTAGTTTTTGAATCAATGTTAATTACTAACCTCTACTATCAGTGTATAAATACATAGGTAATGAAGCATCATAACTCAAAAAAGGGTATTGATACTTAAATAACAAATCACCCTTAAAAAAGTACAGTTGATTATAATATCATCAAATTAAACAATAATATCTATGAGATCCAATAATATCAGGAATGAGTTCTACTACCAAATACATTCTTCTTATTAATTAAATGGTGATAGCACACATTCTATTATCATAGTCTATGAATTATACCAATTTATACTTAGCACCCATTTTGAGAGATTCCTTCTTCCTGCTAATTTTCATTCGAGGTGTCCATATATAATCATGCGCCTAATATCTTGAATCTCATAATGTTTTCACTACATTTTATTCGATGATGATGTATTGAAGGGAATAAAAGGGAATTTCAACATCCCCCCTTACACTTTCATGGTATTGAATTTTAATAATTTACCCCATTAATATACATAAAATAAATCATAAAACTAGGGTAACACGCAATACTAAATTTTCAGTTTACAATGACACATAAATTAGTACTCCCTCCAAATATTTATGATATTTAACCAGTACTAATTCCTAATTATACAATATAAAAATCCATCTTCATTCCTCACTAATATATGGTAAAATTGAATAATTAAAACTTATGTATGCATCATATAAATTGATCACAAAAATGAATAATGATCTTCATATATGTTGCATACCAACTAGAGGTACCATTTTCCTCCCATCCACAAGCTTCTCCTTAGAGCTCTCCACCAAGCAGAGATCTACTTTTCCCCATTACTAAAAACCTATTGTCATACTAGTGAAGGCACATTTATGCCAACTTTCCCCAACAAGTTTCCATAAAGGAATCCTGTTATTATGGGTTAGTGTTTCCCATAGCCTAGGCTTTTCTTTTGTTTTTTCACAATAATTTTTTTTTCTTCTTTAAAGCTCACTTTTCTACAACTTTTCTTTTCCTACCCCTTCCTAGTGAAATTTCATCTTTACTCAGGTATCATTAGATACTTTTCTTCCATCTAATTTTTGAAAATTTTATTTCTCTCTAAGGGAATTTTTTTTTCGGAGATTGGGACAGTATTAAGTTTATATCCTATCCTCGTGGATTAGAAGTTTTGGATCTGTTAATACTCATTATTTTCCAATTTAGTATGAAATTTCCTTAATAAATTATTAAAAAACTATTTTTTCCAACATTATAATTGTTTTATAGGTCCACATAGTATTTGTCCTATCTAACATAATTAAACTTAAAAAATAATAAACTGTAAATCTGGGGTATTACATAGCCCCCCCTAAAACAAAAACATTCTCCTCGGTGTTATCATATAGTTATTAAATCCTTGAACAATGTTGGGTAAGAATCTTTCATGCTTTATTCTCGCTCTGATGTAGCCTCCATAGGTCTAAAGCGCTTGCACTGCACCTTCACCCGAGTGACGGTTCTATTCCAGAGCACGGTTTCTTCTTGACACAATATACAAAGTGGTTCTGGAAGAAAGTCCTCTTCAGGTTCCACCTATATCAAATTATAGTCAGCCGTGTGAGAAGGGCCGTGAAAATATTTCTTCAATAATGAAATATGAAAAACCTTATGTACTTTAACATAATTAGGAAAAGCCAATTGATATGCTACAGGACCAACTCGATCCAAAAATTCAAAGGGCCCACAAAGCTAAGGTGCTAACTTAGCACAAATTATAGTGTTGAGGGTACTATTTGGATGTTTAACTTTCAAGTAGATATGATCCCCAACCTTAAATTATTTTTGTGTCCTTTTTTTGTCTACATAACCTTTTTATCGGTCTTGGGCTATTTTAATATTCTGTTGAATTTTTCATATTGTTTGTTTCGTTTCATGTAATGCCTCTAGCACAAGAACCAATTTTTCCTCTGGTTGGCTCCAACTCAATGGATTATGGCATTTTCTGTCCTATAAATCTTTGAACGGAATCATATTTATAGAGGTGTGATAGTTGTTGTTTCATGAAAAATTTTCTAAGTGCAAAAAATCCTCCCACCTTGTGGGGCTATCCATCAAATACATGCGAAGCATGTCCTCTAATATTTGATTTTTTCTTTCAGTCTGTCCACCTGTCTGGGGATGGTAGGCTATGTTGAAATTTCGTTTTTTTCCCATCCCTCCAATTTTTTTTTTTTCGAAAGGCTGATGTGATCTTTGCAACCCTATTAAAGATGATCATATTTAGTATCCCATGAAGCCTGAATATTTCCTTCATAAAAACATTGGCCACTTGAGTTATCCCAAAGGTAGATTACACAGGAATAAAATGTGAAACCTTGGTCAATGTGTCTACTACAACCATAATGGAGTCATGTTGGTACTTAGACCGAGGAAATCCTATTATTAAATCCATGGATATTATTTCCCACTTCCATTCTAGAATCAAAAGGGGGCTTAGTAACCCTGTAGGGTGTTGATGCTCTACCTCGACCTGCTTTCACTCTAAACATGTTTTGAGATAGTATGATGTATAATTCTTCATTCCGGGCCAAAACTAGTTTTCTCACAATGTTGTCACCATCTTTTAGTACCCCGGATGACCCAAATAAGGTCTCTTATGGTATTCATCCATTTCCATCTTCTTCAAAGATGGCATGCTAGGAATGTACAACCTCTTTTTATAAACAATTAATCCTTTCGGATTTATGGTATACCATGGAATCCCTTATAGCTACACTTTTAGTTGCAGTTCCAGATACCGGGGGTCTTCTAACATGACTTCGTGAACCTATTCTTTGAAATTTGTCTTAACACTCCTACCCATGTTAGATACAACCTGATGGGAGTGTATACTTAAGGCTTACGAAATTGTGTTTTCTTTTCCCTTAATATGTTTGATTTCCATGTCAAATTCACTAAGTAAAGCTAACCATTTAGCTTTTCTTACATTTCAATCTACCTAGCTCAAGAAGTATTTCAAGATAATATGGGTAGTCATTAATACAAACTTCTTAACTAGCAAATCGTGTTGCAAAATTTTCGATGCTTGTATGAAAAAAACTAACTCTAAGTCATAAACTACATAATTGTGCTCATGTTTTTTTATTTTTCTAGATTCATAGGCTATCACAACATTGTCTTATAATAGCACCCCTCCCAATCATTCTATACAAGCATCGGTACACACAAAAAATTCTTTTGTTGGATCTGTAATTTTTAGGAAGGGGTAGTAGTCAATTTTTGTTTTAGCCTTTCAAAACTTTCCTAATGCTTGGTTTTCCACTAAAACTTCGATGCTGATGTATTGAAGGGAATAAAAGGGAATTTCGACATCCCCCTTTACAGTCCCATGGTATTGAATTGTATTAATTTATCACCAGTACTATACAGAAAATAAATCATAAAATTAGGGTAACACGTAGTACAAAATTCACAGTTTACAATGAAATATAAATTAGTACTCCCTCCAAATCCTTATAATATTTAACCAGTACTAATTCCTAATTATACAATACAGAAAACCATATTCATTCCTCACTAATATAGGACATAATTTAATATTGAAAAGGTATGCATGCATCATATAAGCTGGTCATAAAAATGAATATTGATCTTCATAGATGTCGCATACCAACTAGAAAGACGATTTTCTCCCATCCAAAAGCTTCTCCTTAGAGCTCTCCCCCTAGCACAGAACTAATTTTCCCCAGTACTAAAAACCTCTTTTCATATTGGTGAAGTCACTTTTATGCCAACTTTCCCCAACAAGTTTCCATAACGGTATCCTGTTATTTTGGGCTCATGTTTCTCATAGCCTAGGCTTCTCTTTTGTTTTTTCACAAATTTTTTGTTTTTCTTCTTTAAATCTCAATTTTCTACATCATTTCCTTTCCTGCCCCTTGCTAGTTAAATTTCCTCTCTACTGCAGTATCATTAGATACATTTCTTCCATCTAATTTTTTTAAAATGTATTTCTCTCCAAGGGATTTTTTTTTTTTTGGAGATTGGGAAAGTATGAACTTCCTATCCTATCCTCACGTATTAGAATTTTGGGATCTCTTAATACTATGCTTTTTCCAATTTAGTATGAATTTTCCTCAATGAATTATGAAAAATATAATTTTCCAAAATTTATAGTTGTTCCATAGATCCACATAGTATTTGTCCTATCTAACATAATTAAACTTAAAACACAATAAAATTTAAATATGGGGTATTACAAACCACCTTTCCTACCTTGAATTTAAATCAGGCTGACTAAATAAATATTTCAGGTTGATATGGTCACTCACAAAAACAATTTTCTTCCCTAGCAAGTAATGCCTCCACATTTTCAAGGCATGCATTATAGTAGCTAACTCTACGTAAACAATAGTGTAATTTTGTTCATGTTTTCTCAGTTTTCTTGACTCATAAGCTATGAAAACATTTTTCTTGTAGTAATAACCCTCCAAATCACCGTTAATTCATTTTTTGGATTTCAAAATTTCAAAATACAGGCTGTTGTCAGCTTCTGTTTCAACTTGTCAAAGCTTTCTTGCCATTTGGCCATCCACTCAAATTTTACTTTTTTCTCTTTTAGGGAGGTAATGGGGTAGGCTAGTTTTGAAAATCCTTTCGCAAATCTATGATAATATCCAGCAATCCCCATGAATGAGTGAATTTTTTATACATATTTTTTTATAGGCCAGTTCATAATAGTTTTAACATTATGAGGGTCCACCTCCAATCCTTCTTTGGAAATAACATGTTCCACGTACTGAATTCTGGGTTTATAAAACTCACACATGTTGATTTGTGCATAACATTGATGCTCCCTTAATGTCTATAACACTAATCTGAGTTTCTTCTCGTGTTCTTATTCACTCTTAGAGTACACTAGGATGTCATCTATGAACATTAATACAAAATTTCCAAGATACTTGTGAAGGACACTATTCATGAAACACATGAAGGTTGCGGGTGCATTGGTGAGACTGAAGTGTAACACCATGAAATCATAATTACCATACAATGTTTTAAATCCTTTTTTATGAATACCTTCATCTCTTATCTTTAATTGATGATAACCAGTTCGCACATCAATCTTTGAAAATTATATTTGTCCCCTCAGTTGGTCAAAAAAATCATCAAAATAGGGTAGATGATATCTACTTTTTTATTTTCAACGTATTCAGCTACCTATAGTCAATGAAAATTCTAAATGTGCCATATTTTTTCTTGAAAAAACCACCAGAGCTCCCAATGATGACACACTCGGTCTGATATATCCTTTTTCTAATAGCTCTTGTAGCTGCATTTTCAATTCTAACAGTTTTGGTATACTTATTCTATACAGATCTTTGGATACAGGTGTCGCACCTCACACTAAGTCAATAAAGAAATATATGTCTCTATGAGGGGGTAGCTTCGGAATTTTGTTAGGAAAAACATCACAAAGGTCTGTTATTATAAGAAACTTTTCTAATATATTTTTTTATGTTTGTTTTTCAACTTCTTCCACATGAACCATATATGCTTGGAATCCTTTTATTGCTATCCTTTTGAGCTATAAAACATATATTTTTTTGACTGAAACTAGTGTTGGTTTTCTTTTTGTCAAAATTGGTTGTCCCTGTGAATCAATGCAGTTCATAGTTTTTTCTAAACAATTTATAACAAATTTCTTTTGTTCTAAGAAATCCATCCCAATTAATATGTAATATGATCCTAAGGGAAGGATATTTAGTTTTAATTCTGTGGAATAACAATTCAAATTCATAGTACACTATTTTAGTATGCAATACTTTTTGTTTGGTACTAATGGCCAACTGTAGCAGCAAAGAATTTTGAAATTTATCTTACTGTAATTTACACTTCTCCACAATATGAGGACTAACATAGATTAAAATAGCTCTAAGATCAATTAAAATAGACACGGGTTTGCTTTGGAAAGTACCTTTGATCTCAGTCCTGCTAGTTTGATTTTTAGCTTTCCATTCTTCTAATGCCGCACTAATCCTCAAAATATTGTTTCCATGTCATTCACCATATTTGCTTCCTGTAATGCTTGAATATTCTGAATTGATCTTGAATCGTGTGGGAAGTCATGTTATATGTGTGGTTGAACACAACCCCAACACTTCATCGATTCCCTTTCTTTACCATCCAAGCCTTTCTTGTTGTTCAATTCCATGGGTTATGACCCTATCTGAGATTAAGCTAGTTGATTTATACTTCCTTTGTTGAATTTCTTCCTTTGGTGATATTTCCATAGAATTTTCAGGTAAGCTGGTTTTTTTATTTTTACATTCATCTCAGCTTTACTTTTATCTTTATTCTTCCCTATTCTCAAACATTCACTCCAATTTTGAAATCACCAGTAACAAATTCTCGATTTTTTTACCACTTCATCTATCCTTTTCGGTTTTTTGAATTCAATCATTTCCTCATATACAGCTAGAAGAAAATTTAGAAATCACTACACCTTAACTTTCTCCTCTCGTATGTATGGAACATACCAAAGTATGTTTGTAAATTTTTTTACAAACTCATGTATGGTAAGCTTCCCCAACATTAATTTGTGGAACTCTTATGCTCGTCATCATAGTATCTTTCACTTAAATAATGAGACTTAAATTTGTAATAAAAACCCTCCCATGATATTGTCCTCTCATCCAACAAATGTATATATTCTTTTTCCTCCCACCACAGAGTAGCTTTATCCTATATTTTTTACATAAATAATATAGCTTTTAGGTCACTTTTGTACTCATACACCTAAAATTAATTGATTATATTTAGAATCCATGCTTCCGCATCTTCCTCCTTTTCCCCATAAAAGATAGGGGGCTTTATTTTCCAAAATTCTCCCTGTAACTGATTCTTCTTTTTGTTTGACTTAGAATTTGTTTTATCACATTATTCGAGACTTTCAGACTTTTCAGAAATGGTTTCAACTCTTTTAGATTTAGTTTTTTCCATCCCATGCTTCTGTGGATGGAAATTTCTGTTAATTCTCTTATTATATGTTCCTTCTCATTACTTTTTTGGAATATTATTTCGTTTCTATTCCTCACATATACAAATTCCTATTTCAAATTTCTTATTATTCTCAAAATCTAAGAATTGGGACCTACGGATGTACATCCCTGTAATGTCCCAAGTTTCTCTACTTTTATTAGATAGTTGAACAGTCCTAAAGTGTAATTTCCCCAGTTTCTATGCTTTTATTAGACATTTTAATAAGTCCAAAAGGGTATAGTGGACCCCAATGGAAAAAAATTGAGTGAATTTATTTTATTATTTTAAGTTAATGAAATAAAATGGAAATTAGATGTACAAAGACTAGATTATGATTAGAGATCTGGAAACCAAATTCATGATGATGGATAAGGTTCATAATACTTTCCCCAGTTCTCGAAAAATCCTTGGAGGAAATAAATTAAATATTAAAATTATATTGGAGATAAAACTCTAAAAATATTCCCTAGTAAAGAGGTGGAATAAAGCTAGAAAGAGGAAAAGCTAGTTTTAAAGTACTTTTTTGGAAGAAAAAAAGGGAAAGAATAGGCCCAAAGGAAAGAAGCATCCTGATTTAAATGGACGCAGTTAAGGGAAACCATTTGAGGGGCAAGAAAGCTTAAATAAGCAGATTCAGGATAGATAAGAGGTTGTCTATTACTGGAGAATTTGATCTCTCCTTGGGGGGAGTTGTGGAGAAAGAGCTCAAATGTTGGGTGGAACCTAGTCTACCTTAAGTTGTAGGCACCAGTTAATTTCATTTTACTTGATAATTAGTATTGTTATGATTAGGTTGGTTAAGGAGGATAGAAAATGTAATGAATTTGCTTAAATCTGGACTTGAGTAGATATTGTGCAAATTAGGCTAAGTATTAATCATGTGGTAGGTCTGTACATGGAACATATTTAACTATAATAACTATAGTCTCATTCTTTATTGTTGTATAGACATTAAGCTGAAGAGTACCAACTCTTGGAGTGTCTAAACTTTGCTGGAGGTTTAGATCTAAGGATAGCTGACTCTCAGAACATTTATTTTGCATAATATTTTTATGCTAGTATTATGTTGCAAAGTAGTAAATTCTTTTAAGTAACTAGTACAGGAAAGAAATACATATGTATGATAATTAGTATGTACATAGTATAGTTAATTAAATTCCTAGCTTGTACTATAAGTCGAAAAATAATTCATGAATGGAATATGTATTAAGAAGAAGGAAAATAAATGGATATCACAATGCATGTTCAAGTTAACCATTCAGATGAATGGTAAACAAAAATAGATCTTAGAATTAAGTTACTAGCAATATGACTATTATTGAAACAAATTGTAAAGAGGAACCGAGTAATTATTATAGAATATGAAATTATGTTTATAAGAAAAGTAGGACTTGTGATTTATAAACATAATTCCATTAGAGAGGAAATAATTCCTCTACAATTATTGCAGAGTCATGTATATACAGGAATTTACATCCAAAATCATTCAGAGTCCATAACCTAAACTAGTTATAAAGAAATTATACAACAAGAGAACTCTGTCTCATATACATAAACTGAATAGTATCTCTGGAGCTATGCTGATATAATATATCAGGAAATACCAAGGTAGGCACTAGACCACCCTGAAGAGGGGAAAGTTCATTACATTGATTGAACAGAAACCACAATAGCTATATGAAAACACAATGTGTTGTAAATAGTATCTGCATAAGGCAGATATGATACATTAGTTTAAAATTATAAGCATAAAATAAAATGAGAACATAAGTTAAAATAATTATTATAAGGGTATGTGATTACCTGTGAGGTAAAATCGATATGGAACACAGTCACCTGCAAGGATGGGAAACAAAAAAATATTATAATGTAGAGTGGGGAACACTGGTTCAATAAAAATAAATAAAATTTAAATTTCTGAATTCCTCAAACTTAGAACCGTAGTATTAAACTGTCAACTTATAAAGGAATTAGCATCGTGACTATACGAAGAGAGATAAAGTTGATATGCTTGAAAGAAATGCAATATGGTTTTAAAAAAAATAACTGCATGGACCCACAACTGAGAACAATGAGGAGGACCATCGTATAAATCAAAATAAATGGAATTCTAACTTAAACAAATGAGTGATATTCCAAACGAAATGCGAAATTGAGATTTCTCTGCCGGGGCAAGAAAAATATAATGCCGGAAAAATCATCAAAGTGATTTATAAAAAAACGAACACATTTAAGGTAATAGAAATCATAGGTGGAGCTTAATGATAACCCAGGTACCAAAATACAGATGATATAAAAACCAAAAACCACGATTAAACAAGAAATAACTAAATAAAAATTACCTGTACTTCGAATGTGGTTTTTGGAGGATGAACTGAGGATGATATTGAGACCTATGGACGCCCATCTGCATTTTACATAACGCCGTTACAACATGCAGTTTACAAGGACTGTAAAGCATAAATTAATCAAATATGGAGACTCTCTTCTGAATATGGTAATAAAATTAACAAACAACGAAAATATAGGTAGAATTTGAATTGAATTCATACATGAGAAGGTTGAGAATGACTTCCAGGTCGTATACATTCATAAGGAATTGTTAACTAAAAATGGTTGAAAAATGAATGAAGAAAAAACAATAACTCAAATTATCAGAATGAGAGTTACAAACCCAGAGGGGAAAGGAAGAATTTCAAGGCTATAGTATAGCGATATATATTAAACTACGAATGGATAGCTATAGTCAAACATCTGAAATGTAAATCATATAACCTAGAAAAGAACAAGAGATGTGTAAATTTAGTAAAGGAAATGACAGATAGACCTTACGAAGTATAAAACAAATGAGAGATGTCACGTAAAGTACCTAGAGTGGCATGAATTTGGTTCAACACTTACCAAAAACTCTTAAAAGTGAGAGAATGACATTAAAGTCGTGATGCTAGCCAGACCAGTGTAGTAAGTTAGAATAAAAATGGAATTAAACAAACGGGTAATTGAAATAGTGAACCACATAAACAAAGAGTTGTAGCAGAGTTTAGTAACGTATGGTTCTTACCATGATGAAGAGTAAGGATAACTACTGCCTGTAAAACGCAATCCTCTTCTTGAGGTGTCGGACTCGCTCGTATTGAATAGTGATCACATCAAGAGTTCTGAGACAAATAGATTCATAGTGTAGGGAAGGAGATACGGAGTTTAATAGAAGGCGTCCAACCGAGACGAGAAGTGGAAAATAAGGCTGAATCAAAATCAAAATATTTTATGTTACCACAAAACCCTAATCTTAGTTCAATCTAACACGTGTCGGAGATCTGAGGGAGAGTAGGTTTCCTACGGATCAATAATCAGAGGAGCCATGTGACATGGTACACCAAGTAAAATTCAAGAGATCCCAATTCAAATTGTGTACTAAAGTCCTCTACAAGTCATATCACAAAGCCACTCGAATTCAATTGGAGTATGGCAATATCATAAATCCTAATCTCGTCTTAAATGTAAAATACGAATTCACATATAAGAAATCCAAGAAAGTGTTAATGCTGATGTGTCTCAAATGCGATGTCATATATAGTCCACGTAGAAGTCTACGTTGTAAGACTTAATGAAATAAGGGACATAAAATTTGTACAAAGAATAGTGTTCAATTGGTAAGTTCGATAGTTAATTATTGTGGGTCAGATATAACATAAGATGCAATTAATTTCTTATGAAACACTTAATGTAATTCGTATAGAGGGTTTAAACCCTAAATGATAAATTAAATCCCTTTCGGAACAATCTAGATCAAATAAAATTCCTTGATGATAAAATATGTATATGCCAAGATATAGCTATGAAGCAAAGAAAGTAAATAAAGTTAGAGAAGGTCTTGGGTATTAATGGTAAATGGGAAATTGTATTATTTTTTATGAGAGGAACTTAATTATTGGAATGCAATCTACCATGGAGAATTAAATAGGGAAAATCTCCAACCTTAGAATCTTAATTGATATTTTATAAATTGAGTATTAGTCCTTAGTAGTATGTGATTAAATTAAGGACACGTAACTTTAAAGTAAAGTACTTTTTATGGAGGATGTACGTTAGGATGTGACGAACAAAGATATTTCCATAGGTGGAATTTAGTATTAGTACCATAATTAGAAAAAAAAATTGTTTTCGAATTGTAGATGTTACGAATGGTATCAGAACCCATGTTAAAACACTAAGCCATGATGTGTGCTCACACTAGAGAAAAGTTATGTTTCTATAAATTGTTTATTAAATTTATTTTTCACTAATGTTTAATTTTATGTACAATGAAACAGTGCAGAAACATACAACTGCAAACGATGAGTGAAGGGGATGAGTTGTATGTGGATCTGGGTGGTGAAGAAAATATAGTAGATCCAAATGCTTCATTGATGGCTATGATGCATTGAATGAAAAGATAAATGATGCAACTAAAAAACCACAATGAAAGGCTATCTTTAGCCAGCAAAGAGCAAGAAAGGCTAATCAGAGAATTTACCTCCCGGAACAGTCATGAAGGTGAAGGTTCGGGAAGAAAGAGAAAGGGAACTGTAAACAACTTAGAAAAGCCTGGGGAAGATGAAGCCTCTAGACAATAGTCTAGGAGGAACAAGGAATTACACATTGACATCCAAAAAATCAAGCCTCCCTCCTATGATGGAGAGAAGGAGGAAGATGCAGAAGTTTGGATTCTAAACATGATAAAGTACTTTCAATATTATGTGTATGAAAGTAACTTGAAATCTAGGCTGCCTATCTATCAATTACAAGGAAAGGCTACCTTGTGGTGGGAAGAAACCCAGATGGTGCATGTGTTAGATGAGAAAACTGTCAGTTGGGAGGATTTCCAAATCAAATTTAAATATATATATCTGAATGAACGATATTATGATGATAAAGCCAAATGTTTTCATGAGCTTAGTTTGGGACAACTTACCATTGATGAGTTTGTAACCAAATTCGCCAACCTGCTTCATTATGTACCTTATATAAGGGAAGAGAAGGCAAATGTATAATGATTTTTAAACTGCCTACCTACTATATACAAGGAGAAGATTGAATTTGATAATCCCAAGACAATGGATGAAGTGGTGTGCAAGGAAAGACGCTGTTACCAACAGTTCAAAGGAAAAAATAAACAAGCAAAAAACTGGCAGAATAAATAAAAAGGTGACTCTAGTGGGAAAAGAACAAAACCATCCTATTTAAAGAACTTTGGGAGAAATCACCAAAGGAAGAAGTTTACCAAAACTGGAGAGAATCACCCAGCCCAATCACAAACAGGGTGTAAATAGATAGATGGAAATAGTAAGAGAGAAGGAACTATTAACATGAGGGAACCTCTAAAGTGTTGGGGTTGTGGAGAACCTTATCTACTAAGAGACTATCCACACAGAAACATTCAGAACATAAAAGTGCTAAGAGAGTCAACTACTGTAAATGATGTGGCAAGAAACATCCCCAAAATCAGTGCTACCTTGGGAGATCGACAAGCTAAACACCAATCCACTATGGTTGAAATAGAAGGTATGATTGTTGAATAACCTAGTTTTGTTTTGATAGATCCAGGTGCATATTTAAGTTATATAAATCCTCAAATGGTAGAAAATTTAGAATTAAAGTCAGAGAAATTTCAGCAATCATGGTTAGTTCAGTTAACTATCGATACAAAGATAAAAGTGACTTATAAATTACCCAAGACAACTATGAATTTAAATGGTTATAAAACTGAACTGAATTTGAATATTTTACCTTTAGGTTCCTATGATGTGTTATTAGGAATGGACTGGTTATAAAAACGGAAAACTATGCTAAAATGTTTAGACAAAACATCACACTATATAGATGGTGAGGGAAAACTTGTGATAGTAAAAGGGAACCCCAAACCTATATATGTGAGACAAATTTCAGCACTTCAATTGAAAAGAACCACAAGAAAAGGTTGCCAAGTGTATGATGTGCAAGTGGAGGAATTGGGACATCAACCTGAAAATGATCTTTTGAAAATTTTACCAGTTATCTGAGAGTTCAAGGAAACGTTTCTAGATGAAATTCCTCATCTGCCCCCTAAAAGGGAAATTGTTTTCTAAATTGAATTAGTACCAGGAGCTACACCAATATCTAGAGCCCCATACATAATGAGTACCCCAGAACTGATGGAGTTGAATATGAAACTATAATATTTGTTGGATAGAGGTTATATAAGACCAAGTGTATCCCCATGGGGAGCATTGATACTGTTTGTTAAAAAGAAATATGGTACATTCAGGATGTGCATAGATTATCATGAACTGAATAAACTGACAATTAAGAATAGATATCCTCTACCCATGATAGATGATCTACTTTACCAAGTTAGAGGATCCACAGTATTTTAAAAAATTGATTTGAGGACAGGCTACCATCAACTAAGAATTAAATATGAAGACATAAGTAAAACTGCATTAAGAACTAGATATGGACACTATGAGTTTGTAGTCTTACCTTTTGGGTTGACTAATGCACTTGCTACCTTTATGTGCTTAATGAACAATGTTTTGAATAAGTATTTGGACAAATTTGTTTTGGTATTTATTGATGACATTCTCATATATTCTAAGAATGAAGAAGAACATAGAGAACACCTCAGAATTGTCTTACAAACACTCAAAGAACATAATTTGTATGCTAAATTTAGCAAATGTGAATTTTTCAAATATAAAATTCAGTACTTGGGCCATTTAATTTCAGAGAAAGGATTAGTAGTGAACTGAGACAAGATACAAGCTATAATGGATTGGCCTGTGCCTATTGATATTTCCTCTATAAGATATTTCATGGGAATTGTAGGATACTATAGGAGATTTTTAGAGCGGTTTTCAGCGTTAGCATACCCTATTACATCTTTACATAGAGAAGGCGTTAAGCTTGATTGGACAGAAAAATATCAAAATAACTTTGAACAATTAAAAAATTAACTTACAGCTGCACCTATTTTAAATATTATTGATACAAATCAAGAATTTGTAGTATGCACAGATGCTTGTGGAGAAGGATTAGGAGGACTGTTACTACAAGAAAAATCAGTCATAGCATATGAGTCAAGGAAACTCAAGAAACACGAACATAATTATAGTGTGTATGATTTAGAGTTAGTTGTTGTAATACATGCTTTGAAGACGTGGAGACATTATCTTTTAGGGAAAATTTTTATATTGATGACAGATCACATCATTTTAAAGTATTTCTTCTTTTGAATGCTAGAAAAGCTAGATGGTTGTCCTTCCTTAGTGAGTTTGACATGGAGATCAAACATATTAAGGGGAAGGAAAACAAGATTGCAGATGCATTAAGTAGAAATGCTTATCAAAGTGTGAGTAACATTGGAAGTAGTGCAAATATTTGATTTTGAAGGATTGCTACAAGAAGTGATGAGACAAGACCCAGAATATAAAAAAATTCAAGAACAATTTTAGAGACAAGAGATGAAGGGGTATACACAAAACGAGAGGGGATTGATCTGTTATAAAGATAGACTATACATCCCTAATGTGGAATCATTAAAAAGAGAAATTATGGATGAGTATCATAAAAGACCCTATGCAGGACACCTAGGATATCACAAATTAATTTTATCTTGAAGAAAGAACATATTCTAGCCAGGTATTATAAAGGATGTGGCCAATTATTTAGCCAGATGTTTGGAATGTAAATAGGTGAAGGTAGAGCATCAACATCCAGCAGGATTGTTGAATCCTTACCTATCCTATAATGGAAATGGGAAACAGTTTCCATGGATTTTATTAATGGTTCACCAAGAACTAAATACCAACATGACTCTATCATGGTAGTGGTTGACACATTGACTAAGGTTGCACACTTCTTACCAATATAATCTACTTTTGGCATAGCTCAAGTTGCTATTGTATTTATCAAAGATATTGTAAAATTGCATGGTATTCCTAAGATGATCATATCAAACAAATATGAAAAGTTTACTGTAGCTTTTTGGAGGAGCCTATCTAGGGGAATGGGTACCAAATTAAATTTTAGTACCGCATACCATCCCCAAAATGATGGCCAAACTGAAAGAACAAACCATATTTTATAGGACATGTTGAGAATGTATGTTATGGATATACCAACAAAGTGGGAGGACTTTCTACATGTAGCAAGGTTTGCCTACAACAATAGCAACCAAGCCTCAATCAAGATGAGTCGTTTTGAAGAATCATATGGCAGAAAGTTCCATACACCTCTAAACTGGAGTCAACCAGATGATAAGTTAATACTGAGACCTGCTGCATTGCAAGAAATGGAAAGAATTGTAAAGAAAATTCAGCAAAATATCAAAATAACACAAGACAGACAGAAAAGTTATGTAGATAAAAACAGAATTCATAGAGAATTCACTGTGGGTGATCATGTTTACTTAAGGATTAAACCCAATGAGAGTACTTTGTACACTGGTAGTTGTGTAAAACTAGCACCACGCTATTATGGAACTTTTGAAGTACTAGAAAGAGTGGGAATAGTTGCATACAAGTTGGCTTTACCTAGTCACGTTAAGGTTCAAGATGTTTTTCATGTTTCATAATAAAAACAATATGTGCATGATCCTACTCATTTTATTTATCGGAATGTGATACAGGTGGAACCAGAAGGGGAAGTCCTTCTAGAGCCACTTCGAATCTTGTCATGAGAAGAAATTGAGCTCCGAAATAGGACAATAGCCAAGGTGAAAGTTCAATGGAGGCACTTTGCACCCGAAAAGGCTATGTGGGAGCGAGAGGAATATATGATGGACAAATATCCAACACTATTTGGAAAGTGACTTTGATATATTTTGTCTTTACAACACCGAGGACGATGTTTTGTTTTATAGGGGTAATATGTAATGTCCCCAGTTTCTATGCTTTTATTAGACATTTGAATAAGTCCAAAAGGGTACAATGGACCCCAGTGGAAAACAGTTGTGTGGATTTATTTTATTATTTTAAGTTAATAAAAGAAAATGGAAATTAATTCCGGAAAAACTAGATTATGATTAGATATCTGGAAACCAAATTCATGAGGATGGATAAGGTTCATAATACTTTCCCCAGTTCTCCAAAAATCCTTAGAGGAAATAAATTAAATATTAAAAATTAGATTGGAGATAAAAATCTAAAGAGCTACCCCAGTAAAGAGAAAATTACTGGGAAGAGGTGGAATAAAGCTAGAAAGAGGAAAATATAGCTTTAGATTACTTTTGTGGAAGAAACAAAAGGAAAGCCTAGGCACAAAGGAAAGCAGCATCCTGGTTTAACTAGACGTAGTTAAGGGAAACAAGCTAAGGGGAGAGAAAGATTAAATAAGCATATTTAGGATAGACACGAGGTTGTCTATTGTTGGAGAAATTGATCTCTTCTCATGGGGAGTTGTGGATAAAGAGCTCAAAGGATGGGTGGAACCTAGTCTACCTTAAGTGGCATGCACCAGTTAATTTCATATTACTTGATAATCAGTATTGTTATGATCAGGCTGGTTAAAGAGGATAGAAGATGTAATGAATTTTTTTAAATCTGGACTTGAGTAGATATTGTGAAAATTATGCTAAGTATGAATCATGTGGTAGGTTTGTACATTCAACATATTTAACTATAATAAATATATTCTGGTTCTGTATTGTTGTACAGACATTAAGCTGAAGAGTAGCAACTCTCAGAGTGTCTAAGCTTTGCTGGAGGTTTATATCTTAGGATAGGTGACTCTTAGAACATTTATTCTACATAATATTTTTATGATAGTATTATGTTGCAACGTAGTAAATTATGTTAAGGAACTAGTATAGGAAAGAAATACATATGTATGACAATCAATATGTACATAGTATATTTAGTGAAATCCTAGATTGTACTATAAATGGAAAAATCATTCATGAATGGAATATGTACTAAGAAGAAGGAAAATAAATGGATATCACAGTGCATGTTCAATTTAACCATTCAGATGAATGGTAAACAACAATAGATCTAAGAATTAAGTTACTAGCTATAGGACTATTACTAAAACTAATTGTAAAGAGGAACTGAGTAACTATTATAGACTATGAACTTATAGTTATAAGAAAACTAGGACTTGATTTATAAACATAATTCCATTAGAGAGGAAATAAGTCCTTTACAATTATTCTGATTTCATGTATATACAGGATTTTACATCCAAAATCATTCAGAGTCCATAGCCTAAACTAGTTATAATGAAATTATACAACAAGAGAACTCTATCTCATATACATGAACTGGATAGTATCTCTGCATCTATGCTGATATAATATATCAAGAAATCCCAAGGTAGGCACTGGACAAACCTAAAGAGGAGAAAGTTAATTACAATCATTGAACAAAAACCACAGTAGCTGTACGCAAACACAATGTGTTGTAAATAGTACCTCTATAAGATAGACACGATACATTAGTTTAAAATTATAAGTATGACAGAAAATTAGAACAGAATTTAAAATAATTGTTATAAGGGTATATGATTACCTGTGAGATAAAATCGATATGGAACACAGTCACCTGTAAGGATGGGAAATGAAAATGTTATTATAATGCAGAGTGGGGAGCACAATTTCAATAACAATAAATAAAATTGAAATTTCTGAATTCCTCAAACTCAGAACTGTAGTATTAAATTGTCAATTTAAAAAGGAATTGGCATCGTGACTGTAAAAAGAGAGAAAATTTTGATATGCCTGAAAGAAATACAATGTGGTTTTAAAATAAATAACTACATGGACCCACAACTTAGAATGATGAGGAGGACCATCATAGAAATCAAACTAAATGGAATATGAACTTAAAAAAACGAGTGTGATTCCAAACTAAACAAGAAATTGATATTTCTTTGCCAAGGCAAGAGAAATCTAATGTTGGAACAATCACCGAAGTGATTTATAAAAAAATGAACACAGTTAAACTAATAGCTATCATAGGTGGAGCTGAATGATAACCCAACTACGAAAATACAGAGGACAGAAAAACCAAAAACCACGATTGAATAATAAATAACTAAATACAAGCTACCTGTACTCAGGACGAGATGGAGGCTTCTAAACGTCCATCTGTGTTTTACATAACGATGTTAGAACATGCAGTTTACAAGGATTGTAAAGGATAAATTAGTCAAATATGGAGACTCTCTTGTTAATATGGTAATAAAATTAACAAACAATGAAAATATAGGTAAACTCTAAATTGAATGCAAACATGAGAAGGCTAAGAACGACTTCCAGGTCATATACATTCATAAGGAATTCATAAGGATGTCATAGATAGTCCATGTAGAAGTCTACGTTGGAAGACTTAATGAAATGAGGGACATAGAAATGTTACATAGAATAATGTTCAGTTGGCAAGTTCGATAGTTAATTATTGTGGGTTAGATATAGCATAAGATTCAATTACATTTCTTATGAAATCCTTGATGTAATTCATATAGAGGGTTTAAACCCTAAATGATAAATTAAATCCCTTTGGGAACGATCTAGACCAAATAAAATTCCTTGATGATAATATATATATATATATATATATATATATATATATATATATATATATATATATATATATATATATATATGCCAAGACATAGCTATGAAGCAAAGTAAGTAAAGAAAGTTAGAGAAGGCCTTGGGTGTCAATGGTAAATGGGAAATTGTATTTTTTGTTATGAGAGGAACTTAACCATGGGAATGCAATCTACCATGGAGAATTAAATAGGGAGAATCTCCAACCTTAGAATCTTAATTGAGATTTTATAAATTGAGTATTAGTTCTTAGTAGTATGTGATTAAATTAAGGACAAATAATTGTAAATTAAAATCCTTTTGATGGCGGATGTACATCAGAATGTAACGAACAAAAATATGGCCATAGGTGGAATTTAGTAGTAGTAATATAATTTAAAAAAAAAAAAATTCTAATTGGAGATGTTACATAAAGGATAAAGTGGACCCAAAGGAAACAAATTATTGTGGTCTTATTTAATCATTTTAATTTAATAAAATGAAAGTTGAATTAATTATGCAAAGACTAGATCATGGTTAGAGATCATGAATCCAAATCCATGAGGATGGATAAGGTTCATAAGACTTTCCTAATTCTCAAAAAATCCTTGGAGAAAATAGATTAATTATTGAATTTTAGATTGGAGATAAAAATCTAAAAATCTACCCCAGTAAAGAGGAAAGTTACTGGGAAGAGGTGGAATAAAACTAGGAAAAGGAAAAGCTAGTCTTAAAGTACTTTTTGTGGAAGAAACGCAAGGAAAGCTTAGGCAAAAAGGAAAACATCATCTTGATTAACTAGACACAGTTAAGGAAAGAAGCTAATGGGAAAGAACGTTTAAATAAGAAAATCCTGGGAAGACAAGAGGTTGTCTACTGCTAGAATATTTGATCTCTTCTCGGGGGAGAGCTACGAAGAAAGATAGCTCAGACTGGGTGGAAAGTAGTCTACCTTAATTGGTATGCACCAGTTAATTCATTTTAAATTAGAATTTTATTAATATTACTATTATGGTGAATTAAATTAATAGTAAGGGACTTGTCTAAATTTGTTCAAGAGTAGATGTTGTATATGCAATAAATGTTAAAAATACCAAGTGTAGTGAAATGGCAGTTCAATATGTTTAATAGAGTGTTCTATAATAAATATAGCATTTATTAGTATGGTTGTACAAACAATAATATGAAGATTATAACTCTCAGAATGTCTAAACCTTGATGAAGGTTTAAATCTAAAGTTAGGTGAACTCTAAGATGTTATTTTTAATAATATGACTGTCTTAGAATTATTTTACAAATTAGGAAATTCTATGAAGAAATTAGTACATAAAAAAAAAAATATGTATGACATTCAATGTGAATTTAAAATATTCAAGTACAATTTATACTCTAGTAGAACTGAATAATGTAATTCTAGAACTGAGACATAATAGACTGTGACAATAATCATTTTCAATGAGGAATTCATAAGTTATTACTAGAACTGAAATATAAATTTTAAGAAAAGTATTACATATGAAATTATAACATAACTTCATTAAAGGAGAAAAGATTCTATAAAATAGAGTAAAGAGTTATGTAAATTTAAGGATATAAATCCATATAGTTACACAGTTCAATTCAACATGGGTATAACTAAATTATACAAATTGGGAAAATCTGTCCCATATATAATAAATTGTACAATCTCTCTGGAAACTATGCAGAGATAACATATCATAAATCCCCAAGTGGGCTACTGGACCAACCTAAAGAGGAAAAGTCCACAATTATGATTGAATAGAATAAGCTATCAGTAGTATGCAAACCAAGTAAGATGTAAATAGTACCTGCACAGGAAAGAAAACAATGAATTAGTTTTGGGCATGAATATAACCATAAAAGGAGTTAAAAGATTTTAAACCCAAAAGGATAAAGAATTACTTGACAGAGATGAAAAATTCAACCTGTAATAACAAAAGAAAATTTAATTGTTATAGGGAATGATGTGAGGCACATCATATGTAGAAGGAAATTAATGGAACTATGGAAACTTCTTACCTTAAAATTTCAGAGTTGTAATGAGAGGAGTTGGACTTGTAAGGAAGGAGAATTCCTGAACAATTTGAAAATAATTTAAAGGGATTAGTATGTCAGAGAAATAAATTAAAATGTAACCCATAATAAACCTATCTAAGAAGGGGTTTAAACTATAAGCACCAGAATACAAGATTATTGTCATTATACATGCTATATCATTATGAATTGAAATTATACCACATGTCTTTATGAGAATGTTGGATAAGAAATCAAAATTTCTAAGTATAGTATAAGAAAAAGTTTAGTATTCTGGAAAATGAGAATACGTTTCCCAAATAACATTTAAAAACACTAGCACAGAGATTGAAAAATTGCAACTAAACAAATCCATAGCCCTGTGGAGGTCTCGGTAAAGCTCAAGCTGAGCGAGGATGGCCAGACCGTAAATGCATAAGCGTAAGAGAGAGAAAGAACATGATGAAGAGATGTAGATTACCTGTAGGAGAGGGAAATTCTGCAAGGGGAATACCCTGGAAATTGAAACAAAAGACGTGGATCATCTTATGATTTTATTCACCTACGGACCACAAAGAAACCGTATCATAAATACATGTGAATTAAAACAAGAGTTGAAATTTTTTTGACTACAAAGAAAACAAACAAATATTCCAACATTAACTCATAAATGAGTAGAGAAGGAGAAAAAAGTATTGAGGAATGAAGTATACAGCGAGAGTTCAACTACATGATGGCTTTACTGGTCGAGGTCGCATTTTGGCAAATGACATCGAGCCAGAACTCCACAGATAGGAACACCGTGAGCTAAGGGATGTAGGCATCTCTGCCATACTAGCCAAGTCAAGAAAACATGTTTAGAACATAATGTAAATTTCATATGTACATAATGGACGCAAGTGGAATAATTATGAGGTTGCAGACTAGAATAATTACGTACATTAAACCACAATGATGACCTCCAGACCTGAAATTTAAACCCACAATGTGGAAAATTAGAAAAAATCTATGTAAGGAAGACGTGTTACCTGAGAGAGAGCTTAAGAAACTTCCGAGTGCATTCTGTGTGTTGAAAATGAAATTTTGACCTTCAACTTGCCAGAAGGAGTTCTCCTCTCCAAAGAAAATGATAGATTTGTGGAAGTCTAGAATAAAAATTCTTAACCATAAATTGAAATGTGTAGTAGAGGAAAAAGGGAGGTTGTTCAATAGAGACCGCAGAGTGAAAAATAGTCCCAAACAGAAAACTAAACCATTTTTTGAAACTCAAACCCTAACCACGAAAAAATCCTCATTGTCCAAGTGTAAGAAATCTAGCATTGGAGAAATTCCCACAGATTAAAGGGTTCAATCAAACTCCAGACGAGCCATGTGACAATGTACAATCAATTAAATGAATATCGATCCCAAGGAAAATTGCATACAGAGTGTTGGTGTACATGGATACATAGAAGGCATCACATTAAACCACAGTAAATACCTAATCGTTGCAAGATTAAAGGACGTGTTCAATTCTAATGAGGTGGTTCGCACCCAAATGAATTTCCATATGTTAACCTAAGGTAACGTTTCAATATAATATCATAGACATTCAAGTATGACGTGTCTGAAGTCAACATACAATAAAAAATTGAAGTGTAAGTGAATAAAATTTCATACGAGAATTAATCTAATTATTACTTTTACTATAAAGTTCATATGCACTTCCATGATGGGTTAAAATCAAATGTGAATGAAAACCCCATATAAACATAATATGAAATCTTAATAAGGGGTAGTGTATAAAGTTTGAAGTATGGGGATAGATATCACTAAGAATAATGCTCCTAAAAAGAGTAAGTTCTGTAGGAATATTTTATATAGTTCAAAAACTAGAGATAATCCCTAACTTATTGATAAGGTATATTAATGTTTATATGAATTGCAGAATGGATTTAAAAGATGTAGAGGTAGTGAAAGTGGGGAGTAATTAATTGTAATAGTTAAGAGGGGGACTTAACTAGTGTTCATAAAAGGATAATAGAGTGATATTATTCCATCAACATAGATTATTATTGGAATGGTGAAATAGTACTTTCTATTCCAAAGAGATGATGTGAAAATCATGAACAAGTCATCAAGATATAAATTATGATCAGAAGAAAATTAAGTAGTAATAAATTCTGAAAGAGAAATTGACAGCTAAATTGATTTGAATTACAACAACTAAAAAGGTTGGCAAATAACATTCGTCAAAATGCAACGAATCATAGCAAGTCTATGATGTATGAATAGTATGAGTTATATAAATAGATTTTTTTTTGTGTGTGGAAATGGAGATGTTACAAACAATATTAGAGCCCATGTTAAAACATTGGCTCTGAATGTGTGCTCACATCAGAAAATCAAAATCCAAAAATTGTGTTGCTGTAAATTGTTTTGTTGACATATTTTTTCACTAATGTTTACTTTTATGTATAGTGACTTAGTGCAGAACCATATAGCTACAAACCATGAGTGAAGGGGATGAGCTGTATGTGGATGTGGGTGGTACAAAATATCCATCAAATCCTAATGCTCCATTGTTGGCCATGATGAATTAGATGCAAAGAGAAATGATGCAACTGAAAAACCAAAATGAAATATTATCACTAGCCAGTGGAGAGTAAGGAAGGTTAATCAGAGAATTGATCTCCAGGAACAGTCACGAAGGTGAAGGTTCTAGGAAAAAGAGAAGGGGAACTTAAATCACTCATAAGAGTTTGAGGAGGATGAAGCCTTTAGACAACAGTCTAGAAGGAAAAGGGAATTGCAAGGAGAATTCTGAAAAATCAAGCCTCCCTTCTATGATGGAGAGAAGGAGGAAGATGCAAAAGCTCGACTTCTTAACATGGTAAAGTACCTCCAAGTTTTTGAGTATGAAAGTAAGTTGAAATCCAGGCTGGCTATTTACCAATTACAAGGAAAGGCTACCTTGTGGTGGGAAGAAACTAAAATGGTGCATGTGATAAATGAGAAAATTGTCACTTGGGAATATTTCCAAATTAAATTTAAAAATAGATATCTGAATGAATGATACTATGATGATAAAGCCAAAGAGTTTCATGAGTTTAGGTTGGTACAACTTACCATTGATGAGTTTGTTACAAAATTTACCAACCTGCTTCACTATGTACCTTATATAAGGGAAGAGAAGGAAAATTTACAATAATTTTTAAATTGCCTACCTATTATCTACAAGGAGAAGATAGAATTTGATAATCCCAAGACAATGGATGAAGTTTTGCACATGGCAATATTGTGTTATTAGCAGTTCAAGGGCAGAAATGAACATGTGAAAAACTAGTAGAAAAAAGAAAATGGTGACTCTAGTGGAAAAAGAACAAAACCACCATACTCAAATAACTTTGGGAGAAATCACCAAAGGAAGAATTTTCCTAAAACTGGAGAAAATCACCCAGCCCAATCACAAACAGGATCTAATCAGATAGATGGAAACAGTAAAAGAGAGGGAACTGTTAAAATGAGGGAGTTGGGGTTGTGGAGAAGCTCATCTACTGAGAGATTGTCTACAAAGAACCATTCAGAACATACAAGTGCTGAGAGAGGAAACTACTGTAAATGGCATGGAAAAAAACATCCTCAGAATTAGTGCTACCTTGGAAGATCGTCAAGCTGAACACCAATCCACCATGGTCGAAATGGAAGGTATGATTGCTAAACAACCTGTTTCTATTTTTAGAGATCCAGGTGTAACTTTAAGTTATATAAGTCCTCAAATTGTCGAAAAGTTAAAATTGAAGTCATAAAAAATTCAGCAAGCATAGTTAGTTCAGGTAGCTATAGGAACAAACAGAAAAGTGACCCATAAATTACCAAAGATTACTATAAATTGAAATGGGTATGAAACTGAACTAAATTTGAATATTTTACCTCTAGGATCCTATGATGTGTTGGTAAGAATGGACTGGTTAGAAAAAAAGAAAGCGATACTAAATTGTTTAGATAAAATAATACACTATATAGATGGTGAGGGAAAAATAGTGATAGTAAAGGGGAAACCCAAACCTATATTAGTGATACAGAATTTAGCACTTCAGTTAAAAAGGAAAACAATGAAAGGCCGCCAAGTGTATGTTGTACATGTGGAAGAATTGGGACAAAAAACTGAAAAGGAGCTTGTAGAAAAATTACCAGCCATCCGAGACTTTAAGAATGTGTTTTTAGATGAAATTCCTCATTTACCCTCTAAAAGAGAATTTGATTTCTCAATAGAATTAGTACAAGGAGCTACACTAGTTTCTAGATCCCCATACATAATGAGTACACCAGAATTATTAGACTTAAAACTACAATGTTGTGTAACTAGCTCCAAAAATAGAAGAAAAGAGATATCAACGCCTTAGAAATGAGCCACTTCGAGGGGGAAACCTCCAATACATTACATAAATGAACAATTCTTGGATGATACAATTTACAAAACCTCCTTTCTATATATAGGAGTCCATGGGGCCATAATGTAATCCTAGTGGGCCACAATGTAATCCCAGCCGACCTAACAATAATAATTTAAGGGCACAATAATAACAAAATGGGGGTTACAAGGGTACAATAATAACAATAAGGGGGTTACACTAACAA
This sequence comes from Pinus albicaulis, assembly GCA_034641835.2. Taxonomy (NCBI): domain Eukaryota; kingdom Viridiplantae; phylum Streptophyta; class Pinopsida; order Pinales; family Pinaceae; genus Pinus; species Pinus albicaulis. The sequence continues at coordinate 1,530,729,979 of CM076578.1, forward strand.
CAATAAAGGACTATACTAGTAATATAGGGACCTAACATGCCCCTCTCCTTCAAAAAAGTGTTGTCCTCAACGCTTGAGTAGCTCTGGGTGCTTCTGTATATAATTCTCATCCTCCCATGTAGAATCTTCAGTGGGTAAGTTCTTCCACTTGATGAGATACTCTGAAATTGATCGATTCCGTAGTTGTCGAGTTCTTGTTTCCATGACCGCTTCGGGTTCCAATATGATTTTTCCTTCCTCATCAAGTTCTGGCAATATTGTTTGAACTGGAAGATTTTCACCTATAACCTTCTTTAAGCATGAAACATGGAAAACTGGATGTACTCGCGAAGAAGCAGGAAGCTCCAATTTGTATGCCATAGTACCAATCTTTTGCAACACCTTGTAAGGACCATAGTGCTTTGGCGATAATTTATTATCCTTCTTTGCTTGCTTGAGGGACATTTGTTTGTATGGTTGTAGCCGTAAAAATACCCAATCTCCTACATCAAAACTTCTCTCGCTACGATGTTGATCTGCCTGTTGTTTCATTCGATTTTGTGCCAAATTCAAGTTATCCTTTAAGAGTTGGAGAGCTTCTTGCTGATGCTCGATGTGATCTTCCACTGCTTGAACCTTCGAATTTTCCCTTAAAGATGATGTGATGGATGGTGGATGATATCCATAAAGTGCCATAAATGGGGTCATTTTTGCTGCAGTATGGAAGGAAGTGTTATACCACCATTCGGCAAGAGGTAACCACTTGACCCATTGTGTTTGTTTATCAGATACAAAACAACGAAGATATCCTTCCAAACATTTATTTACTATCTCGGTTTGACCATCAGATTGAGGATGATAAGATGAGCTATGAGCTAATTGAGTACCCAAACAAGAAAATAACTCCGTCCAAAAATTTCCGGTAAAAATGGGATCTCTGTCGCTCACAATAACCCTTGGGCTTCCATGTAGCTTTTGAATTCTGTCCATAAATGTAGTAGCAACTGTACTTGCTTTAAATGGATGAGATAATGCACAAAAGAGTGCATACTTGGTAAGTCTATCAACTACCACCATGATGACATTCTTTTCTTTGGACTTAGGTAAACCTATGATAAAATCCATTGAAATCTCCTCCCAACGTTGACTTGGAATGGATAAAGGTTGTAGAAGTCCCGGGGTCTTAATTGTCTCCACTTTATTCTACTAGCACACCAAACATTCCGCCACAAAGTTTTGAATATCAGATTTAAGGCCATCCCAAAAGAATTCTTTCTTCACCCTGTGGTAAGTTTTTAAAAATCCTGAGTGTCCTCCTAAAGGAGAAGTGTGCAATTCCAGAAGAATCTTTTGTTTTAGTTGGGAATTATTACAAAGATATAAGCAACTTTCGTACCATAAGGAATAATTTTTCCAACTAAATGTATCATATGTACTAGGATCTTGCTGCAACTCTTGAATGAGTGTCCATACATCTTTGTCCTTCTTCCATTCATCTCTTGCTTCAGTTATCCAATCTGGTTGGATAATAGAAATGGAAAAAAGCAATGCTTCCACCTCTTCATTCTTTCTTGAGAGTGCATCTGCAACAACATTAAGCTTTCCTTTTTTGTAGATTATTTCAAAGTCATAACCCAACATCTTTGTGACCCATTTTTGCTGCTCTTCTGAAGATAGTCTTTGTTCCAAAAAAGTGTTTAAGACTATCATGATCAGTTTTTACCTTGAAGTGTCTTCCCATTAGGTAAGTTCGCCATTTCTTTAGTGCATGTAGTATTGCTAACATTTCCTTCTCATAAATAGGTTTCTGTGAATACTTTCCTTTGATTGGACGACTTTCAAAAGCAATGGGTCTTCCTTCCTGCATTAAAACTGCACCAATTCCATTTCCTGAGGCATCACATTCCACAATAAAGGTTTTTGTGAAGTCTGGCGTAGCTAAGACCGGTGCTAGGCACATAGCCTCTTTAAGATGTTCAAAGGCCTTAGTTGCTTCAAGAGTCCATGAAAATGCATCTTTCTTCAATAATTTTGTTAGAGGTGCTACTATTCTCCCATAATTCTTAACAAACTTGCGATAATACCCTGTTAACCCGAGAAATCCTCGCAACTTCTTTATGGTTGTGGGGACTTTCCATTCCTTAATGGCTTTAATTTTGTTAGGGTCTACTTTAGCACCCTTGTGAGATACAATATGACCCAGATATTCCACCTCTTGTACTCCAAAGAAACATTTGGATTTTTTTGCATATAATTGTTTCTCCTGCAATAGTTTGAGCACCCTGTCAACATGTTCAACATGATTCTTCCAAGACCTACTGTAGATTAGTATATCATCAAAAAATACTAGCACAAATTTTCTAAGGAAGGGTTTGAAAATGGAATTCATCAACCCTTGAAATGTAGAAGGTGCATTGGTAAGGCCAAAGGCATGACCAAAAATTCATAATGACCCTCATGAGTTCGAAATGCTGTTTTTGGAATATCTTCAGTCTTCATTCTAATTTGATGATATCGTGAACGAAGATCCAACTTGGTAAAATAAATTGCTCCATGTAATTCATCCAATAATTCATCAATCACAGGAATGGGAAATTTATCTTTAATGGTGAGCTTATTGAGCTCCCTATAATGCGGACACATTCGCCATGATCCATCCTTCTTGTGTACCAATACTACAGGAGCAGAGAAAGAACTTTGACTAGGTTGAATTATACCTACCTCTAACATTTCTGCAATCATACGTTCAATTTCGCTCTTTTGGAAGTAAGGATATCTATAAGGCTTGATGTTTGGAGGAACACTTCCTGGAATCAAATGAATAGCATGATCATGATCACTAATAGGTGGGATTCCTTTGGGAGTTTCAAACACCTTGAAATGATTGTCCAAGACTTGTTGGAGATCTGCAGAAATAGATGATTTTGATGTCGGAACTTCTAGTGAGCATAATTGTGCAATTACGCCTCATTTTTATTTATTTAGAAGCTTTGTCCTGAAATTAGAGCTTATTATCCTTCCCGGCTTCCCTTCAATACCCCGTAATTCGACTTCCTTTCCTTCTGAAAAAAATTTCAAGAAAATTTCTTGAAAATTAAAAGCTACCGTCCCCAAAGATTGTAACCATTGTACTCCTAGTACAACATCCACACCTCCCATAGGAATGGAAAGCATTGGACTAGTCAATACATATTCCCCCATGGTTAGCTTGATATTATGGCATTTTCCAGAGCAATTTATAGTTCCTCCATTTGCAACCATCACTTGACATTCTGGTGCTGGGTATAGGAAACAATTTAATTCCTTGGCTACCTTACAATGAATAAAATTATGGGTGCTACTGAATCAATCAACACTATTACCTTTTTCTTCTTGATATGTCCTTCTATCTTGAGAGTTTGAGGAGTGGTAATTCCTGCCAATGCATTACACGATATGGTCGGACTCATTTCTTCCTCTTCTAGGGCTGGTTCCTGGTGTATATCCTCTTCTTGTTCATTTTCTTCTTCCTCTTCACAATCTGTGTAAAATAATTTCTTCTCAGCACACTTATGACCTTTAGTGTATTTGCTATCACAACTGTAGCAAAGCCCTTTTGCTCTTTTTTCTTCCAATTGTTGTGGTGTCAACCTTGTAGGTTGTGGAAATCTAGGCATAGCAACACTTCCTTCTTTATAGAATTGAGTGGTAGGCTTCCTTGTCACCATTATTTTGCATTCAACTTTTATTGCCAACCTGAATTCCTTCTCCAATGAATCCGGTTCCAAAACGCGAACTTCATGTTGGATGTTATCCTTTAAAGTGCCTATGAAGAGATCGATCCTGTGTTCCTCTGGAATATCAGTTACCCTTATATTCAATTTTTGGAATTCCTCAATGTGTTGCCCCACTAAACCCTTTTGTTTGAGATTTATCAATTGGCTAAAGAAGGTGTTGCTCTTTGTATCCTCATAATGTGCTCTCATTTCCTCCGTAAAAATTGACCAAGTGACAATTTTTTTACGGGAGCAAAGCCATCGATACCATACAAATGTATTTTGTTCTAAATGTAAAGTTGCAATGCGTACCTTTTGTGTGTTTGCACGTTATGGAGATCAAAATATTGCTCCATCTGTAGTATCCATGTTACAGGATCCTTTCCATCAAACTTCCTCATATCCATTTTTGGAATATGGTGGTTCTTCCCGCCAACATTATAGTTTATGAAATCATGATTAACATTTATTTTGTTCTCATCATGAGGTTCTTCTACTATATTTTCACCATTAGGAAACATTTCTTGTATCAACTTTGTCAAACCTTCGATGTCTATTTTTAGATCATTCTTCATGTTTTCCATGTTGTATTTCATGTCATCCATCTTAGCTTCCATGCCAGCTTCCATGCCATCCATCTTAGCTTCCACACCATCCATCTTAGCTTGCACGCCATCCATCTTAGCTTCCACACCTTTCTTCAAAACTTCCATTTCATTTTTTGTTGCTCTTTGCGAGAGTGAAATTTGTTGCACTTTCTCTTGTAATTTTGATAGATCATGTTGCAAATCTTCATCTTCATGAGTCATAGTAGAGCCTTAAGAAGGCTTAATGGGTGTTGAATTATTTTTATGGGGCATAATTTAGAACCCAATACTAATATCTATTCTACAATATGCCCTTGGAATCAATTCAAATTGATTCTTAAAACAAGAATTATGTAATTCGGAAAAAAATACACACCTTTTTCTTGCTTTTGAGGATCTCGATATTGAAATTGGATTATCTTTGTTATTGTAGCACTTCAATATTTTATTTTTGGTACCAACGTACCCTCTGAATTATCTTTCGAATGTCATAGGTCTGACCTGATTTGGATTCTCCAAGACAAAGTTGTGTCCAATCTCCCACAATGACCTAATTATGGACTGGTTCAGTAGAGCGAACTTGTATGACTTGCCACGTGTCACTGTTTCATCGTTTTTCTATGAAATTCATAGCCAATAAACTACACTATGTTTAATTGCAACCAATTTTTACGGCACTCCCATCCGATGCCCAGAGAGAGAGTTATTGAACTTTTCCCACGATCACCACTTTGAGATGAAATTCAAGAGCTTGAAAAAGCACTACCTTCCACAGATCATATCTCCAAAAATGTTGTGAACCAAAATCTAAATTTTTTTGAATAATTTCTTCAAGATTTCAACTTCGTACCATAATAATTTCATATTCTGAACCTTCGTAGAAAAAAATCTATAGCACAAATTCCACGATGACCTATTTAGGAGCCTGAAAAAAGACCTAAATTCCACAGATCATATCTCTGAAAATATTTCGAACCAAGCTCTGAAATTTTTAGAAAATCTTTCTCAGGGTTTCAGCTTCGCACCCTAAAAATTTTAGCTTCTGAAACTTCGTAGAAAAAAAGTTATAGCGAAAATTCCATGATGACCTGTTTGGAGCAGTGAAACCCTAGAATCCAAAGCTCTGATACCAAATGTTGTGTAACCAGCTCCAAAAATAGAAGAAAAGAGATATCAATGCCTTAGAAATGAGCCACTTCGAGGGGGCAACCTCCAATACATTATATAAATGAAAAATTCTTGGATGATACAATTTACAAAACCTCCTTTCTATATATAGGAGTCCATGGGGCCATAATGTAATCCTAGCCGACCTAACAATAATAATTTAGGGGCACAATAATAAAAAAATGGGGGTTACAAGGGTACAATAATAAAAATAACGGGGTTACACTAACAACAATAAGGGACTATACTAGTAATATAGGGACCTAACATACAACTACAAGAATTGTTCGAAAAAGGCTATATAAGACCAAGTGTATCCCCATGGGGTGCACCGGTAGTATTTTCCAAAAAAGAAGAAGGTATATTTAGAATGTGTATAGACTATTGATAAATGAATAAACTAACAATCAAGAATAGATATCCTCTACCCAGGATAGATGATCTATTTGATCAAGTGCGAGGAGCCACAATATTTTCAAAATTTGATTTAAGGACAGGCTATAATCAACTGAGAATTAAAGATGAAGACATAAGTAAAACTTCATTCACAACAAGATACAGACATTACGAGTTTGTAGTCCTACCTTTTGGGTTGACTAATGCACCTGCTATCTTTATGTGCTTAATGAAAAGTTTCTTAAGTAAATATTTGGACAAATTTTTTCTAGTATTTATTGATGACATTTTGATATATTCTAAAAATGAATATGAACATAAAGAACATCTCATAATTGTCTTACAAACACTCAGAGAACATAAGCTGTATGCTAAACTTAGAAAATGTGAATTTTATAAGGATACAATTCAATACTTGGACCATATAATTTCAGACAAAGGATTAGTAGTGGACCCAAAAAATATACAAGCTATAATGGATTGGCCTGTACCTACTGATGTTTCCTCTATAAAATCTTTCATGGGAATTACAGGATATTATAGAATATTTGTAGAAATATTTTAAGCCTTAGCATACCCTATCACATCTGTATAGAAGAAAGGAGTGAAGTTTCAGTGAAAAGAAAAATGCCAACATAGTTTTGAATAGTTAAAACTTAAACTCACAACTGCTCCAATTCTAAAGGTTTCAGATCTAAATCAAGAATTTTTAGTGTGTACATATGCTTGTGAAGAAGGATTAGGAGGAGTGTTATTGCAAGAAAAATCAGTCATAGCATATGAGTCTAGGAAGTTAAAGAATCATGAAAAAAATTATAGTGTGTATGACTTAGAGTTAGCGACTGTAATACATGCCTTGAAGACGTGGAGACATTATTTGTTATGGAAAAAGTTTATATTAATGACAAATCACATCAAGTTGATTATTTTTTCACACAACCTAATTTAAATGCTATACAAGCTAGGTGGTTGTCCTTCCTTATTGAATTTTACATGGAGATCAAACATATCAAGGGGAAGGAAAATAAGATTGCAAATGCGTTAAGAAAAAATCCTTGTCAAAGTGTTAATAGTATTTGGAGTAGGGAAACTTTGATATTGAAGGATTTATTCAAGAAGTAATGAGACAAGACTCAAACTATGAAATACTCCAAGAAAAATTACAGAAACAAGAGATGGTGGGGTATACTAAAAGCCAAAAGGGAATGAATTTTTATAAAGAAAGATTATACATACCTAATGTGAACTCATTAAAAAGTGAAATTCTATATTAGTATCATAAAAGACCCTATGCGGGATATCCGGGGTATTAGAAATTAATTTCAGCCTTAAGAAAGAATATGTTATGGCCAGGTATGAAAAAAGATGTAGCCAATAATTTAGCTAGATGTTTGGAGTGTCAGTAGGTAAAATTGGAGCATCAGCATCCAACAAGATTCTTGAATCCTTTACCCATCCCAGAATGGAATTGGGAGATAGTTTCCATAGAATTTATTAGTGGATTGCCAAGAACTAAATACCAACATGAATCTATGTATTAGTGAACACATTGACAAAAACTGCACACTTCTTACCAGTATGATCTACTTTTGGATGAGCTCAAGTAGCTTATGTATTAATGAAAGATATTTTAAAGTTGCATGGTATTCCTTAAATGATCATATCAGATAGAGATGCAAAGTTACTGTAGCTTTTTGGAAGAGTCTATTTGGGGGAATGAGTACCAAATTGAACTTTAGTACCGCATTTGATCTCCAAACTGATGGGCAAACTGAAAGAACCAACTAGATTTTTGAAGATATGTTGAGAATGTATGTGATTGACATACCAACAAAGTGGGAGGACTTTCTACATTTAGCATAGTTTGCCTACAATAATAGCTAGCAAGACTCAATAAATATGAGTCCTTTTGAAACATTATATGGCAGAAATTACCATACCACTCTAAGTTGGAGTCAACTAGAGGATAAGTTAATATTTGGACCTGATGCATTGCAGGAAATGGAAAGGATGGTAAAGAAAATTCAGCAAAATATTAAGACAACACAAAGTAGGCAGAAAAACTATGCAGATAAAAATATAATTCATAGAGAATTCAATGTGGGTTATCATGTCTACCTAAGGATTAAGCCCAAAAAGAGTACTTTGTACACTGGTAGCTATGCAAAACTAGCACCATGCTATTGTGGACCTTTTGAAGTGCTAGAAAGAGGGGGACCAGTAGGATACAGGTTGGCTTTACCTAGTCATATTAAGGTTCACGATGTTTTTGGTGTTTCATTATTAATAAAGTATGTGCATGATCCTACTCATGTTATTGATTGGAATGTGATACAGGTGGAACTAGAAGGGGAATTCCTTCCAGGGCCACTTCGCATCATGGCACAAGAAGAAATTAAGCTCCGAAACAAAACAGTGGCTAGGGTGAAAATGAAATGGAGGCACTTTGCACCTGAAAAAGCTACTTTGGAGCGAGAGGAAGATATGAAGGAATAATATCGATCACTGTTTGAAAAGTGAATTTTATATTTTTTTCTTTGCAACACCGAGGAAGGTGTTTTGTTTTAGAGGGGGAATATGTAATTTCCCCAGTTCCTCTGCTTTTATTAGATAGTTAAACAATCCAAAAGGGTAAATTGAACCCAAAGGAAAGCAATTATTGTGGACTTATTTTATTATTTTAATTTAATAAATTGAAAGTAAAATTAACTGTGCAAAGACTAGATTATGATTAGAGATCAGGAATCCAAATAGATGAGGATGGATAAGGTTCATAAGTATTTCCTAGTTCCCCATAAATCCTTGGAGAAAATAAAGTATATATTGAGTTTTATATTGGAGATAAAAAACTAAAAAGCTACCTAGTAAAGAGGAAAGTTATTGGGAAGAGGTGGAATAAAACTAAAAAGAGAAAAAGTTATTTTTAAATTAGTTATGTGGAAGAAACAAAAGGAAAGCCTAGGAAAAAAGGAAGACAACATCCTAATTAACTAGACACAGTTAAGGAAACAAGTTGATGGGAAAGCAGGCTTTAATAAGAAAATTTTGGGTAGACAAGAGGTTTTCTACTATTGGAAGATTTGATCTCTGCTCGGGAGGGGCTATGGAGAAAGAACTCATAGGTTGGGTGGAAACTGGTCTACCTTAATTGGTATGCACCAGTTAATTCATTTTAACTTGTAATTTTATTATTATTACTATTATGGTGCAGTAAATTAGTAGTAAGGGACTTGACTAAATCTACTCAAGAGTAGATGTTGTATATGCAAGAAATGTTAAGAATACTAAGTGCAGTGAGCTGGTAGGTCTATACATTTAACAGAGTAGTCTATAATAAATATAGCCTTTCTTAGTATGGTTGTACATACAATAATATGAAGAGTACCAACTCTCAGAATGTCTAAACCTTAATGAAGGTTTAAATCTGAAGTTAGGTGAACACTCAGATGATATTTTGAATAATATGAGTGTCTTAGCATTATTTACAAATTAGGAAATTCTATGAAGAAATTGGTAAATAATGAAAACACATATGTATGATAGTCAATGTCAATTTAGAATATTCAAGTACATTTTATGTTGTGGTAGAACAGAATAATGTAATACTAGAACTGAGACATAATAGATAGTGACATTAATAATTTTCAATGAGGAATTCATAAGTTATTACTAGAACTGAAATACAAATTTTAAGAGAAGTATTACATATGAAATTCTAACATAACTTCATTAAAGGAGAAAATACTCTGTTAAATAGAGTACAAAGTTATGTAAATTTAAGGATATAAATCCATATAGTTACATAGTTAAATTCAACCTGGGTATAACTAAATTATATAGCTTGGGAAACTATGTCCCATATATAATAAATTGTACAATCTCTCTAGAAACTATGCAGAGATAGCATATTAGAAATCCCCAAGTGGGTTACTCGACCAACCTGAAGAGGAAAAGCCCACAGTTATGATTGAATAGGAAAGGCTATCAGTAGTATGCAAATAAATTAATATGTAAATAGTACTACACAAGACATAAAACAATGAATTTGTTCTGGGCATGAATATAACCATAAAAGGAATTAATAGAGTTTAAACCCAAAAGGATAAAGAATTACCTTACAAAGATGAAAAAGTCAACCTGTAATAACAGAATAAAATCTAGTTATTATAGGGAATGATGTGAGGTACATCATAAGTAGAAGGAAATTAATGGAACTATATAAACTGCTTAGCTTATAATTTCAGAGTTGTATCGACAGAAGTGGACCTGTAAGGAAGGATAATTCCTGAACAATTTGTAAATAATTTAAAGGGATTAGTATGTTAGTGAATAAATTAAAATGTAACCCATAATAAACCTACCTAAGAAGGGGTTTAAAATGTAAGCACCAGAATACAAGATTATTGTCATTATACACGCTGTATGATTGTGAATTGAAATTATACCACATATCTCTATGAGAATGTTGGATAAGAAATCAAAATTTCTAAGTATAGTATAAGACCAAATTTAGTATTCTTGAAAATGGGAATACATTTTCCAAATAACATTTAAAAACGCTACGATAGAGATTGAAAAATTTAAATTGAACAAATCCATAACCCTGTGGAGGTCTCGTTAAAGCTAGAGCTGAGCGAGAGCGAACAGATCGTAAATGTATAAGCATAAGAGAGAGAATGAACATGATGAAGAGGGGAAGATTACCTATAGGAGAGGGAAATTTCATAAGGGGAATACCCTGGGGATTGGAATGGAAGACATGGAGCATCTTACGAATTCATTCACCTACGGACCACACAAAAACCATATCATAAATACATGTGAATTAAAACAAAATGTGAAACTTTTTTTACTACAAAGAAAAAAAATAAATTCCAATATTAACTCATAAATGACCAGAGAAGGATAAAAACATATTTCAGAATGCAGTATACAGTGAGCATTCAACAACATGATGGCCTTACTGGTTGAGGTTGCATTTTTCCAAATGACATTGAGCGAAAACTCCACAGATAGGAACACCATGAGCTAAGGGATGCATGCATCTCTACCATACTGGCCAATTCAAGAAAACACGTTTAGAACATAACGTAACTTTCATATGTATGTAAAGGAAGCAAGTGGAATAAATATGAGGTTGCAGACCAGAATAGTTAAGTACATTAACCCACAAAAATGACCTCCAGACCTGAAATTTAAACCTAGAATGTGGAAAATTAGAGAAAAAAAATGTGTAAGGAAGACATGTTACCTAAGAGAGAGCTTACAAGACTTCCAAGTGCATACTTTGTGTTGAAAAAAAAAAATTTACCTTCGGCTTGCCATAAGGAGTTCTCCTCTCTAAAGGAAACGATAGATTTGGGGAAGCTAAAAATAAAAAATCTTAACCAAAAATTGAAATGCATAGCAGAGGAAAAAGGAAGGTTGCTCAATAGAGACCGCAGAGTGAAAAATAGTCCCAAACAAAAAATGAAACCATTTATTGCAACTCAAACCCTAACCACGAACAAATCCTCATCGTCTAGGTGTAAGAAATCTAGCGTTGGAGAAATCCCGCAGATTGAAGGGTTTAATCAAACTCCAGATGAGCCATGTGACGATGTACATTCAATTAAATGAATATTTATCTCGAGGAAAATTGCATATAGAGGGTTGGTGTACATGGATACGGAGAAGCCATTACATTAAACCACAGTGAACAACCAATTGTTGTAAGATCAAAGGACGTGTTCAAATCTGATGACGTGGTTCGCACCCAAATGAATTTCCATATGTTAACCTAAGGTAACGTTTCAATATAATATGATAGACATTCAAGTATGGCGTATATGAAGTCAACATACGTTAAAAACTTGAAGTGTAAGTGAATAAAATTTCATACGAGAATTAATTTAATTATTACTTTGACTATAACGTTCATGTTCACTTCCATGATGGGTTAAAAAAAATGTGAATGCAACCCCATATAAACATAATATGAAATATTAATAAGGGGTAGTGTATAAAGTTCGAAGTATGGGGATAGATATCACTAAGAACGATGCTCCTAAAAAGGGTAAGTTATGTAGGAAGATATTTATATAGTTCAAAAACTAAAGATAATCCCTAACTTATGAATAATGTATATTAATGTTTATTTCAATTGGAGAATGGATTTAAAATATATAGAGGTAGTGAAATTGGGGAGTAATTAATTGTAATAGTTAAGAGGGGGAATTAACTAGTGTTCATAAAAGGATAATAAAGTGAGATTATTCCATCAACATAGATTATTATTGGAATGGTGAAATAGTACTTTCTATTCCAAAGATATGATGTACAAATCGTGAACAAGGCATCAAGATATAAATTATGATCAGAAGAAAATTTAGTAGCAATAAATTCTAAAAGAGAAATTGACAACTAAATTGATTTGAAGTACATCAACTAAAAAGGTTGGCAAATAACATTCATCAAAATGTGACAAACCATAGTAAGTCTATGTTGTATGAATAGTATGAGTTATATATATATATATATATATATATATATATATATATATATATATATATATATATATATATATATATATTACAAATGGTATCAGACTCCATGTTAAAACATTGAGCCTGAATGTGTGCTCACACCAGAAAATCAAAATACAAAAATTCTGTTGATGTAAATTGTTTTGTTAACATAATTTTTCACTAATGTTTACTTTTATGTACAATGATTTAGTGCAGAACCATACTGCTAAAAACCATAAGTGAAGGGGATGAGTTGTATGTGGATCTGCATGGTGTAGAAAATCCATCAGATCCTAATGCTCCATTTTTTGCCATGATGCATAAGATGCAAAGAGAAATGATGCAACTGAAAAACCACAATGAAAGATTATCGCTAGCCAACAGAAATCAGGAAAGGTTAATCAGATAATTGACCTCCAGGAACAGTCACGAAGGTGAAGGTTCTGGGAAAGAGAGAAGAGAAAATGAAAATCACTCAAAAGAGTCTTAGGAGGATGAAGCCTTTAGACAACAGTCTAGAGGGACAAAGGAATTCCAAGGAGAATTCCGTAAAATCAAGCCTCCCTTCTATGATGGAGAGAAGGAGGAAGATGCAGAAGCTTGCCTTCTAAACATAGTAAAGTACTTCCAAGTTTATGAGTATGGAAGTAACTTGAAATCTAGGCTGGATATTTACCAATTACAAGGAAGGGATACCTTGTGGTGGGATGAAACTAATATGGTGCATGTTATAGATGAGAAAACTGTCAGTTGGGATGATTTACAAATTAAATTTAAAGATAGATATATGAATGAATGATACAATGATGATAAAAACAAAGAGTTTAAAGAGTTTAGGTTCGGAGGACTTACCACTGATGAGTTTCATACCAAATTTACTAGCCTGCTCTGCTATGTACCTTATGTTACACAAAATTTTGTCACTATCCCTACAATCCCCAACTCACACTTTGGAGGGTTGCTTATGTGACCACTAAGTAGTGTCATGCTTTTCAAATACAATCCTTGCATCCATTTTGATGAAAGCAACATTCTTATTGTTGACATTTCCCTAAGAAGAGCTCTGAAAATCCCTATTTTTGCCTTGGCACGAGTATCCCATTATGCCCTCGTGCCGACCAGGAAATTTAACACTGAGTCCATGCTAGTTGGTGCTCTGTGAAAATTAGACACCCACTCCAAGCTGTTTATGGAATTAAAAAAAAAAATAGAGGCGGAGGTTCCATTCCAACCACCTCAGAGATGAGTCATTGGGAGTGGTTGAACTGAAACAACCATGAACTCCTTCCTTTAGTTACTAGTTTCCACCTCCCTTGGAACTCTCCTAAAGGATAAGACTCCTTCCCACCTTTGTAAGGATCCCAACCTCATCCCTTTCCTCTATATAAGAAACTATATTTTTTAGTAAAATATAGTTGAAAACATTATAGCAAAATAGCTAAACTAGGAGAATTATACTATAGCTAAGCTGCTAGAGAAGATAGAGTAAGAAATGTTGTGTTGAGAGAGCTCGAGTCAATGACTTCTAAGAGAGCTTGAGTCCGAATTCCCTAACCAACATTTGAGATGTACTTCATCTGAACCCTGTTGGAGGATACTGCGACATTAAAGCATCGGTTGTACTCTTCCTTCTACTCTTTAATATACATGATTACTGTTTAGGTTCCACTATTGTATTATGATGTTTATTTGATGCGACATGTTTAGCCCTCTTTGACTGCCTAATAGTTGTGACTGAAACTATTTTGCTGTATGTTGTTCTTGTTCTTTGTCCTATGTGCAGATATCTGAGCATGACAATGAACGGTTCGTGATTTTCCAAGGTAGGAGTGAGAGCCACTACTCTTTCTGAAACAACGACAACATTGGATTCAAGGTAGGTCAATCTACTATGTCTTTTTTTCATTCATTAACTAGGAAGCAACACTTTAGCATGTCCTTTTGTTACAAGACCCACACTAGGGCTAGAGGGATCGTCTCTATCTACAGAGAGGATTTACCTTCATAACAAATTGGCGACTCCACTGGGGATCAATGTGAGTTTGTTGTGTCATCCTGTTGGGTCGGTTTCAATTATTGTTTTAGTTATCTATCTTTTTCTGGTTTTTCTGCTAAGTTTCCATCCTCTGTTCAGCTCTAGAGTGTCAAGGTCGACCTCTGCTCATTAGGTTAGGGTTTTTTCCTCTTTTTCCCATAGGTATCCATCTTGGTGCATTTTTTTTCTAGACAGTCACACTGGTTTTCACATGCTGCTCTTTTATGGTGCGAATTAAAGCCTTACAGTTGTGCCAACCCCTGTAGGTTTTGGTTTGACCTCCCTAATGCATATTTTGGTCATTTTTTCTTGCTTATGGGTTATTTTTGAGTGTGTTTAAGCCTTTGTAGACTGTTTTGACTACTGTAGAATTTCTTCCCTTAGTCGTTTGTCCGTTTTCCTATCGATGTCATTTAAGACCTTAAGGTTTCTGAGTGTTCTTGCACACCGAGCCTTATATTTGAGAAAATTTCTCTTTGATTGTTATCAGTCTTGTTTCGTGTTATTAGACAGAGTTTTTCTTGATCCTTTTGTTTTGTTGATTGAATGGTCTCTTCATCTTTCGATTTGTCCTTCTTCTTCAATACTTTGAGCATCGATTACTTTTCTTGTTTGGGTCGCTTTGGGAAACTCTCTTTTTCAATTGAAGTTTACTCCATTAGCTTATATGTTTTTGTGTCTGTTTTACTTTGGTTGAGTCATTCAATTTCAAAACCTTACATTCACAAAACTAAAACTAGTGTTTTTTTTTTCCATTGAATTAGTACAATGTGTGCTTCATTTCATTCAAAATTCAAAATATAAAAAAATATCTTTGCATTCTTTTGTTGCATCGAAAGTGAAACGTTCCTTTACATAACTAGAATTTGTCAATCTAGGAAGGAATTTCATTTTTGATTAATTGCATCGAAGGCATTATAAGTTTCTTCGCATATTTTCTTTTCTTGCTTGTCTGAAATATTTCTATCCTTCTTATAACTAGCATTCATCGAATTGAAATGATGTTCATTTGCATATAGTTTAAATCTAGGAAGTTGAGCTCCACATTCGATAGGGCCTGGAAATTGAAACATAATTAAGGATTAAATTCAAAATTTACTCAATGAACCTAAGGTAGCATTGGAACCTAACAAAACATTTCTAGTGGTCTCAGCTAGAGACGTGTTCCAGCGTCTTAAAACCTAGTAGCTATCACTCGCCTTTTTGCTTTAGACAACGCTAGTACGAACTTGTGCTCCCTGTACCATCACGTATATAAAGGGAGACCCTCATAGATTGCAATCCTTTATCCATAGGAAGCTGAATCTTCCGCCTTGTAACTGTGATACACCAAACACAGCATTTGGGGAGACTACCTGCATGTACGTTAAGTCCTTGGTCATTTCTCTTTCATTTGATCATCAAGGTGTATATTGCAGTTCACGGAAACTTGGTACACCCTCTTGCTTAGATTACCTGAGTAGTCATTTTGGTCTTTTCGTGACTCTCTAAAAGTGAAAATATCCCTGAGCGCTTTTTTTTTCATGCTCGTTTCAACCTAAAAGTGATAGATTCACCTTTTACCCATTTCTCGACTCTTAAAATATGAAGCGGCGGAGTTTTGTTTCAATGTCTTAAAAATTGAACTTCCCGCGAAATATTCCTGGTTAAAGTTATCTTCCTTAGTATCTTGTTTTAAGGTTGTTCCCAATGGCAACATTTTGAGAGTTTACCAACCAAGGAATCCCCTTCGAAGGGAATCCAACTCCTTTTCCTGCTTTTGGGAATGTTGGTGCTCCTTATATGGTAACATTGTCCCTGGCTAGGTTAACTATTGGGTTGCCTGTTTGGTTATTTTCAACCTCTGTGGTCTCAAGTGTTCTACCCACCATACAACCATCTCCTCCATCTGAAAAACATCATGTTCATTCTAAATTAGACCTCTCCCCTTCTTCGCCTATTTCTTTGTCCTCCTCTTCTACTTCGACTGGTGAAAGTTTGGATTCCAGTAACCAGGTGGCTAAGAAGAAGAAGAAGAAGACAAAGAAGAATAATTTAGATAAGCAAGAGGCTAATGCTGCAGCTATTGCACCTAAGAAACCTTCCATTAATAAACCATCCAACCTTCCATGAAAAGTCAAATTCCCTTTCATGTTGTGCAAAGGTGACCACCTTCTTCGAGACTGCCCTGGCATTCCCAAGGTACTTGAAGTATGGTCCGATGGTCGTCTGTCATTTCCTTTGGCCTCTGAAAGTCATATTGGTGGCACATCTTCGACTAGTATTAATAAGGCTCATAAGAGACAGGGTAAGATCAGAAATCCCTGTAGGTTGTGTGAAGGGAATCATCCCATTCACTTTTGTTTGTACATGGATGAAGCCACGAAAGTGTTGGAAAACCCTATTGTTTCTGCACCCTACCTTCTAATTGGTTACTAGAAAATTTCTTCGAGTCCTTCGCTATTTTATTCAATGATCGATCAAGATTCATCTTTGGTTGATCCCGCTCCCCTAGAAATTCAAAATCATGAATTCATTCCTAACCATCCATTAGTCATGGAATTAGTTGATTTGACCCCACCTGTGGTTCATCAGGTATTTTCTGTCGAGGGTGGATCTCATCCCTCTCACGTTATTCTTGTTTCCCCAAATTCATTGGACTTGGAGAAATATCCTCTCGTCTCTGTGAATCAAGAATTTTCTCTTCCTGCTCTCATGACTGAGGTCTCGGAGGATGCTCTTATTACTCTCGTAACACTAGGAGATGACCATCTTAGTTCAATGGTACCCCCTCCAAGTAGTTTGGTCTCTTCCTTTGATTGGAGTTGATTTGCAAGATACCTCCTTCCTTCTTATGTGCCTTTTGTGATCATAGTACAGGCCTTCGATTTGGTCATACCTAGCACCATTATAGATGAAGGCGCATCTATTTGTATTCTATCTTCCAATACTTTGTAAGATTTTCGTTCTCCACTGCTTGTACCTGTTACGCAGAATCTGTTGGCATTCAATAGAGGAACCAGTCAACCGTCAGGAATCCTTCCGAAGTTGCCTATTACTTTGGGAGGGAAAACAATTTATATAGATGTGATGGTGGTCCAAGGTCCCTTGGATTTTAATCTACTCTTGGGGCACGATTATGCTTATGCCATAGGTGCACTTGTCTCTTCCCTCTTTTGTGTGATCTGTTTTCCACACATAGGTCGGATCGTGACCATTGATCAGCTTTTATTCTTTGGTCCTAATGTGGCAATTGGTCCACCATCATCCCTTCTGAGTCTTTGTCCATTGGTTGTATCTTCCTCGCCGCAAGTTAATTATGTGGCTACCTGTCCTATGTCCACATTCAGTGATAGTGCCATTGTGCATTGTGTGTTGGGGGCATTAGGTCCTGATTTCCAAGATGTTGTGAACCTCTTGGAATCCACGACTTCTTATTCGACATGGTGAGTTGTGTTCGAAGCACAGTTTGTTTTCTTTTGTCAAGCTCCTTAAAGAATGAAACAAGCTCAGTGGAGCAAAGTTCATTTTCTTGTGTCAAATTCCTTAAAAATTGAAACAAAGTCGTTGAAGCATAGTTCATTTTCTTGTGTCAAGCTCCTTAAAAAATGAAACAAGCTCTAATGAGGATAGTTCTTTTAGTGTGTCAACCTCATTAAAACAATGAAACACGTTCATGTTCAATTTGAGTCTTTGATATGATCTTGTAAAAGCCCAGTCAAGTATTTATCTCGTAATGGAACCTTCATTCCATCCACCTGTCAGTAACTAGCAATCTACTCCTCTGAATGCACTAAAGCTTGGGGGGAATGTACCTTGAATTGAGTCACCATGTTGGGGGCATGCAAACATTTCAAGCATAACTTGTTTCAGTTCCAAGATTGTGTAAAAATGAAATCAATTTGAAGTAGAATTTCTCATTTTCAAGCTTGTGTAAAAATGAAATCATTCTTATTTTACCTCTCGTGATTGCCATTGTATCAACCTATTTTTCTAGATGAGCCTTGGTTTTCTCATTCCATCGTCACCATCTCCTTGGCCAATCATACGCCTTCACTTTATTGTTTTACCCGTTCCTGAGGAACCGCTACAATGAGTGGTCTTGTTAGCCAGCCTCTTGACCTATAATTGTTTTGAGTAGTTCCACCATCATCGAAACCAGTTGCTACCCTTAATACCACTCATTGCTCCAAGTGGGTTCATATTTCAACTCTTTTCTGACTCTCTAAAATTGAAAAGATCGCCGAGACTCTTGTCTTTTGATCTCGTTAAATGGTTGTGAAATGATATCTACCTAGTATACATTTAACCCTTTTTCAGGCTGGGATGGTTTATTTACAAAAAGGGAATATATTAGCCTATCATGACTAAGAGGTTCTCTTAGACACATTTTTCTACCTTTTCGGATCTGTGAGACTACCTACAAAAAGGGACTGCTAGAGTTTTCTTTTCTGCCTTCTTTTCAAACTCTCTAAAACATGAAAAGATGTCGAGTTCTTCCTTTGTCAGACTCGTTAAACCCTAATGACATTGGAATTTGTCGCCATGAATTTATTCGAGTTCCTCCTTCCTAGGGCTCATAAAATGTACTAGGTTGGATTTGTCTGAAGGAAAAACTTACAATGCAAGCATATGCTATCCCCTTCAAGCTTGTTTTAAAAAATAATTGGGGTACTCACTAGAAATGGTGAGGGAAAATGGAACCAAGTTTTAGTTATGTTGGCAGTATGTCGCTCTGGAACATGGCACTTGTCTACATTTGTGTCAGGTTGGGGACATCTCATTTCATAATTTTTTCCTTCATGGGTTTGGGTAATCTCTTTTTACCTCTCATCCACTCTTTTCCATGTCATCATGACCTCATATCCTTTGAGATAAAATACTTCCAAATCCAGTGTCGTGTTCTTAATATGTTCAAGAGAAGTTTGCCTTTGCAGTTGTCAACCTTCCTCTAATCTCTTGTTGGTCCTGATCCACTTTCATCATGATCCTCTGTCTCATGTCGATGATGTGGGAAAAATTATGGCCCTCCTTTGACCAGGTCACTTCCTGTCAACTTCAGCTCATTATCCAGGAATTTGATCTAGAGACTCCCTTCTGGTACCTTGGAACTTGCATGCCTTAATGGAAGGTTTTTCGCATTCGACACAAGGTTCACATCATTGGCCTTCGATCGAGTGATTCTGCAGATGTTCGATGTTAGATCATTGTTCACATTCCGTAGATTGTACCTTTTGTACCTTGAGGGCCATCATCATCATTGATGGTTTCTCTTGTGTCTATTAATAGTTTTCATCATTTCCTGGTAATTAGATGATTTTCCTGCATGTTCAACTTCAGCTCATACATTCGCATGCTTGAAATTGTACTTGTTCAGGTCGAGATGGAGAAAAAGACCCTAGGTTTTAACCAATAAACCCTAACCTGTGGATTTTTATGGATTATTATGACTTATTGCATGACTCTCTTGATTGGATGGCTGCGACCATACTCGAGTCTATTTATTGATCCTTCCTGCTGGATGGCTGTGTCCATACCTCGGATCTCAGCTTTTATATACTTTTTTATGGATGGTTGCACCCATGCCACATGATTCATGTATCATAGATAGCAGTTGTATTTTTAATTTCATGTCTTCTGATAGTGGTGTTTGGTTCGAACACGTTCTCATAAAGCATTTGACCCCTCCCTCTCTCACATACTTCATGCTTTTGGGGGCATCTATTACACAACATTTTTTCACTATCCCTTCAATCCCCAACTCGCACATTGGAGGGTCATTTATGTGACCAATAAGCAGTGTCATGCTTTGAAAATACCATCCTTGCATCGCTTTTGATGAAGGCAACATTCTTCTTGTTGACATTTCCCTAAGCAAAGCTATGGAAATCCCTGTTTTTTCCTCGGCGCGAGTAGCCTATTACACCCTCGTACCGACCAAGAAATTTAACACTGAGCCCACACCAGTTGGCACTATGTGCCAGTTAGACACCCACACTAAGCTGTTTATGGAATTTTTTTCAAAAATAGAGGCGGAGGTTCCATTCCAACCACCTCAGCGATGAGTCATTGGGAGTGGTTGAACTGAAACAACCATAGACTCCTTCCTTAAGTTAGTAGTTTCCACCTCCCTTGGAACTCTCCTAAAGGATAGGACACCTTCCCACCTTTTTAGGGATCCCAACCTCCTCCCTTTCCTCTATATAAGAAACTATCTTTTTTAGTAAAAGCTAGCTTAACACATTATAGCAAAATAGTTGAATGGCTGAATAACTGAACTAGGAGGATTATACTATAGCTAAGCTACTAGATAAGATAGAGTACGAAATATTATGTTGAGAAAGCTTGATTTAATGACTTCTAAGATAGCTTGAGTCCGAATTTCCTGACCAACATTTGAGACACGCCTTGTTTGAACCCCGTTGGAGGAGACTGTGACGTCAAAGCATCGGTTGTACTCTTCCTTCTACTCATTAATATAAATGATTATTGTTTTGGTTCCATTATTGTGTTATGATGTTTATTTGATGCAATATGTTTAGCCCTCTTTAACTAGCTAATAGTTGTGAATGAAACTATTCTGTCGTATGTTGTTCTTGTTCTTTTTCCTATGCGTAGATATTTGAGCGTGACAGTGAATAGATCATGATTTTTCAAGGCAGGAGTGAGAGGCCACTACTCTTTCTACAACATTGACAGCGTTGGATTCAATGTAGGTCAATCTACCATTTCTTTTATTCATTCATTAACTAGGAAGAAACACTTTAGCGTGTCCTTTTGTTACTAGACCCACCCTAGGGCTAGAGGGATCGTCTATATTTGCAGAGAGGATTTACCTTTATAAAAACTTATATAAGGGAAGAGAAGGCAAAGGTACAACTATTTTTAAATTCCTACCTACTATCTACAAGGAGAGGATAGAATTTAATAATCCCAAGATAATGGATGAAGTTGTGTGCAAGGAAAGACTATGTTATCTAATGTTCAAAGGTAGAAATGAACAAGCAAAAAACTGGCAGAACAAAGAAAAGGGTGACTCTAGTGGAAAATTAACAAAACCAGCATACTTAAAGAACTTTGGGAGAAATCACCAAAGGAAGAAGTTTACTAAAACTGGAGAAAATCACCCAGCCCAATCACAAATAGGATCTAAACAGATAGATGGAAATAGTAAAAGAGAAGGAATTGTTAAAATGAGGGAACCTATAAAGTGCTGGGGTTATGGAGAACCTCATATACTGAGAGATTGTCCACATAGAACCATTCATAACATACAAGTGCTGAGAGAGGAAACTACTGCAAATGACATGGCAAGAAATGTCCCTAGAATCAGTGCTGCCCTGGAAGATCGTGAAGCTGAACACCAATCCACCATGGTCGAAATGGAAGGTATGATTATTAAACAACTGATTTCTGCTCTGATGAATCTAGGTGCAGCTTTAAGTTATATAAGTCCTCAAATTGTGGAAATTCCAAAATGAAGTAAGAAAAATTTCAGCAAGCATGGTTAGTTCAGTTAGCTACAAGAACAAAGAGAAAAGTGACACATAAATTACCAAAGATTGTTGTAAATTTAAATGGGTATGAAACTTAAATAGATTTGAATATTTTACCTCTAGGATCCTATGATGTGTTGGTAGGAATGGACTGATGAGAAAAACATAAATCCATACTAAATTGTTTAGATAAAACAATACAGTATATATATGGTGAGGGAAAACCAGTGATAGTAAAAGGGAAACCCAAACCTATATCAATGAGATAGATTTCATCACTTCAGTTAAAAATGACAACAAAAAAGGCTTCCATGTGTATGTTGTACATGTGGAAGAATTGGGACAACAAACTAAAAAAGAGCTTGTATAAAACTCACCAGTCATCTGAGAGTTTAACGATGTGTTCATAGATGAAATTCCTCATTTACCCCCTAAAAGATAAAATGATTTCTCAATTGAATTAGTATCAGGACCTACACCAGTCTCTAGAGCCCCATATAGAATGAGTACACTAGAAATATTAGAATTAAAACTGCAACTACAATAGTTGTTGGAAAGAGGGTATATAAGACTAAGTGTATCCCCATGGGGAGCACTGGTACTATTTGTTAAAAAGAAAGACGGTACATTTAGAATGTGTATTGACTATCATAAACTGAATAAATTAACAATCAATATTAGATATCCTCTACCCAGGATAGATGATCTATTTGATCAAGTGAGAGGAGCCACAAACTTTTGAAAATTTTATTTAAGGACAAGTTGTCATCAACTAAGAATTAAATATAAAGAGATAACTTAAACTGTGTTCACAACAAGATACAGACACTATGATGTTGTAGTCCTACCTTTTGGGTTGACTAATGCACCTACTACCTTTATGTGCTTAATTAACAGTGCCTTAAGTAAATATTTGGAAAAATTTGTTCTAGTATCTATTGATGACATTTTTATATATTCTAAGAATGAAGCGAACATAAAGAACATCTCATATTTGTCTTAAAAACACTTAGAGAACATAATTTGCATGCTAAACTTAAATGTGAATTTTATAAGGATAAAATTCAATACTTGGGCCATATGAATTCAAAAAAAAGGATTAGCAGTGGACCCAAAAAAGATAAAAACTATAATATATTGGCCTATACCTACTGATGTTTCCTCTGTAAGATTTGTCATGGGAATTGCAAGATATTATAGGAGATTTGTAGAAATATTTTCAGCCTTAGCATACCCTATAACATCTCTAGAGAAGAAAGGAGTGAAGTTTGAGTGGACAGAAAAATGTCAACATAGTTTTGAATAGTTAAAACTTAAACTCACAACTGCTCTAGTTCTAAATATTGCAAATCCAAATCAAGAATTTTTAGTGTGTACATATTCTTGTGAAGAAGGATTAGGAGGAGTGTTATTGCCATAAAAATCAGTCATAGCATACGATTCTAGGAAATTAAAGAAACATGAACAAAATTATAGTGTGTACGACTTAGAGTTAGCAGCTGTAATAAATTCTTTGAAGATGTGGAGACATTATCTATTAGGGAAAAAGTTTATATTTCTAAGGTCCCACCTTACCTAACATAATTATTATAGAGAAATATTATATTAAATCAAAATGCGATATATTTTTTTTCTTTTTTTATTTTATTTTTATTTTTATTTATTTATTTATTATTATTATTCTTTATTTTATTTTATTTTATTATTATTATTATTATTTTTATATAGAAGTTATTGGTTTCCTTTACACTACACCCTAAATTCTATCAACTTATCTTCAAAGCTACCAAGTTCAAGGTTTATCAAGATCCAAAAAAATACAACCATAATACTTGCTTCTCAAGACTAAAATCACCTTTAAAATATAAATTGTTTAGTGGGATGAATAAATGTCAACCGTTATGAACCACAATTTACAATAAGCTAATTGTTAACTACGTTGTAATTAAATGTGTTCAAGAGTAACTAATAACATGCTTATGAATTATTTTCTTAAAAGGATAATTTAAATTATATAGAGTTGGCATCCCATAATTAGGAATTCATATGTGAGCTGATATTGCAACAAATTACTTACTGCAATTTTGACTTTTCAGCAAGACCCTTTAACTCAATGAGTTACTACACTAGAAATACCTTGATTTCAAATATTAAATTAACTTAAGCCTTTTGTTTTATGGATGGTTCATAAACGTAATTAGATGCAACCATTGAACATTATGAAAACCAATTTACAAGTATGGAATGTACAGTCATTGAGGAATTTTTTCAAACACTTACAACCATTATCTCTTTAAGGTGTTTTCACAACAATTAGCTAACATGAATCCAAAGTTACATGACTTCATTTTTTTTTTTTTGTAAGTAGTGTCAATAATTGAACTTAAGATATTAGTAGACTATCAGCCATATTCATTGTTGAAGCTATACCAATGAATATAAGTATTTAGAAATTTCAAACATAGCTCACAATATTGTAAGGTACAGCCATTGAAGAATTTTGACAAATAGTTGGCAGTCATAAAACAAGTTGCCGTAAGGTTATTTAAATTTCACTAGTACAAAATGGCTAATTAGTTACTAAAAAAATGACTAAAATTTGCATTCACCATTTTTTTTTTGGTACACATTTTTGACACTCTAAAATTTTTATTTATGAAGTATGAATATTTGTTTTAAAATGTTAGTGATTTTCATGCTAATTTTGAAATGTATTGATGCAGCATCAATTTTTTTTTTTTTTAGAGCAGTGATTTTCATGCTAATTTTGAAACGTATTGATGCTGCATCAACCTTTTTTTTTTTAGAGCAGTGATTTTCATGCTAATTTTGAAACGTATTGATGCTGCATCAACCTTTTTTTTTTAGAGCAGTGATTTTCATGCTAATTTTGAAACGTATTGATGCTGCATCAACCTTTTTTTTTAAGAGTGGTGATTTTCATGTTGGTAATAAAACACAAAACTTAGATAAAAAAATATATATAAAAACAATAAAAAACCCAATAAAAATGTAAAAAAAACAAAAATAGCTAATAAAAATAAAAAATTTAAACAAAAATAAATTAAAAAAAACAAAAATATTTGAAAATTATATCAAAGGAAATGACAAAATTTGAAGAAAAAAAACACATAATTTAAAGAAAAAAAACAAAAATTGACCAAAAAATTAAAAAAAAAAAATCAAAAACATTTTTTTTCTAACTTATTAAAAAAAACAATATATTAAAATATGTATATATATTTAAAAAAAAAAATTTAAAAATTAAAATTACAAAATTAAAATTTAGAAAAAAAAAAATTTTAAAAAAAAGAAATTAAATTTAAAAATTTAAATTAAAAAAAATAATAATAATAAGGAAAAAAATACAAATTTTAAAATTTACAAAAAAAACAAATTAAAAAAAAAACAATTAAAATTGAAAAAGATAAAGAAAATTAAAAAATAAAAAAAAATAAAAATAAAAACCTATCATTAAAAAACAAAAAAAATGAAAAAAAACTAGTGCAAATAATTAAAAAACAAATATACATAAATTTAGTGTTTTTTTTTTTTTTTTAATGAAACCATTTATAGATTTTTAAAATGAAAAACTAAATAAACGAAAAAATTAAGAAAAACAATTAAATTAAATTAAAATTTAAAAATTTTAATAAATAATTTTTAAATTTTAAATTTAAAAAAATAATTATTCTATAATATTAAATATAAAATAAATTAAACAAATTGAATTAAAATAAAAAAATTTAATTAAAAAAATAATTTTAGATATTTTGAAATTCAAATTTAAAAAAAAAAAATCAAATTAAAATAAAAATATTAAAAATTAAAAATAAAAATAAAAATAAAAATAAAATCAAATAAAAAATAGTTGTATATATATATATATTACAATTTTTTTTTTTAAAAGGAATTTTATTTTAAATAAAAATATTAAATTAAAAAAAAAAATTAATTTTTTGAAAAAAAAATTATTTTTTGAAATTTAAAAAATAAAAGAATAAAAAAAATAAAAAAATTAATTAAAAAAAAAACAAATTAAAAAAAATTAATTAAAAAAAAAATAAAAAAAAAAATGTGGTGGTGGTTGTTACTGGGCGGCGGGGGCCGGCCGGGCGGCGCCCCGGGGGCGGCCCTGCCGGCCTCCCGGCCCCCGACGGGCGGAGGGGCGATTCCGGGAATCGCCCCTCCGGCCCCTCCGCCCGTCGGGGGCCGGGAGGCCGGCTGGGCCGCCCCCGGTGGCGCCGCCCGGCCGGCCACCGCCGCCCAGTAACAACCACCGCCACATTTTTTTTTTTTAATTTTTTTTTTAATTAATTTTTTTTAATTTGTTTTTTTTTAATTGATTTTTTTATTTTTATTTCTAATTTTTTTTTTATTTTTAAAATATTATTTTTTTTAAAATTATTTAAAATAAAATTCATTTTGTTTTAAATTTTTTTAATTTTATTATTTTTTTGTTTTAAATTTATTATTATTTTTTTTTTTGGTTAATAATTTTTATTAAATTTTGCCATTTTTTTATTTAATTGATTTTTTTTTTTTTTTAATTTCATAATTTTATATATTTTACGTTTAGTTTTTTAATATAATTTTATAAAATTCAATAAATTATATATATATTTTTTTAATTTATTTGGATTTAATATTTTTTTTAAATGTTTTACTTTTTTATTTTTATTTTTTTGTTAATTACATAAATTTTTTATATTTTTTTATTTCAATTAAAATTGTTTATTTAAAATTAGATTTTTTTTTAATGAAACTTAATTTTTTTTTTTAAATTTTTTTTTATTTAATATTTTTTTTCTTTTTTTTCAATTTTCCATTTTTAATTGATTTTTAAAGTTTTTAAAGTTTTTCATTTAATAATATTTTTTTTCTTTTCTTTTATATTTAAAATTTATTTTTTCTTTCAAAATTTATTTGTTTATTCATTTATTTATTAAAATTTAATATTTTTGTTTTTAAATTTAATTTGTTATTTTAATATTAACCTTTTTTATTAATTTAATAAAATTTGATGTATATACCTATTTTAATTTAAGTTCATATATATATTTTAATTTTTATAATTTAAATTTGATTTATTTTTTATAGTTTATTTGTTTTTTTAATATATTTTGTTTTAAATTTAATATTTTCATTGTATTTTATTTTTATTTTTTATTTTTAATTAATTTTTCTTTTTTTTTTTCTTTATAATTTGAATAGTGTTTTTTTTTAATTTTGAATTTTTAAATTTATTAAAATTTAATATATTTCTTTAAATTTAATTATTTGTTTTAATTTTTTCTTTTCTTTTTTTAAATTTAATAAGCATTTTCTTTTTCTTTTTAAATTTAATTTCTATATTTTATTTTTTATATTTTCCTTTTTTTTTTAACTTGTTTTTTTTTTTTAATTTAATATTTTTATTTTGTTTTTATTTTTATTTTTTAATTTCTATATTTTTTGAAATTTTAATCTTAATTTTTTTTTGGTTTATTTTAAAAAAAAAAAATTCCTTGAATTTTAGGTTTTTTTTAATGATTGAATTAAAATTTTTACTTTGTTTTTATTTTAATTTTTTTTATCTTCATATATTTTTAAATTTTAAGCTTTTAAATGTTTTTATTTTTTAAATTTATTTTTTTCTTAAATTTTAGGTTTTTTTTTTAATGTTTGAATTTTAAAAATTTAAAAATGTTACTTCTATTTTTTAAAATGCCAAAAGTATGACACAAATTTTTTTTTTGTTATTCCAGCATCAACTAATTTCGTTTTGAGGGTGTTTTTTCAATCTTTTTTCCAAGAAACAATTTTGTTTTTACCATAATTTTATAAAATGTTGAAATTTGACCTTAAAAAAAAACGAAGTGCGTTCTGGAAGACACACTTTTTTTTTGGGGGGTGTTTTTTCAATCCTTTTTTCAACAAACAATTTTGTTTTTAGCATAATTTTAAAAAATGTTGAAATTTGACCTTAAAAAAAAAACAAGTGCGTTCTGGAAGACACACTTTTTTTTTGGGGGTGTTTTTTCATGTTTTTTGAGAGTTTTTGGGCTAGAGTTCCCGTTTTGAGGTCAGGTTACCTATTTCATCGGTAACTATGTTATAGTTGGCAGTCATAAAACAAGTTGTCGTAAGGTTATTTAAATTTTCAAATTATTAATCATTTATACTTTAAAAACCATTTCCAAATAGTTAGCCTATATCAGATCCATCACTATAAATTATCAGGGAGTTCCAATATAAAAAGAATCAAACAACAAAACAAAACAACAGGCGGTTCTACATGCAACAGCAAATCTTCAAAACAGAGTAGATTTGGGAATCGATGTCCGAAACCTTGATTTTTGAAATCAAAGTTGGGGTGAAATGGTTGTTTGGTATGGATACCCCCTGAAGAGGAGCTGAATCGCAACAAGGACACCCAAAAATGCGATTCTTGAAAACAACAACTACCCAAGAATCCTACAATCTCATTTATGACTTCTATCAAACACATAGTATGAAAAATTACCTAGAGCTGTAAAAGGAGGAGGAGAACATAAATTAAGCCATTAAAACATTTTCATCCAATTCATGAAAGCCTACAAGCTAATTCATTTGACATGATTGATAAGCTTTTTGCACCAATTGCTACAATTTAACAAACATATGGCAGCCCTAAATGCTACAGCCATTAAGGCTTTCTGTCAAAATTCTGATAGTACTATTACAACAACTTGAATAACAAAACATTGAATTATTGATAAGAATATGAAACATAAGCCATAAATGAAATGTATCTCCAACTTACCTCAAGCATTTGATCTTCAAACCATATTTTAGTTTCAATTATTTTTGCATTTTCTTTTAAGGGTTGATTCTGTAATTCCTCTAGGTATGTTTTGGGTACATGTCCATTTTCTTACTTCTAATGTAAGCTGCAAGTTAGCACTTATTTATTCATAAATAACATTACTCATTCACGGACTTTGTCAACACTTTGCGAACTATCCTAAAACCATTTCTAAAACATGCATCTAATTACTTGAAACAAAACCATAAATCATGAAATACTTACCCAAGTCCTTTGGATTTTATTTATTGCAATTACCTTGAACAATATTTGGCTTTCGTTTCTCAAATGCTACAATACCAAGATTAGTACCATAAACTACACCAATAATAACTCCAATATTGAGATCTAAACATCCATACATATAGATTAATCTAGTCTTCATTTTTAACTAACCAATAATATTCTAGATATCATAAGCCTAAACCAAAATTAGATGCTTACAACAATTTAAATGTCTACTTTTTATTTTATGGTAAATCTATTCTATAATTTTAGGACAATGGAAATTATACCTGAAGAGATATTCAGCTCCAATCGTTGAGGATATGATCCACCTTCGATCCCTTAACCAACTCATTTGAACCATCCGGTTTTCCATCCAACCATATCCAAGGAGAAATCCTCCCCCTGGAACCCTCGAGCTGTAAAAGCTCACAAACAATACCAAAATAAAACAGTAGAGAGAGAGATGCAAGGAAAACTAAGGAAGATAGTTTTCGCTTCCTCTAAATACCACTCATGTTCAACCTCAATAGATACTTGGTAGATTAATAAGAAATTCAAATTTGTTTTGGAAGTAATTGGATACTCTCCATATCTCTCCCTCTCAAAATATTCCTCAAGTCTCTTCCACTCTTGGCATTACCCCCTTCCTCCCCCAAATGAGAATGCATGAGACTCATATATAGGAGGAGCAACAAATTCTTGTCAGAAAGGAGGAGTAATATGCATGCATTGTATTCCTTTTAGAGGAGTGTAACTTATGCCATTAAGGAGAGGTATGCATGCCTTATTTAATGAGAGTGTAACATATGCATTAAAGTGAGTGTAAGAGGAATATTTTATGACATATATTTAATGAGTGTAAGAGGAATATGCCATTCCTTGATGAGTGCATAAAAGAGAGTGTAATGTAATATTTAAAATAGAGAGAGGTACATAGAGCCATGAGAGTCATGAAGGAGAGAGGTGTGAAGTGATTGAGGAGATATAATTTTCTTTTAATAATAATATCATAGTCTCATAAAAGATAATAATAATATTAATAATATTAATAATATTGAGGATTAATTCGAGATTGAACTATTACAATTGATTAATCATAAGTTAAGTGATTTTCCTTCAATTATACTTGTTTACCCATTGATTGGAGGTGATTTACTATTTTTGGAAAGTCATACTTGAAATAGTAGACATGACTTTTTATTATTAGAAAGTCACTCCAAAATTGTTAGGAATGAGATTATTAAGGAAATTCATCTATGAGTTGCCCATGAGTGGTATTTTTCTTCCAGATAATAGGGATTCCGCACCCCTATTGTATGCATCTTTGTGCCTTAGTAGATTGAGGACTCCACACCCTAATCTACTCTAAAGATCCAAGATTCCACACCTTGATATTTTTAAATATTATGGACTCCGCGCCCCAAACATTTCATTATAGATTCAAGACTCCGCGTCTTTATATTTCATGGATTTAGGACTCTGCGTCCTAATCCTTTTATCATATATCCAAGACTCCACGTCTTTATATTTCATGGATTTAGGACTCCGCGCCCTAATTTCCATGGCTTCTCATCTATTCTACTTTGAAACTCCACGTTTCACCTTAAGGTACTGATTGTGAGCTTATACCCATCTGATGGTTCATTGGTAAGGTCTTCTTCCAAGACCTGCACACATCACAATCTCAATGATCAAATCAATCAATTGAATTTCATAATTAACTTATTCAAATTTTACCAAATATTGTGCATGACTTCCAAAGTCATTTTGGTTTTGGAGAAATGACTTCCGCGGTCATTTAAAACTTGAGCATCCCTGTTGGCAATGACCAAGTCCCCTGCCACATCATGCTTAGTACGAGATTATGCACATATAATCATACAAATCATGTATCATCCATAAATCATAATTAACCATATGTTCCACATAACCATGATCGTCCATGGATCTGTGTCTCAATTCTAAATCACCATTCACGTCATACACCTATGTCCAAAATAGGATACCAAAAGAGAAAACATTGCTAATATTCTCTTAACCAAAATGAATCCTTGTGCATGCAACCATAGATATTATCATAAGCACACAACAACCAAGTGACCCAAACTAGGTCATAGCATATAAGCATGTACATAAGTCTTTCATACATAATATAAAAATCACCATCTCTAAGTGTCATCAAAGCTATCTCACTAATAAGGGACACTACATACTCCCCCTCTTGGGCTAAACTTGGCCCGAAGTTTTTCCTACGGTCATAAGATACTTAGTTCTTTTAGATTCTCCTATCAATAAGTTGTTAACCTTATGTATTTGATATATTTTTTTTTTCCATGCCAATCCATAGTTTGGAAGAAACTCCATGAAAACTAAACATACCATTCTAAATCAAGTAGAAAATATATCCACGCCATATTAGACATGTGTTGATAAAATACCAAATATTTCTATATCAAAACCAACCATACAATTTATAGTACCATATGAAAATACTATTGTATGTAATTGATATGATATCTACTTAATTTATCTATAATAATTTGATATTCTACATGTTCTTCTTTCTCATAGTCTATATTAATCCCACATGTGTCATCTTCTTGGTTCTGTAGGATGTTGATCTTTCCAAGCTATAAATAGAACTCACATTGGTTGTACACACAACAATGATGGTCCATACCATATCACAATCAAATTGGCATAAAATAATCCACATACAATTGTGAGTGAAATTATGCAACAAAACATGATGTTATATATAAAACCCACTCTTACCCAACAAAACATGACGTTATATATAAAACACACTCTAACATCCCACTTTCTTTATGTCTTTTCAATCCAATTTTCCTCTTTTCATTCCATAAGACATCCTTGCAATCGAAATATCTAGGATTTATCTTTAGTTTTTTCCAAACGTTTACTCTTTAGGAAAAAATACAATTTGAGGTTCAAGGCACCCATTTTTTTTTTTTTTAAACTAAAAACCTAAGGTTAAATACATTCCTCATTGACCCACTTATGTATTATAGATCATACATTTAGTTTGCATAATCTTCATTATTATTCACTTCTCTAACTTGAGAATCAATAATGAAATGAATCTATTAGAAGATCTTCATCTGAAAGTAGATTACTGATATCTTTTTGAAAATGACTTTTAATCAAGAAAAAATCTCACAATTATGCAAATATGGTATCTATATTACTAAATCTACCTTGATAACTCTAAGTCAAATTGTTTTCCAACTATGAAATCGCTCATGATTTCTATTCAGTAATTAATCAATTCATTTGATTTCATGTCTTATCCCTTACTATTAATACATATGCAACAACAAACTATGAAAACCATAAATTTCTCAAAATGTGATGAATCTTGTCAAATTTAAATAAGATTTAGACTATCACAAGGGAATTTCTAGCCTAAAGTTAAACCCTTTTTCTTTAAGGAGAATTAACACCCTCTCAAATTATTACAACATTTTGTAGGACTAATAAATACTCATACAACTATACATCCCAACACAAAATTCCTAAATCAAACAATCTCCCCCATTCCACATATAATACAATCATCATGCAATAATTCGAATCAATCAAAATGTGATCTCACTCTCCTTCAATTTCTCCCTCAAAAAATATCACAAGCACATATTCTTGTAACACAAGAACTCAACTAAGCTTTTAATTAATCACATGCTTTTTTTTTCTTTAATTTCAAATAAAACAAGTTCTCACCACATAAAATATTTACCTTCTAAACATGTTATTCTCTTCACAATTTATAAATAATTTGAATTTTGACGCGATCGCCTAACTAACAATAGTTTAGAGAAATACATGAGTTCAATCCTCATAATTTATCTAATTAATTTGGTTAAATAGAATGCAAACAATATTCAACTGATAAGATCATTAAAGAGACTATTATGGCTTTCCTAGACCTAATTTTTCTTAAGCCAATAGAAAAGTTATTTCATCAACTTATCACAATAATCTTTTTCTACATTTCAAGAATTTGAAAGTCATTTTAGTTCTACCTAAATTCAATACATACAAAAGGATTACAATACTAGAGGATAGATATCTAGTTCACACTTCCATATATCAAGTCAATTATTCCAAATATTCTAAACCACCTAATGGTGTTTAGTATACCAATCTTAGTATCTTCATCTGTAATAAAAATAATGGATTTAAAGCTCAAGAAAATTTGTGTTACAAATCTCTATCCATTTAACTTTAATTACACATAATCATTCCTTAATCATGAATATCAGATTCCATCAAAATATTCTAACTAGAAGAATTACTTAGCTCATAGATATATTTTAATTTGGATTCCACACCCATACCTTACCTCATTACTTATCTCATAGATATATACTAGTATGGATTCCACACCCATACATTTTCTCATAGATATATGCTAGTATGGTTTCCACACCCATACATTAGATCATAGATATATGCTAGTATGGATTCCACACCCATATATTTTCTCATAGATATATGCTAGTATGGATTCCACACCCATATATTTTCTCATAGATATATGCTAGTATGGATTCCACACCCATACATTAGCTCAAGGAAAACATAACACTCAAGTGTTCCTTAAAATGGTTTCCACAACCCATCATGCACCAATCATCTAAGCCTCTTGTTTATTAGGAGGTTCATACCTCAACCTAGTATTTGAGTAATTTAAAGTTATTTGATGCCTAATGTCAACCCAAAATACACAAAATCATGTCAAATAAATCAGAGAAATTTCATTCTTACTCATTAAGAATGTATTCCCAAATCCTATTTTAACACATCTACTTAATACACATACATCACTCTTGAGTTTACATTCATAGTTAAAAGTGACATCTTTCAAGGTAGCTTTTAGTTAAGTTTCCTCTAGTGTAGGTACGAAAAGATTCAAAATTATCATGATGAACTCAATCATCACGTTAATGGAATCTCAGCCTTACACTTGTTACTCATTCCCAAAGCATACGCACCAAGGTCATCACACTATAGTCCATATTAAGCTAATATTCTTCTCGGTAGATACAATTTCAGCAAGTAAAGATAGCTACTAAGCCCATATCACATTGAAAATGATGCACTAAAAATATATGAAACCATGCATTCACTCCACCTATCTCACTCATTGATTTAAAATCAAGTCATTCACATACTTGGGTTTAACCCCAACTTTCTCAAGCGCATCCTTTCCCAGCATGTCTTTAAGCATTTTAACATATTGTTGATAATGTGTCTCCACAAAAATATAAAGGAATATAAGGGAATTTATTTTATTTTATTTCATGAGTCACT
The DNA here is from genome assembly GCA_034641835.2 of Pinus albicaulis. Lineage (NCBI taxonomy): Eukaryota > Viridiplantae > Streptophyta > Pinopsida > Pinales > Pinaceae > Pinus > Pinus albicaulis. Next base: position 1,530,764,267 of record CM076578.1, read on the forward strand.
AAATCACATAATGATAATAATATCCTCTATGCAACCACTATGCTTCCAAGTCAAGATATACAAGAACTCAACTTGCATGCAAAATCAACATTCATACATCATCAAACTACAAATAAGCATGTTGGCCCATTAGGCCTAGTGTTGTAACTTGGCTCTCATACCATATGTAAGGTCCCACCTTACCTACCATAATTATTATAGAGAAATATATTAAATCAAAATGCGATATTTTTTTTTCTTATTTTATTTTATTTAATTATTATTATTATTCTTTATTTTATTTTATTTTATTATTATTATTATTTTTATATAGAAGTTATTGGTGTCCTTTACACTACACCCTAAATTCTATCAACTTATCTTCAAAGCTACCAAGTTCAAGGTTTATCAAGATCCAAAAAAATACAACCATAATACTTGCTTCTCAAGACTAAAATCACCTTTAAAATATAAATTGTTTAGTGGGATGAATAAATGTCAACCTTTATGAACCACAATTTACAATAAGCTGATTGTTAGCTCCATTGTAATTAAATGTGTTCAAGAGTGACTAATAACATGGTTATGAATTATTTTCTTAAAAGAATAATTTAAATTATATAGAGTTGGCATCCCATAATTAAGAATTCATATGTGAGCTGATATTGCAACAAATTACTTATTGCAATTTTGACTTTTCAACAAGACCCTTTAACTCAATGAGTTATTACACTAGAAATACCTTGATTGCAAATCTTAAATTAACTTAAGCCTTTTGTTTTATGGACGGTTCATAAACGTAATTAGATGCAACCATTGAAAATTATGAAAACCAATTTACAAGTATGGAATGTACAGTCATTGAGGCATTTTTTCAAACACTTACAACCATTATCTCTTTAAGGTGTTTTCACAACAATTAGCTAACATGAATCCAAAGTTACATGACTTCATTTTTTTTTTTTTGTAAGTAGTGTCAATAATTGAACTTAAGATATTAGAAGAATATCAGCCATATTCATTGTTGAAGCTATACCAATGAATATAAGTATTTAGAAATTTCAAACATAGCTCACAATATTGTAAGGTACAGCCATTGAAGAATTTTGACAAATAGTTGGTAGTCATAAAACAAGTTGTCGTAAGGTTATTTAAATTTTCAAATTATTAATCATTTATACTTTAAAAACCATTTCCAAGTAGTTAGCCTATATCAGTTCCATCACTATAAATTATCAGGGAGTTCCAGTATAAAAAGAACCAAACAAAAAAACAAAACAACAGGCGGTTCTACATGCAATAGCAAATCTGCAAAACAGAGCAGATTTGTGAATCGATGTCCGAAACCTTGATTTTTGAAATCAAAGTTGGGGTGAAATGGACTGTTGGTACGAATACCCCCTGAAGTGGAGCTTAATCGCAACAATGACGCCCAGAAATGCGATTCTTGAAAACAACAACTACCCAAGAATCCTACAATCTCATTTATGACTTCTATCAAACACATAGTATGAAAAATTATCTAGAGCTGTAAAAGGAGGAGGAGAACAGAAATTAAGCCATTAAAACATTTTCATCCAATTCATGAAAGCCTACAAGCTAATTCATTTGACATGATTGACAAGCTTTTTGCACCAATTGCTACAATTTAACAAACATATGTCAGCCCTAAATGCTACAACCATTAAGGCTTTCTGTCAAAATTCTGATAGTACTATTACAACAACTTGAATAAAAAACCATTGAATTATTGATATGAATATGAAACATAAGCCATAAATTAAATTTATCTCCAACTTACCTGAAGCATTTGATCTTCCAAACCATATTTTAGCTGCCATTATTTTTGCATTTTCTTTTAAGGGTTGATTCTATAATTCCTGCAGGTATGTTTTGGGTACATGTCCATTTTATTACTTCTGATGTAACCTGCAAGTTAGCACTTATTTATGCATAAATAATATTACTCATTCACAGACTTTGTCAACACTTTGCAAACTATCCTAAAACTGTTTCTAAAACATGCATCTAATTACTTGAAACAAAACCATAAATCGTGAAATACTTACCCAAGTCCTTTGGAATTTATTTATTGCAATTACCTTGAACAATATTTGGCTTTCCTTTCTCAAATTCTACAATACCAAGATTAGTACCATAAACTACACCAATAATAACTCCAATATTGAGATCTAAACATCCATACATATAGATTAATCTAGTCTTCATTTTTAACTAATCAATAATATTCTAGATATCATAAACCTAAACCAAAATTAGATGCTTACAACAATTTAAATGTCTACCTTTTATTTTATGGTGAAGCTATACTATAATTTTAGGACAATGGAAATTATACCTGAAGAGATATTAAGCTCCAATCGTTGAGGATGTGATCCACCTTCGATCCCTTAACCAACTCATTTGAACCATCTGGTTTTCCATCCAACCATATCCAAGGAGAAATCCTCCCCCTGGAACCCTTGAGCTGTAAAAGCTCACAAACAGTACCAAAATACAATAGTAGAGAGAGAGATGCAAGGAAAACTAAGGAAGATAGTTTTCACTTCCTCTAAATACCACTCATGTTCAACCTCAATAGATACTTGGTAGATTAATAAGAAATTCAAATTTGTTTTGGAAGTAATTGGATACTCTCCATATCTCTCCCTCTCACAATATTCCTCAAGTCTCTTCCACTCTTGGCATTACCCCCTTCCGCCCCGAAATGAGAATGCATGAGACTCATATATAGGAGGAGAAACAAATTCTTGTCACAAAGGAGGAGTAATATGCATGCATTGTATTCCTTTTAGAGGAGTGTAACTTATGCCATTAAGGAGAGGTATGCATGCCTTATTTAATGAGAGTGTAACATATGCATTAAAGTGAGTGTAAGAGGAATATTTTATGACATATATTTAATGAGTGTAAGAGGAATATTTTATGAAATATATTTAATGAGTGTGTGAGTTCCAAAATCCACCTCAGGCTGAAATAAGGTAGAAAAAGGACAACACCAAACCACGCTCAGCCTCGTAGCTAGCCCTACGAGGACATGAGAGGGCTCTCTCCAAGTCAATCTCAATGAAAATATTCAAAGGGGCTTGAGATGACTAAAACAACAACTGATCTTAGGCTAGATAAAAAAATAGGAGGGTTTGATTTTGATTTTTAGGGTTTTTTGTTGGAAAAAGGGAAAAACAATTTTGGGCTTAGGGATGAGGCCAAATTCTTGCAGAGTTCAAGTTGGGGCAGGGAAGGCAATGACTTTGATGTCTTAGATTCAAATGGATGGATGGAAAATACTACTGAGGAGCTGAAGAGGGCAAGAGAGTGCAAGGATACTCTTCAAACTGACGAAAAACACGTAAAAATAAACAAAATTTTAAGGCAGAGCACCAGCAAATCAATGAATTCTACCTCAAATACTCATTTGTTTAATTCAGAAGCATAGAGAAGGGAAATGGCATACATATAAAATTAATGAAACTTATAATAACATGAGAAGAAAATCATCAAAACTCAGAAGCCACAAGGATCCCAACAAGTGCTGCAAAACTCTGGTCTTTCCTTTGCCAAAAATCTTAAATGAATGTACAATGAGGTGCCAAACTTTTCCCAAGTATCCAACCCTGAAAATGTCTTAGAAAATACATAATATAGACCATCTTAACCCCTTCCCATGCCTCTAGGGGTCAAGCTCCTCCTTCTAGGAGCAGTTCGAACCAATTCTAAACAAGGAACTAAAATCCAGGCAACCAAACAACTTGCCTCTAAAGGGAAGGAAACTGATTCATTCATTTAATTTTCACTTTTTAGTGAATGAATCATCTAGAACAAGTAAATACATGCAAAAATTACATAATGGTTACCAAATTACATCAAGCTAGATCAATAATTACATCAAGAGGTGAAACTAGTCAAAACTGGCTGAATTTCTGAGCTGGAAGGCAAAAATTGGGTCAAAATTCTCTATGCGTCGCGCTCAAAAACTCAATGCACCGCTCCACTTTGAGCCTATTTTTGGGGCACTTAAAAAACTCCAAATCGAGCTCATGATAGCTTGTTGGAAAGCCCTGGATGTCTGCTATCCAACCCAAGTGAAAATTGTCAATTTGGAGCTCATTTTCCCCTCCAAAACTTCAATCGCCTAGGACTACTTCTTGCTGATGCAAAAGGTGGCAGAAAGGTGATTTTCATGGTGTTTTTGGCCCTTAAGACCACCCAGAATTTGATGAAATCTCTCATCCATTCCTGAGCATGCATAATTTACCATGAAAAATCCAAAAATATCAAGTTTTCCTCCAGAAGGTGTCCCAATCAGAAGTGCGCGTCGGGTGGCGCGACGCGTCAGGGGGAAAAACCTGTTTTGCAACCAAAATTTTCAAAATGACAAAATCTTCTCCAAATTTTCTGAAATTTGGAGTGAAGGTCTCCCATCATGTCTCATGCTCAGCCAAGGAAGCTTCGGCCAAGATTCAGAGTGGATCCGTCCTCTTTCGACATTTCAGTGCCTTTCTCAACCTTGCCTTCAGGATCTTCATTTTTTCTTTGCAAACGTGTGTGCGGGCCCAATAGTGAGTCTTCATGTGTCTGAGCATTTATTTGTCCCTGTTTGCCTTCACCAAGAGCTTCTCCAGATGAAGGTTGACGTGCGTAAGGCAAGTCTCTTGCTCAAATGGTGTCATGTCACCTGGTCTCTTCCGGGCCAATTCACGGTCTTCACGGATTTGATGCAACTCTAAGAGTGTGTGCTGATCCTCCAGTTGTTTATTGCGCTGATCCAAATAATGTATAACCCACTGAGATCTCTACAACTTCACGGTCAAAGTATCAATCTCCGCCTTTTTTTCCTGGATGATCTCTTTGAGCTTTGAGCTAGGAGAGCTCGCATCAACATCGATGAGTATAAAATCAGTGTCTTGTCCTCCTGAAGGGCCCTCATTGTGCATAGGCCTCTTGCCTCTATCCTGAACCTGTACCTGTGCTGATGTAGAAGGCGAGACCCCTTCCATGCCATGTGGAGATAGTACTCGCGCTGCTGATGAAGTCAACGAGACCCCTTCCACCCCTGGTGGAGATAGTACTCGTCGTGTTGCTACAAATAAGGCTCGGTGGCCTCTCTGATATGTCACACACACTGGAGCGCTGATGGGCTCAGTCTTAGTAACCTCAAACTGATGCGAAGGCTCTGCCTCATCATGAACAACCTCGAGAGGTTGTGGCGCTGCAAAGAAATCATGGGAAATGAACTGATCCCACGTGATGCCCTGTAATCCAAGCTGATGCACTACAATGATTTTGATGAGTGCATAGTGATAGATGTTGTTATGCTGATGCTCCGGAGTCTTCTTCTGCACAAGGATTGTCATCCGCTCTATGTTACGGTACATGAAATATGGAATGCTCATCATCCACACTCTCGTGAAATGCATCAAGAGCCGGATGTGATACGCATACAAGCGTGAAAAGAGACCTTCACAACTGAAGTATCTAATGATCAGTTTCATCAATGGCGCATACTCTTCCTTCAGAAACCGGAATGGAAAAACACTGCTCAACTACCTCAAATATCCAGGTCTGATGTAAGGCTGATAATATTCTCTATCCAACTGCTGTCTCTTATTCCATTCCTCACCAATTTTTGGTATCCCAGTCGCCTTAGAAATAGTCACTGGTGTCAAAGTGAAGTTCACTCCATCAAGATTTATATGAACATTATGCAAATGTAGGACAAATAGGCGAGCTAACTCATGATGATGCTGATTTCGGGCAATCATCTCATAATACCAGAAGCATGAATGACACTGAAAACAATCCATTGCAAGCGGGCAGGCCTACAATTGAGCTAAAGAAGTGGGATCCTCCTTGATGTGCTTGCCACTTTTATGAGATCTCCTCGGTACATTAAGCTCAGTAGATGAATCGTTGTCCTGCTCATACCCCTGCTCATATGGTGAATCTGTCTCTGACATGGTGCTGAAATGTGCTTGTCAACTGTATGCTTGGTTGGTTATAAAATGAGAAATTGGTGTATTTGTTTCAATGCCCAAATGTGTCACATATATATCAAGGTGCTATAAGAAATACCACAGTGGGAAAGGACTGTCAAATGAGTTCCAGGTGTGAAGACAGCCACTGTTTGAGGGACTTAGGAATTTGGGGATTTATAAGCAATGGGAATGAGTGATAGTAATGAGGGTAGTTTTTAGGGATAGGATTGCAATGACAAAGTATACTTGGGTTGAAGTGAAATCAAGGATATTGAAACAGTCCTCGAATCTTTGGTAATCAGGATTTTATCAATGCTATGAAGTGGTGGCAAACAATAGGGTTTGGGGATTTAAAAAATGGGACAAATGGTATAGGGATATGGGATAGTGGATATAGGAGAGGGACTATGGGACTGTGGTGTAATAATGTGACAATAATAGCAGTGACAAAAAACGATAATGATAACCAGAGCACAAATGTCTATGGAATGAGAGTTTAAACACCAAAATTTCAAGTTTTTTAATCACCTCCTTTCAAACCCTTGGGAGCAGATTGCAATAGGGGTATAGCATTTATCCTTGTACCATTTAAACACCAATATCTTCACTTCTAAACCACAGCACCATAGCTAAAAATCATTGAACAGGCTTTGACAAACTTACTTGGAGATAATTGCATTGGAACAAATTGAAATTTGGTGGAGCGAATATGAATTTCCGCCTTAGGGCTCTATGCGCCGCGCGCAGACCCAATGCACCGCAGCCTTTGGGTGCGCCACGCCTGTGTTAAAATACTCTGTCAATTTTGGCTCTATGCATCGCGCGCATTCTATACACCGCACCCTATGCCAACGCGCCACGCTTCTATTATCACACACAGTCGGCCTTCACTCAAACACAATTTGCTCTTACACTTTCAAAACATGATTTCTCTATGAGATTCTGTGAATGTTTCTTGATTCAAATGGGTTAAATGGCTTTGAGAAATATCTTGTAAAGAGATGGTTTTGATTTTTACTTCTCAAAACCCATTTTGTAATGTTTTTTTTTTTTTTTTTTTGGCATTTTTCATTTAATAAAACTCTGTCTTTTGTTTTTTCACTGACTTTCTGGAAAGGATGAACTTGGTTGATTTCTTGCAGGGAGATTGGCATTGATCCTTGGCAAAGGAGGACCAAATTTTACATGGTGAAGTACAACATGGTGGAAAAATACATATTATTACAAAAATGAATTCGAAAATTTCTTATTCAAAACAGAGTTTTGAACAAGAAATGTCCTCAAATATGTTTGATGATAAAATTTTGAACTGAGAACTTATTGGAAACCATCCTCATGGCCTGCGGGCACGATTTAACATTTCAAAAGACCGAACCCTAGACTCAGAAACTAAAATGACTCTTTTTTACCAAAATAACCATTTATGACTGTAAATGACATGAACTAAACTTTGATGAATTTTGGGAATTTTGACCAACCCAGCAGGTACAAGCATGAGGGAAAATGAGAGAACCAAACCCTTCCGTCAGTCAATGGCATGCGCCCTAACGAAATGAATATGAATGAGCGGAATGAGACACCTAACCAATGAAATGCAATAAGAGAAATGATCTATGATGGAGGGCTATAAAGACCGACTCTAACATTGGCTCCAATGGGGATGGTAGCTCCTTGGAGGTGCCAAGAATGATAGATCTTTGGGAGAGTAGACCAGTGCCTTCATCCATTGGGCCATGGAATTCATTATTTGACAAATCGACAAAAGACTGATAACTCAATTTATTGACTGAAACTTTGACTTTAAAACGACTCAACCTTTAAAACAGAAATGACTGAAACAAACCGACTAAACAAACTCAAATGAAAACTGAAATCCTTCTTCAGAATTATAGCCTTCGCTTCGAGCCCCAGACTGAAGAAAAGACTGCAGTGTACACTTACAATGAAATTGAAGAACATGATATGTACAATGACAATGTGATCAACAGAAAACATCTTAAAAATGGTAGCGCTTGAGCAGCCGGCCATTGACCGGCCCTCCTGGACAGTCTTCACCGTTCATCTCCTTCAACAGAAAGGAATTCTGACCTCGATAAGCTGCAATCTTGAATGGAACTTTCCAGAGGTTTTCAAACTTACCGTGTTTAACCTTGTCTTCATTCCTAGCATCCCACTTCAGTACCACCTCTTCCAACTGGAATTTATCTGCCTTCGCTTTCCTTTCATAGATCTTTTTTATTCTTTCCTGCAACTTAAATGTGTTATGGAAGACCTCTTCTCTCGTTTGCTGTAAATGAATCATCTGATTTATCCTTCTCTGCATATGGCTTTCTTCACTACCTGTTTCCTGAAGAAGCTTGACTACCAGAACAACAAGTGAAGTAGGAAATACTGTATCTACTCTATAAACCAACTTGAAAGGAGACATACCAATTGACTTATTTTGACTTACCCGATCAGCCCATAGCGCATTCACCAGCTTCTTATGCCAACTCTTCTTATTGATGTCTAGCAATTTTTTGATGATATTGACTAGAGAATTATTAGAAGATTCCGCCAAACCATTTTCTTGTGGATGGTAGGCGGTTGAATGCCCCAAAATGATTTTATACTTTGCACAAAACTCAATCATCTTTCCTGATTTAAAAGCCGCTGCATTATCTGTAATCAATTTACTCGGGCAACCAAAACGAGACAAAATGTTGTTTTCAAGGAAAGAAATAATTACCGAATCGGTGGCTTGTCTTGTAGGAATTGCTTCGATCCATTTTGTAAAGTAATCAGTGGCTATTAGAATCCATCTATGTTGTCCCGAGGAAGGAGGATGGATTTCCCCGATGAAATCCAAACCCCACTGCTGGAAAGGGGCGCTTACCTCAATAGGCTTGAGTGACAATGGTTGTAATTTCTGTCTTCCTTCGAAAATCTGGCACTCATGGCAGCCTTTGACTGTTTTGTAGACATCAGCAAAAAATGTGGGCCAATAGTACCCTGCTCTCAAAATCTTATTAGCAGTTGTCTTCCAAAAGTGATGACCGTCGCAATCTCCTTTGTGGAAATCTTCCATTACCTTCTTTGCTTCTTCCTCCACCAAACAATTCAATAACACACCACCTAGATCCTTCCAATAAAGTGCAGAATTCATAATGAAAAATTTTGTAGCCTTCAGTTTCAAAGTCCTACCTTTGTTTCGAGTCATGCCGGGCGGTGATGACAAATTTTGAAGAACATAGACGATATCTGAATACCATGGGGAATCAACAAACATATCCGATACCTGAAGTGGCGAATTCTCCTCATCTTCATCTGACATAGAAGCAATCAGATTTATGTCTAATGCGTGCAAATTGGATTCAGCCATAAGCTTCGCCAGCCCCTATCCCTTGATAAGTTTCGTGGGCCTTATTTACACATCATATTCCAGCAAAGCTGCGATCCACTTACCACGTCTTCCTTCTAGATCAGTCTGTACTAAAACATCTTTCACGACAGTGTTAGGAACATAAGCTAAAATATGGGAATGCAAAATGTATACCCGGAAATCCTTCAATGCCTTTACCTTTGCCAGAGCTTGTTTCTCAATGATGTTGTATTTCAGGGCTGTGTCTCTAATATTTCGACTGAAAAACGCTATGGGCTTCTCATGTCCATCTTTTTTCTGCATTAACACAGCTGCCATGGTATGTTCTGAAGAAAAGGAAAACAAAATGAAATCTTGGGCGTAATTTGGGCTGATTAACACTGGAGCTGAAGATAGTGCCAACTTCACCAAATTAAAGGAGTTTACCGCATCTTCAGTCCACTTCACTTGGCTGTCCTTTTTCAGCATATTTTTTATTTCTCTCAAATGCTCAGCAAGGTTAGGGAGAAAACGACGCAAAAAGTTCATCTTACCATTAAAAGACTGAATCTCTTTCTTTTTCCTAGAAGGGTCAATTTGTTGGATTGCTTCAACACGTGCCAGATCAATACGAATGCCATCTTTAGAAATAATGTGACCAAGTAATTTACCTTCATCCATGGCGAATAAGCTCTTCTTAGGATTAAGCGAGACACCATATTTTCTGCACTTCTGAAAAACAACTTTCAAGTGATGCATGTGCTCTTCATCTGAATTCGAAAACACCATCAAATCATCAAGGTATATAACAAGGAAAACATATTTTTCATTCGCAAAAGCCATGTCCATCGCCCGCTGGAAAGTTGCGCCAGCATTCTTCAAACCAAATGGCATCTTGGCATAGTGAAATGTCCCCCACGTAGTGGTGAAGGCTGTTTTGTCGCGGTCGTCCTCATGAACCAAGATTTGGTTATATCCAGAATAACCATCAAGTAGTGACATCCGAGATGCACTCACTACTCGCTGCAATATATGATCCATCTTAGGCAATGGATAATTGTCCTTCAATGACACCTTGTTTAAATTTCTGAAATCAATACACAACCGGATCTCACTTGTCTATTTCCGCACTGGCACTAGATTGGAAATCGAATCAGAAAATCTGATAGGAACAATGATTCCTGCTTTGTACAACCTGTTTACCTCCTTCTCAATCGATGGTAGCAACTTAGGATTGATTCTTCTTAACTTTTGTCTGAAAGGCTTCTGATTAGGCTTAATTGGGATAGTATGCTGGATGATATTGGTGTCATACGTCTTTAAATCTGAGTAATCCCAAGCGAAAGCATCAGCAAATGAAGAAAACAAACTCACATATTCAGCTCTTACCTCTGGTGACAATGATTTGGATAACTTCACCATTTTGGGGTGCTCAGTTGTCCCAATATTTATATCCTCAACTCCTTTTTCAGTCGGACGTAAAGTTGGCTTCTTGGCCACATCATCCTGATTGAAGAGTTCAGCTGTACAACTTCCATTTGATTTACTTGAACATATTTTCCATCATCATATTGCACATCAATTGAGGTATCTTCGAACTTACCTTTACTTTGCAGAAAATCATTAATCTCATCATCATCTTGGAAAACTTGCCAACATTTTTTATTATCCGGGATGGTAGGACGGTGCTTCACATGGATCTCGAATTTATTACTTGAATTCATTGGTATCTTCAAGTTACTTGCTGCTTTGGCAAGCGCATCTGCAATTCCATTTTGAATGTGAGGAATACAAGTCAAGGTATAATCTGAAAACTACTTCAAAATATCAAGGACAACGTTCCGGTAAGCCCGCATCCGGGGATGTTTCATTTGATATTCACCCTTTACCTGCTTAATCACTAGTTTGGAGTCGCCATAGACCGCAATTCTCTTGGCATTCAGCTTTCTAAGAATCTTTAGGCCAGCAATCAAAGCTTCATACTCAGCCTCATTGTTCGAACAATCAAATGCCAACTTGTAAGAACATACACGTACATTGCTTGGTACCTTGTTAGGAGCGGAAAAAGGACTGTGTACCCAAATACCAATCCCAGCACCATCATTGCCCACTGCACCATCGAAATCCATTGTCCATAGACCTTCTTCATCATCCTCTAAGTGCTGAAATTGTGCTAGCTCTGTTTTTCCTGCTTGTTGTCCATTATCTTTAGCTGATTTCTCAACTATGCTTTCCGGTAGTTGTCTTTCTTTCTGCAAAACTTCTCTGAAATTCTCAGTAATCTCTGGGATATCTTCTGCTTGAGCTAACTGACTATCTACATCATTAAAACTATCGGAAAACAAAACAAAGGACTCTAGATCTGTATGTACATAATTAAGCGGATGATTGACCGGTTTCTCCTTAGTGGTAATCATATATTTCATTTTTTGTTCCCGGTACAATTTTCTCATTTGGCCAAACACAGGAATCGTCGCATAGGAGAAATATAACCGTAATGTCCCTTTCAATTTTTCTCCCCAAGACCTGGAAAGCAACATACCAAATCTCGGAGGAATGTCTGCTACAACAACGTCCATCAAAACATTCTTTGTAGGAATCTGATCCAAACTTACAACCAAGTCTTTAATGAGCCCAATACATCTCACTCTGCTAGAATCAAATGAATAAAGATCGTGGTACTTCCTGGTAATGTATAAACCCAACTTCTCCATGATTGCTTTTGGCATAAGGTTATGGGAAGCACCGGAATCGAACATGGCATTATGCAACAAAAACTCATGCAATCGAAGACTGATATAAAATGGAGGTACTTCGCTGTCTGGAGACTCACCATCTAAAGCTGGTCCAAATATCAGTTCTGGTTGATCATCTTCAATATTCACCATATCAGACATGGGATCGAAATTCAAAATTATAGAAACTTGACCTTTATAAGTGTTGTTCCTCATTAGTTCAGTCAAGGGAATAGATACCTTTAATTTTGAAATCTCATTCTCCAAACTAAAAGCTGAAGTCTTTTCGATCTCTTTGGCTGGAACCTCTTTCTTTTCAACCTTCTCTCTCGATGTAATTGGCTGACTTGATTTTTCTGCTGATGATGAATTAGTGGCAGCGGGATCAACTACCTCTTTTGTTTTCTTTTGTGCAACAGGTGAATAATTTTTAGGCGCTGAAACTTCCTTCCTCTTCTGAATGGGATTGACTGGTACATCTCTATTTCTAAGATATTATTGCTTATGCTGAGCTGAAAATGCATTCATATATCCTCTCTGATACTCATCTGACTCCTCCTCAAGGGTTGCATCATTAGCTAGGATAAAATCCTCATCTCTTTGTACCGCTGAACTTTCTGCATACTCATCATCTTCAGTGATATAAATGGGCAAATCATCAGGAGTAAATAAATGATTTTCCTCCCCCACTACATCATCTTCATCATTTGAATCCTGAAAAATAAAATTTTGCTAAAGAGATGTCTTTACTTGCTGCTGGACTGCTGGTTCTTGTGCTCGCAGTTCTCGTTGCTTAATCCTGAATTGCAGCTGCTGCTGACCACGGAAGTTAGGATTCCGAACTTGTGTTTCGGGCTTATCAAGAGTGAGCCTTTCGGACATCTTTCCCATTTCGCGAAGTATCTTATCTGTAGATGTAGAAGCTTCTTCTTTTATCACAAATTTCTTCTCTTCTTTCAGCCTAGCTCTCTTATCATTCAAGTTTGCCTCAACACTCATGGAAATCTTCTGCATGTCTTCTAAAGTAGGTGGATCTCTATATCGTAATGAATAGGCCATCTCCAGATCAAAACCATCCAGGAATTTTAACAAGGCTGACTTCTTAGAAGGCCTCAAGTCATCAGGAATTGCATTATAAACCACATTAAATATGATAATATAGTCTTGGACGGACTCACCAGGATTTCGCTTGATCTTAGTATACTCAGAAGTGATTTGCAGCAGATCTTTCTTCATCTCCCACCGATCTAGAAACTGTCTCTGAAGGTCTTCTAATGTATTAATACTTTCGGGTTGTAAAGCCCTGAACCACTTGCGTACCTCACCTCCAAAATTTTGGACAAACAATCTCATGGAGACATTCTCTTCATCAATTTCATGTAGGTCAAAAAAGTATATCATTCTATCAATATGCTGTTGAGCGGGCACACTTTAAGGAGTACCATCAAACAACGGAATTTTACTCTAATAATCAGCGGGCATGGGATCCAAGTTTTCTGGTAAGACAAGAGGCGCAAATCTAACAGCCATGGCTCTTGGTGGATTTATGATCTGTCTTGGAAAAACGGGTGGAATAGGAGCAGTAGGTGTTCGAGGTGTATGTGGTGAAGATGGAGGAGGAACTAATGCTGATTGCTGATCAGATATCAATGGTTGCACTGGAATGGTAGGAATAAAAGAAGGCTCATCGTGAACTTGTGAATCAGAAGTAATGACTGATGGACCAAGAGTTTCAGAAGCGGATTCAATAAACTCGGGAATATTCGTTGCCACAATAGAGTTCTGAAGGTTCAGAATGTAATTATCAATGGATCAATTAGCTTGTTCAACCTCAATATACTTAATGAACTCGGGATTTATGATGGTAGAACTAGTAGCACTTTCAGATTTGGTTTCGAACAAGGATAACTCGAACTGATCATCAAACTCAATGTCTTCGATATATTCAAATACACTAGGGTATGAATGGGATTTAAACAGAGGAAACATGGGAGCTTCTCTATGGAAAATTCTTGGAATCAGGTTGGGATTCTCATACACTAGAGGCGGATTAGGATCAGGATTTGATCTAGTATGTCTTCTTGAAGCTAGTGTGTTGATCTATTCAAAAATCAAAGGACAAAACTGATCTATTCAGCCTATCAAATTCTAGAATCAATCACCCAAAAGTCCAGAACGATGTAATATACTGGGGTAACTCACAAGGCAAATGTCACATTCACAAGCTAACCCGGAGATCGACTGAAGCAACGTTTATCTACTTCCGCTAATGCAAAGCAAAAGCGTTTCGAAAGCTACCTGGCGTGACTTCAGACTCTGTCTGTAACTTATGAAACAAATAACATCAACAAGCAAACCATTTTCTCCCCAGTATGGTCGCCACTATGTTAGTTCCCAAATCCACCTCAGGCTGAAATAAGGCAGAAAAAGGACAACACCAAACCACGCTCAGCCTCGTAGCTAGCCCTACGAGGACATGAGAGGGTTCTCTCCAGGTCAATCTCAATGAAAATATTCAAAGGGGCTTGAGATGAATAAAAAAACAACTAATATTAGGCTAGATAAACAAATAGGAGGGTTTGATTTTGATTTTTAGGGTTTTTTGTTGGAAAAAGGGAAAAAAAAATTTGGGCTTGGGGATGAGGCCAAATTCTTGCAGAGTTCAAGTTGGGGCAGGGAAGGCAATGAATTTGATGTCTTAGATTCAATGGATGGATAGAAAAGAATTCTGAGGAGCTGAAGAGGGAAAGAGAGTGCAAGGATCCTCTTCAAACTGACGAAAAACACGTAAAACTAAACAAAAGTTTAAGGCAGAGCTCCAGCAAATCAATGAATTCTACCTCAAATACTCATTTGTTTAATTTAGAAGCATAGAGAAGGGAAATGGCATACATATAAAATTAATGAAAATTACAATAACATGAGAAGAACATGATCAAAACTCAGAAGCCACAAAGATCCCAACAAGTGCTGCAAAACTCTAGTCTTTCCTTTGCCAAAAATCTGAAATGAATGTACAATGAGGTGCCAAACTTTTCCCAAGTATCCAACCCTGAAAATGTCTCAAAAAATACATAATATAGACCATCATAACCCCTTCCCATGACTCTAGGGGTCGAGCTCCTCCTTCTAGGAGCAGTTTGAACCAATTCTAAACAAGGAACTGAAATCTAGGCAGCGAAACAACTTGCCTCTAAAAGGAAGGAAACTGATTCATTCATTTAATTTTCACTTTTTAGTGAATGAATCATCTAGAACAAGTAAATACATGCCAAAATTACATCATGGTTACCAAATTACATCAAGCTAGATCAATAATTACATCAAGAGGTGAAACTAGTCAAAACTGGCCGAATTTCTGAGTTGGAAGGCAAAAATTGGGTCAAAATTCTCTATGTGCCGTGCTCAAAAACTCAATGCGCCGTGCCACTTTGAGCCTGTTTTTGGGGAACTTACAGAATTCCAAATCCATCTCATGATATCTCGTTGGAAAGCCCTAGATGTCTGCTATTCAACCCAAGTAAAATTTTTCAATTTGGAGCTAATTTTCCCCTCCAAAACTTCAATCTCCCAGGACTACTTCCTGCTGGTGCAAAAGGTGGCAGAAAGGTGATTTTCATGGTGTTTTTGGCACTTAAGACCACCCAGAATTTTATGAAATCTCTCAACCATTCTTGAGCATGCATAATTTACCATGATAAATCCAAAAATATCAATTTTTCCTCCAGAAGGTGTCCCAATCATAAGCGGGCGTCGGGTGGCGCGACGCGTCGGGGCGAAAAACCTGTTTTGCAACCAAAATTTTCAAAATGAAAAAATCTTCTCCAAATTTGCTGAAATTTGGAGTGAAGGTCTCCCATCATGTCTCATGCTTAGCCAAGGAAGCTTCAGCCAAGATTCGGAGTGGATCCGGCCTCTTTCGATGTTTCAGTGCCTTTCTCAACCTTGCCTTCAGGATCTTCATTTTTGCTTTGCAAACGTGTGTGTGGGCCCAATAGTGAGTCTTCATGTGTCTGAGCATGTCTTTTTCCCTATTGGCCTTCGCCAAGAGCTTCTCCAGATGAAGGTTTACATGCGTAAGGCAAGTCTCTCGCTCAAATGGTGTCATGTCACCTGGTCTCTTTCGGGCCAATTCACGGTCTTCACGGATTTGCCGCAACTCTAAGAGTGTGTGTTGATCCTCTAGTTGTTTATTGCACTGCTCCAAATAATGTATAACCCAATGAGATCTCTGCAACTTCACGGTCAAAGTATCAATCTCAACCTTTTGTTCCTGGATGATCTCTTTGAGCTTTGAGCTAGGAGAGCTCGCATCAACATTGATGAGTATAAAATCAGTGTCTTGTCCTCTTGAAGGGCCCTCATCGTGCATAGGCTTCTTGCCTCTGTCTTGAACCTGTACCTATGCTGATGTAGAAGGTGAGACCCCTTCCACGCCATGTGGAGATAGTACTCGCGCTACTGATGAAGTCAACGAGATCCCTTCCACCCTTGGTGGAGATAGTACTCATCGTGCTGCCGTGAATAAGGCTCTGTGGCCTATTTGATATGTCACACACACTGGAGCACTGATGGGCTCAGTCTTAGGAACCTCAAACTAATGCGAAGGCTCTTCCTCATCGTGAACAACCTCGGGAGGCTGTGGCGCTGCAAAGAAATCACGGGAAATGAACTCATCCCATGCGATGCCCTGTAATCCAAGCTGATGCACTACAATGATTTTGATGAGTGCATAATCATAGATGTTGTTATGCTGCTGCTCTGGAGTCTTCTTCTGCACAAGGATCGTCATCCGCTCTATGTTACGGTACATGAAATATGGAATGCTCATCATCTGCACTCTCGTCAAATGCATCAACAGCCAGATGTGATACACATACAAGCGTGAAAAGCGACCTTCACAACTGAAGTATCTAATGATCAGTTTCATCAATGGCGCATACTTTTCCTTCAGAAACCGGAATGGAAAAACCCTGCTCAACTGCCTCAAATATCCAGGTCTGATGTAAGGCTCATAATATGCTCTATCCAGCTGTTGTCTCTTATTCCATTCCTCACCAATGTTCGGTATCCCAGTTGCCTCAGAAATAGTCACTGGTGTCAAAGTGAAGTTCACTCCAGCAAGATTTCCATGACCATTATGCAAATGTAGGAAAAATAGGCGAGCTAACTCATGATGATGCTGAGTTTGGGCAATCATCTCACAATACTAGAAGCATGTCTGACGCTGAAAACAATCCATTGCAAGCGGGCAGGCCTGCAATTGAGCTAAAGAAGTGGGCTCCTCCCTGACGTGCCTGCCACTTTTATGAGATCTCCTCGGTACATTAAGCTCAGTAGATGAATCACTGTCCTGCTCATACCCCTGCTCATATGGTGAATCTGTCTCTGATATGGTGCTGAAATGTGCTTGTCAACTGTATGCTTGGTTGGTTAGAAAATGAGCAATTGGTGTATTTGTTTCAATGCCCAAATGTGTCACATATATATCAAGGTGCTATAAGAAATACCATAGAGGGAAAGGACTGTCAAATGAGTTCCAGGTGTGAAGACAGCCACTGTTTGAGGGACTTAGGAATTTTGGGATTTATAAGCAATGGGAATGAGTGATAGTAATGAGGGTAGTTTTCAGGGATAGGAGTGCAATGACAAAGTATACTTGGGTTGAAGTGAAATCAAGGATATTGAAATAGTCCTCGAATCTTTGGTAATCAGGATTTTATCAATGCTATGAAGTGGTGGCAAACAATAGGGTTTGGGGATTTAAAACATGGGACAAAGGGTATAGGGATATGGGATAGTGGATATAGGAGAGGGACTGTGGGACTGTGGTGTAATAATGTGACAATAACAGCAGTGACAAAAAACAATAATGATAACCAGAGCACAAATGTCTATGGAATGAGAGTTTAAACACCAAAATTTCAATTTTTTTAATCACCTCCTTTCAAACCCTTTGGAGCAGATTGCAATAGGGGTATAGGGTTTATCCTTGTACCATTTAAACACCAATATCTTCACTTCTAAGCCACAACACCATAGCTAAAAATCATTGAACAGACATTGACAAACTTACTTGGAGAAAATTGCACTGGAACAAATCGAAATTTGGTGGAGCGAATATGAATTTTGGCCTTCGGGCTCTATGCGCCTCGCGCAGACCCAATGTGCTGTGGCCTTTGGGTGCGTCGTGCCTGTGTTAAAATACTCTGTCAATTTTGGCTCTATGCGTCGCGCTTCTATTATCACACACAGTCGACCTTCACTCAAACACAATTTTCTCTTACACTTTCAAAACACGATTTCTCTATGAGATTATGTGAATGTTTCTTGATGCAAATGGGTTTAATAGCTTTGAGAAATATCTTGCAAAGAGATGGTTTTGATTTTTACTTCTCAAAACCCATTTTGTAATGTTTTTTTATTTTTATTTTGGCATTTTTCATTTAATAAAACTCTGTCTTTTGTTTTTTCACTGACTTTATAGAAATGATGAACTTGGTTGATTTATTGCAGGGAGATTTGCATTGATCCTTGGAAAAGGAGGACCAGAGTTCGCATGGTGAAGTACAACATGGTGGAAAAATACATATTATTACAAAAATGAATTCGACAATTTCTTATTCAAAACAGAGTTTTGAACAAGAAATGTCCTCGAATATGTTTGATGATAAAATTTTGAACTGAGAACTTATTGGAAACCATCCTCATGGCCTGCAGGCATGATTTGAAATTTTAGAAGACCGAACCCTAGACTTAGAAACTAAAATGACTCTTTTTGACCAAAATAACCATTTATGAATGTAAATGACATGAACTGAACCTTGATGAATTTTGGGAATTTTGACCAACCCAGAAGATACAAGCATGAGGGAAAATGAGAGAACCAAACCCTTCTGTCAGTCAATGGCATGCCCCCTAATGAAATGCAGATGAATGAGCGGAATGAGACACCTAACCAATGAAATACAATAAGAGAAATGATCTCTGACGGAGGACTGTAAAGACCGACTCTAACAGAGTGTAAGAGGAATATGCCATTCCTTGATGAGTGCATAAAAGAGAGTGTAATGTAATATTTAGAATAGAGAGAGTTACATAGAGCCATGAGAGTCATGAAGGAGAGAGGTGTGAAGTGATTGAGGAGATATAATTTGCTTTTAATAATAATATCATAGTCTCATAAAAGATAATAATAATATTAATAATATTGAGGATTAATTCGAGATTGAACTATTACAATTGATTAATCATAATTTAAGTGATTTTCCTTGAAGTATACTTGTTTACCCATTGATTGGAGGTGATTTACTATTTTTGGAAAGTCATACTTGAAATGGTAGACACGACTTTCTATTTTTAGAAAGTCACTCCAAAATTGTTAGGAATTAGATTATTAAGGAAATTCATCTACGAGTTTCCCATGAGTGGTATTTTTCTTCCGGATAATAGGGATTCCGCACCCCTATTGTATGCATCTTCATGCCTTAGTAGATTGAGGACTCCGCGCCCTGATCTACTCTAAAGATCCAAGATTCCACACCTTGATCTTTTTAAATATTCAGGACTCCACGCCCCAAACATTTCCTTATATATTCAAGGCTCTACGTCTTTATATTTCATGGATTTAGGACTCCGCGTCCTAATCCTTTTATCATATATCCAAGACTCCAAGTCTTTATATTTCATGGATTTAGGACTCCGCGCCCTAATTTCCATGGCTTCTCATCTATTCTGCTTTGAAACTCCGCGTTTCACCTTAAGGTACTGATTGTGAGCTTATACCCATCTGATGGTTCGTTGGTAAGGTCTTCTTCCAAGACCTGCACACATCACAATCTCAATGATCAAATCAATCAATTGAATTTCATAATTAACTTATTCAAATTTTACCAAATATTGTGCATGACTTCCACAGTCATTTTGGTTTTGGAGAAATGACTTCCGTAGTCATTTATAACTTGAGCATCCTTATTGGAAATGACCAAGTCCCCTGCCATATCATGCTTAGTACGAGATTATGCACATATAATCATACAAATCATGTATCATCCATAAATCATAATTAACCATATGTTCCACATAACCATGATCGTCCATGGATCTGTGTCTCAATTCTAAATCACCATTCACGTCATACACCTATATCTAAAATAGGATACCAAAAGAGAAAACATCACTAATATTCTCTTAACCAAAATCAATCCTTGTGCACACAACCATAGATATTGTCATAGGCACACAACAACCAAGTGACCCAAACCAGGTCATAGCATATAAGCATGTACATAAGTCTTTCATACATAATATCAAAATCACCATCTCTAAGTGTCATCAAAGCTATCTCACTAATAAGGGATGCTACAATATTAATGACAGATCACATTAGTTTGAAGTATTTTTTCACACAACCAGATTTAAATGCTAGGCAAGCTAGATGGTTGTCCTTCCTTAGTGAATTTGACATGGAGATCAAACATATCAAGGGGAATGAAAATAAGATTGCATATGCTTTAAGTAGAAATTCTTTTCAAAGTGCTAATAGTATTAGGAGTAGTGGAAACTTTTATATTGAAGGATTGATTCAAAAAGTAATGAGACAAGACTTAAACAATGAAAAACTCCAAGAAAAATTGCAGAAACAAGAGATGGTGTGGTATACTCAAAACCAGAAGGGACTGATTTTTTATAAAGACAGATTATACATCCCCAATGTGAAATCATTAAAAAGTGAAATTCTAGATGAGTATCATAAAAGACCCTATGTAGGACATTCAGGGCATCAGAAATTAATTTTAGCCTTAAGAAAGAATACGTTATGGCAGGGTATGAAAAAATATGTAGCCAATTATTTAGCTAGATGTTTGGTGTGTCAGTAGGTAAAATTGGAGCATCAACATCCATCAGGATTATTGAATCCTTTACCCATCCCAGAATGGAAGTGGGAGACAGTTTCCATAGAATTTATCATTGGATTGCGAAGAACTAAATACCAACATGATCCTATGATGGTAGTAGTGGACACATTGACAAAAACTACACACTTCTTACCAGTACAATCTACATTTGGTATAGCTCAAGTAGCTAATGTATTAATGAAAGAGATTGTAAAGTTGCATGGTATTCCTAAAATGATCATATCAGACATAGCTACAAAGTTACTGTAGCTTTTTGGAAGATTTTGTTTGGCAGAATGGGTGAAAAATTGAGCTTTATTACCGCATATCATTCCCAAACTAATGGGAAAAATGAAAGAAAAAAACATATATTAGAAGATATGTTGAGAATGTATGTGATGGAAATACCAACAAAGTGGGAGGACTTTCTACATTTCACATAGTTTTCCTACAATAATAGCTACCAAGCCTCAATAAATATGAGTCTTTTTGAAGCATTATATGGAAAAAAGTGCCATACCCTTCTAAGTTGGAGTCAACCAGAGGAGAAGTTAATACTTGGACCTGATGCATTGCAGAAAATGAAAAGGACGGTAAAGAAAATTCAACAAAATATTAAGACAACACAAGAAAGGTAGAAAAGCTATGCAGATAAAAAGAGAATTGATAGAGAATTCAATGTGGGTGATCATGTCTACCTAAGGATTAAGCATAAAAAGAGTACTTTGTACACTGGTTGTTGTGAAAAAATAGCACCATGCTATTGTGGACCTTTTGAAGTGCTGGAAAGAGTGGGACCACTAGCATACAAGTTGGATTTACCTAGTCACATAAAGTTTCATGATGTTTTTCATGTTTCATTATTAAAAAAGTATGTGCATGATCCTACTCATGCTATTGATTGGAATGTGATGCATGTGGAACCAGAAGGGGAATTCCTTCCAGAGCCACTTCGCATCCTGACTCAAGAAGAAATTGAGCTCCAAAACATAACAGTGGCTAGGGTGAAAGTGCAGTGGAGGCACTTTGCACCTGAAGAAGCTACTTGGGAGCGAGAGGAAGATATGAAGGAAAAATATCCATCTCTGTTTGAAAAGTGAATTTTATATTTTTTTCTTTGCAACACCGAGGATGATGTTTTTTTATAGAGGGGGGATATGTAATGTGCCCAGTTTCTCTTCTTTTATTATACAGTTGAACAGTCCTAAAGGGTAAATTGGACCCAAAGGAAAACAATTATTGTGGACTTATTTTATTATTTTAATTTAATAAATTGAAAGTTGAATTACTTGTGCAAATACTAGATTATGATTAGAGATCAGGAATCCAAATCCATGAGGATGGATAAGGTTCATAATACTTTCCCAGTTCTCCAAAAATCATTGGAGAAAATAAATTAAATATTGAATTTTAGATTGGAGATAAAAATCTAAAAATCTACCCCAGTAAAGAGGAAAGTTACTTTGAAGAGGTGGAATAAAACTAGAAAGATGAAAAATCTAGTTTTAAAGTACTTTTGTGGAAGAAACAAAAGGAAATCCTAAGAAGAAGGGAAAACAAATTCTTGATTAACTGGACACATTTAAGGAAACAAAATGATTGGAAATCAATCTTAAATAATCAAATTCTGGGTATACAAGAGGTTTTTTATTGCTGGAAGATTTGATCTCTGCTCAAGGGGAGCTGTGGAGAAAGAGCTCACGAGTTGGGTAGAAACAAGCCTACCTTAATTGGTATGCACTAGCTAATTCATTTTAACTTAGAATTTTATTATTACTACTATTATGGTGAAGTATATTAATAGTAAGGGACTTAACTAAATCTGTTCAAGAGTAGATGATGTACATACAAGAAATGTTAAAAATACTAAGTGTAGTGAACTGGTAGGTCTGCACATTTAACAAAGTAATCTATAATAAATATAGCCTTTCTCAGTATGGTTGTGTAGACAATAATGTGAAAAGTACCAACTCTCAGAATGTCTAAACCATGATGAAGGTTTAAATCTAGAGTTAGGTGAACTCTCAAGCATTATTTTTAATAATATGAGTGTCTTCACACTATTTTACAAATCAGGAAATTCTAAGAAGAATTTAGTACAGAACGAAAACAAATATGTATGATAGTAAATGTGAATTTAGAATATTCAGGTACATTTTATACTGTGGTAGAACTAAACAATGTAATACTACAATTGAGACATAATAGACAGTGACAGTAATGATTTTCAATGAGGAATTCATAAGTTATTACTAGAAATCAAATACAAATTTTAATAAAAGTATTACATCTAAAATTCTAACATAACTTCATTAAAGGAGAAAAGAGTCTGTTAAATAGAGTACAGAGTTATGTAAATTTAAGGATATAAATCCATATAGTTACACAGTTCAATTCAACTTGGGTATAAATAAATTATACAAATTGGGAAACTCTGTCCCATATATAATAAATTGTACAATCTCTCTGGAAACTATGCAGAGATAGCATATCATAAATCCCCAAGTGGGTTACTTGACCAACCTGAAGAGGAAAAGTCCAAAGTTATGATTTATTAGGAAATGCTATCAGTAGTATGCAAACCAAGTAAGATGTAAATAATAACCGCATAGGATAGAAAACAATGAATTATTTTTGAGCATGAATATAACCATAAAAGGAATTAATGGAGTTTAAACCCAAAAGGATAAAGAATTACCTTACAGAGATGAAAAATTCAACATGCTATAACAGAAGAAAATTTAATTATTACAAGGAATGATGTGAGTTACATCATAAGTAGAAGGAAATTAATGTAATTATAGAAATTGCTTACCTTAAAATTTCAGAGTTGTAACGAGAGGAGTTGGACCTGTAAGGAAGGAGAATTCCTGAACAATTTGCAAAGAATTTAAAGGGAGTAGTATGTCAGCAAAATAAATTAAAATGTAAACCATAATAAACCTACCTAAGAAGGGGTTGAAACAATAATCACCATAATACAAGATTATTTTCATTATACATGTTATACGACTGTGATTTGAAATTATACCACATATATGTATGAGAATGTTGGATAAGAAATCAAAATTTCTAAGTATAGTATAAGACCAAATTTAGTATTATGGAAAATGGGAATATGTTTTCCAAATAACATTTAAAAACATTACCACAGATATTGAAAATGGCAACTAAACAAATCCATAACTCTGTGGAGGTCTTGGTAAAGCTCGAGCTGAGTGAGGTCAGCCAGAATGTAAATGTATAAGCATAAGAAAGAGATATAACATGATGAAGAGGGGAAAATTACCTGTAGGAGAGGGAAATTACATAAGGGGAATACCCTGTGGATTGAAACGGAAGACGTGGAGCATCTTATGAATTCATTCAGCTGCGGACCACACAGAAACCGTATCATAAATACATGTGAGTTAAAACAAAAGTTGAAATTGTTTTGACTATGAATCAAACAAACAAATATTCGAAGATTAACTCATAAATGACTAGATAATGAGAAAAAAGTATTGAGGAATGTAGTATACAATGAGCGTTTAGCTGCATGAAGGCCTTAGTGGTTGAGGTTGCATTTTGGCAAACGACATCAAGCCAGAACTCCATAGATAGGAACAGTATGAGCTAAGGGATGCAAGCATCTCTGCCATACTCGCCAAGTCAAGAAAACACGTTTAGAACATAACATAAATTTTATATGTACATAAAGGAAGAAAGTGGAATAACTATGAGGTTGCAAACCAGAATAATTAAGTACATTAAACCACAACGATGACCTCCAGACTTGAAATTTAAACCTACAGTGTGGAAAATTAGAAAAAAAAAAATTTGTAAGGAAGATGTCTTACCTGAGAGAGAGATTACGAGACTTCCGAGTGCATTCTCTGTGTTGAAAACAAAATTTTGGCCTTCGGCTTGCTAGAAGGAGTTCTCCTCTCCAAAGGAAACGATAGATTTGGGGAATCCAAGAATAAAAATGCTTAACCAGAAATTGAAATGTGTAGTAGAGAAAAAAGGGAGGTTTCTCAACAGAGACCGCAGAGTGAAAAATATTCCCAAACAAAAAACGAAACCATTTATTGAAACTCAAACCCTAACCATGAACAGATCATCATCTTCCAGGTGTAGGAAATCTAGCGTTGGAGAAATTATTGTGGATTGAAGGGTTCAATCAAACTCCAGACGATCCATGTGACGATGTATAGTCAATTAAATGAATATCGATCCCAAGAAAAATTTCATACAGAGGGTTGGTGTACATGGATACGGAGAATCCATCACATTAAACCATAGTAAATACCTAATCGTTTTAAGATCAAGGACATGTTCAATTTTGATGACGTGGTTCGTACCCAAATGAATTTCCATATGTTAACCTAAGGTATTGTTTCAATATAATATGATATACATTCAAGTATGACGTGTATGAAGTCAACATACAATAAAAACTTGAAGTTTAAGTGAATAAAATTTCATACAAGAATTAATCTAATTATTACTTTGACTATAAATTTCATATGCACTTCCATGATGGGCTAAAACCAAATGTGAATGAAAACCCCATATAAACATAATATGAAATATTAATAAGTGGAAGTGTATAAAGTTCTAAGTGTGGGGATAGATATCACTAAGAAAGATGCTCCTAAAAAGGGTAAGTTATGTAGGAAGATATTTATATAGTTCAAAAACTAGAGATAGTCCATAGCTTATGAATAAGGTATATTAATGTTTATACGAATTGGAGAATGGAATTAAAAGATGTAGAGGTAGTGAAAGTGGGGAGTAATTAATTGTAATAGTTAAGAGGGGGAATTAACTAGTGTTCATAAAAGGATAATAAAATGAGATTATTCCATCAACATAGATTATTATTGGAATGGTAAAATAATACTTTCTATTCCAAAGAGATGATGTACAAATTGTGAACAAGGCATCAAGATATAAATTATGACTAGAAGAAAATTAAGTAGCAATAAATTCTGAAAGAGAAATTGACAACTATATTGATTTGAAGCACAACAAATAAAAAGGTTGGCAAATAACATTGGTCAAAATGTGACGAACCATAGTAAGTCTATGTTGTATGAATTGTGTGAGTTCTATAAATAGAAAAAAAAAATATTTTTGTGGAAACAGAGATGTTACAATCCCTCCCCCAATTCCACAAACAGTTCCTCCCTGCCTAACATAGATGTAAATGCACAATTCCTCCCAACCTAACATGGTTGTAAATGCACACACAATTGTACCTTATATTAGATAACAGAAACTAGTTATCAACATTTATAACTCACAAAAAAAAACATATTTATAATATATATGTTTTTGTCCATTATGGTATATCTTAAGCCGAGTGTAAAACAAGGGCTCTCATACCACTTTTCATGAACCTCCAATAGACATGTCCTTGATGCAAAGTTTTTTTCTTTTTTCCTTATATAAGTAGATAAAGGCATAACCTAAATGTACTTATTCAATTTCCTTTGTTGTAAATATTATTTTAGTATGGTTTTCAGGTAGGTACTCTATATTATTTTTGCGTGATGTAAAGTTGATAATAATGATTCCCCCATTCTTGAAAAATATTTATAATGAGTTCTATGTAACATAACCCTATACTATAACTCCCTTCTCTTATGTTAAGTATCCCTGTTTTTATTGCCTACTATCCTTAGACCTAGGTAACTTTTCCATGTGTATCAACCATATTTCATCTCAAAAGGGAAGAAGTAACATGGTAACTAAATTCATCTACGGAGTCAAATTTAGTTTTCCACCTTTGCATTCATAATCATATTATCACCTTGGTATAGTTATATTGTAATAGTCATTATATACCTAGGGGTCAATGATTTCATAATAATAACACCCGTACTATAGGGATAAAGAAGTATGATATCTTAGTACTCATAATTTCTTTCCCTTATATTAGGCCTATGGTAACATACATGCCTAATTATTAACACATTTCAATCACTATGTCATATCGACTATGGACCTTGGGGGTGATTCGAGACACATACCATCAAGGATTGTGCCACCAGTGTGTTACCTCCATGTATGTGCTCCCCACCTAACTCTCACGTGGCCATGGTGTGCTTCCATGCTTAGGAGGTGTTCAATCGTGTATATATCTACCTTTGGATCCAATGACTAAGAATATGGTTGGGCATCCCTAACCCTAACTTGGTTATTCACTATATACTCTCCAAACCCTCACTCTAGTTTTCTTCTGCTGTTACAATTTAGGGCGAGCCATCTTACCAGTGTTTCCCTGTCTTTGAACCATTTTTCTGAGGGGAGTTGCAGTGTTGTGCCAACACCATGCACGAGTTCCTGCATTACCTCCATTTACCATTTTAATTCCAGGATCATCCCTTCATATATTTCCATAACTTCAAGAGGATGGCCACCACACCATCCTTAAGATGATGCTTCAACACCTCCAGGTATTATTCCAATCAATGTATGTATTTTCCCTTCATACAATTTCGCCATTTATTTCCATATTCCTCATTTTAACTAGTAGGTCTTATGTTTCACACAGGAGGAGTTCTCGGGCCTCCGAGTTCACTGCGGAAGTCTCGCTAGTAGGACACCCATGGAAATGGTTACATAGGTAATTCTATCCACTTTTTTCTTCTCTTGTCTCCCTTTTGTGTGTATTTTTTGTTTTTCCAATATAATGGAGTCGGTAGGAGTTTCCCAAAAATATGGAGCAACCAACTACTGCACCACCATCGAGTGTCTCCTTTGTCATCTAGTTTTTAGGTAGAATTTTCAAATTATTTCTCGTGTTACTTGCATCCCTAATATTCTTCAAGGGTTTCAATGATTAATGGCCTTTTCTATGTGTAGCCCATAGCAGCGGACTTATGTATGGTTATCTTGGTAGTGGTCGTATAGAATGCTTGATAGTGGTGGACACCAAGGTAACAGAAGCTTATGCCCTCTTGTTCTGAATGAATCATTTTGGGTTTATAATTTTTTGATGAATAGGTCAAGCGAAAGTCTCTGTGTTGTTATTGGTCCAAGTTCAGTAAAGGAGGCACAACCTCTACTCTTGGCGGCCCTACAGGTATAGAAATTTTTCATCGGATTGATTTATGACTTTTTGTAGCATTCAATTTTTTTCTTCTTTCCAATTAAATACTTAGGACATGTCAAGATTTCTATCACAGGTACTATCGGAACGAGCCCCCTTGATAAAAGCTCTATCATATATTGGTTTGCAATGAAATTTAATGCACTACTTTTCCCAGAAGGTCGCTCACATGACTAATTTTTTACTCTCACCAATTCTCTTCTTTTGGGAGAGCACGTCTAATTTCGACAAGTCTCCGAGACTAAATTCTCAGTGAATGGTTCCACGGTGGTTAGATTCATTTTTTTCCTTTAAAGTTTCAACACAAGGGTTGAGTACCTCGCATGTAGACATACCATAATTAGCTAAGTTTGTTGTTAGTGAGTTTGAAATTGTCATGTCATCTTTGAGGCCGCACTCGTACTCTACTATTTTTCTTAGTTTTTTTTTTTTTTTTTTTTCCCGGTACTCCTCTCGAGGGAGATATATGTAGTGATTTAAGTCTTCTTCGTTTACAAGAGTAATGTTAAACTTCTTGCAAGAAAAATTTTGTTGATCCTTGTTGTCCTACAATGCTACTAGTTTATTTAATATATATATTTATATTGAGGGACGCATAAAGTCTCTATTATAAAATTATGTTGTAAATACTTTCTTCGTTATACACATTATGCATACAGAGTTTTTACTATCTGGTTTACTATAGAAAGGTAAGGTTAAATTATGGCTTTTATTTAATTATATATATACATGCTTTTCTCAATTTGTTTTATTGTTATAACAAAGTTGACTCATGGATATACTCCATGTATTTCAGTATAACAATAGATGCTTCAATTTTGTTTACCATTTTCCACAATATTCCAAAGGTTTAACTCTATTTACTTGTGTCTCATGTATTGGTTATACTGCGTGGAACTTATGTTAATGTAGTTTGAACATACTATTGTCACAATTTTATCTTCCAGAGACGATTTTGTCATAGTGAACCAGGTTGCAGTCAATCTGTATAGTTTACCTTAGCTTTGCCACAATTGTAGTTCAATAGCCATCACTGGTCCAATATTAAAGTAGAAGTTAATTTTGACACATAACCCACCATTAATACTTATACTGTTGGCTAGTTTCATAATTTATTAATTATAATTGGGTCTAGTTTTGGCACTAAGTACCATATATTCACAGAGAGAATCTAACAGATGGATAATGAAACTAGAGAATGGTTTTCCATTTAAAGGTAACCCCTATTCCATTTTAATTAAAGTCAAGGTAATTTATAACTCTCTAGCTATTACAAAATACCATAATTCAAGTCGGTATTGCCTAGGCTTGATAATAACTCACTTGGGCCCAAATATGATCCTCTTTGCACCAGTTATAGTTAATATGCTTATGACCCTTAGAATATTATCTAACTTCAAACTAAACATACAATCTCTGATAGTATTTGTTATATAGGATTTACGATTGCAGACAAACGTATCTCCCCTAGGTTTTTTGGTCAACCTAGAACAATAGAGAGACAAGGAACCTAATCCTTTCATTAAAGTAAATAGATGATGGAGTGAGGCCTACCTGGAAATCCTTGCACACTTCGCTCAACCTTCATCTTGGAAGCTCCAATTCCCACTATGATCTCCAAAATTAGATCATACACACTGAGACACAAGCCAAGAAACTACGAGATGTATTCATTATCATCTAAATACTATATTCAATATATCAACGTGGTATTGAAATAAGTGAAATAATTTCATCACATATAGGAAAATAGAGAATTATTAGCATTAATATTAATGAAAGGAGATTACAACCATAAGTGGTAGTTGATCTTGTAGAAGAGCTCCTCCAAGTTGTTAACTCGTCTTTTCCTGGTCACAATATGCACCTCCAGTCACCCTATGCATGATATAATAATTACTTATTGCAAAAACATAAGGTAAAAATCACTCTCCAAAGCCAACCATTACCTCTTGCATATGAGAGGGTAAATATAAAGGAGAGAGGGGTAAGTTCGGAGTTCTTATCGAATTACCATTTTAAGGTTTAGATACACCTTTGATGGAGGGATATGATCAAAGGCTAAGTGGTTAAAACTCCAAAGTAGTGTAGGATATGTTCTAAATGTCAATCCAAGGTAAGTAACTAAAACAAATTATGGAAACTCTTAGAAGATGAAGCTTCTGGAATCTCGATCGTTCTCCCGGAATTGTAGAACCAACATAGGTGCAAAGGAGAGCAACCTGCTCATAAAAAACATTGGCGAGAGTGGAGAAACTTGTAGTTGAATGGACCCCAGTGGGCTTGAAGGGAGCATTGGTCCTCGAACTGTCTTAGATAGGGCAGTTTAGGGTTGAAAATCTGAAAGATGAAAAATACATGCTTAGGGCTTTGTGCAAGCTTATGACAAAGGGAATAACATGTTGATTGATACCATTAGGAGGCTCACTTTGATTAGATGTGACAAAGAGACCTATAACAATATTTATGTATGAACGCTAAATACAACATGATCATATAAAATCCAATTTCTAATCCGGTGAAGGTCACAACTAACACTTCTTATCTCAAGCCCATTAATTGTAAATTTGAGACAATCATTTTGACCTTCTCAGCGAGAGTCGTATAACCATATTTACTTACAATAGTATTCTTTCAACACTTTACCAAATTAAATCTTTACCTACTGCTTTAGAAATTATATAAAATAGTTTTTCTCTAATGATGACGAATGAATGCTATATAAATGGAACAATACTATATCCATTATCTAACAATATATACATCAAATATTACCATATTAATTCCTTAAGAGTACATAAATCAAACTTTACACTGAATAAATATTAACGATGTAGAATCTACGAGAACATATGTTCTTCACAAGTTAAAAGTTCATTGACCGTGGCAACCAAATTAATTTGGAAAGACTAGTTTGCCTCCCAAGCATGAGCCATCACCTCCATTTTCCCCCCAAGGTCAACAACCTTTTTTCCTCCTAGTCAAGGAAATTTATCCTTGTTTTCCATTGCAGACTTTCTGAAATAACGTCTCGTTTTTCTAGGATACGTTTAATCCCACATCCTAGGATTTTATGACAAAAGTATAATTTTTTCCATCCTATTCATTGGTATTGGAATAATGATCTGACCAAAATAGATTCTTTTCCAAGTTAATTGTAATTTTTTTCTTTAATATTATTCAACAAAAAATTGATTCTTTTCACACTTTCCGACACATAAGATCTTCAGGGTTTGACAAAAATTTTAACAACATTTAACTGGAAAATATCCCATAACAAGCAATTTTCCTATCAAATTCCATCTCTAATATTCATAATTATTCAATAAAGTCAAATATGAACCCTTGCCATTGCCATTTCTAAAAATAGTTCAGCTACTAAAAAAATATGCACATAAACCTGGGGTATTACACTCTTGATTCTCTGTAGGACACTCTAAATTGTAATTTTATCCACTGTAACTTTGTAATCATGTCTGAGGAGTTCTTATTTAGTGGTTTCATTTGGTTTTGTTTGTTCCGCACTTGGAATTGATTAGTATAAGTATGCCTAGATACAGTGGGTTGAGCATTCTGCTAATTATACTTGGGTTTCTGGTTATCAAGGTTTTCTGTATAGTGGGTGTATTTTTATGACAAGCTTTGTAATTTTTTTTTCCCAACTAAATATAAGTTCAATTTACAAGAAAAACAAAAGAAATTGTGAGATTGATAAATCGTTTTCACTGACATAGTGTGTTTACGTGAAAAGCCATCTAAGTCGGCCCAAAAACGTTTTCGGTCAATCGATGCGCCCGTACAAAGAACATACTATACATTTATGCCTATAAAACACTAAAATATGGCAGTTTGACATAGCATCGGAGCATTGTCTTTCTCATCGCCCAGATTTTCAAATTAGCAGTTTTGCTCCTTTGGCCTCTTGCCTCATAGCTATCGCATAATCTGTTACATATCAAGAAGGATTTGCCATGGCATTTTGGAGAAACGACGAGGAATTAATGAGCGATGATGAGCAGGAATCGATTAACAGCGAGGCGGAAAGTGAAGAAAGTGAAGACCAGAAGCTTGATTCTACGTCCAGGCCCGTAGAGAAAATCAAGCTCATCACAGAAGAATCTTTATTGCCAGCACAGAGAGAGGATTTACTTAAAGTGATGGATATCCTTGTTGTAAACGAACAGGTTGCTCGCACACTCTCAATTTATTATCGTTGGGATTTAAAAAGATTATTTGAAGCATTTAATGAAAAAGGTACTGAGTGGTTGTTCTCACAAGCGGGTGTTTCCATTACACCGGAATCCACAAATTCCGTAGTTACGGAATGCACTGTCTGCGGAGAGGACGGTTTGAAGGAAGAGGACACCACAAGGATGGACTGCGGTCACACTTTCTGCAACTTTTGCTGGACGCGGCACTTTCT
This sequence comes from Pinus albicaulis, assembly GCA_034641835.2. Classification (NCBI taxonomy): domain Eukaryota; kingdom Viridiplantae; phylum Streptophyta; class Pinopsida; order Pinales; family Pinaceae; genus Pinus; species Pinus albicaulis. Next base: position 1,530,796,736 of record CM076578.1, read on the forward strand.
TACTCAGATAATCGAGGGACAAAGCAAGCGGATTGAGTGCATGGCTGCTGACTGCAATGTCATCTGTGACGAACACATTATAAGGAAGCTAGTCGCTGCAGAAGATCCTGAAGCAGCCCAACGCTTCGATCGCTTCCTATTTGAGTCCTATATTGACGATAACGAGAAAGTGAAGTGGTGCCCTAGTGTTCCCCATTGTGGAAATGCAGTTCGAGTTGAAGAAGATGTTCAGTGTGAGATACAGTGCAGTTGTGGACATCAATTTTGCTTTAATTGTTTGGCTCAACCACACTCTCCTTGCTCCTGTTCAATTTGGAAGCTTTGGCATAAGAAACTGCAGGACGACTCTGAGACATTAAATTGGATTGCAGATAATACCAAGCCGTGTCCCAAGTGTGGGAACAGCGTGTTTAAAGATGGTGGCTGCAACTTGGTGAGCTGCTTCTGTGGCCAACACTTCTGTTGGTTGTGTCGTGGTGCCACTGGACGTGCACATAACTGGCAAAGCATCGAGGCGCATACGTGTGGTCGATATAAAGAAGATCAGGAGACGGAGACGGATATTGAGAAGGCACAACGTGAGTTGAAGAGGTACACACATTATTTTTCCAGATGGAAAGCTCATAAAGATTCACTGAATCTTGAAGAAAAGAAGAGCGAAGAAGTAGTGAAAAAAATTGAAAATTTGGTGTCAGGTGTCCCTCACTATCGTTGGCTACGAAATGCACTGCGAAGGCTATTTAGAGGAAGGCGTGCACTCGCTTATTCTTATGCTTTTGCATATCACATGTTTGGTAATGACATACTCAGCGATATAACACCAACCAATAAAAAATTGAAACAGGGTCTGTTTGAAGATCAACAACAGCAGCTAGAGGGAACAGTAGAGAGACTTTCAAGTATTATCGAGGGACCTTTTAACGAAGACAGTTTTCAGCACAACCGCAAACTAATTATTGGTCTCAGTGATGGTGTTGACAGACGTTGCAGAAATATGTATGAGTTTATTCAAAAAGATTTGGTGCGCGAACTTCGGTTGGCAAGGTCACATAGCATTGCACCATATAATTCTGAGGGTGTCCACATACTATCAGATAAATAAATGACGGATGTGAATGACAGGACAATGTAGTTCATGATATATTATTCATCTTCATTTCTTCTCTAAGCAAATTTTTTTGAGGCTTAACTTGCATGTTACGTACATTATTTAGTATCCACCTCGCATACAACTATCGTGTGGTCCTCGTACACTGAATCCGAGTTAATTTCTTCGTATTCAAACTCCGAAGTATTTGTTTTTCAGAGTGTCCCGTAAAGTCAATTCCCTGAACTGTGTTGGTTGTTATCGTTCTGCTCCGTTTGACGAAATAACCAAGTATAAATGTTCTTAACGCTACTACATGTGACGGTGTTTTAAGACATTTTTTTAAGACCAAAGAAATTTTTCTTAAAGTCACTTTTTATTTTAATTATTTTAATTTAAAATTTAATATCAATTGAATTGTCTTAATCATAAAATTTTTGACAAAAATAGTGTAAGACAAAAATAGTTTGAGACAAGTATTTTAAAATAAAACTTTATATTTAAGACAAAAACAGTTTGAGACATAAACATTTTAAGACAAAATTTTATATTTAAGACAAAAGCACTTTGAGACAAAAATATTTAAGACAAAACTTATATTTAAGACAATGGCGACTTAAGACAGTGACAATTAAGACGAAACCCATTTAAGATAGTTAGCAATTCAGAAGTTTGAATTGAAATATCCATGAATGGATAGTGGATAATTATATTTTTTATTTTTAAAAATAGATATTCAAACCACATGAAATTTGATCATGTCAAGATATTTATTTCTTTTATATTATATTTTTCTTTTTTCATTAAAACTACATTCTAAAAATATAATAAAAAAATAGATAAAAAAATATTATTTTTTGGTTGGCCACTCATGGGGATTTGAGCTTTGAATCTCATGTTTTAACATAATATAACTTCATAACAAAGTGATTGTCAACTGAGTTACATTCCGTGAACTAAAATTGTTTATTTCTTTAAATATGTGCAAAAATTTAAACTTGCAATTGCACCAGAGGTTGCAACAGAAACACTGTAAGGGATGAAATAGAGAAGAATCTTAACATATAAGAAATAATTGAATGAAAAAAATTAGTAAACAAAACACTATTCAATGAAGAAGGCTCATTAGGTACAAGGGATGAAAATTTCATTTTCAAATAATAAATTGGCATTTGACATTCACATATGAAACATTAGATTATTTGAAAAATGTTATGGGCACAATAACATAAATAGATTGTTGGGGGTATAGAAATGATGCAGTTGAGTGAGTTGTTGAGGAAGTATTGCCTGATGAAGGAGAATGCAATGGTCCTTAAGGGAGACAAGTTGTCATCTTCATGAGTAGGGGTTGTTGTCGGCTTAAATTTTGCGAGTTACATTTTTTTTGGGTGTGCCACTACCTTGATCTTGTTGATAATTCATCAGTTGGCTACTAATTGAATGCCTCCTCGGAGAGCTTATGTGCTAGTTGAATGAGCTCATGATAAATGTGGGTGAAGGATGACTATTCTAACTCCTGAATGCGCGGCCAAATTTGAGACATTAGGGATTGAAGCTGCACATTTTACTTATAAAACTTGCATTAGCTCGGTCAACAACTTTTTGAGATTCTCGTCTCTTGCAAACTCTTCAAATTACCACAAGCACTTTCCAACTAAAGAACAACAAACAATGATGATAACTCGACCTTTAAATTCGAACTAGGAGCCTAAGTATATCTGATATGAATGAATTGAAATGAATTTATATACAAAACACAGTGAAGAGCCAGAATAATCAACATATAAGGAGAAACATACTTTTTCAATGAGATCACCTGGAGATTCTCTGATCATTTGAGTGGGATTTCCTTCCAAATTCCTGCAGGATATGTTTCCTGTCATATGTACGAACAAACACGAGACATTATAGCTACGTAACTTGATCTTGCACGAAAAATGAATTACTTCACCTTGAAAAATTTATTATGAATTCCATTTTCATGTGATCTCAAGATGTGGGTAAAGTGCATTATATCAGAAAATAAAAATGTTCATGAAATTCCCATGAAAGTGAGTGCATCGATCGATTTTAAGTTTGTTGTTCCATGTTGGTCTCTCTACTATAGAGTTGTGGGATAGTTGTATCATGTGACTAAACTATATTCAATAAATAATCTTGCACTTACCCTGGTATTTGAGGAGTAGTGCAATTTTATGTGCAATTGTATGGTCTGCGATCTCCTAATTGTGAACTATGTATAACATATCTAATTGGATGCTAGCCAAAGTTTTCCATAGGTATAACATACCCAATTTCCACCCTCTGAGGGTTATCTTGCCCATGATGACAGACAGCTTCTGATGACAACTATAATCAGGCCACTTGCAATGCTTCTTCTAAAGTTTAAAGGAAACACCTTATTGAAGAAAACATAAATAAATAAAACAAGAAAAAATGTTTTAACAATTTAGTTAGAAAACAACTAACAACGCTCTTGAGGTGGAAAATTCCAGCCCAATTGAAAGAAGCGAGAAAATTGAAGGTATTACAGAGATAAATCAGGACAATTGTGGAACTTTTTCAAGGATTCAACAACAACGTTTTTTGTACATAATAAGAAATTATTTGCAAACAAGAAGATACCACAGTGGGCATGCACAAGAAGAAGAACCAAAGAAATCAAATTCAATAAAGGAAGCACAACCACCACTCCAAACTCGCTTCTCTAAAACACATACAACCACAATAAATCCCACTGAAGCTTATAAATTTATCAAGCCTTATTTAACTTACTAACAAATTCAACAAGCCAACATGCTACAATTTATTGAGTCGCCCCCAAATCAATTAGTAATTATTGCATGAATGTACATTTTTTTGTAATTTTATTTAAAAGGTTGAAATTCTTTCAAGAGCGTATAGAATATATCCAAGAGTTAAAAAAAATTAAATTTTGCCTACCTCCACAAGGTATCATCACACCCGAATAGGTGACAACATACAAGTCTAAATCTTCTACCTCTAAGTCTCAATGGCACTTCAACATGTCAATAACATACTTGCAACAATGCTTAATGAGTTTGTTTATTGGCTAAAGAGATGTACATCGATCCATCCAAAAATAAACATCTCAATCAATCCAACACCATAAATTGTGCTAAATATTTCATCATGTTATTTAAAATATTACAATATGGTCTTATATTATCTCACATATTCCTTGAATATTTGAAAGGAAAACTACCTTAGCACAGTAGACTAGAAATATCTGTACTCTAAAAGACAAAAAAAAAGTCAAAAAAAGACAACAAACTAAAATAGGAACTTTAACTCTAATCCAGACACTTCATTCTTAGCAACATGATATCTAATGAAGATGATACATGGAAAAGAAGGCTTCATATATTGTCTATCACATGTCAAACCGAGTGAACAAATACATGCATAGAACACATAAGAAATAGGGTTCATAGGTTGACTTGTATTATATGGTTTCAAACCCTTCCTGTCTCCTTCAAGTGGGTTTCTTGAGGTCTTCCAAAAGACTTCCTTTTGCTATCCAAATGGATTGTTTCTTTCACACATGTGTGGAAACGTACTTTCCAAATCATATTGTAATATATTCATAAGGTGATATTATTGGTATTAACTACACCTTATTTGGAGACATCATTTTTATTGTAGGGGTTGGTACCTTTCAATTGGATGTGGTTGGTGATGTGAAGACTACTCAACCTCTAGTAAAGATTCATACTAACTCTAATAAGCTTATGGATGCTTTTTTACAAAGGGAGACGACTCTAAACTTAACTCATTGGATTCTTTGTTTGGTCATGCTAATGATTGTTCTCAACTTTCCTTCTCCAAGGGGTTGAGACTATTTGTTTCATTTATTTTACATGGCCCGGTGAAAGAAGAAGAATGGAGATTGTCTCCACATCTTTTCCATTTCACTAAGTTAAAAAAAAAAGAGTCAAATTCTATAGCCAATAGACTAATCGCCTCTTGATACACCTTTAGTGAGCTATGCATAGCTCTCACCTATCATTGTAGCTCAATGAAATGACATATAATAGCTCCAGGACACCATTATAAATGGACTAGTTGTGAAGTTGTTGTTAAATTATCGCCTCCAAATGTTCAATTATCATGAATTTTGGGGGAGGGGGATCTTTTGGTGTATTGAACGGGGCAAGGCGACATAAGGGTAGCTTGGATGGGTAGAAGTGAGAGGTTCGAGCATGGTTTACTGAGATCTATAATCCTAACATTAGAGAATGAGAAGGAACCTTAGGGCCTTATGACATAGGGGCTAGGGGACCTATAAGTAAGGAAATGAGAGAAATTGATAGGGGAAACCCCAATAGTTTTTACAAGGGGATTAGGGGCCACATTATCACAACCCATACGCAGTTAACCCCTAACCACTAAAATACCTATCCCTTTAACCCAAAAGCCACAATCCCTTAACCCCTACACCCATAAGTCATAACAAATTAACCCCTTGATCCCTTAAACACAAAGCCACTAACCCCTAACCCCTAACTTAGAATCCTTGAACCCCATACACCCTAATCCCATATCCTCTTAAACCTTGACCCATAACCCATAACCCCTAACCCCTAAACTCATTAACCCCTAACCCCTTAACTCGTTGACACCTAAATACCATAACCCTTAGGCACTTAACCCCTAAATCCCTTGAGATGTAATCCATTAATGGCTAATCTTTAACCCCTGAATCCCTTAACCACTAAGCCATTAACCTCTAACCCTTCAACCCCCTAACCTATAAATCCCATAATCCCTAACCCTTTACCCTTTACCCTTAACCCTTTGCTCCTAAACCCTTAAACCCCTTAACTCCTAGAACCCCTTATCCTTTCTCCCAAACCATAGGTGCTCCAACACTAATATTCTTGGGCATATTATGCTTTTTCCTGCTAACTGCCCCAAATACAGCCTCTAAGAACTAGTAGGGTCCAGGGGAAAAGAGCTAAAAGTTCCCCAAATATGATCTACATTTTATGGACAATCACACTTCCCCCAAATTTCCTCCATATATTTGTGTTGGTGTATTGGAGTTTGAAAAATACATAGGATGCCACAAGTAATCCTAATCATAAGAATCAACTTTTCTAATGACTAGGAGACCTTAAAAATCAAACAACATCTTAACTTATGCCTAAAATTACTAAAATTTCCTATCCCAAATATGAAATTAGAAATTCTACAAAATTATAGGGCAACAAGGAAACCAACTTCCTCTTCTATAAATCTCTAAGAACTTCTAGAGGACAAATATAAATTTTGAAATAAATCATTGAAATTATGCTCTTGCATCAATATCTACCAATGTATCCTTGTAGGCCACCCCCTTTAACAATACTAATACCAATTTCCTTTACCTAGAAGGAACTCCTTACATAATTCTCTCTTAGATCCTCTTAACCCATTGCAATGATTGTCTTTGATGCCTACCTAGTTACAAGCACATTTTGAATCAATTTAGCATATTCCTGGTTGAGGATTTCGATAAGTATGTGATTTTGTTGACATCTTGTGACTGTCCCATATGTGAATATATAAAACCATTTTTTTGTACCAGTTTAAGGACTGATACCATCAGGTGTGTGCGCTAATATGGATGGAACGCTAACTACATGTTGTATATATTGTAATGTAAATGAATAATCTCTTTTGGAAAAGGCTCCACTCATGATGCCATTTCGCAAATGCTTGCACTCACCAATTGTGGTCAGATTTTAAGGTGTCATGTTCTCGTAAGGGTAAACCTACCTATCCATCTCTTTAAATGCACACAACACACATGTTGGCTTGATCTTGTCCTTTTTGTGGGGAAAATGTTGTTGCATTGGGTTGACGCTGATTTGAAAGGTAGATTTATAAAGGTTCTACATAGTATGTATACAAAAAATATGTCAGTTTATCCATAAATTTCCTGAGAGAAACTCCCCTACACAACAAGTAGAATACTTTTTGTAGCCAAAGAGATTAATTTTTGCTAGTTGTTTTTCATAACTAGTACAAACTATAGACAATACAAAATGCCTCAGTTTTGGACTTTCAATATAGTATCCATTTAAATAGACACAAGCATAGGTTAATAACAGATACCTAATACAATCTTAATGAAATAATATGAGTAGAGAGAGCCGCAGTTATATATCTGGTTTAGTAGAAAATGGATTGATATATTCCTCAATGTGGACTGCCAGCTTGTTTTCCACTTCTTCAATCAGGTCGTGGTTGTCTTAGATGCCCTTGTGACAGTCTTAAACTACCAACTCCAATGCCATCAACTTTATCCCAGTGACCTCCATTTCTTTGTTCAATTCTTTTAGGCTCCTCTTGTTTCTACTTTCTCTCTTCCAATTTATAAAAACATACAAAAAAGCATTGACGGACCTCTTTCTTTAATGCAATAGATACAACGTAAATAATTCTCCACGGAAAAAAATTCTCGGGGTCCTGCAATGGCTACAATGTAAATACTTCTCCAATGGCTACAATGTAAATGCTCCCTTGTGTTTCCCTGACAGTCCCTAACACTTCCTAGCACATATTGGCACACCCTAGCACCTGGCACATCTTGGATGCATGTCACCCTGACAGTATAGCATGACTTAGCACTACCTATCATACCGTGTTACTCCCTCCTTGAGACACCTAGAACTCGCTAACACTCCCTCTCACATGCTCTTATTCATTCATTTCTGTATTGTGACCTAGTGTTCTGTTATGTTTTCCTGGTACTCCCTAACACTCCTTAGCACACATTGGCACAGCTTGGCACTTGGAACATATTTGTATGCTTCCCTGGCACTCTAACATGCCTTGGCACTTCCTAGAATACCATGTAACTTCCTTCTTAGCACACCTGGAACTGGTTCATACTTCATTTCCATGCATATGAAACTAGTGCTCCCTTGTGTTTCCCTGACACTTGACCCTCACACTCCCTAGCATGTTTTCATGCCACACCCTAGCACCTGGAACATCTTGGAATGCCTATCATGCCTTGCAACTACCTAGCATGTGTTAGTACTTCTAGGCATTCGCTGCCACACCTTGTTATTCCTTAGCTTTCATGCCATCATATATAGCCTTACTTTTTTTGCGACTTGGGAACCCAACCAAGTCATTGGAAAATAAATGTTGTGCCCAACCTAAAGTTTCCCTTTGTCTGAAACTACTTTTTCCAACCCTTTATGTAGCCTTAGGCTTACCTCCTACAAGTCCTATTTTGGCCTTCTCCTAACACAGTTTATCCTTGAGACACTTGGAATTCATTGACACTACTTAGCACACACTCTTATTCGTTCATTTCCATGCATTTTGACCTTGTTCTCCCTTGCGATTTCCTGGAACTCCTTAATACTCAAAATCCATTGACACTTTCTAGCATGTGTTAGCATGTCTTTTCAATCCTTGGCATGCACTGACACTCCTTAGTTATCATGCCCTCACAAGTACCCTTAATTTTTTTGGGACTTGGGAACCCGACCAAGTCTTGCCTTGACTATAACAACTTGACCAAGTTACAATTAATACAACTAGATTGTGCCTTGTTCACCTAAGAAATTACTATAATCCCTAACCCATTTAACCCCCTAAATCCTAAACCTCTAAACCATTAACCCCTAAACCCTTAAACCCTAATTCCCAACCCCTAACCCATTTAACCTCCTAAACCCCTAAAACCCTAACCCATTTAACCCCCAAAACCCTAACCCATTTAACCCCCTAAACCTCTAACCCCTTAACCCCTAACCCCTAAAATCCTTAACTGCTAAATCCCCCAACCCCCTAAACCTCTAGAACCCTAAACCCATTTTAACCCATAAACCCTAAACCTCTAACCCTTAACCCTTAACCCCTTAAACCCTAATTCCCAACCCCTGATCCATTTAACCCCCTAAAACCCTAAAACCCTAAACCTCTAAACCCCTAAACCATTAAACCACTAACACTTAAATCCCTAACCCCTTAACCCATAAACCCCTAAATCGTTAACGCTTAACCCATAACCCATTAACCCCTCACCACTAACCCCTAAAATTTTTAACTGCTAAATCCCCTAAGCCCTAAGCCCTTGGAGAGGGTGTACTCAAGGAGGATCATTCTAGAAAATGTTTGTATTTCATCCATAAAAACAACAACCTAAACCGTGGTAGATGATCACTTCATAATAAATCCATACTTTTTTGACATATCAGGCTGAGAAGTTTACTCGTTGCCTCTCAATCAACTAGTTAAGTTATGGATGCTTGTAATTGTAAATGGATCTTCCAACTAGCACAAGTTTTACTTGTAATTTATTAAATCCATTATAGGCAAACACCTTATTATGGAAGCATCTCTGGTTTAAATCTCTACCCCTCTAACCCCCCTTCAACCCAACAACAATATGTGGATGACACTTTTATTATGGGCTCTCCCTCGGTCAAAGAAGCCCTTTCCTTCCAGAATATTCTTGTTGATTTTGCTGATGCATTTGGCACCTCCATCAATAAAGCCAAATCAAAACTATTCTTCCTCAATACCTCCTAGACCATTCAACTCAACATAGCTTACATTATAGGCTTTCAACTCAACTCCCTCCCCTCCAAGTACCTCAGCGTTCCCCTGACTGATAAACCCGTGGCCAAAGTCAACAGGGAATCTTTGGTCACCAAATTGAAAACAAAAAATATTTCCAATTGGACTTTCAGGTCCTTAAATCTCCCGGGCAGATTAGTCTTGGTCTGCTCAGTCCTACAAGCCATTCCTCAATACCAGTACTCGATTATTGCTGCTCCCAAATCTATTTCAAACCAAATCAAAACCATTTAAAGAGACTTCTTATGGAAATACAAAGAGAACAAGGGAAAATGGGCCCTAGTAGCATGGGGAAAAACTACAGACCTAAAAAATATGGGGGGCTTGGTCTCAGAGACATAGACTTGTTGGGGAAAGTTATGGGTGCCAAAACCTAGTGGAGATGGATCACCAGCCCCAACACCTCTTGGGCAGCACTCTGGAAGGAAAAATATGCCCCATCTCACAACCTAAAGTCTTTAATCAGGCTCTCTGGCAACCTCAAAGGTTCCTCGGTCTGAAACCAAGCTTGGGAGAACAGAGGAATGGTCCAAAATCATTGCTTTTGGGAAGTTAAAAATGGCGAGACAACATTGTTTTGGTCTGTCATGCACAAAATCCCCGGATATTATTCTCTCCAAACATATTTAAAAATAAAAAATCTTTTAGTGATTTAAAAATACTAAATTAAAAAAAATCCCAATATCACAAAAATTCAATAACAAAACCTAATCAGAATAATAAAAACATTCACTCAAAAACACATTTATACTTTTAATAGATATATACATTGTGTAGTTTTCAAAATCAAAAAGTTTAATAGAAAATCCTAATCATAAGAGTAAAAACATCAATATTAAAAATTATATATATTTTTATTCAATGTTAATATAACTTTTCTAAACAAAAAAATTAATATATAATACCACAAATAAACATAATACTTGTATCCTTCCAAATATTACATTTAGATTAAATATTACATTTAGATTAGTTTGTTAAAATATGTTGCTTTGATGTGAGGGACATCCTGAAATTCGCCACAGCTTTGATGTGAGGGATAACCTGAATGTTGGAGGGCCAGAGTATGGAGTACAGTTTTCACAGATCTGTGCCATTTTCTCGCCGCTTCTCAGCGATCTTCCAACCAATGTGTTCGTCGCTCCCTTAGCCTATTAGAGGTCTCGACATCCATACCCCTACTCCCCCTTTTCACTGTTCTTGTAGAATCTCTCCCTCAGCCCCTTCCCCTAGCACAGGAGTTTTATGCTTCCATCTCAGATTTTTGGAACCCCATTAGTCCTTCATCTACCATTAAGGCTTTAATCCAAAATGGAATCTCCTTCAACAACTTCCCTCGTAATCTGGATCTGAATATATCTTCTTCTCTCGAAAAGTACTGGTAGCACTCCACTGCAAACTCCACTGTGTATCCGTCCAAGGTAGATTCCACCTATAAATCTACAGCTTGAGTCAAATCAGTATCTAACCGATGAAGGGCCATCAGGTCTCCGTGCACCCACTTGCAACTGAATTTCTACGACTTTATTTTGGTTGCCTTGGTCTGTAGCCTTCACAACAAGTTATGGATTTATTCTGCGAACTTTCCCGAAAAGATCTCTTAAATGTCACTTGTGGATTCAGAGAATAGAACCAGGTTCTTGACCATTTTCTCCCTTTGCAAGTAAATATCTCCACCAATATATATAATGGTTGCTGTTGTAATTCCAGTGACCGTTCTCATTGGATTCATCAAGTGACCATACATGAATTATGGTTGAGTTTAATATTTTCTAGAGGACCAATGAACCTCTAGTGATTAGAAATTTTTTCTAGGAATGTAATATTGAATAGCTTGGTCAAAGCAAGAGGTTGATGATGATATGGTGTGTGTCCAGAGTAAGGGATTTCATTTTTATTGAGTTGTTAACATATATGCCTCTGAAGTGTGATGCTTGGATTTTTTTTACCTGCCCACCCCTAGTTCCCGATCCATTGTCATAAAAAACTACTAGCTACAATTTCCCTTTTAATTCTACACCAACATTTTGAGTTTCAAGTTTCCCTACTTCTTGAATGTTGTCATTTATAGCTTCCATATCATTAAGCCCACATTACAGTGCATTTTGAGAAGGCTTTCCTCCTTTTGAAACTCAACAGTATTATATCACTTTTATATCCTACCTTAAGCAATTCGTTCTCAGATTCCAGCTACTACATTTTATCATTTTTGTGCACTCTAATCTAACCAAGCCATCACAAAGTTCCTTAATTATCTCATTAAAAATGCCTAATTAATCATGAAATTAAAAAAATATGGATATGACAGGGAAACCTCTAAATCCCTAACCCATTTAACCCCCTAAACCTTAAACCCCTAACCCCTTAAACCATAATTCACAACCCATAACCCATTTAACCTCTAAACTCCTAACCCATTTAACCCCATAAACCCCTAACCCCTAAAATCCTTAACTGCTAAATCCCCTAACCCCTTAAACCGCTAAACCCCTAACCCATTTAACCCCCTAAACCCCTAACCCCTTAAACCCTAATTCCCAACCCCTAACAAATTCAACACCCTAAACCCCTAAAAACCTAACCCATTTAACCCCCTAAACCCTAACCCCATTAACCCCTAACCCTTTAAAATCCTTAACTGCTAAATCCCCTAACCCCCTAAACCTCTAAACCGGCACTAACCCATTTAACCCCATAATCTCTAAACCTCTAACCTCTTAAACCCTAATTCCCAACCCCTAACCCATTTAACTCTCTAAACCTCTAACTCCTTAAACCTTAATTCCCAACCCCTAACACATTTAACCCCCTATACCCCTAAAACCCGAACCCATCTAACCCCCTAAAACCTAACCCCATTAACTCCTAACAAGCCTTAACCCCTAAAATCCTTAACTGCTAACTCAGTTAAGGATCATCGAGTTAACTGATCAATCAACCAAAAATAGATCATGCATGCAAGGAATTCGAATTGCTCAAGTGTGGTGGAGATTCCAAGCCAATGTAACATTAGTTGTAGACTAGTCTTGAGTGTACAGGTGTTGCATGCAATTAGAGATAAATCCTTGGGAATTACACAATCAATTTGGAGGAAATTCCTAAAAAATAGGGGCCAATTTCCTTAGGATTTGCACAAGGAAAGAAGAGCTTAGGTGGAGGCATAAATTGATTAAGTCTAGGTCATAACTTCTCATTGAACAGAGAGAACAATTATTATTTTTCAAGTTGAGCTAAGAGCAAGCTAGCAATTGTAATAGATTCTCTATTTATTTGATTAATGCAAGCAAGCTTAAGGGGATTTTACAAGCTGTTTTCCCCTAGATAAATCTATGTACTTGTGTATGTGATTGATGCATACTTGCGAATGTTGTTCTAAATTGTGAATTAATTTATGTAGAGTAGTAGAGTAGAATTGTGTCTTTTGATTTAGATTAAATTTCTTGAGCAGTTGAGGAAGACGAACCCAGACTGGGACAACTGAGGGCACATCCACTTCTAGGTCAAATTCTAAATTCCATTGAGTTATGTATGTGTTTCCCAACCCCATGGAATAGGTCTATTATGAAAAATAAAATCTCTCACTTTTTTTCCCCAAACAAGAAGGCATAGAGTCCTCAAACACAAAAATAATGAAAGAGATGAACTTGAACCACAAACTTCCAGTTATTCACTCTCCACAAGTCCGTTGATATTAGAATTGGCCATGGTCCAATAAATTGCCCTACTAAAGCATGTTCCACCAAAGCAAAGGCTTTAAGATAGAAATTGCATGGGGTGATTCAACATAGGGGTATCATGAGTTTTCTCAACAAAACATAACATAATGGATTTAAGCATAGAGAAAGTTTGAAGAGAAGAAGCAAGGACCTTGAAGGCTATCGCCTTAAAAGAGAAGGATGCAAGAAGAATTCACACTCCCTTCCCTCTTAGATCTTTCTCTAAAAAGGATGAATCAACAAGAAAAAAAGTCATGGGTAAAAGAGGAAATGAACTATGCTTTGAAAATAACATGTTCATAAATATAAAATTGTAATATATTAAAATTAAATTAAGCATCTCATCTATAATTCTCTATAGTTACCTATAAAAACATTTAAATTTTTTAATAAAACAAATAAAAAACAATATCATAAACAAACATATATGTACACTAATTTAAAAGCTTTTAAATTATAGTTTTCCTTAATTTTATGTTAACAAGTTTTAAAATGAAAATAAAAATGAATCCATACATAAATCGAAGAAAAAGGTTGTACGTGAATCTTCACAAGAAATTCATACCCAAACTTAGGGCCCGTTAAATAAATAGAAAAAAATAACAAAATATGTAAAGGGCTCGAAAAGAAAAACTGGCGTGAATGACCTTTATTTCATCTGTTTGAGCATGTGGGGTTTCTTGGCGAAAGGTGCTGGAGCATTTGGGTTTTCTTGGAAAAAGAGCAAAGGGCATTGCAACAGTTCAGAGTTATCGATCTGATTTTTGGGCAGCAACCATTCTAGATACAGTTGTTTGAGCTCTCTTAGTTAGATTTGCAAAGATGTTGGAAGCAGCTCCGGAGGATGAAAATAATGAGTAGGCTTTGAAAAAGAACGTGGGTCATCCCCAAACAACCAGATATTGCGCATTTACACTTCTTAGCTCTCCTATCTCTCATACCCAGTAAGTCTCCATACACATCCTAATGCTCTTCCTGCCGGTCTTTACGGCGTTAAGTGAAGTAAACCTCAGCATGATCATGTCTAAAAATTTCCTTGCCTGTATTTTATCCTAAAATTTTTAGGATGTGGACAGTTCCTTTGTTTGGATCAGGGCTCTTTTTTGTTTTGACGGATGTGTTTGTTAGTTATTCATATTTGATTTTTTCCTCTAATGTTTTTTTTTCCCCGAAAAAAAAGCATAATTTTACTACTGCAGATGAGTACAAAATTACAAAAGGAAGCACATAATATGTGATCAATCAGGCAAACTAGAAGGTTTGTAGACAACCCATAAGGTAACAATCTAAAAAAAACACATTTGTAAGAAACTCTGTGTAAAAGCCAGATCCAGCTTCTACCACTGACTAATCTGAAAACAAAAGGTTCATAAAATATCAGTCCCACTACTATCTATGATATGCTATCAGTCAAACACAGTCCAAAAATCTGCCATGATAAGTAGTTGCAAATGTTCACCGAGGTTTCAAACTGAATAGCAACTGAGGCAAAAATAACTCCGCCCAGTCAAACGATGAGCCAGTCAAAACACAAGATAAACCACAATATTGTCAGCAAAAAAGGAGAGAGCCTAATCCATAATAGAAGAACAAACAAAATCGATCCACCACCCAAGGGAACCGCTAATATCCATGTTTGAAGGTAGACCTAGCCCTCGACAGCCAGCACAAACTAAGAAAAAACACCCAAACAGTAGATTTGTAGCCTCCATCAAATATTCTGTTATACAAAGAATACACCAACACCACCAGGAGAGAGACAGCCTGAGGAATTGGTGATTACCAGAGCAAAGAAAATAGAGCAACTTAGTCCAAACCCTTTTACACTTTTTAGCTAAAATCCAAGTTTTATGAGTTCTGATGTGGTGCATTTTTCTTTTATGGCTAAAAGATTTTAAGATCATGTGAACTTTTTAGTACTTTATCTTTCTCAATTTTCTTTTGCATGATGCATTTTGAGGGGGATTTTAATTTTAGATTGTAATTGATCTGAGTTTTTTATTGGTTGTTTAGGAAAATCTTGTGATATTCAATATGGAAATGGTGCAATCTATGGATATTTGTCTCAAGATGATGTCACAGTAGGGTACTTTGTCTAACATCCTTACTGGCTAAGTTTGATGGTCTCCTTGGGCTTGGATTTCAAGAAGTTGTAGTTGATAAAGTTGTTCCAGTTCAGTGAGTATCTTCTTTGAGTGCAATCATGAACTAGCTTAGGTTCACCTTCTAAAATGTGTACTTTTTTTTTTCTTTTTCTTGGATTTTTTTTAAATAATGAAGGAAACTTTCATTAATATACAGTAAGATTTTAGAAATATTTACAGTGGGGACTTTAAATTTTTTAACTATATTTCTTTTAGAGTACTCTTGATTGCTGCTAGATGTAGAAATATGTCGTTGTGATCTTGGTTTACCCCTAGAAGCAGGACCACAACTCATGCTGCTAATGTCTTTGTTATTAATCCCAACCTTTTCTTTGGCATTTTCCGCCTTTCGTACTGCCGCCTTCTCTTCACCATTAGCAATGATCTAGATCCAATCTTGTCTTCAATCATTTCGCTATTAGCTGTAACTTCTTCTTTCAAATCCTAATGCCCAACACCCATTTGACTGTCATTTTGAACTGCTGATATTTTATCACAAGAGATATCGGCACTTTGTCCAAAAATTTCTCCATTTGCAAATGGATTTTCCATAGTATTGGATATTGTTATCTCCAATCCATTACAAACAGGTTTTGTTGAAGAGATCTAGAATCTAGCATGGTTCATGGTTTCTGTTTTAGATCTTGCATTACTTGAATGCTTCGATTTTATGGGCTTTGTAGTTGATATATTTGTAGAGCCTGCCTCCTTTTGTGCCTTTCTAGAAGGAGGGTTGTTAATACTAGCCACTGGAACCTGCACATTTTTCTCTCTAAAGTTGGCATGCTTCTCTGCAAAACAATTGTTCTTGATCACTGGCCCAAAAACCTTATGGGCTCGTGCAGAGCTACTGTCCGAATCTGCCCCAGAATTAGAACTCTTCCTTCCAATCTTTGGTGCTTAAATCTACAACAATCATTGAAAAAATTATTAGACAATGAAGACACAAATATGAGACGAAAAAATATATCGATTCAATGACCATGTTCATCTCAGAGGATTATAATTTTCACAGCATTTCCAAGCAGGGGGTATTTAAAACAGGTGTCTATACATATTGAGAACCAACGACTGCCGTGGAAAATTTTGATGTTAAAGAAATATGAGAAGCACTTATTTAAAAATGACCAGCAGATGTTTGGAACTCCAAGTGTTCCTTTCCAGTACTCTTCACCTTTCTTGAATCAGTTTTTGGTGGTACTCCTTCCTGATAGAAGGTAGGCATAGGTGTGGCTTTAAAATTAAGGCTCTTATGCAATTGCTTGATTTCAAACTCCATTTATTCCTGGGTAAGCAATAGAATAAAGCTAAAAGATGTTACCAGCCAACCAAAAATCATGAGCAAAATCTAGTCCTTTCAGCTTCACAATGTAGAAATGAAATAATCTTGAAATAAAACAAAGAACAATATTCGACTAGACCACTACTCTCTATACTGTCCGTGTAAAGAAGAAACTGATTGAGTTAAACCTTGCTTATGCATCTTACAAAGAGAATCACATGTTGACTAGAAGCTATATCTAGAACTCATAAAATCAAACGTGAGGCAAACATGCGTCTTTTCTTGAACTTGATTCATCTCGGCTTCCTTGGCACTCATCTTTTCTTCCAATTTAATATAGAACTTGACTAAATCAAAAGAATTAAATCAAACACTTTGCAGAAGACATCATCAATTATCTAGCTATGGAGTAATATATAAAATGAACAGTTGCAGCCAATGGGACATACTATATAACTGGCAAAAAATAGCAGTTTAAGGCATGAAATTTCAACGAGTAGATAGATGAAAGGAAGCCCTTTATCTAGCCTGTTTATTTGTTCCATTTTCAAAATGATACATCAACAATGCTCAATGACCGTAAAAAACAAAACACTCCAAGAATGATTTCTCAATTAAGGCATGTGCTATGGGAAACATCTACCAGAAATGCCTGAAACACCGTTGTGCGTTTCAGAGTCTCAAACAGAGAGGTTATGCCCATGAAATGCCTCAATGTTGTATCAGATTCTAGAGATGACATATCAGATTTCAGTGTCGTTTCAGGCGCTCGTGCTAAACGTTTCACGATTTTAGATGACAGAAACCTGTCAACCAAAAACCCGCATTTCGATGCGATAAAATAGTGAAAAAAATTATAGAAACTCAAGAAAAAAACATAAGGAAGCACAACCACCCTAACCATAATGGGGGCCGTCGTAACTTAAAAATAAAGTCATGGGCCTACCTTTAGCACACCGACACTCAAATACAATTTGAATGTTATTTGTTGTGGAGAGAAGTTGGCATCGGGCAGTTCTGTGCTTGAGGGTTTCTGACTGATTGGGGCACTTTTGGAGTAGAAATTGATGTTTCATAAGGGTTTTGGGTTCCTTTGGAGTCTTCCATTTTCATTCGTGAATTTTGCTAGTGTGATACTCATTTCAAAAGCTGTATATGTCTATGTTGCGAGGAAAGGTGGGTTCGGTATGTCATGGGTTCATTGGGGTATATATATATATATATATATATATATGTATGTATGTATATGTATGTATGTATATGTATATATATAACCTTATAATATATTGGCCACCTAAAGATAAAGTGTTCCTTGGTCTGTACTTTATGTGATATGGAAAATCTTGCAAATTTGTTTCACTCGCAACTAGTGTGAGCATGCCTGAATCTGTGCAAGAGGAAAATAAAGCCTGTGTAACAAATGAAATTGAAGGCAGTTTGGCTCAATCAAAGATCTGGAACTTGAAAGTGGTTGAATCTACAAACAAGCTTCACTGTTATCATAAATATTAAATATCCATCCCAAAAGAAGACCCACGAGCCACCTTTCAAAGAAAAAATATGATAAAACACTATTAATCACTATTTTCATATCCATTAATATTTGATAGAAGTTAGAATTGCTGCCTGCACGAAGCACAGTTTTCAATTTAGATTATGTGAACTGACAACAAATTTGATGGCATAATTAACCATGTATTTAGACTTCAAAACCATTTCTAGAATCCAATCTCATAGAAAATGAAGGTCCAAATTTCATTTAATACAATCTAGTCTTTACAGATATGAAAATGAAGTATTCAAATCTAGACTTCTGTGTATTTGAAAAACTGTATAGACCTCTGCAGGGGGCAGACATCTTTGTAATTTTTGGTTTACATTATGGAAGGTAGAGAAAAGGTTGGAGTTGAGTCTGCATACCTGCACACACTAGCACAAACTATATTCCACTACAAAGGAACCCTAACGTTCCTGATTTTGGGGTTCCACGCACCTATTATCGGGGTTCGGCGCACCCAATTAGACAAAAGAACCCAAATTTTGGTTGCAAAGAACCTGGTGCTTACTCGGAGAACCCACTTCTTTTAGTTGCATTTTAGAAGAACCTAAACCTGGTACTTGGGACGAGAACCCATGACAAGTTCGAGAACCCCACCCCCAGGTTCGCAAACTTATGCAACGTAGATTTATGTTTAAATTGTGCAACTTCAAATAAGTATGATCCTAGTTATTACCGATGATGATCTACATTGATAACTTTCTTTTAGTCTTCTAATTGATGAATGATAATCTAAATTTTTTATGTTTTATGGAATATTTTTACCAGGGCATGTGTATTGTATTTGTTTTCCCACCATATCATATCCTTCCTTTTATGAAACTTTTCCATATCCATCTCCACACAAGGCAAGATTTTTCATTTTACTCGAGCATCCTACACCACTTAAGAAGCTTAGTCACCATGCTACACCTATGTTACCTTGCTAGTTGGGCATGTCCATCAAATTCTTGTATCATCCACAAACTATGTGTAAATTTTTGTAGATGTTCTATGCTAGATGAAACTTTATTTTTTATCCCAATAACAGTCATCAATCACATAGACAAGAAAGTAAAATGTTGATAGAACATAATAGTAGATCGATAGAAGACAAGCCCAAATATATAAGTGTGTTGGTCCATTAAGGCGATCAACAAGATGCTTCAACCAGCAAAGTCTCAATATGGTTAGCCAACCAGAAGTGTCACACAACCCTCTAGGACAGCCATATCAGTCAACCTTAAAGGTCAACAACATTCAACTCTATCAGTCAATGGCCAATGCAAACAACAGCAACAACAAGGTCAACGTAGCAAAGTCAAATTCAACGTCCAGCCTCAGTAATTGTGCCAAAAAATGCGGATTGAGGAAATCAAAAGAATGGGAGAGTTTTAGTTCAATTTGACCTTTCATTGACCAAAGTCAATGCCGGTCAACACTACGGTAGAAACCCTAGGTCGAAAACAGATTTTCTCCTAGTTGAAATTTCCCACGTGTGAAGAGAAGAGCCTCCAAGGTGATCGAACCAATCAGATGAGGAGAGAGAAATGAGTGAGAATGTGAAGAGTGAAAATGTCCTCCAACGTTGACCAATTTATATCCATCAATGAGGGTGTGTGACACAACTGTTGGGGCTTCAAACCTTCATGCCAACCTACACATATTTTGAATAAATTCAAAATAAATGTTCTGCTCATCGGATCAAGATGATCTTTAGATCGATCTTGCACCTCTTCGAAAGAGGAGTCCAATAAAAATATTGGCATCTTCATCTGAGCATCACAACATGGATTTTGTACATATTTTTCCAAAATTAACACTATGCCTACTCAACATATCCTGACCTAACACAAGCTAGGCACCTTAGAGTGCGTGGAATGTTGAGTAATCATTTCCACTATAGGAAATGCCCCTCCATCACCACCGAACCATAGGTGATGTTCAACCATCACCTCCCTCAAGTCAGTTACACTTGAACAATTGATTTCCCAATGTAATTACACTTAATAGTCCCTAAAGTTGATGTCCCTGGGAGAGACAAGTATTCTCATACCTTTAGGGCACTCATCAACATTGTTGCCTTAGCCCAAATAACATACTATTCACCACATTGCTAGATTGTGTCATCTTCCACCAAAGCATGCATTGCAATGTCTTGTAGGTCTTCTTCCCCTCTATAGGTATAGTTCCTTGGTCCTCATAGCCAACACTTGACTAGTATACCCTCCTAATCATCTTGCAACATCCACCCACAAGTTGGTCACCAAGGCTACTTGAAACATATAGACTCGCCATACAACCTTCACCAAGTTCACCCAGCTCACCATCCATCATGTCACTGCTGGTGGCACCTCAAGTTGTGTAGGGATTTGACCTCATGCCAAAATCCCTTACAGAATCCATCCCTGGTTTCCATAACCATTTTGGTGCCACTTATATGCATAAAAATTTTAAATTAAGTATGAATAAAACTATACTGAAATCTCATCACATAAGTCCCATCTTGTTAGCTTGATACTGTAATCTGGGTAAATTTTACATTTAGATTTCTTCCCAAGCCTTGGTGGCCCTAGCAAATGAAATTACTGAACCCACATTAATATAAATAACACAAAAACATATTCACAATTCTTCTTTGAGGCCTCTAATCAGGTTCATAAACAATATGCAACAAACACTTAAACAGGGGCTTGGGATTGGAATTTATGATATCACGCTAGTATACCACAGACAAAATCCCAAAGTAATAACCACATATTTTTGAATAGAGGGTAATACAAGGGTACTGGTCTAAATCAAAAGCATTGAAGTGTATGCTGAGGATTAAACTGATAGTGGTTTCTAAATTTTTAACTTACAATGCACCCTAACATAGGGTAAAATGTCATATTCAAATAATAAAACACATCTTCACATAGAACAAAATGGAATGAAGAAAAAGTTATTTACCTCTTTTCTCTTCTCTCCTCTTTGTCACTTTTAAAGTTGAATGTTGCTCTCGTTGCCTTGTTCTCTTACCTACTTTCATTGATAAATCTGTGGGACCTAAATATTAACAAATTTTGGTTATAATAATTATATATGATATTGGAAAAGTGCGAATAAATGGAACTATTTCAATGGATGAAGAGTGCAGCATGGATTTACTAGAAAATTGGTAACATGACTATCCCATAACCTATGTTTTACCAAACTTCTAGCAAAGCGGTACATTATACATATCAAAAGAAAATCAACCATTCTAAAATAAAAATATAGTGGCTTCTCCCCAATAAGCAACAGACTTAAAAATGATATCATTCTTTGAAGAATTACCCTACGGAAGTTGAAGTGTATGTATCTCCTTCCATTTTTGATTCAGCATGTTTGTTCTCAATTTTCTTAGTTGGCTTTTTTGTACTCTCTTTATGATGCCTACCATTCATAAAAACCAGAATTGATTAAAATTTTGAAAATAATGGTTCAAGATGTTGTGCAAAAGTGTATATCTTTCTTCGCAAATATGAAGAGCCCGAAGCTTTCATTCAAGGCACAAAACTCTATTTATCAAAGTCATGCATAATAGTCGACAGAACCACACTGAAGAACACCTGCCTGAAAGCCTAAGCAAGCTTTACCTAATATTCTCTTGATGAACTCCCCTCAAGTCAAGAGTCTTTGGCACGCCATTCATAGAAACCTATAGAAACAAATTAATGTCATCATAAAGAAAACTCCTTTTGTCATTAAGAGATTAATTACAATCCTGTCATTACCATGGATTCTTTAATGTTAAATTTTAGCATAAACCTACCTACGCTAGCCAATACTAATATCTTTGGTGTAAAATCAATTGATTGTCTCTGTCAATCTCAAGGGACATTATTCCATTGAATATTTATGCAATAGACATATACCTGTGCTTTCAAAGCAATCAATGATGTTGAGCCATTTCGAAGAGGTTTTGAAGGTTGTTTCCTGTTTGCAGAGCTTTGTCTAGTGGAAGTTCCTTTGTCTGCTACTAGACTCACTGACTTGTTTAAAGACATAGAAAGAGAGGTTTTACTCTTGGCTGTCTCTCCACTACTTGCCTCCTTCCTTATTACGAGACCATTCTCCAATTTTATTGAAGCCTTCAGAAGCCCCTTGGCAGTTTTGTTAGGCTCAGAAGAAACCAAAGGCTTTGATGCCCTAGATGTAGCATTCGATGATGATTTTGTTGAAATTGATGATTTTCTGCGATTTTCTTGAGCTATCTTCTCTTTTGAAGAAGAAATATCCTGAAATTGGTTCGAACGAACATAAAATAATTCCAATTATAACAGTGTGAAGGACTAGACTATCACCTATGCCATAGCAATAGAATCAGAATAAAAAATCTCACCTTACAACTAGGTTTCCTGCTTTGATCTTGCTTTTGGGAATCTGATAGGGCATGGTTAGATTTCACTTCCTCCTCTGCTTCTTCCATGCTCGTTTCCACAGCCAGTGGTTCTTCAGGGCTATACCCATGTTCTAGTTCTTGTTTGAATGGCACTATTTTTTCAAGTTCTCCCAAATCCAAATCTTCTAAATCTGTGTCGTTTTCAACTGTACAGTGTTGTTTTCCATTCTCTTCTTTCATCTTGTTGCTAGAAGAAATGACCTCTATAGCCATCTCATCTTGTTGAACATTATCCAACATTGAAGATAAATGTTGGTTTGCCTCCTCTGTTTCACCTATATACATGCTAACAGTCCCTCCCTCTATATCTGAATTGTGAGGTGTATTGTCATATTCTATTGACTGAGTATAAGGATTCTCTTTAGTTTCCAAAATATTCTGTTCAGCAGCATCTTGCAGAGCCCTTGAGTCTTCATGACTATGACCTTCACTAAAAAGCACATCATTCTCTGTCTCTGAATGGACTTCATTTTCAGTCTCTACATGGGCTTCCAGCTGAGCCTATTGTTCTAAAGCCTTTCGAGCTGTTATTTTTCTGAAATGCACTTCGAAATAAGCTTTCTTCTGAATAATTGAGCCTGGAGTGGAGAATCTATCCACCTCGTCCAGTTTTAGGAGGTTTTCTTTTGTTAGCGCCACCCTTAGGGAGCTTTTCTATCTTTAGAAAAGATCATGTGTTAATTAGGATACCAAGTTTGGACAAGCGTGCTCTTCCCTAGTAGGTTTCTCATGTAGCCTAGCCACTAATCCCTAGACAAAATTATATTATTTTTTTAAATTTTGGTGCTAACAGAGACTATTTGTGTATTCTACTAGCCTTCATTCATAAAAGATAGGTGTGAGTGATTTATGCATTCCAGTTTTGAGCTATAACTGGTTATTTTGTTTTCAGATTTAATGAGAAGAAAATTGGAGGTTTAGAGTTCAATACTATGTATTTCCTGTTCATATTTCCAACATTGCTTGCTTGTATATTAGCATATTTCAGATGAGCAGTTTTGTTAAGCTCTGTAGAGTTTAGGTAAAATTTTCTTACTGCAGAATTTGTTTACCATGGTTTGAAAATTTAACATTCGTCGTATGATCGATTAGATTGTAAAGGTTTTTTCTATTTTTCTTTTCTTAAATTTAATTCTCATTTTCCCCTTTATAATTATTTATTTTTAAAATTGTATTAATTAACTTAGTAATTTATAGTTATTAATTAATATTTTTTTATTTAAACCATAGGAATTGTTTTTTTTTAACTGTTGGAATAGGTAACTTGTCAGAGTGACCTGGGTTCAACTTCAAACTGACTGACTGCTAGCCTGGCCTACCACTATAAGTTTATAACCCAAGAGTATGTCCAACAGCCCACAAGCCAAATATACTTATTGTTATTAGTATGCTTATTGTTGAACTGTAGAGGCCATTTAAAGCTAAATGTCAGGCATACTGTTAATGTTTCATTGGATTTCTTACCTTAGGGCAGGTTGTTAATGTGATGGCAGGTTGGTCAAATTGGTCTTCAATTATAACATGAAAGATCAAATGTATTTTTATTTTTTGTTTTAAAAGGACCTTGGGAAGGATAAAATGCAGGTATCTGATACTACTTTTAATCTATCTCTAATCATGATAGTAAATTTATTTTGAAGAACAAATATTGGAATCTTGTTGATGTTTCCTTGTATAATTTTATGGGTAAATTTTCAACCTAAAGAAAACAATTGGTTTCTCTGGTCAGTTAACTATTTTTTGCATAACGTGAAGGTTGAAAAGAATTACAAATAAAAGCAACACATCTATAGAATAATGATGAAGAAAAAATCAAGGAAATCTTCCACAAGAGTTTGGTAATAGTGAACAAATATGCCCCAGTTCTAATAGGAGGCGCATAAAATCTTGTCATGATTTTGAAATGAAGGAAAGAAAAGTTGCAGAATTGATCACTTCTTCTACTCGAAAGCATAGAAATGGTAAGAGGAGTTGTTGCCTATAGTCAGTTTACACATTTGAATTTTTGGGAATAAAACATCTTTAAAGGCCAAAGTGATGAAGAAAGTTAATAAGAAACAAGCTCTACTCTAAACTTGTTTCAAAGAGGATTTGATTGGGAAGTTTCCATTTAAAATTTGATTGTGCAATATATTGGTTACGTTGTCAATTGGATTTTTCTTATTTCTAGCTAGAAGTTAAAGATGCTATATTGACAGATGATAATTTTTTTAGCTTTTTGAATTATTTTCTCATTTAGTGCATGGCATTTCATTTTCTTATATATTGCATTGCGAGCCACAAATAGTTAGACTAATGCTCCTGATCTATTCCAGTTCATGTTTCTACCAGTCTTGTTTCTCCCAATCATCAAAATATTGGAGGGAACAGTGCCACAGCTGTAAATTCCAATACAGAGTTGGGTGATGATGTTTGTCAGGATCTGAGATTAGCATTTTCTACCATTGATGGCCCATGCATTGAACGAAAGGTTATCTTGTTTGACTCTACTCCATTTTGAAAGCATATACTTGTTTGGTTGGTAAAGAGAAAATTTTGTTCAACACCAAATCTTATAATTTTGTTAGAGTTATGAAGCAACCAATGTGAAATTAGTATATCTGGGTAGTAATAATGGACAACTATTTATGTTTCCTTTCTTTTGGAAAAAGGAGAAGCATTGTACCTTTAAGAAATAATACATAGATTTCTTTGGCTTATGAGACTGAATGAGGAGATCAAAACATTTTCACTCAATTATTGACAGGAGCCAACTCTATCACTATTTTTTAACAAAAGAATCTACATTATTTATTTTGTTCACAAATTGGGCCAATGACTTAACACACCAAATTTTACTTCTAGAGACACTAATTGATGCCGAGGAATCACAAATATAATTCTAGATAGAAGATGCCAACTGTTTAGAAAGTTAACTCAACTTAAGATAAAACAATAAATGCCTGTCCACAAGTCTGTGGACTATCAACAAATAGCAAGGTTATTGTACAAATCAATGTCGAGACCTCATTCGAAATCTACTAAGTAAGTATGGATGAGGTTAGGTACAAGTCATGGGTGATATTTATGGCTTGGAAAAATCCTTCATAGCATGACAACTTAGCCAAAGGACTGTGATAAGTTATTGTAAGCTGCATTTCAAAAGCAAAAGGTAAAGACATATAAGGAAAGAAGATTGCTTCAATTGGAAATTATAAACGAGACATAATGGGATATCAATCAATGCGGTTGCTTTGATCACTTATTTTGCTAGTGTGACTCTGGGGCTTTTTTCCTGCTAGGTTCAAGATCCTCTTTAATAGCAGATGGATTTTTTACTCAAAGAAACATTGTAACTTCAGATTAGCAATTACCTTTTGTTACTACTCAAATTGTACGTTAGAATCATGAAAGCTTCAATCCACACTATACAATCCAAGGGCTTAAAATAAGGGCTTAACATATGGTGCAATTTCTAGTTTTATTAAGTTAAAAATAAGGGCTTGCATGATTATATATTTTACAAGGATTATGCCATTATGTGTTGAACATTTTTAGAAAATCTATGCCTATTATACAATTTCAAGGATTGCCATAACTCCTCACATAATTCTTTAAAGGGTGCTAGCTGATTAGAAAAACACCTGCCATGCAGGAGGTTGGTGATTCGATTCCACTGTACCCTAACATGAATTATTAAATGATATTGTTGATTTTTTTAATTATTTTTTTTATATTGATTTATTCTAATGGTGAAATATTTTTCTGGATTCATTGTTTTATATTGTCTCTATAGAGACAATAGATAAGATTAAAGACATTGTCTCCATAAAGAAAATATGTCTTTAATTCCAACTATTGTCTTTGGAGAGACAAATGAAATTGTCTCAAGTTGAGACAATTTACCCAAAAATTGTCTTAAAACCCCCCTTTGTGTTGTACTACAACTATTATCTCTAGAGAGACAAAAATGAAATTGTCTTTGGAGAGACAAAAATGATTGTGTTATATATTGTCTTTATAGAGACAATATTTTAAGATGATTTAATTTTAGACACCTGCTTAAAGACAATATTTAAGACAATACACAAGTTTTCTTTTGTCTCAAATTATGAAAATTTACCCAAAAATTGTCTTAAATATTGTCTTAAAACCCCCTTTACATTGTAGTGTAATGATTATAGCTTATATAAATACCAATAACAATGACAATGTTGTTGATATACACATATAAAACGTTATCAAATAGATGTAGAACTATATTTATTAATGTTATTATATACTCCAATAGATATCCACTACCCATCACAATAATAAATATAAGAATATATTATATTAGAATATATAAATTTATATTATTTAATAATAAAATATATAATAATAATATATTATTAAATTTTGTTAATATATTAATAGTTATAACTTAAACTATAATATAATTCAAATATAACCTAATAACAGTATTTTATTATTATTTATAATAAGTATATCTATTATTAATATCTTTAATAATTTTTAGATATTTATTAATGTAATGTTTATGGTCACATACAAAACAATTTTATTTAATATATACATGATTATAAATAATGACTAATAAATCCATAAATTTAATATTATAAATCTAATCAATTAGTGAACCTAATGGATATATATTATAAACATAAAAGATCATCAAATTCAAGGAATCAAATTAAAAACCTATTGGATTAATAAACTTTAGGAATTATCATTTTAAAACCAAGGGATTATTTCTATTGATGATGATGATGATGGTTAATGTTCACCAAGACCAAACTTTGGTCTATTGAACCTACAGAAACGAGTAATGCAACATTTTTATCGATCTCCTAATGGTTGAACCAAGCTCTAGTATCTTTATACCAACCTTGTTTGAGTCTTAGGTGGTTTTGGCTTGAATTTAAAGCTAGCCTAGGAAGTTCCTAAGCTCTTGTTGTGTGAATTAGAAAACCCAGGGGTAACGATTATAAACACAAAGAATCAATATACCCAAGGACCAATATCAAAAAATAGAATAGATTGTAAAACTAGGAATTAATATTTTAAATTCAAGGCATAAATAAACCCAAGGGATTAAATTATATACCCAATGAATTAGTAAATATTTAACCCTTAATATTTGGATTTAATAAACCCAAGGGATTAATATTACCAACTCAAGGGATCCATGTTATAAACCCAAAGCATCAAAAAACTCGGGGAATTATTAATAAACCTAACAAAATAGTAGAGAAAACCCAAGAGAAATAAACCCTAAAAATTAATATTTTAAACTCAATGGGTTATAAACCCAAGGAACTAATAAACCCAATGGTTTAATATTATAAACATAAGGAACTAATAAACCCAATGGTTTAATATTATAAACACAAGGAGTTAGTGAAACCAAGGGATAAAATATTAAAAACCGAAGGGATCAACAAGCCCAAGAGATCAATACTGAAAACATAAGAGATTAATACAACCTAGGAATTAATTCTTTAAACAAAAAGAATTGATAAACTCGCATGCTTCTTAATATTATAAATCCAATGAATTAATAAACTAAAGGGATACACATTATAAATGTAACATAATAATATTAAACAATAAGACTGAATTGATTGATATTAGAGACCCAAGGAAATAATAGAGCTAAGGGATTAATACTAAAAACTAAGGGTTTATAAAACCAAGGGAATAATATTAAACCTAAGAGATGAATACTGTAAAGCCTAAGTATGTAATCCCTTCTAGAAATACTATAAACCATGAAATAAACAGGGTTTACCATGGTTGATTTAAACATTGAGACAATCTTTATCACAATGTGATACTGGTCCAAGGATGACCATGTTTGGTCATGGCTTATCTTCATATTGAGACAATATTTGTCACAATGTGAAATTTGACCATGGTAGAACATGATAGACCATGGTTGACGAAGGTTGACAATGGTTGACCATGGTTGACACTGACTAATTTCCATATTGATACAATCTTTGTCATAATGCTACATTGGACCATGGATTAATATCAAACGTTTGGAATAGTATTTAACTCTTAATATTGGGATTTAATAAACCAAAGGGACTAATATTACAAACCAAAGAATATTAAAAATATTATAAACACAAAGTATCAATAAGCCCAAGGGATTATTAATATTATAAACCCAGCCAATTAATAAACCTTACATATTGTTAATATTATAAATCCAATGAATTAATAAACAAAATGGCTACAAATTATAAATCTAACTTGTTAATATTAAACCATACGACTAATATTTAACACAACTCATTATTAATATTAAAAAATGCAAGCAATTAATATTAACAACCCAAGGAATTAGAAAATAAGATTTTAATATTAAACCCAAGACTAATATTTAACATGTAATAAGGGGTTATTGTTATTATAAGCCCAATGTATTATTAATATTATAAACCAAAAGGATAACTAATATTAAGGAAAAAATAAACCTAAGTGGGTAATATTATAAACACAAGGAATTAGAAAATGTAAGGAAAAACTATTATAAACCTAAGGGATAAAAAAATGAAGGGATCAATATTACAAAGAGAAGTGATTAATAAATCCTCAGAATTAATATTTTAAAAGCAAGGATTGATAAACCCACATGACTATTAATATTATAAACACAAAGGATTGATAAACCCTGGGGATTCTTATTATTATAAACCCAACAAGGTAATAAATCAAAGGGATTGACATTATAAACCTTGGGACTTATATTTAGCCCATAATATTACGGTTTAATAAATCCAAGGCATTAATAACCAACCCAAATAATAAAAAAACTGAAGGGATTAACGTTATAAATGAAATGGATCAGCAAACCAATGAAATTATTAGTATTATAAACACAAAATATGAATATATCCAAGGGATTGTTAATTTTATAAACCCGACAGATCATTATGATAAATAAAAATGATTAATAGCCCAAACGATTAATAAATCCTAAGAATCAATATATCAAACACAAGTGATTATAGATATTATAAACCCAAGGAACTAATATTATAAACCCTAAAACAAACATAGTTGACCATGGTCGATTTTCATAATGAGAAAACCTTTTTCACAATGCAACGTTCCATCATGGTTGATTTTCATATTGAAAAAATATTTGTCTCAATGTGATGTGAGACCATGGTTGACCATTAATATAAACACATGGGTTACTATTATAAAACCTATGAATAATCCATACCCTTGTAATATGAACTCATTAGTATTACAAACCGAAAGAAATAATAAAGCCAATGGATTAATACTAAAAAACCAAGGGTTTATAAACCCAAGGGAATAATATTAAACCTAAGAGATGAACATTATAAAGTATATGTATATAAACCCTTAGATAAAAAGTACAACTGTGAAATAAATAGTGTTGACCATGGTTGATTTAAATATTGAGACAATATTTGTGAAAAAGCGATGGTGTTCCAAGGATGACCATGGTTGGTCATGGCTTATCTTTATATTGAGACAATCTTTGTCACAATGTGAAATTTTACCATGGTAGACCATGATCGACCATCGTTGGCAATGGTTGATTTCCATATTGATACAATATTTTTCATTATGTTACATTGGACCACGGATTAATATTAAATGGTAGGACTAATATTTAATCCTTATTATTTGGATTTAATGAACCAAAGGAACTAATATTACCAACCCAAAGAATTACAAAACTCAAGTAATCAATGTTATAAACCCAATGGATCAAAAAACTTAGGGAATTACTAATATTATAAACAGAAAGTATCAATAAAAATA
The DNA here is from genome assembly GCA_034641835.2 of Pinus albicaulis. NCBI lineage: Eukaryota > Viridiplantae > Streptophyta > Pinopsida > Pinales > Pinaceae > Pinus > Pinus albicaulis. The sequence goes on from CM076578.1 coordinate 1,530,827,326, forward strand.
ATAGATTAATAATATTATAAACCCAATACATTAATATTATAAATAAAAATGATTAATAAACCCTAGGAATCAATAAACCCAACAAAATAATATCAAAAACCTAAGATATTAATAAACCCTAAGAATTAGTATTTTAAACTCAAGGGATTGATAAACCCAACGGATTATTAATATTATAAAACCAATGAACTAATGAATCCAAGCGTTTAATATTAGAAACCCAAGAAATTTTCAAACCCAAGGGATAAATATTAAAAACCTAAGGGATCAACAAGCCCAAGGGATTAATATTAAAAACAGAAGAGATTAATAAATCCTAGGAATTAATATTTTAAACACAAAGGATTGATAAACTCACATCATTATTAATATTATAAACACAAGCGAACAATAAACCTTAGGGGTTGTTAATATTATTATTATTATTATTATTATGCAATTTTAAGGTCATGGCCAAGCGAGACATCAAATTGGTGTATGAAAACTCCTTGTTTGTGGGACAAGGGGCCCACCTCCATGCAACGATTTGATTGCTAAGTTTGCGAAGGGATACATACTCTACCCACCTTTGGTTTTGAACTAGTGACCCCTTATGAGGAAACACATGCTCTTAACCATTAGGCCCACTCAATTTGTATAAACCCGAAAAATTAATAAACTAAATGGATAAACATTATAAACCTAAGAGATTAATATTAAACCCTAGGAATAATATTTAACACTTAATATTAAGGTGTAATAAGCCCAAAAAAATATTAATATTAAAAGACCAAGGGATTAGTATCACCAACCCAATGAATTAGAAAACAAGGGATTAATATTAAACCCTCGGACTAATATTTAGTGCTTAATGTTATGTTTTAATAAACCCAAGGGATTTTTATTATTATAAACCCAGGGGATTATTAATATTTTAAACAAAAGGGATCAATAAACACAAGGCATTCTTAATAATATAAACCCAAGGAATTAATATAATAAATACAAATGATAAGCATTATAAACTGAAGCGATAAAAATTATAAACCTATGATATTAATATTAAACCTTAGGACTAATATCCCTTAATATTGGGGTTTAATAAACTGAAGGGATTATTATTACCAACCCAAAGAATTAGAAAACTTAAAGGATTAATGTTATAAACTCAATGAATCAACAAACAAAGGGAATTATTAGTATTGTAAACACAAAAAAATCAATAAATCCAATGGATTATTAATATTCTAAACCCAATAGATCAATACTATAAACACAAATGATCAATAAACCAAAATGATTAATAAACCCAAGGAATTAATAAACCCAACAAAATAATATTAAAAACCCAAGAGATTAATAAACCCTAAGAATTAATATTTTAAACTTAAGAGATTAATAAAACCGAGGGATTATTGATACTATAAAGCAAAGGAACTAATAAACCCTAAAATAAGCATAGTTTACCATGACCCATTTTCATGTTGAAACAATATTTGTCACAAAGCGATGTTCCACCATGGTTGATTTTCATAATGAAAAAATATTTGTCATAATGTGATCCTGGATTGTTATTAGTATTATATACAGAAAGGATCAATAAACCCAAGGGAAAATTAATATTATAAATCCACCAAATCAATATTATAAATACGAATGATCAATAAACTTAAACAATTAATAATCCTAAGGAATCAATAAACCCAACGAACTATTATTAAAAACCCAAGTGATTGATAAGCCCTAATAATTAATATTTTAAACTCAAGAGATTAACAAAATAAAGGGATTATTGATATTATAAACCCAATGAACTAATAAACACTAAAATAAGCATAGTTGATCATGGCCCATTTTAATGTTGAGACAACCTTTATCGCAAAGCAACATTCCCCCATGCTCGTTTTCATATTGACAAAATATTTGTCACAATGTGACATTGGACCATTGTTGACCATGATTATAGACTCGAGGGATTTATATTAAACCCAAGGGTTAATATTATAAAACCTATGAATAATTTATACCCTTGGAACATTAACGCTTAGATCAATAAACCCAAAAAATTGATATTATAAACCCAACGAAATAATAAGCGGAGGGGATTAATACTAAAAACCAAGGGTTTATAAACCCAAGGGAATAATATTAATCCTTAGTGATAACTATTATAAACACTAAGTATATAAACTCTTAGATAAATACTATAAACTATGAAATAAATATGGCTGACAATGGTTGATTTAAACATTGAGACAATATTTGTCAGAATGTGACGTTGGACTAAGGATGACCATGGTTTACCATGGTTGATTTTCACATTGAGATAGTCTTTGTGACAATGTGACATTCGACCACCCAAGCGATTAATAAAACCTAAAAAATAATATTTTAAACTCAAGTGATTAATAAAATGAAGGGATTATTGATATTATAAACCCAATGAAATAATAAACCTAAGGAACTAATAAACCCTAAAATAAACATAGTTGGCCATTGCAAAGCAACATTCCACTATGGTTGATTTTCATACTAACAAATTATTTGTCACAATGTGACACTGGACCATGGTTGACTATTATGATAGTCTCAGGGGATTTATACTAAACCCAAGGGTTAATATTTTAAAACCTACGAATAACTTATACCCTTGGAATATGAAACCTTAGATCAATAAACCAAATAGATTGATGTTAAAAAAGCCAATGAAATAATAAATACAGGGGATTAATACTAAAAAACCAAGGGTTTATAAATCGAAGGGAATAATATGAAACCTAAGGGGTTAATATTATAAACCCTAAGTATATACACCCTTAGATAAATACTATAAACCATGAAATAAACATGGTTGACCATGGTCGATTTAAACATTGAGATAATCCTTGTCACAATGTGATGTTGGATCGATGGTGACCATGGTTGATTTTCATATTGAGACAATCTTTGTCACAATCTGACATTTGACCACCCAAGTGATTAATAAAACCTAAAAATTAATATTTTAAACTCAATTAATTAATAAAATAAAGGGATTATTGATATTATAAACTCAAGTAACTAATAAACCCTAAAAAATATAGTTGACCATGGCGCACTTTCATATTGAGACAACCTTGGTCACAAAGTGACATTCCACCATGATTGGCTTTCATATTGACACAATATTTGTCACAATGTGATGTTGGACCATTGTTGACCATGGTTGATCATGATTATAAAATAAAGGAGTGTATATTAAACACGAGGGTTAGTATTATAAAACCTATGAATAATTTATACCTTTGGAATATAAACCCTTAGATCAATAAACCCAACATATTGATATTACAAACCCAAGGGATTAATATTATAAAACCAAGGGTTTATAAAATGAAGGGAATAATATTAAACCTAAGTGATTAATATTATAAACCCTAAGTATGTAAACCCTTAGATAAATACTATAAATTGTGAAATAAACATGGTTAACCATGGCTGATTTAAACATTGAGTGAATATTTCTCATAATGTGATGTTGCACAAAGGATGACCATGGTTGGCCATGGTTTATTTTCATATTGAGACAATCTTTGTCATAATGTGACATTCGACCATGACAGACCATGATCGACCATGGTTGATGATGGTTGACAATGGTTGACCATGATTGATTAGCATATTTAAACAAGCCTTTTCATAGTGTGACATTGGACCATGGTTCATATTTATATTGAGACAATGTTTGTGACAATGCAACATTTGACCATGACTCACAAGGGTTGATTGTCATATTGAGACAATATTTGTCACAATGTAATATTGGCCCATGGTTGACCATGGTTGAACAAGACTATAAATGCATGAGATTTATATTATATCGTAGCATTAATATTATAAAATTTATGAATAATATTCTAGCGTAGGAAATTGAACCCTTAGATAAATAAAAACAAGAAATTGATATTGCACCCATCATTTTAAACCCAAAAGATTTATAAACCTAAGGGTTGACCATCATTATAATCCCTAGCGATATATATTACATCCAATCATCAATATTATAAACCTTAGGAATTTGAAACCTTGGATCAATAAACACAAGGGATTGATATAAACCCAAGTAACAAACCCAATAGATAAGTACTAAAAAAACCCAAGAGATTATAAATGGAAGGGAATAATATTATCCCCAATGGATCAATATTATAAACCCAAGTTGCTTAAACCCCGAGATTAAAAAAATAAACATCTTCAGCCATGCTAATTAACCATCGTTAATTTCCATATTGAGGAAATCTTTGTTACAATGCGACGTTGGAGCATGGCTAACCATGATTCACCATGGTTGATTATGGTTTTCATATCAAGACAATATTCGTTATAATGAGACGTTCGAGAAGGCTAACAATGGTTTGTTTCCAAAATGAGAGAATATATGTCATATTAAATATTTTAAACCCCTTAGGCCCTAAAGCTATAGAATGAATATTATAAATGTAAATAATGCAATAATTAAAAACAATGATATTCAACATAAACCAAAATCAATCATTGAAAACCATTAAGACATCAATACAAAATTTTAATATGAATACATTAATAATAATACACTATAAACCATTAAAACATGATAAATCATCAACACATTAATAATAACACATTTATATCAATACATTATAAACAATTAGTAAATTTCAAAGAATAAATAAATTAATATCAATACTTGAATATATTAATATTATAAATGTCAAGAATATTGATATAAACAACAAGAACATGAAGGGCTAACATTAATATTATAAACTTCATTAATATTTACATTTATGAAAGGCAGGGGTCAACATCGTAAAGGGACCCATACAAAAAAAACACAAACAATTAGAAATCCAAGAGAACAAAATAAAATAGTAACACTGCCATTGGAGCAAAGGAACATAAATGCAAAAAATTTAGCAATCTGTATTTTGTGAGGACATAAATTGGGAACAGAAAAGGTGAAAACACCTCTAAAATGAATGCATTGCATTTAAATAAGAGCAACAAAATAGGACATTTTAATTCGAGAGGTATACATTTTTCTACATAACAACAACAATGAGAAAAAAAGATCAATTTGGCCATCACTGAAACTAGAGAAAGAACTTTTAAATTAACATATTTATTTTGTTTTATTTACATCAAATAATTCCACTACAAAAATAAACTTGAAAAACTTCTTCAAAAGTCGTTTATCGAATATCCTATTCCAAAACACAACCGGGCCGATGACAAAAGCATCACCAATTCAAATCAATAAGATAATGAGTATGATACTCGAAACTTTCCAACCAATCCCTTCTTGTCTTCCTCCCAAAATCCCTCCGGTGCACATGCAACAAGCATTTTACTTTCATTTTGATTGCATCCAGCACACAAATATCCTCATCAATAAAAGAAGGATGGAAACCATGTTTTCTATCAAACTTATTCCAAAGATATGAAAAAAAACTTATCGCTCCAGAAATATTGTGCAACGCGTTGTCATAATAAATGAAATCATTACTATCCATATCTTCATTTCAAAGGAAAAACAACAAATGAAAATTAATACACGCAAACAAACA